>CM077082.1:118493384-119161589 GCA_039513925.1 Platanthera zijinensis | reverse complement strand
ACTGAAAATTAGGGCACCTAGGGTCATTTCAGGGTCAGGAGTTCTGAATATAATTTGTATCCCTAAGTGTTAAATTTCAAATGCCACAAAAATCATAAGATTTGACCCAGTGTACTGTCCTGTAGGTCATTTCTCCTAGGACTGGTCCTATGCTAGGCCAGAAATAAAAAATGAAGCCCATGCCAAACCAGATGTCCACATGACCTAAAATTTTGGTCATGTGCATGTTAGGGGCATATCTAGCCCCTACCAAAAATTGGGAATTTTTGGAATATTTTTCCTATAGTTTTATTCAAAATGTCATAAATTAAATAAATGGAATAAATGGAGTGTTAGGCCTCCAAATGGCCCCAAATTTTGGTGGCAAGTCCTCTGGGACATGGTTAGTGTCTGACAAAAATTTCAGCCCATTTTAACCACTGCATGATGGGTTAACCCACTTGCAAGTGTAGGCTAGTATTAGCCTTGGTGTGCTAATAGCAAGTTTTGCTATAATGTGAATTTGTTCATTTTAGGACTTTTGCAGACCTTGAAATTAATTCTATAGGACATTTAGGTCAAATGTAGTCCCTCAAAATTTTCATGGGAATTTTGGGAACAAAAATCCAATTATTTGGATTTTTGAAAATTATAGCCATATTGGAAAATAAAGTTGGAAAATAGATTTAATCAAGCAAAAATCCTCAGATTTGGTCTTGTTCAATTTTTGGTCATATTTGACTTGGGGTAATTTTATTTTCTCTGTTTGAGATCTTTTGGAGTAAAATATCATGTAAAGACCATTTTACCATTATTGCTTCCATTCATGAATTAATGAATAAATAAGTCAGTAAAATTTGGAAATATTCTTAGTGGTGTATATAGGTATTAGTTAGTTGGCATATTTATTTCAAAATTTTTGGATGTGCATACAATTTTTAAATCATCATAATGGCATTTTGGTAAATATCCAAGAAATTGAATTGCAAGGCCATTACACTGTTAAGGTTAATGAAACTTTTTCCAGTAGTCTTATTTTGATGATTTAGATTCCCTGTAATTTTCTTAGAATTTTTGTGAATAAATATCTCATACTTCCTTTGAAAAGTGTAATTATGATGGTTTTAGATTAATCAACAAATAAATACAAATATTTTAATGAAAATTATAAACTTTGGGAGATAGTAATATTTCATCATGTTAAAGGTCAGGATAATTGTTTTGCATCATTAGGGCCATGCAAAGATATATTTCACCTGTTAAATGACTTTGGAAAATATTTGGAGAAATTAAATTAATTATATAAATAATTGGGAAAATTATGAAAAATTACCATACTCATTTTATTAGTTCATACCACCCTAGGATAAATATTTGGGGGTTGGTGGCCCAAGGAATTGAAAGTTCGATTTCGGGGTGGTATTAGGCCATGGGCTGCGCATAGTAAAGGTAGGCTATACTATAGGCCACCAGGGAACGAATCAACAACTGAGTTAGAGTCTAAGATCGGAAGTATAACCCTGGGTGGCAGATGTATTCTAGAGACGAGAGTAATAGTGCAACCTTAGACTTATCTAGGAGGAGCCGACGGAAGACCGTCATTCCTCAACCCATAGCTTAAGTCACTAAGTCACTCTATGTAACAGGGAGAGAAAAAGGGGTTCTGGGTAGACATCAACTAAAGTAAATATCCTTGAGAAAGGAAGCTTTGGGATTCAGCCCATCGTAGCTCCTAGTGCCTCTGAGAGCCCTTCACCGGGAATACCTTGGGCAGTCCTGGGATTAACCTTAAGTTTCTAAGTATAATAATCAGTAGGCAAGAGTAGTCTAACAGGTTAAGTGAACTGGACATGTTCTCAATCGGGCCGGGTTGGAGGGACTTGGAGTCTATTGACTACTTGCTCACCCGTGCAGAGTTGGAGGAAAGTGATTGACATATATATACTCACCCGGGTAGGGTTGGAGGTTTTGTAGCACATACTCACCCGTGACGGGTTGGAGAGATTTGGGACAGGATAGTCCTTTGAGCTGGAGGCTCAATATATAATACTTGCATGTGCATATACTAGTGGCGGGCCATGCGGTACTGGCCAGTCGTCACACCGACGGCAGTACGGTGGACCAGGCGGGTGCGAGGGTTAGACGGACCATTAGGATGTTTATACTGGAGTCTGGAGGACTTTTCCTAATAACGCGCACCCGGCCCAACAAGACTGACGGGTAGTCAGCAAAGTGGTACGCAGAGAATCTAGAGTGCACTGTCGGTGTACAGAGGCGTACAAGAGAGGTCTAGGCCTGGTAGTGTGTATACCCGCCTAGAAGGCGGAGACGCCCGCTCTGCTGCTACCGTAGCCACAACGGTAGTACTTGAGAGTGATGCTAGCTATCGAAAAGTGGGAACTAAAGGTCTGTGATCACGGAGTCGTGTGTGTGTGTTGCACTGCATGTTCATATCATACCCACCATATAGATGCATATCATTAACCTTCATAACAACCTATGACACCTAATGTATAAGTGGTATGGGACGCTTATACATTAGGACCTGCTATACGATCCCTTAGCCTATAAGCTTGAGTGGGCAAGTTTATAGGTTGAGGTTACTTTCCTTTTTATATGTATATTGCTTGTGACACCTGACACCCCATTGTATAAAATGGTATGGGACATTTTATACAATGGGAGCCCTGTAGAAGACCCCTTGCTTATGCGTACCCGCATAAGTGAAGGTTACTTTTCATTACTTACTTGGTTACATATTCTGCTTAGTTTCTCGTCACCTGCTCCGCCTTTGTCACCCCTTGTTGTCCTCCGCTTCGTCCTCCCGCACGGTGCCTAGGAGTTGCGGGGCGAGGTGTGGAGGAAACGACTTAGTCTTTTTGACTAATGGTCGGTGACCATACTATTTTTTAGGAGCTCGAGGAGATGGACCAGCACGACGAGGAGGCAGGACTTGAAGAGCAGATACCGGCACCTTCTACTACTACTACTGGAGCACGTCTACAGGTGTGATGTGAGAGATTTTAGTTTTTCCGCTGCTGTTAGTGAGAGAGAGATTTGATCATGATGTACTGGGCATAAGCCCTATTTACTTTCATTTTACTGTACTCATTGTGGACTGGCATGTGTACTTTCATTTGATATATATATATATATATATATATATATATATATATATATATATATATATATATATATATAGGTGATGTGGCTGTGGACTTCTACTGCGTTTACTCTGTTTCTGTACTTATAATCTCATATTGGCCGACGGTTTATGATCGTACTAGCCGGCAGGATCGGCGTCTTGCGGTGTCGACTAACCCGTGCGTTAGTGTCACCGTAAAGCGGCGGTTCTGGGCATAAGATCCGGGTTAGCCTCGGAATGGGGAGACAGGATCTTACAGCTGGATCCCTCTCTATCCAACACCTTTGATGATACTTCTGAATTCTTGAAAGAACTCTTCTTAGACTGATCCTGAGATCGTCTTCTTAGATCTTCTGATGAAGATCTTCTTTAATGCCTTGCACTTTCTTAAAGAGAGGACTTGTCTCTTAACTGATGTGTTGATTAAGAATTAATTTCCTCTTGTATATCTCTTGTATGTCCCTTTCTTCTTCTAAATCTGTCTATTTATAGATCTTCTTCATGATAACCGGCTGATCCGGTTTCTAACTGACTTCTGACAAGTCTGACAGCTTCAGTTAACCTGTCATAACCCACAGCTGTCAAGTCTTCAAACAGATCCTGTGCCTTAGTCTTGGACAGCAAAGTGTTGAGACAGACAGTCAGAGAGTGTCGAGACCAACTATCTATATGTGTCGACACAAGTGACTTTGGTGTCGACACAGCCTTTGATGATGTCGACTAGTTTGCCTTTAAGTCGACACTGCTTCTTCAGAACTTCATCTTGAGAATGAGTCGACACAGAGAATTTGTGTTGACTCAACACTTCATCTTTATTCAGAAAATAACTTGGTCTTGACTTTGCAGTGTGTCGACACAAGTCCTGTGTGTCGACACAGTTGTTGTAGATTCAGAACTCAGTATGTGTCGACTCTACCTTCAGGTGTCGACATAGTTGAGGTCGACTATCTTTCTGTGAGTCGACACTGCTTCCCAGTGTCGACACAAATGTGGTCGACTATCTTTATGTGGGTCGACACTGCTTCTCAGTGTCGACACAAATGTGGTCGACTATCTTTCTCTGTGAGTCGACACTGCTTCCCAGTGTCGACACAAATGTGGCCGACTATCTTTCTCTGTGTCGACACAACTTCCTTCAAGTGTCGACACTTGGACTTAGAATAATTTCCTGTATTCTTTAATACTTCTTCACCTGCACATGTCAACTTAAAACAACATCAAATACACCTTGATGTATATCATTAAGCTAAGTTAGGCTTCTTCAAATCATGTACACATTTTCCAATGTACCCAACACCAGCCATCCCAACAACTTAAGGATTGAAAATGGAATCATATGATGTTAATTTAGTTGGTCTTTGTCCCTAATGCATAGTTTCAAAATGGCTTAAATTTATTGTGCCCTAGCTTCGTAGAATTCCTAATTCCGCCACTGCCTCTAGGTATGTGTGAGGACTTAAATAGGGGAATGACTTCACATGATACACACATTCCTAGACGGTGCACTCAAGATTAGAAAAAAATGCTAAGCTTACATGTTATAAAGCGTGACACTATACTCTAACAGGCTAGAAATACGTTGAATAATCAATGTCACGATACACTTGTGATTATACTAGGTGTGAAATTTTGGGCCAAATCTCTAGTATAAAATTCGTATGTATCCAAGTTAAAGTGTATCTATCTAGGTGGATAAATTTCGATTGACTCGGGGCTCCGTGAATTAAAAAAATGATAATCAAAGTGATAGCTCTACGCTAACAAAATAAATCTATCCAAGCTATCACATCTCATGTCACGGTCCCCCGAAGCACTACTCATTCCTCCTGATAAGTCTTCATGATCATTGTGAGGATGAGCACCTTGGTTAAAGAATCATTTCAATATTGTGCATCGACTTTATCTTTGGCTTAGTGCCCCTAATTTTTGCCTATGTATGACATCGATTGACAGATGAGGTGATTATTCACCCTATTTCTCTTGTGTTAGGTTCCTAAACAATCGAGATAACCATGTACAATATGCTATTTTTCCCTTGGTGTTATCTCGCTTTCGATGCTACACAAACATATGCCATTGCCTTGTCTAAGACTTCCACACATAAGAATTGGACTGTAACTTCACTATCATTTTTTAGTACAATACGTACTAGCACACAATTTACACTCATGACGTTTTCAATGTTTGTTCAACTTGATCTACTTCCTAACTCTTTTAGCATTGTAGACGTACTCGATGTGTGCTTAGTTTAGACTGTGCTATCCAATTAATATTAACTCTGAAAATTGAACTTCTCTGTCTGTGTACCTTGCTCCATTGTGTGACCCATGTGCTTATAATTCTCTAATATGTATTTCGTTTTGAGTCACCTCTATGCTTGTCATGTCTAACTTTACTTTATGTGTGCACTATCTTTTATTTGTCTAATGCTCATCATATCTACTATTTCTCATCCCGCATATCTGGTTGGCCTTGTCCGCCTCTATTTGATATTATCAAAGGGGGAGAATAGATTGTTCATGAGTATGAGTCTCGGGTTAGGAGAGATCACATGTAGGGGGAACATGTTAACAATGTGTGCACGTAGATAGGGGGAGCAAGTCGAACATGTAGATTGGGGGAGCGTGCGCGTAGGGGAGATATATAGAGAACCTGCAACCTGATGTTAGCTTATAACTCTTATTATTTATATACACTCTATCTTATTGTTATTTCTCATGAACAGGATTTGATATTATAAAAAGGGGGAGTTTGTTGGAACTGATGTTTCACATTCCCTGTGTTTGAGAATATCAACTCCCAGATTATGTTTGATCACGTCTTGTGTTGATATAGTGTGCAGGTTGACAGGTGCAAGCCAAGAAGAAGAAGACTCCTATTGACACGAACGCCGAGCGGTATAAGTTACCGCCTGGCGGTAGCCGTGAATTAATTGGACAGAGCTCTCGGAAACCTACCGCTTCGGGCTAGTCCTACTCCCCGTGCTAACATAAAGAATTATTTTGGCCAGTTTCTCGAGAAATTACCGCCAAGAGGTAGTGCTTACCGCGCTGCGCTAGCCTCTCGACGAGTGTCGATAAGGATTCCTAGAGTAACCGATCTACCGCCAGGCGATAGCTGTTATCGCGCCGCGCTAGCCCTCGACGAGCATCGCCACGACTGTTCAGAATCATTGTGTCTTATATTACCGCACGACGATAGCTATAACCGCGCGACGCTAGCAACGATAAAATGACAAATATATGTTTTGAATACTTTTCCTTTTTTTGTAGGACAGCTGACAGAACGAAAAGCGCGAACCTACCGCCGGGCGCTAGTCTTACCACCGGCGTTAGCTTATTTCACAAAGACGTATAAAAGTCACCTCGTTTTTCTGCAGTTATAGACAAGACAAAAATAGACAAAAACTCCAGCACTCTAGGGTTTGACCGCCTCCTTGCATCCATTCCGATCGTCTTCATCAAAGAAGAAGAGATTCGTCTCCCTCACATACGCGATAGAAAGACTCCGGTGATCCAAGATCTACATCGACTACGAAGAGCTGACCGGTTGCTAGCATACGAAGATCTCAAGCAATGGAAGTGGATCGCTCCATGGAGAAATCATCAAGAGGGAGAACTAAACCTTTAGATTATTTACATCTTTTATTCTTGTAGTCTTTTCTTTTTCTAAATTTTGTGATGAGGAAAATCGACCAGTAAGGGTCGTCAGAATCCGGGTAGGATTCCACGATAAATCATCCTGGCGATAGGGATGTCTAGATCGGAGGATCTAGTGGGGCTCTAAGATCCTTCCTTATGAGGAGGTGAAGAGTCGGCTCGAAGACCTTTCTTGAAGGGAAAGGGAGAGAGCCAACCGGTCCGTGGAGCGGATTGGTATAGAAACCAAAAGAATTTTTCTCCTCGTCGCTTTCGATCCCCGGCGTCACGGAGATCACAGTTTTGTAATCATCTAGAACAATTGACATTCTAATTCATGTAATGAAATTCCTGTTTCTGTGTTGATTAATTCTGTGATTGTTCTTGCTTTGTTAAGTGAGTATTTGTGTTGTGGGGCTCGCTCAAGTGTAACTGCCCAGGAAAACGAGTTTCGAGACTTACCGCAACGCGTTAGCTACTTAACGCCCCGCGGTAGCTACCAGAACTCGATTTCTGGGTCAAAATATTTTAAATTCAATAAATGCGAGAAACCTTATTCACCCCCCCCCCCCCCCCCTCTAAGATTGGCTACGAGATCCAACAAATAGTTTTTCTCCGCCTCTCTCTTTTCTCTTCGGTTACCGGGTTGGCTTGAGGAAGAAGAAATATATTGGGAATGAAAAGTATAGCTCGTTCCCACTATTAAATAAAAAAAAAAATCAATGCCCTAGATGGGATTTAACATTCTTGTCATTTCCAAGACCGGCTTTGACTAATCTAATCCGAGATTAGTTAAAAGGAATCCTAATTAATTAATTAAGTTTGTTTTAATTAAAACTTATGAAATTCCAATTCTTATAATTAAATCTTAAAATTATTTAATTTAATTTTTCAGAGTCTAAGATTTTAATTTCGACAAGCTCGAAATTCGGTCTTTTAGACCAAACGGACACGAAAACGTACTAAAAATGGCGATATAAAAAAATCACCACGCTAACGTAACGCCCTATTGCTAAATAACACGCCAATTAGTGGTCTGAAATTAATCAAAATTTCGGGGCTATTACAACTGCTCAAGACAATCAAGAGAAAGATGATGAGCAGCCGCTCAGTCCTCAGAGTATTCGTCATGAAATAAACCACATATGGGACGATTCATCATCTCCTCAAAGCTCTAGGTATGATTCTACACCCCCAAAAGATTTTGTTCAGTAGCTTACATCTATGAGTCATGTAATGTTGCACTCATGTGCAAAGAGCCTGCCACATTCTTTGAAACAGTTACTCAGTCCCTTTGGGTGACTTCCATGGATGCTGAGATTGAGATCAACAAAAACAATATTTGGAAGCTGCTTCATCGTCCCCCAAATCAACAAGTGATTAGTGTAAAATGGATTTACAAGCTGAAGTTTAATGATGAAGGTGAAATTGACAAATGAAAGGCTTCCGCTTGTGGCAAAGGGCTATTTTTCGGCCGAACGTAGTTTTTTCGCTCGGACACAGTTTTTTTGTCCGATCGCGGATTTTTTGCCCGACCGTGTATTTTTCGTCCGGGTGCGATATTTTCCGCCCGGGTGTAAATTTTTTGGGCGGGCGCTATATTTTTGCCAGAGCGCCAATTTTTCAGCCGTACGTGATTTTTTCGCCTGGGCGAGAATTTTTTACGCGAGCGCGATTTTTTCGCCCGGGCGTGAATATTTCGCCCGGACGTGATTTTTTTTACTGGGGTGAAAAAATGCACCCAGGCGAAAAACCACGTGCTCGGACGAAAAAAACGGGCCCAGACCAAAAATTCGCGTCTGGGCAAAAAAAATCGCGCCCGAACGAAAAAATTGCGCCCGGACAAAAAAATCGGCCCGGGTGAAAAAAAAACGCGCCCGGTCAAAAAAAATGCCACCGGGTGAAAAAAAACATGCACGGGTGAAAATACCGCACTCGGGCGAAAAAAATGCACCGGTGCGAAAAACCCTACACTTGGGTGAAAAATCCCAGCCCGGACGAAAAATTTGTGCCCGGGCAAAAAATTCGCGCCCGGCCGTAAAATTTGCTCCCGGGTGAAAATTCGCCCCCTGGTAAAAAAATATGTCTGGGTAAAAAAAGTACGCCCGCGAAAAAAAATCGCGGCTGGGCAAAAAAATCAAGTTAGGATATTTTTTTTAAGAGATACGTGTTTTTGTGATGAAGAAGTGCTTTTCGAAAAAGTTAAAAGTAGGTGACAAATGACTTTTTCAAAAGATAAGAAAATGAAATTTTCCGCGGTAGTTTTCCCTATCAGTAGACAATCCAAACGATTTCTTAAGCGTGATAATGTTTTCCAAACAACGAAAAGAAGCTAAAAAACCCTCCCAAACAGACCCTTAATCTCTACACTTCTTGTCGTGAGCTTACTATGTTGGCAGGGTAGTTCTTCTCCGAATTGAAGAAGAAAACAAAGAAGCATACCATAAATGATTATGCTAGCTCAAAGGGAGTGTTTATAGCAAGATCTCCTACAGTCTTTACGTGCATATATATGAGGGATTTCTTAAGTTCATTTAAGATGATTCTAGACTTTGAAGAGTGCAGTTGTAATTCTGTTATGTATGACTTATTGGAAAACTACAAAGCGTGATAATTATTTGCTCAGCTTTTGCCAAAATCGTGCATGTTCTGAATGGCTGCTGAACATATCAAAACATAGAGCCTTATAAAATATGGACCTATTCTTAAAAAGGCTAGCCTTATGCTTAAGAGGAAGAAAAGAATATGCAGTCTTAGTTTTTGATGTCAGAGTAAAAATTCTGATATTTATAAGTTTGCCGAAGGAGCTAACAGGCACGGCTTAGCTAAAATGAGAATATTGTAAATCATGAATGTTATGTGCGTGTAATTTTATTGATATAAATGAAAAGGAAGTTGATGATTAAAATCCTATTTTTCTGTCTCGAATTCTCTATCAACATAGTTCTTGTGGATGCCGGGGGATTTTGTTAGTAGTTATTTATGATAAAGAGACCTCCACAAATATCCAAATCTCGATTTGTCATACATAGAAAAATATTTTCTCTATCTTGATGCAAATATCGAGAGATGCGATTATGAATAATATTTCATACTTTGTTCTAATATTCAATGTTGTAAATAGTGAAGCACTGAGTGAGGAGCTAACATAGCATTCGACTTTTGATTTTGAATAGTTTCTCTTGATATCGGCGAAGTGATATGATTTTGAATGTTGTGGGTGTTGATGTATGTGAAAGAGATATCTTTGTCAAAACATTTTGACCTTGATGGGGGCATCCTCTATTTACAGAAATACTAGGGGATAGCTAGAATTCCCCTCATCCCTCACTTAACTAGTGGGGGGTCATGTGGGCTAAGTGGGAGTCAACCCCACGAGTGGAAGCCTCGGTCACACGCTTTCCACACACGGTCACAAGGCCCCCGGGGTCGGCCTCCCGGACGGCCGCCGCCACTGCCGCCTGGCCCTCCGGCCGCGCAGGCCTCCAACCGCGTGGTCTCATGCCCTGCAGCCGACCTCTTAGCTTACTGCCGCCACTCAGCAAGAAAATCGATCTTTATTGACACAATTTGTCACGAAATATATTTCAACACTAAAGACATGTTTTTTGTGATGGAATATATTTCGTCACTAAAGATAAGTTATTAGTGACGAAATATACGTCTGTCACTAAAGACACTTTTAGTGATGAAATATAAATCTAATCACTAAAAACAAGTCTTTAATTACAAAATAGATTTGATCACTAAAAATGCCTCTTTAATGACGCAATATAAGTTCGTCATTATAACTAATTTTTTGGGACGAAAACTAATTTAGTCACTAGTCATAAAATTAGAACTTTTCCCATAAATAAAAAATATTTATATTGTTGGTGTATATTTTGTCCCTTATGTTCTTCCATGCACAAAACACTAGGGAGTTCGTCGAAGAGGGCAAAAACTGCATCCAACCAGTTACTAGTTATGTGGGCGGTTAGGCGGATAGAGAGGAATCACAGAAAAGAAAGTGCCGCTGAAAGTATCGAACACCAGATTTGACTCGCCACAGCGAATGTCACTCTTATGATGGACCTCTTGATTGATGGAAAAAAAGGTTACAAGTGGCGAGCTCAAGCGAGTACAAGAAGAGACTGATGAGACTTGAACTTAGTGTCTGCACCTACAAATGGACAGGTTATGGCTTAAGTTCGTTGTCTACCTTCGTGCGCCACTGAGCCTCTATTTATACTGGTGGGTAGGCCACCCGAACGGTTTCTAAAATGCCAGGAATTTAATGCCCTACTTAATGCAGCATTTAAAGCGCAGCCGCCCGGGATACATGAAGAATCAGGTGGCGGAGAGTTGAGAGAAGATACTGAAAGGCTTTTAGGGGTAGATAAGAACCTAGAGGGAGGGGTGTAATGCCCCCGGTTTTTTGGTGTTTTGTTTGTTTATCGTTTGGCGTTACGTTGACGCGTTTTCGGCCTTTTGTCGTTGTTAGAGCGTAGTCTTAGCTCTTTAGGTTCCTTGTGTAACCTGTTTGCAAGATTACCCAGCTAGTCCGTGTCAGTTGTGATGACTCGGCTGAGCCTCTTAGAGAATGCTTGTGCTTTGGCTTGGGTGGTGTAAGCCCGAGTGTTCGATCGTCGGATGTTGTTTTCGACTTCGCCGTTGTTTTCGTAGCTTGGGTGCTTAGCTATGGTGCGAGTTTTGTCGAAATCCGCGATCGTTTGTTTTTTTGCGTCGTTTCGACGTTCGTTTTGTTAGCCGGTAGTGTGTAGCCAGGCTGTTGCCTTTGTTGTGCGTAGCCTTGTGTGGCCGAGCCTGGTAAGGCTTGTGCTTGGTTTTAGGCTAAAAGTTAGCCATTTATTATATATATATATATATATATATATATATATATATATATATATATATATATATATATATATATATATATATATATATGTATATGAATGTGTTTATATAGCTTTGCTTTTATTTTAATTAGTTAGTGCTTAGGCTAGGCTTTTATTCTATTCATTTTTAGTGGTTAGTGGAGGGTTTTTATAAGATGCCAGCTAGCTTCCTTCCTCTTTTTCCCGAGCAGCTGGCTGGTTGGCTTCCAATGGAAGGAAGAAATCGGGCGGTGGTGCTGGAGCTTTCGGCCGGCGGTTTGCTGAGCTGGGTAGGCAGTTTTTCCTCACGGGAAGGGCTGATCCGACTGTCTTCCACCCTAGGTTTGTTCTTTAACATCTCGGCTCGTCCATAGGAGTTAGGGTTTCAGTTTTCTCCTCTTCCTCTTCTCTAAGAAGCTCTAGATTTTGTTTCTTCCTAGGTAGCCTTGCTGCCGGTGCCAAGCCAGTGAAGAGAAGGCTGCTGCTGGAGCTTGGTGGTGAGGCAAGTGGCTCCATTGCCCCTTGCTGTTTTTATTTCTAATCTTTGCTTGTGCTGCTCTTTTTCTTTTGCTAGCCTAAAGCTCCAGGTTTTCTTCCCCTTTTCTCACTTGTACGTTTGTCTTGGCTGGTTCCAAGGTTGCTGGTTAGTATTAAGATTAGGCTTAGCTTAGTGGTAAGCTAGTTTAGGGTTGCTGTGGTCGGGTAGGAGAGGTAGGAGTGAGAGCTGGAATTAAATTCCAGCTCTCGGTTTAGGAGGAGCTGAGGGAGCTGGGTCGGGTTAGCACCAGGAATTTTTCCTGGATTTTCTGCTAAGTCAAAAGCGTTGAGTGAGTGTACCTCACTCAACGCCTAGACTGTTAGGCTTATGGCATTGAGTGTGGTGCACTCACTCAATGCCATGGCTGTTCTTGCGGCTAAGTCTTTGGCGTTGAGTGAGGGTACCTCACTCAACACCACAGCTATTTTGGCATTGGGTGAGGTAGACTCACTCAACGCCGCAGTCTTTTCGGCAGTTAAGTCTGATGGCGTCGAGTGAGTCGACCTCACTCAACGCCAAAGAAGGTTTGGCATCGAGTGAGTCGACCTCACTCAACGCCAAAGCAGGTTTGGCGTTGAGTGAGTCTACGCCACAGTCAGGGCTTGCGGTTAAGTCTTTGGCGTTGAGTGAGGGTACCTCACTCAACGCCGTGGTTGTTTTGGCGTTGAGTGAGGTAGACTCACTCAACGCAGCAGTTTTTTTTAGGCTAAGTCTTCAGCCTTGGGATGTGGGCTTCTTTAGGACTGTTAGAGGAGTTTTTCCTTCCTAAGGGTGATGTTGGGGTGTTCGGCTAGTTTTTGCATGCCGACTCGTGGACTATGGCCGGAGGGGGTGTTTTCTGCACTTTGGAGGGGTGAAATGTGTGTGCTGAGTTGTGGACACCACAAAGTCTGGACAATGGGGCCGACTTGTTTAGGTGTGTGGACCCTAAGGCTGCCACCGGTTGTGTTCACCCTTGAGTATTTATTTTGGGGTCTGGTTGTTGGTGCTGGTACTGCCACCCATTCCAGCCGCTTATTATTTACACCCCGGTCATTTTCCCCAAAGTTAGGATTGTTAGCTCTTTCTTTTCCTGCTTTTTGCTATTCCTGCTAGTATACTGATGCTTTACTGCTGCAGGTTATTTCTTTCTGCCATGCAGGTAGCTTTTGTGCTCACACTTGGTGTGATTTACCTTTACTGTCTTTTTGATAGTATTTTTCTTCTTACTGTCATACTTTTCACTTACAGTTAGCTGTTGCTTTTGTTACCGGGTTGGTAAACCCTTTTTACTCGCACTTAAATCATATATTCTTCATACTTTGATATTGTGCTGAGACGTTCTTTCTTGAATGCCTCGGGTACAGGTTTTAGCCGATAGAGCGGCTGTTCCCTTTTAGTGGGTTTCGCTGATAGCCTCCAGGGTAGCTGAGTTACAGATCTTCCACCTTGTGAGGTAGTTATTCTTCTTTTCTGTATGGACATGCACACTCACCGGTGGGTTCGTGTCGGGTTGTCAACGCCCACTGGTGGCTTACTTGTTTTGCTGGATATGAATTAAAACTGCTGTTTTGCCCTCTTGGGGTTGCTTACTTTTTTCTGGGAAGGTTTTATGGTAGGTTGCTTGTTAGGTATTTTAAAACCCTAAACTATTATATGTATCTCATGCATATCATATTTGTAAAACTAAAACACTATCTTCTTTAAGCATAAAGAATATCTTTTATATATAAATACTATACTCACCTTAGGAGTCGTGCATACGATAAGTGGTCCCTTGAGGGCTCTTATACTCATTTAGGGTGTCAAATAAACTAAATCAAAGTATTTTTCCGCTGCAAGCAAATATATTTTCCTATCGTGGACTAGCTGATCCACTGTGTCGAGGGATACAACCTTTAAATAAACTGGTTTTCTACTATTTTGAAACTTGTGATTTGAAGTCTTAGTGCATTGCCTGAGCGTCAGCAGTTATCCCCTGCTCGATGTGGCATCACAACGCGTGTTTTCCCGTACTCTGATACTTCTTAACCTCGGGGAAAATGCGGGTTGTGATAAGGGGGGGGGGGGGTGAATATGTTTGTTTGAGACTTTTTATCTTTTTAGAATTTTTCTTTGTGTGTTAGAGTTTAGTTATAACTTTCTAGAACACAGATAACACACAAGTAATTTATAGTAGTTCCCCTATCTAGGGTACATCCACTTTCCCCATTCACCTATCTAGTAGAGAGCTAGATTAGGCCAGCTTCTCAAAAACTCATATCAATAGATCTTACAACTTATATCCCTCCCTGGATCTTACACCTCAGAGTGGCTTCCACTCCCACAACTTAGACTTTTCTCAGTCTTACCTCAGAGATAACAACAAGTCTCCTACATTAGGCTCACAAGCAAGCCCTACCTCAACCTTTATAACTTAGGCCTACCTCAAATTCTATACAAGAATCCTACCTTAGATTTTGGAAAAATTCTTACACTCGTATCTCAAAGAGATCTTACAATAGAGATTAATAGAGTGTTTGTGTTACAAAGACTCAAGAACAGATGCTCTGTAGCCTTCTTCTTTAGCTATTTCACCAGATAGTTTCTTTTCACCCACAACAGCAGGGAGTGATCTTTTGATTTTGATTTGGTTGTGCTGTGATAAATACTTGTAGAAATCTTCTTCTTCTTCTTCAATCTTTTGAATGAATGATGTGAATAATGTGGAGCTTGAAGGTGACTGATCGATTTCTTTCTCAGCTAGCAAATCCTTTCAACAATATCAACAGCAAAAATGATCTTCATATTTAGAGAGAGCTGTGTTGAATTGATTTCTTACAAATAACTTCTTCCTTAGATTAAAAAAGCTTCTAGTCAGTGGCGGAACCTTTCTCGAATTAGGGTTTAGAGAGATATGCAAAAAAGGTTTTCAAAAAAGTTCCCGGCCCTGGATTTTATATCTGCAAAAAGCAACAACTATAATCTATTTTTGGAAAGTTGCATGGGAAGCTTTATCAATTATATATTCCCAAGAATGCGTATCCGAATAATGCAGCGGTTTTGGTCTTTTAGTGTGCAATTGACATCAATTTGAATTTTGCATGACGTTAGCAAAATGTCTTGACGCCTTCTAACTTAGAATAAACATGTGGGCTCCAATAGAGGCATTGAGAGAGTGAGATTGATGTGAAGCCATTTAACTTAGTCATACACTTGAATTTCTGTAGAGGCGTCGAGTGACTGCAATTAACTCAGCGCATTCTACTTTGGCGTTGAGTGATATCTTATGTCTCGATGCTTTTGCACTTAGATAGATTATCTGCTTTTCAACTTTGGCTTTGAGTGAATAACATTCATTCGGCGCATTTAGACCTTTAGCGTTGAGTGATGTGAGATGGCTTGACTCTTTCTACTTTAGCAAATATCCTTCACTCTAGAGTGTGATGACTTATTTTCAATTGAATTTTTAATAATCCCAAGATATTTTATCAATAAATTACTAATTTGTTGGATCCCTAGTTTGTATTTGGGCTAGGTTCACTAATCTAGGCTAAGTCAGACCCACATTGTATAGCCAGGGTCTAGTCTAGTGTCTTAGGTGTCAGTCAGGTCAACAACTCATTGAGACAAGACCAAGACATCCGAGACTTAGAAGACAGTAGAGAGTGAAAAAGGAAAAAAAATTTCTAAGTAAAAAGTCATTCGACGATCTCTGAAGAGAGCTCGACGATCTTCGTTCTGCGCTCGACGATCAGAGTTAAATCTCTAAATTCTGAGATCGATGATTGCTGAACTCAGGTCGACGATCTATGATCTACTTTCAGGATTGAGATCGACGATCAACTATCTCAGTTCGAAGATCTTGAAGCCCAGTTTGGAAAGCAGATTTTCAGTTCAATGATCTCAGGGCTCAGCTCGACGATAGATGATGTTTGAGCTCGACGATCTCAGGACCAGATCGACGATTTTTGCCAGATCAACATTTTATTCCCTGCAGTTATTGTTTTCCTTATTAACTTTTTATTCTTTTGCTTATATGACTCTGAGTGATTAATGCATATATTATCTGAATATAGCCGTTTCTTGGCAAGCATTAATTGCTGGCTCTCACAGATTTATTATATAGCTCTTCTCGGGACAGTTAAGAAAATGAGTTAATTCTCTTATAGCCGTTGCACAAGTTCCCGTAATTCCGGCAGTCAATCAATGTGGATGATTTCAAATTCAATTTGGAATTATTCAAAGAAAAGGGACTCAGAGAATAAAAGACCCGGAGAATTATTATTCAGTACTTCTTGATGCAGTTGACAGACTTTTGAAAAAAAAATCACAAGGCTGCAAGAAAAAGAAGAAGAACAGATCTCAGTTCCAAAAACAAGAGTTCATTCAGGAAGCTTGTGGAGACAATCATCTTCAATCAGTCTCAGCTTTCTGGATTTCAAGTCCTACACCTTGTACACGGCTCTGATCTCCTGAACCATTCAAATCACAGTACAAGCCTTGACTCCATCAGGATCACTCTCAAGTCTTCTCTCATTTGCTTGAGAAAAGAGAAGAAAACTCAACTTTTTTCCTTCCTCTCTCTGTATAAAGGATTTTTATTCCCTTCAAAAGTAATTCCTGGTTGTGAGGTCACCTGATCAAAAGAATTCAAGTTGGTTTTCCGGCACCTGATCAAAAGCCAGAAGGGTTGCAATATCTCCCTTGAAATAGATATTATTTGGTGGCAGTCACCTGATAAAAAATCTGAGAGTGATTCCTACCAGGGTGGTAGAAGAGTGGATGTACCTAGATTTAGGTAACCACTATAATTTCTTGTGTTGTCTGGTTGCACCTTTTCTTATTGCTCTTGCTAGTTCCTGTGATATTTAGAATAGTTCTCTAGCTTTCCTTTTGCTTCTATATTTATTGGTATCACTTATTTAGTACTCTGATAGAATAGTTTAAAATAGCCAAAAGTTTTTTTAAACACTTTATTCACCCCCCTCTAGAGTAGATCTGAATAACTCCCTCCTTTCAATTGGTATCAGAGGCTATGGTTCTTTGGTTGTACAAGCTAACACTTGAATCAAGATCCCTACTTATTAAGATTTTCTTTTCTTTATCTATTCATTTATCACATGACACAGAACAAGGTTTATGCAAGCACCAGACCTCCAGTCTGTAACTTAAATAAGTTCAGTATCTGGAAGGAAAGAATAAGACTTTGCATGAACTCAATTGATGAAGATATTTTTAACTCAATTTTGACAGGTCCCCCTCAACCAACTGAAGCTGCTTCTATATCTACTGACACTCATCCAGTACCACCACCAACTTGGACTAATGCTCAAAAGAAAGCAAAAATTTCAAATGCCAAGGCCATGAACATAATGGCCCAGACTATGTCAGATGACATTTTCCAAAAGGTTGCTGACTGCACATCAGCAAAGGCCATCTGGGATTATTTGAACCAAATGGTGGCAGGTTTAGTGGAAGAATGAAAAGACACAAGATCCCTTCTTATTTCTAAGTATGAGAACTTCAGAAAGGAAGATGCTGAATCAGTTGAAGAGATGTATGACAGACTGAGTTCCATCATCAGTGAACTAATAACATTGGACAAGGACATTTCACTGATAGAGATAAATGATAAAATATTGATGTGTTTTCCCAGTTCTTGGGACACAAGAATCTGGCCTATCAAAGATGCTAGAGGTATTTCAGAAATTTACACAGAAACACTTCTGGGAAAGCTCAAATCCTTTGAGCACTTGACAAAGACTAGGGAGGCAGAGCAAAAGGTCTCTACTCCAATCAGGAAAGAGTAGAACATTGCTTTTAAGGCTACAGAAGAAACAGCAGCTCCTATTGTTAATGAAGAGTTCTTGAGTCTCTTAGCAAAGATATTCTACAAGATAAGAAAAAGAGACTTCAGGAAGAAGTCATCCAGACAAGAAGATAAACCAAGGTATGACAAAACACCAACTAAATAGGTTGTTTATTTTGGTTGCAGGAAACCTGGACACTACATCTCTGAGTGTCCAGAGAGTCAGAAGAAGGAGAAAAGAAAGGACAAGGACTCCAGAAGACAGAAATACAGTAAGCCTTTCTTAAGCAAGCATGAGAGGAAAGAGAAAGGCTTTGTAGCAGAAACCTGGAGTGATACTGAAGAGGATTCCACATCCTCTAGCTCCAGTGATGAAGATGAGGAGGAAGCAAAGGCAAAGGAAGTTTGCCTAATGGCAATTTATGCTTCCAACACTCATTCAGGAGAAGATTCATTAGATGATGAACAACCACTTTCAGAAGTGGTTCAGGTGCTCTCTTCTTTTGAATTTAATTCTGAAGAT
Source organism: Platanthera zijinensis (assembly GCA_039513925.1). NCBI lineage: Eukaryota > Viridiplantae > Streptophyta > Magnoliopsida > Asparagales > Orchidaceae > Platanthera > Platanthera zijinensis. The sequence continues at coordinate 119,143,137 of CM077082.1, read as the reverse complement.
TTTGTACATGAATTCAAAACTATGTGCATGGACCTAATTAGTTCAGAAAAGGAAATTAAACAACTTAGAGAGCAATTGAATGATCAAAGTAGTTTAGTTGCAGAAAACCATAAATTAAAAGATGAAATTACTCTTGCATATGAACAGATAATTAAACTGAAAACTGAACTAGCTGAGGCATGGCAACTTGAAAAATCCCTTAATGGGAGAAACCTCAAGCTGATGGACATTACAAGCACTGTTAATGCCAGACTCACTGGCAAACTGGGCTTGGGTGCTTCATCAAGCCAACCCCCACTGGTCAAGAAAAATGCACTAAGGACCCCAGTAAAATTCATCTCTGAAAAAGGTAAAGAACTAATCTGTGAGAAACCCTCAACTGCAAATAAGAACAAACCTAACAAACAGAAAAATAGAAACAGACAAAATCAAAACAAAAAACAATGTTCAATAGTTTTCGTCGAACTCAGATCGATGAAATGTGAACAAATCGTCGAACCCAGGTTGACGATCTTTGAACTAAAATGTCTACTATAATCAATCGTCTTACTGCGATTGACGATTTCTGTATGGATCATCGAGCAGAGATCGACGAACTTGGGGCACAGAGAAATAATATAATCCTTCTCTGAGCAGAGATCGATGATCTCAACCCATGTCATCGAACTTAGATCTATGATCTCACTTCCAATCATCGAACCCAGTGAGAATTAATAAAACCTTTAACTGAAACAGAAACCCTAATCAGAAAAGACAAACAATCAATCCTTTCACCCTTTGGAAAATTCCACCTAGGAGATACCATCCACTAGGCTATAAATCTCAGCCAACCATGTCTGTTATATCCAATTTTTCTTATTTAGAAAACAAAGGACCCAAGGTAACCTGGGTCAAGAACAATTAATCTTTTGATTGTTGCAGGCGAAGAACTTTCCACCATACAACCAGCAATGGTATCTTGACAGTGGGTGCTCAAAGCACATGACAGGATGGAAGGACAACTTATCCAACTATAAGTCAAAGCTAAGACCTAAGGTTATTTTTGGTGACTCCAACTTTGTTTAGACTGAAGGCTATGGAGAAATCAGGATAGGTGCTTTCACATTCAGGAAGGTTGCATATGTAAGTGGATTGAAACATAACTTGATCTCCATTAGTTAGCTCTGTGATGAAGGATTTTAGGTAACTTTTAATCAGTCCTCTTGCATTATTTCTTCAGCTGACAACATAGTAGTTTTATCAGGTTCTAGAGTAGGTAACATTTATATTGTTAACTTCAATTCAGCCATAAATGAAATTTGTTTATTTACCCAATCATGTAATAAAAATGAATTATGACATAGGATACTAGGACATGTAAATCTAAAATTTATTGTTAGGCTATCTAAGGGTAACCTTGTAAGAGGATTGCCTTCTTACCCCTATAAGAAGGAAAGCTTGTGCAAGGCTTGCCAACTAGGCAAGCAAACTAAAAATAGTTTCAAATCCATTAATAAGAGTGACTCACCAAGGATTTCGTATTTGCTTCACATGGATCTTTTTGGAATCATTGTTGTACAAAGCCTAGGAGGGAAGTCTTACACCTTAGTTATTGTAGATGACTTCTCTAGGTTCACTTGGGTGTTCTTCTTGAAAAATAAGTCAGATAACTTCAAGGTTCTTATAGATTTTCTCAAGTGCATATAGAGTGAGTTCTCTACTCAAGTTGTATTGATCAAAACTGATCATGGTACTGAGTTTGAGTCTCTTCTTATGCAAGAGTTCTATGAGAAGGAAGGTATCAGGCAATGTTTTTCTGCTCCTAGAACTCCTCATCAAAATGGGGTAACTGAAAGGAAAAATAGAACCCTGATTGAAGCTGCAGGTACATTGCTTGTTAATACATACTTGCCCCTTTCTTTTTGGGCAAAGGCAGTGAGCACAGCTAACCATGTCTTGAATAGAAGTTTAATACATTAGCTAAAGGCTAAGACCCCCTATGAGCTACTCAAAGGGAAGAAACTTAAAGTAGACTATTTTAAAGTATTTGGTTGTGTTTGTTACATTCATATTAACAATAGAAAATACACTAGAAAGTTTGAAGCCAAGTCTGAAATGGGAATTTTTCTAGGATATTCCCAAGTAAGCAAGGCTTATAGGGTCTATAACAAATCTACCTTGAAAATTGAAGAGTCTGTACATGTATCCTTTGATGAAACTAATATGTTTTATAAGGAGAAGAATACTTCTACCAGTCAGAACTTATAGGTACCTACTTTGTGTGAGAATTTGGATGCTGTAACACTCTCTCCTGAGGTTGTTACACCATCATCTCCACAAAGAGCGGAAGGAAGTGATGAAGATATCAGTGAGCCAACTAATAGTTTCCTAGTAGCTTAAATAATTCCACAAGAGGAATTAGATCCACCAGCTGTTGAGCAACTAACTCTTCCTGCTGATTTAGTCACACTTAGAGATCATCATGTATCTCAAGTGATTAGAGACATATCTGCAGGTGTGCAGACTAGACATCAGCTCCACCAGGATTTGATGCATGTCTGCTTCATTTCTCAAGTTGAACCTCAATCAATTCAAAATGCAGAGCAAGATCCCCACTGGATCCTTGGAATGCAAGAGGAGATCAACCAATTTAAGAGGTGTAGAGTTTGGGAATTGGTCCCAAGACCAGAGAACTACCCAGTAATTGGAACAAAATTGGTGTTCAAAAACAAGATGGATGCACAGGGAGCAATCATAAGGAACAAGGCTAGGCTTGTTGCTCAAGGGTATAGGCAGGAAGAAGGAATTGATTATGATCAGACCTTTGCTCTAGTGGTAAGGTTAGAGGCAATCAGGATCTTCTTGGCTTATACTACTTCTCAAAAATTTAAAGTCTATCAAATGGTTGTTAAAAGTGCTTTTCTGAATGGCGAACTGAAAGAAGAAGTCTATGTTGAATAACCACCAGGTTTTATCTCTCCAACTCATTTACTTTCTCATGAACCCTCACCTCATATTTCCCCCCATCCAGAATAATTGTCTATCCCTGAATCCACCACTCAACCTACCATCTCCAACATCAGCACAGCTTGTGGTCATTCCACTTCCTCTCTTCCATCTACATCATCCTCTCCATCTACTCTCATTGCCCTCCTCACCTCTACCATCAAAGCCATTATGGAGGATGCCATTGCACCTCTACTAGTTTCTTTTAATTCCTTTGTTGCCTCTTTTTCTGGCCCTTCTTCATCTAGGGGCCCGACAGTAGACATTACTACTGCCAGGCAGGGGGAGATGTCCAGTGAAGAAGTCCCTCCTCCTCCAGCAGTTGCAACAGCAGAGACATACACAGTTTTGGCAGAGACAGTCACAGGTTTGACAATTGTAGATATAGTTTTGGCAGATACAGAGAATGTAAATATTGATATTCATGATGCAGAAGATATTGCATTTTTGGAAGATGACATTGAAATCCCTGAAGAACCCTTGGACATTCTTCATGGAGATTGTTTCATATCTCCAGCTTTTGAACTGACTTCAGTTCTAAGATCTTTTGATCTTTTGTATAGAGATTGTCTTCCCCCTGCTACTTTTCAATCTTGTTTAGATATAGTATATTATACTGCTCTTGTGAGCAAAGATCTTTTACTTCAGCTTCTTCAGAGTTTTGCTGCTCCAGTGTCTGAGCTATTGGCAGCTCCTGAGCCAGAGCCTTCTGCAGCTCCTTCAGCAGTTCCAGTGCCTGAGCTCTTGGCAGCTCCTGAGCCTGATCCTTCTACAGCTCCTTCAGCAGTTCCAGTGCCTGAGCTCTTGGCAGCTCCTGAGCCTAATCCTTCTGCAGCTCCTTCTATAGTTCCAGTGCATGAGCAGATCAGTATGCAAAAGGTTGAGATTTCAGAGCCCAAGACTTTCACTCCTCCAACCTATGTCTGTTCTACTTCTCTAATCCTAGACTTGGATGAAATTATGGCTGCTAATGCAGCTGCAAAACTTTCAGTTATCAAAGAGATTGATGATTTGTATGATAATCCACCAGGCTCATCTGATACTGATTCAGATTCAGATTCAGACTTAGATCTAGATGTTAGCAAGAAGAAGAAAGTGACCAAGAAAAGAAAAGCTCTAGTGAAGAAAGTGCCTAAGTCTAATCCTCAAGATGACATTCCTTACTTCATCAGGCACAATATTACTCTCACATCAACTACTCCTCACTGGATGAGATTTTTCAAGAATGAGATGAAGGCTCAGAAGAAAAGGAGAAAGACTAGCTCCTCTCCTGTCAAAGTTTTCAGGAAGGATCCACCTCCTCCTCCTCCTCCTTCAGCAGGTGCTAGTGGAAATGTTGCTTCTAGGGCTGCTACCTCCTCCAATCAGTAGACTTCTTATGCTCCTCACTCTCACAGCAGACCATCCAGGTCTTATTCAAGGGGCTATTCAAGAAGGAGAGGTAGACCGAATGATCAGGCAAACAGAGAATATATTTCAGATTCTAGCTGGAGATTCAGAATTCCTTAAAAATTTAGTCAAGTCACACCTCCTCCAAACCTTCATGACATTCATTCTCAACATACATCAATAGAAACAAAACTCCAAGAACAATCTATCAAGCATATGAAGCTTCAGAAGACCTCCCATGACTCTAAATAAGAATCATCTCAGTATGAACCCGAGCTTGATCCTAACTTCAGGATGGCTAGGTTTCATGAATTGATTACTCTCTCTCAAATAAACAAAGCTAGAAAAGAAGGAACTGATCCTTATCAATTCTCGACTATGCCTAAGTATACGGAGAAAGAGCTTGAACAATTTGATATTGATAAGAATATCTTTGATGCTAATGCCTATATGCAGGTACATCCTGAGGCAGTTGTTCCCAGGGCAGTAACAATTAAAGTTCTTTGTGAAGCAGACTTGAAAATGACAAGACAGCAAGCAGTAGATCCAAAAAGAAGAATTGAATTTACTAAGCCATCATCAGACAAGTCTTAGTAACTATTTTATTTTTTGTGTCTATATTTATCTTTGTAAATATCTGTTGAACTTTTCTTATATCTCATGACATATATATTTATTTAGTTTTCCTATTATTTTCTTTTATTGTTGTTTAGTGACCTCACCCAAATAGGGGGAGATTGTTGGATCCCTAGTTTGGATTTGGGCTAGGTTCATTAATCTAGGCTAAGTCAGACCCACATTATATAGCCAGGGTATAGTCTAGTGTCTTAGGTGTCAATTAGGTCAACAACTCACTGAGACAAGACCAAGACATCAGAGACTTAGAAGACAACAAAGAGTGAACAAGGCAGAAATTTTTCTAAGTAAAAAGTCATTCGACTATCTCTGAAGAGAGCTCGACGATATTTGTTCTGCGCTCGACGATCTCAGAGTTAAATCTCTAAATGCTGAGATCGACGATTGCTTAACTCAGGTCGACGATCTCTGATCTACTTTCAGGATTGAGATCAACGATCAACCATCTCAGTTCGACGATATTAAAGCCCAGTTTGGAAAGCAGATTTTCAGGTCAACGATCACAGGGATCAGCTCGACAATAGAGGATGTTTGAGCTCGACGATCTAAGGACAAGATTGACGATTTTATCAAGATTAACATTTTATTCCCTGTAGTTATTGTTTTCCTTATTGACTATTTATTCTTTTGCTTATATGAATTTGAGTGATTAATGCATATATTCTCTGAATATAGCCGTTCCTTGGCAATCATTAATTGCTGGTTTTCACGGAGTTATTATACAGCTTTTCTCGGGACAGTTAAGGAAATGAGTTAATTCTCTTATAACCGTTGCACATGTTCCCGTGATTCCGACAGTGAATCAATGTGGACGATTTCAAATTCAATTTGGAATTATTCAAAGAAAAGGGACTGAGAGAATAAAAGACCCAGAGAATTATTATTCAGTACTTCTTGATGCAGTCGATAGAATTTTGAAAAAAAAATCACAAGGCTGCAAGAAAAAGAAGAAGAACAGATCTCAGTTCCAAAAACAAGCATTCATTCAGGAAGCTTGTGGAGACAATCATCTTCAATCAGTCTCAGCTTTCTGGATTTCAAGTCCTACACCCTGTACAAGGCTCTGATCTCCTGAACCATTCAAATAACAGGACAAGCCTTGACTCTATCAGGATCACTCTTAAGTCTTCTCTGATTTGCTTGAGAAAAGAGAAGACAACTCAACTTTTTTCCTTACCCCCTCTGTGTAAAGGGTTTTTACTCCCTTCAAAAGTAATTCCTGGTTGTGAGGTCACCTGATCAAAAGACTTCAAGTTGGTTTTCCGACACCTGCTCAAAAGCCAGAAGGGTTGCAATATCTCCCTTGAAATATATATTATTTGGTGGCAGTCACTTGATCAAAAACCTGAGAGTGATTCCTACCAGGGTGGTAGAAGAAAGGATGTACCCAGATTTGGGGAACCATTATAATTTCTTGTGTCATCTGCTTGCACCTTTTCTTATTGCTCTTGCTAGTTCCTGTGATATTTAGAATAGTTCTCTAGTTTTCCTTCTGCTTATATATTTATTGGTATCACTTATTTAGTACTATGATAGAATAGTTTAAAACAGCCAAAAGTTTTTTTAAACACTCTATCCACCCCCCTCTAGAGTAGATCTGAATAACTCCCTCCTTTTATAATTACTTGCACATTTTAACTCAGAAAAATATCAAATACATATTTATGAATATTATTGACTTATGACGCTTCTTCAAATCTAGGACATTATGGTTAGTGTTCCCAACAATCTCCCCCTATCTGAAGAAGTCTGAATCCTAGTCAATGATATACACTATTTTATAATAGATAATGTTGTTAAACTAAAGATACACAGGCACTCAGATAAGTATGATAGAACATATCAAACATGATTAATGAAAAAGTTTTAAGCATGCCTACAACAAACATTCTACATTCAAAAGCCCTTAGAAACCTATAACTTTAAAACATTGCTAAGATTCAGGTTCCTTAATTGCAATGCCCCCAGATTTCTTTGTAGCCTTCTCTACAACCTCCTTCTTTTTCTATCTTTGCCTTTCAGAGTAGCTGAAGGGCTTGGGATGGTATCTGTAAGTTTCTAGGGCATTCACTGGTAGACTTCCAGCCGGCTTGTCTTTCCTGAACTTCCTCTCTATCTCTTCCTGCTTCTCATACTTGGCCCATTCCTGAGAGTTATACAGTTTGCCTCTATCTGAATTGTTGTCTTTAATTTGATTCCAGGAAGCCAGAATGATGTTCCTTGAGGTTGGGCTCCATTACATATAATCTGGCCTTGCTTCCAGCTCTACTTTGTGCCTCTTCTTCCTCAGCCTCACAACCTCTTCATCATTAGCAACTTCTTTGCCCTTTGATAGATTTTGAGTGGTGGGGCTGAATACAGCTTCAACATCAAGAACTTTAGGCTCAGGGATGGCAAACTCCTTATATTGGAAGGCAGAAAGCCCCAATGCTTCCCTGATCATATTGGAGGTCCAGATAGCATGGTCTCCACTTGCTTTTGTCATTGAACTCTCCCCCTTTATGACTTATTATGTTATTAGATTTCTTAGGAATTACTTGGAGGAGGTTAACTTCTTATCCTGGTAGATTATACCAGCTGTGATGTGATTCTTTACTTCTAATATATGATCATCTAATAGTTGGGTGCAAGCATTCATTCTTCTTTCAACAATTTTTTTGTGCTCTTTCATTTGGGTTTTTGTTACAGTATGAACCATCTCAATGTTTTGAGTGGTGATGCATTGGTTTTGGATGATATCTGCATGTACCTTTTGAATTTGATCAAGTTGATGTGCAATGTAGTCTACAACAAGAGCTGCTCTCATGAAGAGTTTAATTGTGTTCTCTTTTAATAAGTTGACTTCAAATCTGATAGAAGAAATCTCAGTAGTTAGATCCTTCCTTAGCTATTTGACAGAGTCATCCACATACATCTCTATTTGTCCTCTTTGCTAATCAAAGAGATGTCTTAGTTGTGACAGAAAGGAGGTGGAAAATCCATCATTCATTTGAGCAGATGTTGGAGAGTTAATCTCTTCATTTCTCTTCCTTATATCTCTCCCTATTTATGAATCAGCCACTTCATATTCATAGGATTGATCTTGATGTTCATCAGCATATATGGACTCCTCCTTCTCTTGATCCTCAATAGGGGACATGACATCATCTCCTTTGTCCTCCTTTTCAAATTCTTCCACTCCAGCTTTAGCTTCTTGAGCAAGGAGCTCAGGGTGAGTCTCCCCCGAAACAGTAACACTAACTGTTTTTCTCTCCCCCTCAACAGGTTCACCCTTTTCTATGGTCTCGCCTTCAATATCAACACTAATCATGTCCACATCAGTTAGCATTAGATTTTCAACATATTCCATAACTATGTCCCCTTCAAAGGTAGTAGGATACACTTCCTTATAAACATTCTTTGTAATAAGGTTAGATGAGATTAATACTTGAGCACTCACATATCTTCTCTCAGAATCACCTAAACTAGATAGCTGAGGGTCATGAGGTTGAGTGCTCCTACTGTAGGTAGACCCACTGCTGGATCTTTCTTCTCCAACTAACTTAGCTTTCCTTTTCCTGCTCCTTTCTGACTATAGAGGGTGTTTGGTAAGCACCCTATCCCATCTATCAAGCATCTTTATATCCATTTTCCTCATGAGGAGAATCCTTGCACCAAGCCTCATGTTAAAAATCTCTGGTATAGATTTGAGGAGGAACAAAGACAAAATCTTTCCCATATTAGGCACAAGGATGCTCTTAATCACCTTGTCAAACACTACCTTGCCCCAATTTGTCTTCTTGGAAAAAACAACTCTAGTGATTAACTCAAACATCTTTCTGGAGATTTTATCATAAGAACCAGTCATGCATAGAAGAGCTTTTCCAATGATAGATGCTAAAAACTTTCCTTTTATATTCATGTCTTTCCTTTTTAAGGTTCCATTGCTATCATTAGAAAGACCACACCATTTGAAAGAAGTCTTCATATCTTCTCCATACAGCTCATCTTCCTCTTCACTGGAACTGAACTTGGGCAGCTTCAGTGCTTTGCTTATCTTCCTTGCAGCGATCTTAAGATTTTCTCCATTTATGGTAGTCTTTATTTTAGTGGAGGATGGGTGTAATACCCTCATTTGCCACGTAGAATATAACAAAAGGTCCAGCCGGGGCCCCACACCATTTTCCATGAAGAGTCAGTAGAGTTACGCATTGAAACCAATGCATTAAGGCATCTTAACTTAGTGTTGCATTCTAGCAGAAGTATTTAAAATTTCTTAGAGCCCAAATACAGGAATGTCCACTAACAACACCATAGGAATGATATTCAAAATACACAAAGTGTTTTCGCCTTAAGGCCTTACAATTATTTTCTTCACAAAAGTATATTACATATATCGACACACAGACTGGCAACACATGAAAACAGTAAAAGACTCGCCTTTGGGCTTTCAAGTGCTAGCCAACACAACATAAGGGACTTCAACCCGCTACTTTTCACTTTGCTTTCCATCAGCTGCACAAGTATGACCCACCAAGATATGGTAAAATAAGGCAATGGTCAGCTTTAGCTGACTAATTTATAAAGACTATACCCTTACTCGGGGTGATGGTGCTCCTTCCCTACATGCATATAACATATATATATTGGCATAAGAACGTGCAATTTAAGAACCATTCACCATAGATGTTGACATGCACGGCTATACACCCTGTGCATTCAAGGCACATTTTAGATATTCTAGACTTTCCCAGGCTCACCACCGTACTCAATGGCTGTTCAACATTTATTTGAGCAATACTAGTCTTTTCGACCCGAATTCTAAGACTCTCCCTCCTATGGCTATGATAAAGTCAAAGACATTCTCCAAGATTCACTTTTATGACTCACTCTAAGTCGATCGATATAGGATGGGTACAGTTCAGCCATTATGTAACGTCCCAATTCGCGCTAGGCCCCTCGCACGAGTTTTGAGTCAAGAGACTTGACTCGGGCTCGGGGCGCACTGGAAAAAGGTGTCAAGTGCGTTGGATGGAGTGTAGGGTTGAGTGATATCCAACGGATCAAAAGGGAATGGCCTAAGGGAAAATCGTCGAGAATTCCTGGTGATTCTCGCCGATTGTCGAGTATCGATGAGAATACTCAACACTTTCAACACCAGATTTCCGATAAGTATGGCCCAAGGGAAAATCGTCGAGAATGCCTGGTGATTCTCGCCGATCGTCGAGTATCGATGAGAATACTCAACGCTCTCAACGCCATATTTCCGATAAGTATGGCCCAAGGGAAAATCGTCGAGAATGCCTGGTGATTCTCGCCGATCGTCGAGTATCGATGAGAATACTCAACACACTCAACGCCAGATTTCCGATAAGTTCTGCCCAAGGGAAAATCGTCGAGAATGCCTGGTGATTCTCGCCGATCGTCGAGTATCGATGAGAATACTCAACGCTCTCAACGCCAGATTTCCGATAAGTTAGGCTAAGGGAAAATCGCTGGGTATCATTGTTGATACCCGACGAATTCGTCGAGAATGCCTGACGATTCTTGTCGATCGTCGAGAATGACAGATGATTCCCGCGGAATTTGACTTGTGCGTTTTCTTCGCCCAGGCAGATTCGCTGGCTTGTACAGGCGGACCGAACCAGATTTCGGTATTCGCGCTGGATGGTTCCTTGGACCGGGTCACTTCAATATGACCCATTATGGGCAGTCCAATGAGGCGTTGACATGTGGAAGAAGATGTAACCTAATACATCGGCTTATAAAAAGGGAGTTAAAACCGAACCCTAGCTTTTGCACCGATTGACACTTGCCGTCATCGTGGATCTCGCGAAACCGACGGAGCCGGCGGAAGCAGGCGGAGCTCTTGGAGGAGGCCTTCTCTCTCTCTCCCTCTCCTTCCTTTGCCGTGAAGAACAACCGCACCAAGTGAGAGATGCCGCAAAGGAGAACGACTAGATCCATGGCCGGGAACGGTGGTACCGATGGAAACGAGGTGAGCTTCCTCCCCTCTCCCTTGGTGCTAGATCTGTAGATATATTCTAGGAGAGATATCGACTCCATAGAGTCTTGATGGTGAGGTGGAGATTTCCTAGGAAAGCCATGCCTAGGTTTGTTTTCTAGGCTTTAGCCCCCTCAACCCTCTTCATCCTTCAAAGTGAAGATGAGAGAAGGATTCGTGGAGAAATATGGCTTCGTGAGGGTGAATAAGGGTGGACGATTTTCTGGAGGAGATTTTGGGAGTTTGGTGCAAGGAGGAAGATGAACGGATGTCGTTCATCTCGCCTTAAGATGCGTGCAGAAATCTGTTTTCTGCACGCAGCGACCTTCGTGGCCAATTTCGGGGGTGTTCTGGTCATATCTGGGTTTTCGACTAAACACGAAAGTCGTAGCCCTCGAAATTATCTTTCCAACGAGTGGTTGCACGTTCCCAGACGATACCTATAGCCATGGGAAAGCCTGTTCGAATCTGCTGCAGTTGGGGGAAATTCCACCCAGGAAATCTGTACCCTGTACGCAGCAGGCTTCGAGTGGATTTCTGGTGTGATGCGATCAAATCTGGGCTTTCGACTAAACACGAAAGTTGTAGCCCACAAAATTATATTTCCAACGAGTGGTTACACGCACTCGTCGGATTTCTGTAGCCTCGGGAATCCTTGGTCGAAGTGGCTGCCCGGATTAAGGCTGCACCTAAATTCTGGGCTTGTGTAACGTGGAATGCGATGTGGTGGAATTAAATGTTGCGATCCAACTCGAGGCTTGGGTGGACTCTTTTGACATAATCATCATAGTGACGTGATAAGTTGAGGTTATGAATCTAAATTCATATAACGAGTTGTGGACAAGTTTAATTGAAGGAAAGAACCCGATATAATTGGGTAGATATAATAGGATAAATGTATAAAGGATTTAACTATGGCCATGATATATGTTGGGTGGATAAAAGGGAATTAGTAACCCAATGCTTAGAGTGTCGTCTCCTTACGGGTAGCATTGTTGAAGTAACAAGTGCGGTGTTGACTGACACTAGTTGGAATGAGATTGAGATGAGTAAAGTTGGACGGTTGGGCTTGTCCCTCGGTGTTCATGTCCCGAGGCTCCTCCCGCATTTGATGGATTGTTGGGCTTGGTCCTCGGTGTTCACGTCCCGAGGCTCCTTCCATGCCACGATATTGGGAAATTCCATGTGGTGTGAGTCGACACACGGTGTCGTAATCCCGGGTTAAGGATAGTGTGGCAGGTCTACGGGCTCGCCAATCGTCACACCGATGGGAGTCGACAGCTAGACCTTGGACGGTTGGGCTTGGTCCTCGGTGTTCATGTCCCGAGGCTCCTTTCGTGCCAAGTGAACGGTTGAGCTTGGTCCTCGTGTTCATTTCCGAGGCTCCTTCCGTGTCACGCATAGGCCAGTTTGGGGCTAGGATCTTGGTGCTCACTTACCCAAGAGAACCCGCTGAGCCGTAGTACGCATGTGAGTTCTGCTGTTGTGTCCTTAGCGTTGAGGCGTACGGATACCTAGGCCAGGTAGTGTGGAGACCAGCCTAGTAGTGGAGATGCCCGCTCTACTATCACCGTTTGGCCACGACGGTTGACGCCTGAGAGGTTAGCTACCTGCTCGAATAGTGGGAACTATAAGTCTGTGTTGACATAGCGATTGCATGTGCTTGATCATGGGTGTGTCATTGCATTGCATTCATAGCATTACACTTCATTGCATACTTAAGACCCTCATCGTATAAGTTTGTATGGGCACTCCTATACGATGAGTTACTTATTGCTGAACGACCCTCAACTTATATGCTTGTATGGGCATCCATATAAGTTGAGTTACTTACTGTTGTAGCTATATACTCTCTTGCTGGTGTAGATAGTAGATTTGTAAAATAAGAGCTTGTTTATTATACACTACCGCTGTCGCTGCTTATGATATGTATACTCACTTCACCTGTTGTACTACTGTTATTTATATATTGTACCTGTTCCTTTCTCCGCCCGGTACCGAGGAGTCGCCGGGGGAGCGGATGTGAAGCCACTTAGTCTTTATGACTAACGGTTGCTACGTCTTTCTTTTTAAGAGGAAACCCCGCAGGTGGAGCAGCAGGCTATGAAGCTGGACAGCTAGGCCAGGACGACAGGGCCTGAAGGGATGGTACCGTCGCTACCGTCGGTTACAGATGTGAGTGAGAGTGATTTTGTTGTAGCCCTTCGAGGCAAATATATTCACGTACTCTGATTATGTAGAAGCTTGTTAGCTTCTCTTTTGTTATGCTTATTGATATATGCTTAGTGTGGATTGACTTTCTTATATTATTATGGTTGGGTTGGCAATTACGTGTTGATATTGGTTGTTGCCGGCAGAATATGCGTCTTGTGGTACAGGCTAGCCCGAGTCATAGTGTTACCGCAAGGCGGCTGTTCTGGGCATAAGACCCCTCTCGTGCCGTGTCTTGTGTTCCGGGAGGGGGGTCTTACAAATGGTATCAGCTTGCTACGATCCTCCAAGGCAAAAGTCACTTAACAATGGTGCCACCCCCGTTTGATTAGTCAGTTTGGGGACAAGCTGACTTAACGGAAGCAGTGGTGTGCCCATATATAATTCACACTAAGTTGTCCATCTTTAACCTTAGATTATCCAACCTAACCCTAGGTTTGTACCTTATGTGTAGATCCCAGTACATGCTGAGCCAGTAAGGGGCACCCCCGCCCCGTCCGTACTTACACAATTCCAACAATCAGAGCTGGTGCAGACGCTCATAGCTATTTTGGACGCCTTTAGGTCCCAATCTCAGCAGGCACCTTTACAACAACAAGGTCCGAGATCTAGTTGGTTAAGCGTTTTTCGAGCTCTCTCCCCTCCCGCTTATATTGGGACAGAGTCGGCAGTGCGTACGGAAGAGTGGCTCGACACTATACAAGAGTTGTTGGCAGAAATAAGATGTCCAAACAACATGGAGGCGACCCTTGTGGTGACACTCTTAGAGCTGCACGCCAAAAGGTGGTGGAAGTCCCTCACGGGCTCCACTTTTCGTGGAAGAGTGTACACAGACATTAGTTGGAGCGAATTCTCCGAAGCCTTCTTAGAGCATTTCATCCCCTCGGCCGCTCGGGATTGCCTGGAAGAGAGATTTTTGCAACTAAAGCAAGGGTCCATGTCGGTGACGGAGTACCAACGGGAGTTTCAGCACCTGGCTAAATTCGCTGACTCCTATGAGCTGGATGATAGAGGGTACGCCAAACGATTCTACAAAGGCTTGCGAGATCCCCTAAGGCAAGCCCTTTTGTTTATAGCGGACTTTAGTCTGGAGGAGATTATTGATATGGCAAAGAGATTGGAAGCGGACCACTTGGGAAGTGGTAAGAGGCCAGCGAAGGGAGTGATGGAAGCCGGCCCCAGCAACAGAAGGAGATTCTGGCGGGCGTTTCCCCCAGAACTTTAGAGAGGAGCGCCCGGTTCCTCAACCTCCAGCATTACCTCCACCTCCACTATTTCAGCAACACGGCGGAAGGCAGGAACGGGTGTGCTTTGAATGCAACCAACCGGGCCACATTCGATGCTACTGCCCGCAACTGTTTGGAGATGCGCCTTTTGCTCTCCCTCCAGCAGCCCCGCGGGGGAGAGGGTATGTGCGTGGTCAAGGACGAGGACCACGAGGAAGAAACCCCGGACCCGCTCGAGATCAAGTGTATGCCTTGGACATGACTCAAGAGCGGAATCCTCAAGAGATGATTGCAGGTACGATTTGAATTAGTCATTTTGCTTCCCTTAATATTCTCTAGTGGCTTAAGATATACTAGACGTGTAGCTTGAGTATTATTAAATGACACTTAGGCACCGTGATGGTCGGCGGGAAACCGGCTTATACGTTATTTGACACCAGCGTCTCACATTCTTTCATGTCCGAAGACTTCATCAAGAATATACTCGGAGTGCAATATTTCACCGGTATTGCCCGAAGAGTATGCCTCCCAGACGGATCGGAGATGACGGTAACCACGAAGTGTAAGTTAGAGATAACCTGTAACACCTTGAGAGTGCTAAGTTGTTAGCCTAAATCACCTAGAGGGGGGGGGTGAATAGGTGAATTGCGTGTCAAATGCGGAATTAAAAAATGAACACAACACACATCAAGCAATCACAGACGACAAGAGATTTATAGTGGTTCCCCAATCTTGGGTACGTCCACTTTCCTCATCGATCTAGCAAATCACTAGACTCGGCTACTCCACTATCTCGGATTGAAAACAATCCTACACCTCGGAACCACGTTCCTACAAACTCGATCCAACTGGATCTACAGAACTCGGAAGAAAAAGCCTTCCTACAAATCTCGGAGAACAAAGCTCCTACAAAGTAAATTGTTTGAAAGGAAAAATACAAACAACAATATTCTCAGATCTGGATCTTGACAGTCTTCTTCTTTAAGAGCTTTGGCTTGATCAGAGTATGTTGAAGATGACTTGAGAGAGATCCACAAATCTGAAAAACGGAATCACCTCGATCGAGAAAATAGATCTGAAATCTTTGAGGCTCGGCGAGATCGAGTGATTAACTTTCGTCTGGATCGCTGGAGAATAAAAGTTGAAGGCAGCGATCGAAGATCGTCGATCCAGAGCTTCTTCCGTGAACGTCAATGGCGGCGGCGACGACGTGAGGAATTAGGGTTCACGGGTTTTCCTTTTTCTCTTTCTTAAAATAAAATCTCTGTTCACTTGTTAGTCAAATCTGAGAGGACCTATTTATAGGTGGACTCCAACGGTCAGAAAATTAATTAGGGATGACACGTGGACCAATCAGAAATGATTAATTTGAAATATACTGCGAAATTGACTTAGAGAATTTCAGGAAAATTTAAACAGATATACTCGAGTCATAAAAGAAACATACTCGAGTATTAGATGGTATATACTCGAGTGGATAAGAAGGAGCATACTCGAGTATATGAAGATAAGCTACTCGAGTGATTCAAAGATCAGCACTCGAGTGAATTTAGAACTACTCGAGTATGAGAGTATATACTCGAGTAAAAATACTTAGAAAAATTTCTCAGATAAGAGGAGGAACTACTCGAGTAGAAGAGTTGGAGATACTTGAGTAAGAGAAGAATGAATTACTCGAGTATCTTGGAAAAGCTACTCGGGTAATCATTGAACTACTCGAGTATGAAAAACATCTACTCGAGTTCAGCGTCACTTACTTGAGTATATAGGGAACTACTCGAGTATGTAGACTTAGAATTATTCTGAGATGAGAAGCACAGATCTACTCGAGTATGAACATACCACTTACTCGAGTAACTAACCAACTACTCGAGTACAAGTTATCATCTACTAGAGTAAAACAGTCTACTCGAGTATGTAATCCAACTTACTCGAGTGCAGACCCACTTACTCGAGTATACAAGAGATGTACTCGAGTATGTGGACTTGGAGAAAATTCTGGATCTAAAAGCAGAAGGATTTACTCGAGTATAAGATATGACCTACTAAAGTGACTGACTATCTACTCGAGTATAAACTTATCTACACGAGTACACAGAGTCTACACGAGTATGTCTAAGGATCTACTCGAGTACTAAGTCACTTACTCGAGTATATGAAGAAACATACTCGAGTATGTGGACTTAGAAAAAATTTCTTCTGAAAAGATAAAGTTCAAAACTTCAGTCCACCAATCCAAGTGCTTGTATAGGAAGTGTATCCCAATAGAGAGGCTATACATGGGCCAACACTTTGGATCACACAATGAGGGATTATATTGTATGGTCCTGTGTTTGGTGACCCATTATAGACTGACATTGGTCTACACTTAGCAATAAAAACCTGCACACATACAACTTGAACACAATATCAAATACACCTTAATTCATCTTAGTTCAAGGTCTGACCTCCTATAAATCTGAGGTATTGTGGAGACAAATCCCAACAATCTCCCCCTATTTGTAGATGTCAGCACCCTCTACACTAAGGTGAATTACTTTAAGAGTAAAAAGAACAATACACATATACCAAAAAAAGTAAAGTAAGCTAAAGCAGGGTAAATAAAAGATAGCCAAAACCAGAATCAAATATATATATAGAAATGTTTTTAACAGATCAAAATATCCATTTCCACATTCTCATAGACTCAAGCAGGGGCTTCTTTATGCATCCTTTCTCTCTTCAGCTCTTGCCTCTCTAGGTAACTGAATGGCTTAGGAAAATAAGTTCTGGGCCTAGGAGGAGCAGCTGGGTTGTTGTGTCCCCAATTCCTGTCATGAAGTCTGATTTTGATTTGGGACACTTCATAGGCTTTCCATTCTGAAAAACTGTAAAACTGATCTCTGTTCTAACCAAGATCTGTCACTAACTTCAAGGTATCAAGGATTAGGGATTTGGAGGTTGGACTCCAAACTTCAGAATGAACAATTGGTGGTCTACCTTCAGAAGCTAGGGCAGGATCTTTTCTGGGTGCAGAACGACTGGCAGAAGCACCTTCACCATATTTTCTCTTCTTCCTTGGGGCTGGAATTTCATCTTGCCATATATCAGAATAGTAGAGAGGGGGCTCAGTCACATCACCATCAGGTCTAGGTGAGAAGACTGGCACACCTTCTGGAATGGTTGCCTGGGCTGGAGCATCTGCTGGAGGTTGTTCTTCAAGAGGATTTAAGAAGTGTGGAATTATGGTAGGGTTGAGCTGGGCATTAGGGAAATTCTGGTTGTTTACCCATACAGCTGTATCATAAATATAGAATTTGACAGATTGGAGCTGGGCTAGGATGTCTGCTTTCATATCTTTTACAAGACCATCCACAGCTGCTTGAGCTTGTTTAGATAGGATTTCAACTTGTTCTTTTACAGCTGCTTGAGCTTGTTCAGATAGTTTTTCCACTTGTTCTTTTACTACCTTCTCCCCCTTGGTGATATCTACAGATAGCTGAGCAATAGCTTCATCTCTAAAGGTGCCAACTTCTACACATACTTTCATCACATTTGCTTCAGCATTCTTGTCCATTACTATCTGATTATGTGCAATAGTTTCTTGTTGATTTCTTAGTTCACCTATGCTTGTGATAGTGTGATCTAGTGCTTTTCCACCTAGCTGAAACAATCTTTTAAGCTCATCAGTATTGGCTTGGATTTCAGCAAAGCCTCTACTCATCTCTTGTTCAAGAGTAGTGACTTTGTTATTTACTGATGCTAGAGATTCATCAAAGTACTTTCTCTGTTCAATAAGCAATTGTTCAATTTTACTGATCATATCTGAAGAGGAAGAAGGGACTGAGGTTGGGGCAGGGACTGAAGGAGCAGGAGCAAGAGCAATCCATGGAGGGATTTCTGTAATGACTACTGAGCTGACAGCTCTTTTGAAGGGTTCTATCTCAACAGATTCTTCTGTATTCAGAAAGGATGGAATGGAGAAATCCAAAGTCCTCAGAGGTGCCTCCACAGGATCTGGAGACATTTCCTCATCATCAGACAGGAGAATATGATCAGATTTGCTGGGCTCACTATCAGGAGACTGGGCAGGAGACTGTGCTGGAGTCTGAACTGTAGTCTGAGGTGGAATCTGTACAGGAGATTGAACTGGAGACTTGGCAGGAGACTTTACAGCTGATTCATTTTGAAATAGAGGAGCATCTGAGCTTAGCTCATCAATGAATTTATTTATATCTTCTGCTGTAGACAATAGGTCTGCTATATCTGGAATCTCTAATTCAGGAATTTCTGATTGAAGATCTGCTGGAGGAGGAGAAACTGGAGGAGTTGAAACTCTTACTTCTGCTAGGTCTGAAGATTCTGAGGAAGCTGGGTACTTTGGATGAGAAGAGGCAGGCTCCCCCTCAACTGGTCCACCAGAGGTAGCAGCAGTATGATGTGGAGGAGGAGATGGAATCCTGTCTTCAGATAAACTAGGTTCTTGGGATTTTTCTGATAGAACAGCAGCCTTGGAAGCTTGGGCAGAATTTAGAATTTTTACATCATATCTCTGGATGGAGGAGATGGAAACTTTCTTCATGTGATGTAGGGGAGTCCCTTTGGATAGGTTAAACACTGATGGGTTAACTTCATGAAGCAGGAGGGAGATAATTCTGGCAAAGTTGGGATGCTTAATACTATCTCTGATTTTGTCTAGGAGCAACAGTCCAAACTGGAACTGTTTGCGGCATATAATAGCTTGCATTATGTCAAACATTTCCATTGAAATGTCTCGAATAGAATACGTCTTGCACAACAGAACTTTTGCAATAACATCGACTAGGAACTTTCCTTCTGAATTGAAGTCAGCCCTGCTGAAAGAATGAGCTTGAGGGTTAGCTCCACAGAACAAGCTAGTTCTTATGGAATCATCTGCAGTCATATCGGCATCTTCATCAACCACTGGGAGCTTCAATAGAGTTGCAAGAGAAACTTTATCTAGTCGAATTTTTAATCCTCTGACCTTGGATTTCAGGAGCTTGCCATTACGCTTTATCTTCAGATTCTGATAGAACTCTTCAACTGCTGGAAAAATAACTCTGCACGGCGACTCGAGAATGAACGATAATCCGGCGATGTCGAACAAAATCAGAAGATTTCTGAAATCATCTGAGAGATCGGCGATACCCACGGGGGCGAGTTCAGAGCCGATTCCGATTTTAGAGGAAGGGGCCATCTGCGATTCTGGAAGATGAGAGAAGCGAAGAAGACGATGCTCTGTGATTTCTGGAAGATGAGGAGTCAGCGGCTACTCGAGTAAATGAGAAGTGGAAAGGGTTTTCCCGATTTTTCTATATATATATAATCCTAATTAGGTTTTAGGAAAAAATAAATATAATTTCATACCTGAATGAAGCGGCAAATAGCTCGGCGCGAATAGAGAATGTAGAATTTCAAAGTAGAGAAGTCCGTATACTCGAGTATGTCTTTGATATACTCGAGTATCTTACTCTGAAGGACAATTTTCCTTGGAGATATTTACTGACATAGATCTCTTCAACTTTGAGAGTCCATTACTAGTCTTCTTTGTTGAGCAGCCCGAGTTCCGTTTTGAAGAACGAAAACTTGGACTCGTCCAGCGGCTTGGTGAATATATCTGCAACTTGCCTGTCTGTGGAGACATATTGTAGATCAATGTCTCCATTTTCCACATGCTCCCGAATGAAATGATAGCGAAGCTCTATATGTTTGGTCCGGCTATGGGAGACTGGATTGTTGGCAATTGCTATGGCACTGGATGAGTCGCAAAACAAAGGAATAGTCTGGAACTTCATGTTGTAGTCTTCAAATTGATTCTTGATCCATAAAAGCTGTGCACAACAGCTGCCTGCAGAGATGTACTCTGATTCAACCGTTGAGATGGCTACATAGTTCTGTTTCTTACTGCTCCAGGAAATAAGTCTCCTTCCGAGAAATTGGCAAGTCCCGGAGGTGCTTTTCCTGTCATCTTTGCTACCTGCAAAATCTGCATCTGAAAATCCAATTAGTTCACTATCATTACTTCTTGGGTACCATAAGCCAAGATTTGGTGTGCCTTTGAGGTATCTCAAGATTCGCTTTGCAGCGATGTAGTGAGATTCCTTAGAGTTCACCTGAAATCTAGCACATACACATGTTGAGAACATTTTGTCTGGTCTACTTGTAGTAAGGTAGAGCAAGGACCCAATTATGCTTCTGTACTTGGTTTCATCAAAAGGTTGCCCTTTCTCATCCTTGTCCAGAGACATAGCTGAGGCCATAGGAGTCCTCATAGAGGTTGCATTCTCCATTCCGAATTTCTTAAGTAGCTCTTTGGTGAACTTGGTCTGTGAGATGAAAATTCCATCCTCAGATTGTTTCACTTGAAGCCCTAAGAAATACTTCAGCTCTCCCATACTGCTCATTTCAAACTTTCCTTGCATAAGTTTGGAAAACTTCTTGTAGAGGTTGTTATCCGTAGAGCCAAAAATGATGTCGTCGACATAGATTTGCACTAGCAAAATCTTGCCTTTTATTTCCCTAAGAAATAATGTCTTATCTATCTTTCCTCTTGTGAACTTGTTCTCAAGAAGAAAGGTAGACAACGTCTCATACCAAGCTCGAGGAGCTTGCTTAAGACCATATAAAGCTTTTTGCAGTAAATAAACATAATTAGGAAAGGTTGAATCAACAAAACCTGGCGGTTGCTCTACATACACTTCTTCCTTTATGTCACCATTTAGGAAGGCGGACTTAACGTCCATTTGATAGACGGTAAAGCCCTTAAGTGCAGCGTAGGCAAGAAATAACCTGATCGCCTCCAGTCTTGCCACTGGAGCATATGTCTGGTCAAAGTCGTTTCCTTCTTCTTGAAGATAGCCCTTGGCGACAAGTCTGGCTTTATTCTTTATAATTGTTCCATCTTCGTCCATCTTGTTCCGATAGACCCATTTTGTCCCAATGACGTTCTTACTCTTGGGTCTAGGAACAAGTGTCCAAACTTTGCATCGTTTGAACTGATTCAGCTCTTCTTCCATGGCTAGAATCCAGGATGCGTCGGAGTTGGCTTCCTCAAACTTCTTTGGTTCAACCTGTGAAAGAAAACTTAAGTATAAATTCTCGTTAGTTGTACCTCGACGAGTTCTGACGCCATCCCGAGGATCTCCTATGATTTGATCAACGGGGTGATCCTTCAAGTGTCTGAACTCTAAAGTCCTTGCATCTGGGATCTCTTTAGCCACTGGAGTTGCATCTTCAGCTGAGATGTGTTCCTCATCTTGATCATCTACCTCTTCAATAAGGGTTGTAGAGGTGATCTTGATGAACGTCTCATCTCTATCTTTGGTAGTTTCATCCAAGCTAATTTCTTTCAACTTTGTACCTGCATCTACAATAGGCACACTAGAGGAGTTGCCTTGCAGCAGACTCGTCTCATCAAATACAAGATGTATCGACTCTTCCACCACCAGAGTTTTTCTATTGAATACTCTATAGGCTTTACTATGGCTACTATACCCTACAAAAATACCTTCAAAGCTTTTCTCGCTAAACTTGGTAGTGTGATACTTACCGTTGTTAAGCACGAAGCACTTACAGCCAAAGATTCTAAAATACGAAATGGTTGGTTTCCTGCCTTTTAAAAGTTCGTAAGGAGTCTTATCATGGTTCTTGTTGATGAGAGCTCGATTTTGCACGTGACAAGAGGTGTTGACGGCTTCAGCCCAGAAATACTCTGGAAGTGAAGCATCACTCAACATGGTCCGACAAGCCTCTATAAGTGTTCTGTTTCTTCTCTCAGCTACTCCATTTTGCTGTAGGTTACGAGGAGAGGAAAACTCATGAAAGATACCTTGACTTTCACAGAATTCTGTCATGGCTCCAGACTTGAATTCCGTTCCATTGTCACTTCTGATTTTGACTACGGAATAGTTGTATTCATTCTGGATCTGCCTAACGAATTTAGTGAAAATACCGAAGGTATCTGACTTGTGTTTCAGAAAGAACACCCACGCAAAGCGCGAGTAATCATCCACAATAACCAACGTATATTCCTTACCTCCCAAACTTCTAACCTGCAGTGGACCAAATAAGTCCATATGGAGAAGCTGTAAGCTTCTATTGGAATCCTTGCCTATTATGCTTTTAAACGAACTTCTTGTTTGCTTGCCTTTGATAAAAGCGTGACAAGGGCTGTCCGTAACGCACTTGGCATTAGGTTCATCACGTACTAAGTTTTGAGAGAACAATTTATTAATAGTTTTGAAATTAATATGTGCTAGTCTCTTATGCCACTGATCAGCAAGAGATGCACTACTTTTTGCCAAAAGACACACTGGTGTCGAAGAGTCTATACAAATGAAATTTAAACAGAAAATATTTCTGCTTCGAGTGCCTGATAAAATAGTTTCCATGTTGTTAACCGATTTTATCAAACACTTGTCAGCATGAAATTCAACTACGTATCCTTTGTCGCATAATTGGCTTATGCTGATGAGATTGTGTTCCAATCCTTCAACATAGGCTACATCCGAAAAGGATACGCTACCGTTAGAGATCATACCATAGCCCTTAGTTATTCCTCGATCTGAACCTCCAAAGATGACCTTTGGTCCGTTGTAGACTGAGGTGTAATTCTGGAGTAGGCTCCTTGTCCCGGTCATATGCCGAGAGCATCCACTGTCCAAGTACCAGATTGGCATTTTGGTGGCCTTTGGACATACTTGCAATTACAATCATTTAGCCTTAGGAACCCAAACAAGTTTGGGTCCTTGGTCTCGAGTTAGAATACTCCCCCTACAAGTATTAGACTCCTGAGTGGTCATTCTCACGTTGCTAACTTGAGGGGTTGCAGCATTACTAGGATTGAACCAACAATCACTGGCAAAATGACCAATTCTGCCACAACACCAACAGTCAAACCTATTGTATCTTTGCCTTGTGTAGTCCTGCTTGACTTTCTGGAATGAAGGTCCAGCAGGGGCTTTACTCTTGTATGAAGAGGCTTCATGATGATGGCAATTACATGAAGTCTTCTCCTTCATAGGCTTTTCTACAATGGGTTTTACTTTTGGTGTCTTTTTGATATTGTGACCATGAGCATAAGGTCCATAGCTTTGAAGTTGAATCTCTTCATAAGGTGCTTTGAAGGCACTCTCGCCAAAGTTACGGGGACGAGTCCAACCTTGGTATCTTGACTTAGGCTTCTCAGGGATCGGCCTAGAAAAGTGTCCATAGGTAGACTCATAGTCGAGCTCGTTCGTAGGAAAGATAACTTTCTTGAACAGAACAGGTTCCAAGGGAGCTTTCCCTTTTTCTTCAGCTAGAGCCTTCCGGGCAGCCTTATTCTTTCTCTTGGCCTTGTTTCTCCTAGAGGATTTGCTGGAAGAGCCAATGTGGCCTAAACCAGCACCCTTAGCCTTAGCAGAGAACTCAGCAACGATTGGAAGAACTGTCTTAGGCTTAGAGAAACTCTCAACAAGTTTCTTTTCCGCCTCGAGTTATTGTTCCAATTCTTTGATGATTTCCTCTTTAAGGTCGAGGTGCTTGAGAGCTTGATTGTATTCATCCATAACATTGTTTAAGATCTCTTGAAGAGAGTTAGTCTTATTGACTTCTTCTCTCAAGCTGCTCTCACTGGCCTGTAGAGATTTTATCTCTTTGGCTTGAGTTTTCACTACTCTACGACATTTCTCGTAGGTCATGAGCAACTCTTGGTACTGGGCCATGAGTTCAGATTCATCTTCAGAGGAATAGCCCTCTTGCTCATTATCATCATCAGAATCAGAGAGAGGAGTGTGAGATTTTACCTCCCCAGTGAACTGGGGGACTTGTTCATCATCTGAGTGAGCCATGAGCCCAAAGTAAGCTTCCTCTTCTTCACTCGACTCAGATGAGTCGGAGTCGCTGAGAGTTTTGCTCTTCTTGGCTACTAGACTCTTCTCTGTCCTCTTCTTATGGTGTGAGGATTTCTTTTCCTCTCTTCTTCCACCTTCTTTCTTTTTGTGAGGGCAGTCGGCGATGACGTGACCTGGCTTATTGCAACAATAACAAACGATGTCAGTCGAAATCTGTTTGTTCTATTTAGAGTTATACCTATCATGGCTACTTGACCCTTTCTTTCTCTGATCACCATCACGTCGTGATCTTTTGAATGAGGCATCTTTGCCTCTCCATTGCTTCTTCTTATTTAAGAATTTCTTGAATTGTCGGGAGAGCAATGAGAACTCTCCTTCAGATAGTTCTGAGCCAGATGAGCTTGGATCAGATGATTCTTCTTCATCAGCTTCAGGAACTGGGGCAGGAGAGCTAGCCTTTGTCTTCCTTGAGCTATCTGCCTTTAGAGCGATAGACTTCTCCTTGGATGTAGACCTGCTGATATCTTCTTCAGCTTTTCTTGAGTTGATTCGCAGCTCGTAAGACATAAGCTTTCCGAACAGATTCTGCGGGTCTGTCTCAGCTAACCTTCCAAACTCCCGAATGGCACATACCTTATTGTCCCATTCCTTGGTTAGGGATCTTAAGAATTTGTCATTGAGTTCCCCATTGGCGAAGACACATCCATAAACTCTGAGGCCATTTACTATCTTGAAGAAGTTCTCAAAAGTGTCAGCTATGGCTTCCTTATGACCCTGCTTGAAGGCTTCATACTTCTGGTTCAGTAGGGACCTTCGATCATCCCTTACTTCTTCAGTACCTTCCATTAGAGTCACTAGGGATTGCCAAATCTCCTTGGCAGATTGGCAATGAATCAGATTCTGCAGCATTGAGTCATCGACTGCACTTGCTATAATATTTTTAGCTTTCTTGTCTAGAGAGACAAGTGCAATCTCATCATTATCTAGATCCATCAATTTCTTGGGAACTTGTTTGGTGGGATCTATGGTGGAAGTAGTCATAGGAATGTGGGGACCTTCTTCAACAATCATGAAGATCCGAGGATCTTCTGCTTCCATGAAGAACTTTACTCTTTCCTTCCACATAGGAAAATTGTTCTTGGTGCAGATAGGGAGTTTACAAAATCCTTGGTCTTACTCATGCTTGATACTATTCAAGAAATAACTTAGAAGGATAAGATCAAGGTTTTAACCTTTTAACGATCAACCACCCTCTGATACCAATTGAGAGTGCTAAGTTGTTAGCCTAAATCACCTAGAGGGGGGGTGAATAGGTGAATTGCGTGTCAAATGCGGAATTAAAAAATGAACACAGCACACATCAAGCAATCACAGACGACAAGAGATTTATAGTGGTTCCCCAATCTTGGGTACGTCCACTTTCCTCACCGATCTAGCAAATCACTAGACTCGGCTACTCCACTATCTCGGATTGAAAACAATCCTACACATCGGAACCACGTTCCTACAAACTCGATCCAACTGGATCTACAGAACTCGGAAGAAAAAGCCTTCCTACAAATCTCGGAGAACAAAGCTCCTACAAAGTAAATTGTTTGAAAGGAAAAATACAAACAACAATATTCTCAGATCTGGATCTTGACAGTCTTCTTCTTTAAGAGCTTTGGCTTGATCAGAGTATGTTGAAGATGACTTGAGAGAGATCCACAAATCTGAAAAACGGAATCACCTCGATCGAGAAAATAGATCTGAAATCTTTGAGGCTCGGCGAGATCGAGTGATTAACTTTCGTCTGGATCGCTGGAGAATAAAAGTTGAAGGCAGCGATCGAAGATCGTCGATCCAGAGCTTCTTCCGTGAACGTCAATGGCGGCGACGACGACGTGAGGAATTAGGGTTCACGGTTTTTCCTTTTTCTCTTTCTTAAAATAAAATCTCTGTTCACTTGTTAGTCAAATCTGAGAGGACCTATTTATAGGTGGACTCCAACGGTCAGAAAATTAATTAGGGATGACACGTGGACCAATCAGAAATGATTAATTTGAAATACACTGCGAAATTGACTTAGAGAATTTCAGGAAAATTTAAACAGATATACTCGAGTCATAAAAGAAACATACTCAAGTATTAGATGGTATATACTCGAGTGGATAAGAAGGAGCATACTCGAGTATATGAAGATAAGCTACTCGAGTGATTCAAAGATCAGCACTCGAGTGAATTTAGAACTACTCGAGTATGAGAGTATATACTCGAGTAAAAATACTTAGAAAAATTTCTCAGATAAGAGGAGGAACTACTCGAGTAGAAGAGTTGGAGATACTTGAGTAAGAGAAGAATGAATTACTCGAGTATCTTGGAAAAGCTACTCGGGTAATCATTGAACTACTCGAGTATGAAAAACATCTACTCGAGTTCAGCGTCACTTACTCGAGTATATAGGGAACTACTCGAGTATGTAGACTTAGAATTATTCTGAGATGAGAAGCACAGATCTACTCGAGTATGAACATACCACTTACTCGAGTAACTAACCAACTACTCGAGTACAAGTTATCATCTACTCGAGTAAAACAGTCTACTCGAGTATGTAATCCAACTTAATCGAGTGCAGACCCACTTACTCGAGCATACAAGAGATGTACTCGAGTATGTGGACTTGGAGAAAATTCTGGATCTAAAAGCAGAAGGATTTACTCGAGTATAAGATATGACCTACTCGAGTGACTGACTATCTACTCGAGTATAAACTTATCTACACGAGTACACAGAGTCTACACGAGTATGTCTAAGGATCTACTCGAGTACTAAGTCACTTACTCGAGTATATGAAGAAACATACTCGAGTATGTGGACTTAGAAAAAATTTCTTCTGAAAAGATAAAGTTCAAAACTTCAGTCCACCAATCCAAGTGCTTGTATAGGAAGTGTATCCCAATAGAGAGGCTATACATGGGCCAACACTTTGGATCACACAATGAGGGATTACATTGTATGGTCCTGTGTTTGGTGACCCATTATAGACTGACATTGGTCTACACTTAGCAATAAAAACCTGCACACATACAACTTGAACACAATATCAAATACACCTTAATTCATCTTAGTTCAAGGTCTGAACTCCTACAAATCTGAGGTATTGTGGAGACAAATCCCAACACACCTCTACCCGTCAAGAAGAATATAATAGAGGGTCCGGCCGCACATGAACAAAAGAAACAAAACAATGCCTTCGAGGGCAGCAACGCAGCTTTGGGCTTCAGCCCGCTAAGTCTCGCTCGGACCAGCACCTCCAGTACCTGTAAGAACCAATCCACCAAGCGGTGGCAAACAGGGCAACGGTCAGCATTCAGCTGACCAATTATAACGACCATGCCCCTGGCACGGGGCAGCGGATTTCCATCCCTGTATAGCAGTCTTCCAATATGATATATATAACAATTCAAGCAAGACGTGTACGACCGCACAGTCACATATCACAAACGCCAGCACGACGGCCCGACGTCCCGTGCACTCATGGCACTCTCGGGTGCGCCGGAAACACCGGATCTCACCATTGAGCATTTAGTCCGGCACGCAGGCCCAGGACTCTCATTATGCCGCTGACGAAAGCCCAATGCCTTGGCGCTCTCATGTCCAGCCTATATAATGCAGGTACAGATCAGCCACCCCCCGTTGCTCAAATCGCCTTGCCCAACCAAGTACATCGTACCTGAGGCCACATTTAAAGGCGCGGGTCGGTTTCACCTTGCCTGTTCGACACGAAGCCTTTTCATACAGTTGCAGCCCAACGCTCAACCGCACACAAAGTGGCAACTCACAGCCACAAGAGTTGCACCCAACTCTCACAATTTCCTGGACTTCCTCCAGTACTTTATCCATCATGCATACAAGCAATAATCACGGAGTTTTCTCCGATATGCAAACAAGCATCACCAATCCAGACCAATATGTCCAGATGGGCTTCACACAGCATGCCTAGATCCGTACTCCAATTCCGGACTCTAACAAGGGGGACTTCACATATCTACCCCAAGGGACGCCACAACCCACCGCACACTCGCGGGGAAGGGTTTTCCCTATGCAATACAGGAAATAAGGACTTCACATGTCCAAGAAGGAAATCGTTACCCTAGGAACTCGCTTCGGAGCCATGGAGAGAAATTGAGACGGATGAAAGCCTTCGCAGCAGCGTTGCCTTCGCAAATCCGAACTCGGCTTGCGATTTGGACCACCGTAGCACCACCGGCAGCTGGATTCCACTTCTTCTTCCTCACCTTGCTCTCACCTCTCTCTTAGATGTAGAAAGAGAGTATGAACTTAGAAATGAGCCTTTCCTTCTCCTTTCCCGGCCTTATCAGCCCAGGAATGAGCCCCAGCCACAAGATCCTCTTTAAGGAAAATGAACGGCCAAGATCTGCCCAAAATAATTATTCTTTTGGACGACACGGCCTGTGACACGCCCGTGTCACAGGCCGTGTACCCTTAAGCGGCACACGCGGCACTTGTACCGACTGAAAACTACCAGAACACGGGCATCGACACGCCCGTGTCGAACCTGACACGCCCGTGTCAGTCATGTGACATGCCCGTGTCACCCCTGTTACACGGTACTCAACGAGCACTAAAATCAATCAGAGCAGTACAAGGGTAGGCACACGCCCTTGGACACGCCCGTGTCCAATCTGACATGACCGTGTGCAAGGCTTGGTTCTGGGCCGTGTACTTCCCTGACTCGATCCAGCAATTTCTTGAGTGACACGCCCTGGGACACGCCCGTGTCCCAGGCCGTGTCAAACAGCCTGCACCTCAAATCCAAGTTTGAGATTTTTGGGGTGTTACAATCCTCCCCTCCTTAATAAAATTTCGTCCCGAAATTTGAAGACAGTAGGGAGAAAATAACAAAACATTTATATGTTTCTATTACAGATACAACGAGCGAACAAGTTACGAAAATAACTCGGGAAACTCGGCTCGCATGGTCTGCTCGCGCTCCCATGTTAGCTCTTCTCGGCCACAATTGTCCCATCGGACTTTGACCATCCCGATCACTTTGTTCCGCAACTGTTTCTCGACTCAATCCTCGATCCGTATAGGCTTCACCTTTGTCGTTAGCCCATACTCAACCGACACTCGATCACTGTCAATTACTTGAGCTGGATCCTTGACTGCTTTGCGTAGCACCGAGATGTGAAACACATCATGCAATCCACTTAATTCCGATGAAAGAGCTAGCCGATAGGCAGCTTCCCCAACTCGCTCCACTACTTCAAACGGACCAAGGTATCGCGGACTCAGCTTTTTCAACCGCCGAATCCGAGATACGCCTTTGAAGGGCTTAATCTTTAAATAGACCCAGTCACTCACCGCGAACTCCACGTTCCGGTGCTTAGCATTGTAATACTTGGCTTGCCGATCCTGGGCTATTAGGAGCCTCTCTCGAATAGAGCGTATTGTTGAGGTAGCATCCTCGACTTCCTTTTTGCCTAAAAGTTTGGTCTCGCCAGTTTCTGCCCAAGCTAGCGGTGTACGACACTTACGACCATACAACGCTTCAAATGGGGCCATGCCTATACTCGCTTGATGGCTATTATTATAGGCAAACTCCACCATAGCAAGATGCTCTTCCCAATTCTTACCGAAGTCCAGGGCGCACATACGGAGCATATCCTCCATCGTTCTGTTGGTTCGTTCAGTTTGGCCATCCGTTTGCGGATGAAAGGCCGTACTGAATGCTAACTTCGTGGCCAACATCTGATGAACTAATCTCCAATCCTTCGAGGTAAAGCGCCCATCTCGGTCACTTACGATGCTCCGGGGAACACCGTGCAATCGAACAATCTGCTCCACATAGAGCTTTGCCAACGTTTCCACTGAATCATCCCGCTTGTTCGGTATAAAGTGAGCCACCTTTGTCAACCGGTCTACAATCACCCAGATTGAGTCATGGCCACGCTGAGATCTCGGCAATCCGTGCACGAAATCCATAGAAATATCCTCAAACTTCCATTGCGGAACCGGCAACGACTTCAGGAAACCACTCGACCGTTGACATTCTGCCTTTACCAAAGCACAAGTACGACATTTAGCCACATACGCGGCTATGTCCTTCTTTAAACTAGGCCACCAGAACAGTTTCTTCATGTCCTTGTACATTTTTGTGCTCCCAGGGTGAATTGAATACTTTGTAAAGTGTGCTTCATATAGCAATCCTTCGCGCAATTTACCTGCACTAGGGACGCACAATCGGCCATCTTTCCGTAATAAACCGTCATCCCAGGATAATTGATCACCAGACCCCTCCTTTGCATAGCGTTGGAGACTTTCATCCAACTCCGTTGCCCGCCGAACCCTGTCAGCAAGGTCATATTGAACCTCCAACCAGTTCACGCATGCATCAGTCGAAGAATCTCATTCCACACAAGATATCTCCAAAGCTTCCAACTCCTGGATTAACCGCTCATCATGTATCCGCAACCAATTTGCCCACACCGGAGTCCGACGACTCAAGGCATCAGCGACCACATTGCCCTTTCCGGGAACATAGTGAATGTCGAAGGTATAATCCCCAAGGAATTCCATCCACCTCCTTTGTCGCATATTCAATTCTTTTTGATCGAGCAGATACTTTAAGCTTTTATGATCTGTATAAATATCCACCTTCACGCCATAAAGATAAGGCCGCCACAACTTTAGCGAAAAGATCACCTCCGCCAACTCCAAGTCATGGACGGGGTAATTAAGCACACGAGCCACACTATGCGAAAGACCCGAGACCTAAAAGGCTGATGAAATTTATTCTGCCTCCGCTGATCCCATCGCCGCCACATATCCTAATTCTGGTTGTCACCGCGTCTTCTATAACGGACCTAGCAGTCCATGAAGACGCAGAGCTATCTCTCCCCACCAAAATTCTTGTGCGACAAGACTCTACGGGTTCTCCCGTTCGTGTGGATTTCCTGTAGAGGTGCAGGCACTATTCTACACTAGGAACTATAGTCGCAAAGTGATTGGCTGATTTTCTAGAGCATCTAGGTTGAGTATATACTCAATCCCGCAGAGGTAAATTTTTATTTATAACACTTTCTTCTTGATACATGTCCATTGCTATATCCGAACTTTTTTTGGGGTTTTCTTGTTCTTTATTTCCACTGCGAGCACAAGTGTTATACCATCTAGTAAAACCCAACAGTGGTATTAGAAGGAGGTTTTGACAATGATCATGGTATCATAAGTGCTAAATCCATGGCATGTAGATTTAGAAATATAGAAATGTTCTAAATGCCCAAATCTATTCTTGGGATTCCGCCAAGAGCGCATGTGATTTTACTGTGATATTGTAGTTGATATCTTTGTAACTCCTTAACAGTAGCAGTCCTTCTTTTTGGTTTGTGAAACCAAATGTGTTAGATTTTGAATCTCATATTGAAAGACGAGTTTGTCTAATATCTAAGTTGGGTTAGTGTAGCTCATGTACAGTGCATGTAAATCTGAATATTTAAAAGGGTTCTAGACATTCAGATTTAGCCCAGTTCATCAAGTGTTGATGATCCTTCTTATGCACATCTGGGATGCACTTGGATTATGAATGCTGTTAGTTTTATTTTGAGGATGTGCACACTCGTTAATTATTAACCATGATTAAGTGTTAATCAAGTATTTAAAAATCCCTTGAGCAATATTAAGTATTCGGATGCCTTCCGATGGATGACACTCTTCCTACCTCGATCAATGAAGTGTGGGCTTGCCAATGTAAGGTGCATTAATCTATCTTGGTAAGGGTCTGAGCGGATAATTGTAATATCCCACTGTCAACATCGGGTCAGACTTAACTGGGTGACCTCAAAGGTTGAGTGCCCAGAGGAATAGGGTTGGCATGCACCATATGATGGATGTGAATAAAGAGTTATTCACCAGCCATACAGGAATTGCATAGTGATTCAATTGGCAAGCATTGTCTACCTAAATAGCTACATTGTGAGAGAAAAGCCAAAGCTGACTCATAGTGTTAGTGAAATATGGATATTGTCCACTAAGAGAGTTACTCGCATAAACTCTTCTAATTGATATCGAGGGTTATCATTTTGATAAAAATAGTGGGAGTTATTTTTTATTAAAGTCCTTATCAAAAGAATAAAATGTATTTTGAAATATAGTACTGATTTTACTTTGTTGTATCCTTGTAGAATTTCCATGGCAAGTGGTTCACACTCCACCCTGTCCCTCAGAGCAATCCTTGAGAATGAGAAGCTAAGTGGTACGAATTATTTGAACTAGTAAAGGAGCTTGAGAATTGTTCTCAAGCAAGAGCGAAAGCTCTATGTTTTGGAAGAGGAATCCCCTGAAGAGTCTGCCAGGAATGCGTCCCATTCTGATAAGGATGCTTATAAGAACTATCTTGACGAATCCTTAGATGTCGAATGCTTCATACTGGAAACCATGAACTCTGAGCCTTAAAAGCAACATGAGAACATGGGTTACAATGAAATTGACGAGCATCTCAAGAAAATGTTTCAAGGGAAAGCTCGTCAAGAGAGGTTTGACATCACTAAGGCGTTGTTCTAGTGTAAGATGGGAGCTTAGGACATAGTAGGGACTCACATACTCAAGATGATTGGGTATATAAATAACCTTGATAGACTAGGCTTCCCTCTGGGCCAAGAGTTTGCCGCAAACATTATCCTGCAAATGTTGCTGAACAGTTATGAGCAGTTTTTCTTAAACTATAACATGAATGAAATAGACAAGACACTGCCCGAGCTCCTAGGCATGTTGCAAACTACCAAGATCAATATGAAGAAGCTCAAGCTTGCTAGCCCCATACTGAGGGTGCATAAAGGTAAGGGCAAGGCCAAGGGCTTCAAGAAGACAAAGGTAGGAACTAAGTCTTCTCTGGAGCCCAAGTCTTCACTACAGAAGAAGAAGGGCTTGGTGAAAGAAGGGAAATGCCACCACTGTGGCAAGGCTGGTCATTAGAGGGGAATTGTCCTTCGTATATTGAGGGTCTGCAAAAAATGAAGGGAGGTGTGACTTCAGCTTCAAGTATCTATATTATAGAGATAAACCTTTCTTCTCCTATATCCTAGGTATTGGATACCAGTTGTGGTTCTCACATTTGTATAAATGTGCAGGAACTGGGAAGGAGAAGATTGCTGAGTAAAGGAGAGGTGGACCTGCATATTGGCAATGGAGCAAGAGTTGCTGCTGTCACCATAGGAGTTTACCGTCTTTCTTTGCCCAGTGGGATTGTAATTGAACATGATAATTGTTATTATGTTCCTTCCATAACTAGAAACATTATATCTATTTCATGTTTGGACATGATTGGATTTTATTTTGTTATTAAGAATAATTGTGGTTCGATATTTAAGAATGATGTTTGTTATGGTATAGCTCAAATGTTTAATGGTTTATATGTTTTGAACTTACACTCTCGGATCTATAATATAGAAAATACTAAAAGACTAAAAACGAATGACTGATAATACGTTTTGTAGCCTAAACTATTATCGTATTTTCTATTTTATAGTGTACAAATCATGTCTATTATTAGTTTATTTGTTTCATTTTTATGTAAATATTATTGCCGCTGACTTTTTCTTATATTTTTGCAGGTTTCCAGAAAATTGGCCAAAATGACCTGACATGCCCCCTATCACGCCCTCCCTGGGCATGACCTAGGGCATGTCACCCGATCCAGAGGACGTCTGCTGGAAGGGACAGGAAAACGGACAAAACTGCTATTACGCCCCCCTGATACGCCCTCCCTGGGCGTGTCACCAGGCATGACTATGGGCGTGTCGCCCTCTGCCGCAAAGCCTGCCACCGCATTAAATGTCGTTTCTCCACAGCACGAAAATAGTATTGTCACGCCCCATGTCACGCCCGTGACATGGGCGTGACACCCTCCTTTTTCGGTGACTGACGGATTTACGACCAATGATTTGGACATGACGTGCCTGTCACGCCCCCCCCCTACACGGGTGAGACCTAGGGCGTGACCACCGACGTACCGAAGCAATCATCCCTCCTGCCAGAATCCAGAGCCCGAGGTCAATATAGTACTGTCACGCCCCCTGACACGCCCCCCTAGGGCGTGTCGGAGGGCATGACCAACCGAGAAAATTTCTATAAATTGAGACCCCCCTCTCCATTTCAGCAATCTTTGGTTGAGAGGGGGAGGTGCTGCCCCTTTGGTTCTTGAGTTTTTTTATGCTTTCTCTCTCTCTCTCTCTCTCTCTCTCTCTCTCTTCCTTTGTAATTTTTGCTTAATCATGGTTTAATATTTAGTTTCTTTAGCTTTCTTTGTAATCTTTGCTCTTGCTTAGTGCTAATTGTAGGGCTAGAATAAGATTTAATTTTCATGCACTTGTAATTTCAATTTCAATAGTGTAACTTGCCTTTTTTTCATTAATAAAAGTGATCTTCCTTTACTTGTGTTCCTTTATATGCTTTTCTACTCATCTCCCCTCCTCCACTCCATTATGATTAACTAATCCTCCTTGTACTCGATCTTGATGATCCGAGGTTAGAGCGATTATGTTATGATGTTTTAATTAATCTTTTCTTTTTAGGTTAGGGCCTTGAATTACTCTTGATTAATCTTGGGTTGGAGGTATATTTTCGATATATACTCTCCGCCTTTGCTTTCATTCTGGGCTAGCCGAGAGGCCAAAAGAATGAAGTGAGCATTCAAGAGTAAAGGGAGTTGTACGCACCCCTCGAGAGAGGCAGACGTCCAAATCTCCCGGATTGGAGTAAAATCCAATAGTGGGGTTCACCGCGTAAAGCAAGTTTTAGGCCTCCGATTTAGACGAGAGTCGGTCGGACCTTCCTAAACTCAGTTGGGCATGACTTCGAGAGAAGCGTGTTCAAGCTTTAGGAACCTCCACGGTCAAGGACCTTTATCCTATTAAGTTTAGATTTTTATCGCATTTTCTTAATCGTCTTTAGCCGAGGTGAATCTTGATCGAGTGCATTTCCATTTCATATCTTCTACCCTTCGTAGTAATCGTTTTACTTAATAGCTTTACTTAATTGCAGTGTTTCTCTTTCTAGTATAGCTTTACTTTCTCCCCTGCACTTAGATTTTCTAAAACCCTAGTTTTTCCGTCGATAAGATAATAGCGTTCGTGTGAGTAAGCATAGCCAACAGTTCCCGGATTTCAATACGACACTTGTGTCCCCTTGCTACAATTTGATAGGTATACTTGCCACATCGGGTTGCTAGTGCGGTTGCGTTTATTTTCTTCGAACCCTAGCGCGCAACTAGTTTTTGGCGCCGTTGCCGGGGACCCAACTTCCGTTGATATTTTGAAAACACGAACCTATTAATTTTATCTCTTCTCTTTCTCATCCTCTTTCTTTAAAATTTTAAAAATCAAAAAAATTTTATCACCGCTCTTAATATTAACCAACCTCACAATTTTTCTACGCCACCTAATTCTCTCGAAAAGGGCAAAGGGCTTTAAGCGCCACTGTCTTGTCTAGTACCTTGCGAACCCTTCACGGGGTAGTCCTTGGGATGTTCGGGAGTTAATCTATAAAAAAAAAATCTATTTCAAAAAGAAAAAAAAATTCTAATCTTTTTCTAGTTTATCCTTTTTCTCTTCATCTTCTTCTTTTCTGTTCTTTTAGTGCATGACCCGCGGGAGTCCGTCGGTCATTTTGGACTTGGACCACGAAATTGAGCGTACTCTTCGGAGAAGATCGCGATTTCAAGGTCCTACTATCCAAGTGCCGGTTGAGGACTCCGAGTCATTTGCTACTTTAAGAATGGAAGAACCCAATATAGATGAGGTCGTGCAAAGGACTATGTCCTATTATGCACGACCGAACCTCGAGGGAACAGAATCAAGTATAGTCCGCCCTACTATAGCAAATAATAACATCGAATTAAAGCCTAGCATAATTCAAATGGTGCAGCAATATGTGCAATTTGACGGACTTCAAGATGAAGATCCGAACGCACATATAGCTAGCTTTCTTGAAATTTGTGACACCTTCATGATAAATGGTGTCACAAATGATGCGATCAGGCTGAGACTCTTCCCCTTCTCTCTAAGAACTAAAGCTAAGCAGTGGCTTAACACACTTCCCAAAAATAGCATAACCACTTGGAATGAATTAACTGAAAAATTTTTGGCGAAGTATTTCCCGCCAGCTAAAACAGCAAAACTTAAGAACGACATCTCTGCCTTCGGACAAATAGACTCTGAAACCCTATATGAAACCTGGGAGAGATTTAAAGAATTATTAAGACGATGCCCACATCACGCGCTGCCTGTATGGTTACAAGTGCAGACGTTTTATAACGGGCTAAATCAAAGCACGAAGCAAATGATAGACGCAGCTTCTGGCGGTACTTTAAATCATAAGACCCTGGAAGCCGCTCTTGAGCTTTTTGAGGACATGTCCATGAACACTTATCAGTGGAATGTGCCTAGGTCCCGCCCGAACAAGCCTGCAGGTATCTATGAAGTGTACAACGTCTCCCAGCTCGCTCTGCAAGTAGAAATCCTAAGCAAAAAGATAACGGAGATGACTGCTGCCTCCGCCCCTCAGGTATGGGAATCTGCAACCCCTACTCCAGAACATTTAGATTATGTTAATAATACGCCTAGAACTGCTTTTAATAATTTTTCTGCTGCAAATTTTCATCCGCCTGGTTTTAATTTTCCGAATAGTTATAACCCCGCTTTAAGGAATCACCCGAACTTTTCATGGAGTAATCCATCGAATGCGATGGCCCACCCCCGCAAAATGATTTTTCTGCACCACCACCACCACCTCTTCAAAATTACCCAAAACCTCCAAGCTTGGAGGAATTACTTTCTAAATATATCACCACAAATGACGCCACTATAAGAACTTTAACCGGAAGCGTAAAAAGTCTAGAAAATCAGGTAGGACAGCTCGCGAAAATAATTTCTGAGCGACCCACAGGGTCTCTTCCTTCCAATACCGAACCCAACCCGAGAGAGCAAGCGAAAGCTATAACTCTTCGGAGTGGGAAGCAAGTCTCCGGTATGGTAAGTGAAGAGCCCGAGGCAAGCTCCGCTCTCGCCTCTAAAAATCAAAGCTCCACTACCGTTTTAAAAATTCCACCCTCTGCTGAAGAAGTAATCACCCCCGCTTTAGAAAATAATCTCACTCCACCACCCATCTTCAAAAATAATTCATATCCTCCATACCCCTCTGAACATAATAGACAACGTCAAGATGATCAGTACTCCCGCTTCTTAGAAATCTTCAAACAAATCCACATTAATCTTCCCTTCCACGAGGCTATTTCGCAGATGCCGAAATACGCCAAATATCTTAAAGACCTCCTCACAAACAAGAAGAAGTTAGAGAATCTTTCGCACGTCGCGCTAAACGCCGAGTGCTCCGCCGTTTTAACAAATGGTTTGCCGAAGAAAATCAGTGACCCGGATAGTTTCTCTATCCCGTGTGTCTTCGGTGATCTTTTTGTTAAGCACGCGTTAGCCGACTTAGGCGCGAGTATAAACCTGATGCCCTTTTCGTTGTTCAAAAAGTTAGGGATTGGTAGCCTTAACCCCACGCGTATGAGTATCCAGCTAGCCGATAGATCCGTCAAGTACCCGTTAGGAATAGTGGAGGACGTTCTAGTGAAAGTCAACAAGTTCATCTTCCCGGTGGACTTTGTCATTTTGGACATCGAAGAAGACGTCGAGGTTCCCCTGATCCTTGGCCGACCCTTCCTTGCCACCTCCCGAGCCATCATTGACGTAAACAATGGTAAGCTCTTTCTTCGAGTAGGCGACGACGAAGTCACATTTTCTATCACCCCTTCGATGAAGAACACCTTGGCAAACGATGACTCATGCTTTTTCGTAGACGCCGTGAGTGATGATTCTTCCTACTGCCTCTCCGACTTTGAAAAAGAATTTTCTACTTTTTGCTCCTCTTCTCTTACAACGGAATCACTGCAAGGAAGTGATGAATCTTCTTATTGTCTTTCTGAGTTTGAAAAAGAATTTTCTGATTTTTGTTCTTCCTCTGTTCTTCCCACTGAATCGCTACAAGAAGCCGTCTTGGCTGCTAGCCCCACCCCTTATTACGTTCCTTATAAAAAAGTTTATGAAGATATTATTTTTTAAAAAGAAAGAATCTCAAAATCCTCTTATGAAGAACCCCCTACCCTAGAACTTAAAGAACTTCCCGAACACCTTAAGTATGCTTTCTTAGAAAAAGATTCCAAGTTACCAGTTATCGTTTCGGCCTACCTCACGGATACGCAAAACGATAAACTTCTTCTAGTTCTACGTAAGCATCGCCAGGCTATTGCTTGGCAAATTTCTGATATCAAGGGCATAAGCCCATCTTTCTGTACCCATAAAATTTTAATGGAAGATAAGTCGTGTAACTCTATCCAACCTCAGCGCCGTATAAACCCGAACATGAAAGAAGTAGTTAAGGGCGAGGTTATGAAACTATTAGACGCAGGAATTATCTACCCTATTTCGGACAGTAAGTGGGTTAGCCCCGTTCAGGTAGTTCCAAAGAAGGGAGGGATAACCGTAGTTAGTAATGAGAATAATGAATTAATCCTGATACGGACGGTGACGGGTTGGCGTATGTGTATAGATTAACGTAAGTTAAATGACGCCACCCGTAAGTACCACTTTCCTTTACCGTTTATCGACCAGATTTTAGAACGTCTCTCCGACCATAGCTTTTATTGTTTTCTCGATGGCCTCTCGGGGTACTTTCAAATACCCATCTCTCCCGAGGACCAAGAGAAAACTACGTTTACTTGTCCCTTCGGCACCTTCGCGTACCAAAGAATGCCGTTTGGATTATGCAATGCGCCAGCTACATTCCAGCGATGTATGCTCGCAATATTTGACAAGTACGTAGAAAGCATTATGGAGGTATTCATGGACGATTTCTCCGTGTTCGGCGATTCCTTCGATAGATGTTTAGAAAACCTCGAAAAAATCTTAGAACGATGCGAAGAAACTAACCTTGCCCTAAATTGGGAAAAATGCCATTTTATGGTGAGGGAAGGGTTAGTTTTGGGTCATAAAATTTCTGCTAAAGGTATTGAGGTAGACGTTGCCAAGATAGAAGTTATTGAGAAGTTGCCGCCGCCTACAAACATAAAAGCTATAAGAAGTTTCCTAGGCCACGCTGGTTTTTATCGTCGTTTTATAAAGGACTTCTCCAAGATCACAAAGCCCCTCACCCATCTCTTAGAAAAAGACGCTCCATTCATTTTTGATGACTCTTGTATTTCTGCCTTTGAATCAATTAAAGAAATGCCAATTAACGCACCAATTATGATAGCTCCGGTGTGGGACCTTCCATTCGAGATTATGTGCGATGCGAGTAGTTTTGCGGTGGGGGCCGTATTAGGTCAACGCATATCTAAAAACTTCCACCCCATCTATTACGCTAGTAAAACCCTCACATCTGCACAAGAAAATTACACCACAACTGAGAAGGAGCTCTTAGCTGTAGTATTCACCTTTGATAAATTCCGCCCTTACATTACACTTTCAAAAATCATTGTTTTTACGGACCACTCGGCCCTCAAGTACCTTCTTGCCAAAATGGATGCCAAGCCTCGCTTGATTCGCTGGGTCTTACTCCTCCAGGAGTTTGACTTAGAGATCCGTGATAAGCGAGGAGCCGAGAACTTGGCCGCCGACCATCTATCCAGATTAGATAACCCCTTTATAGAAAAATTAAATGAAAAATCTTTTAATGACAATTTTCCTGATGAGAAGCTGCTTTTAGTTAATACATCTACATCTCCTTGGTTCGCGCACATCGCCAACTATCTAGTGGCCCGGGTGCTCCCAAGAGAGTTCTCCTCTCAGCAAAAGAAGAAATTCTTTTCTGAGCTGAAGAACTACTTTTGGGAAGACCCGCATCTTTTCAAAATTTGTGCGGATCAAGTGATAAGGAGATGTGTTTCTTTTGATGAAGGAATTGATATTATAAAACATTTGCATGAAGGTTCGACAGGTGGGCACTATCAAGCTGCTCGCACCGCTCATAAGGTGCTTTGCGCGGGTTTTTACTGGCCTAGCCTGTTTAAGGACGCGCAAGCCTTTGTGAGCAGGTGTGATAGTTTCCAACGGTCGGGCAACATTTCTAATAAAAATGAAATGCCGCAAAATTATTTCTTAGAGTGCGAAATTTTCGACCTCTGGGGAATTGATTTTGTTGGCCCCCTTCCTTCTAGCTTCGGAAACAAATTTATTTTAGTTGCTGTTGATTATGTTTCACGATGGGCTGAGGCCCAAGCTCTTCCTACGAACGACTCCCGAGTTGTAGTCACGTTTTTAAAAAAATTATTTTCTAGATTCGGTACGCCTCGCGCAATCGTTAGCGATAGGGGTTCCCATTTCTGTAACGCACAATTTTCAAAAATCCTTACCAAATACGGCGTTACACATAAGCTGTCCACTGCCTACCACCCCTAAACTAACGGACAAGTCGAAGTAGTTAATAGAGAAATAAAAAGAATATTAGAAAAGACTGTTTCAAATTCTAGAAAAGACTGGTCAGCCAAACTTGACGATGCTCTATGGGCCTACCGAACAGCGTACAAAACCGCCCTCGGATGTACGCCGTATCGGCTGGTCTATGGAAAATCGTGCCATCTGCCCGTAGAGTTAGAACACCGCGCCTTTTGGGCCTTAAAATTTTTAAACTTCGATCGCAACTCAGTCGGTGACCTTCGAAAATTTCAACTAAATGAACTCGATGAGTGGCGCTCTTATGCTTATGAAAATAATAAACTTTATAAAGAGCGGACGAAGCGTTTACACGATAAACACTTAAGGCACCCTAAAAACTTTAAGCCGGGCGACCAAGTCCTTTTATATAATTCTCGTTTACGTTTATTTCCGGGCAAATTAAAATCTCGCTGGTCTGGCCCGTTTTCTATTTTAGAAGTATTTCCTTATGGAACTGTTTTAATTTCTCACCCTGATAAGGGTAATTTCAAAGTGAATGGTCAGCGTCTTAAACTGTATTTCTCTGGTGATGATGATGTCAGTCCAAACATTATTAAGTTTCTGCTTCACGAACTCTAACTTTGATCTCTAACTTTGTTAAAAAAATAATTTTATTTCTGGACAACAATATTTTTTTTTGGACAAAATTATTTTTTTGATGCGTCGAGCTCAACGACGCTTTAACCAAAGGGCGCTCTTGGGAGGCAACCCAAGTTATCTTTTTCTGTTTTCTTTATTTTACAATTTTTGCCTCGGACGGCTCCGACAAGCTGAAGCTTCTGCGATTGCCGGCTCCAACATTGCTGAATCCATCACGAAGTCCAAAGAAGACATTCGGAGGAGCGGCATCACACAGCTTTCGCAGCAAATAAATCCGGGGAAGTACCTGTATTTCAATTCTGTCTTTCAATTCTGTACTTTATTTTTCTCTCCTTCTCCAATCCCCTTCTTTAGCCATTGAGGACAATGTCTGTTTTAAGCTTGGGGGAGGACTTCCTCCTTCATTTTTGCTTAGTGTAAATATGTTTCTTTTTGTATATATTTTAAATATTTCCAAAATAAAAAAAATGAATATCTTAAAATTCCAAAATAAAAATAAAAAAAAAATAGATGTGTTTTTGAATAGTTTAGATATTTTGGTATTTCAATAGTACCCCTAGTTTTTGTTTTTATTTTACTCAAAATCTCCTATAAACAACTTAGTTAATTATAATACTTCTAATCGTCCTTTTTAATTATGTTTCATAAGTAAAATGTTGGCCATGCTGTGTTTCTAATTCACGGTAGCATGTTAAGGTGAAATATTTTTCTAAAACTCGCATTTCTATTATGGTTTTTTGTTTTTTATTTCCTTTACTTTCTCAAAAATTCATCATCCATTATTTTCTTTTTCGTTTTTGAATAATTTTTGTAAAGTCAACTTTTGAATAACGTAGTAGATGTGAACGATCCAAGTCACCTATTATTTCTATTTTCAAGTTAATTTCATCAATCTTCTTTTATTATATAGGACTCGCTTTTTGAAAATTTTCAAACCTTTGTTTTAAAAAAATTCAAAAGCGTGATAATTTTATTTTCGCATAGTACTTGTGTATTTTTATTGCCAACCTAAAAACTTTTACCACTAGTTAGCCGTTTTTGAGCCTTTTTCCGATTTCATTTGATAGCTCCTCCCTTCATTTCAGTTTCACCAAAGCCAAAATCTCCAACCTATCGAATCACACTAGCCTTTTTGAGTTTCATAAATTATTTTGACGATTTTGATAGGGTATTTTGTGATTTTTGTGGGAGAAAGGTTTTTGAAAAAAAAAGTAAAAAGTATGTTCGAAAGTGATGTTTATTTTTGTTTGGCCAACTCAAAAAGGAAAATAAAAATATTTATGGCCTTTGTTTTGAAAAAAAATGAAAAAAAAAGAAGAAAAGGAAAAAAATGTGTATATATTTTTGTGAAAGTTTTTGAAACTCTTTGCTTTGCTTTAGTGTAATTTTAAAACCTTCACGTTTATCTTTGAATTCCACTCCTAATCATTTTCCTAAACCAAACATTTCTGTCCTATTTAAGTCATTTTGATTCACGCTTTTTGATTTTTTATTTAACAACTAAGAAAAGAAAAAAAAGTAAATCGGTTTTAGTTTTGGATTTAAATCTAGATTTTTTGTTGGAACCCTAGGTTTTGATTTGAGTTCAGTCCTCTTTTTCTGTCTCTTGACCCAAGTTTTATCTATGGTCAAAGGTTAGTTGATAGGTTAGATTCTCTAGTTGTGTAGAATTGCCTTTCCAAATGAATATTTGGTTAAGTAGTTTTTCGTTCGACTATAGTCGAACGTCGCTCGACTATCGTCTATCGGCTGATCGACGATCGTCTATCAGTTGGTCGACGTTCTGTCTGCGTTGATAGCTCGACTATCTGTTGATAGGTCGACTATCTGTTTGCCTTGATAGTTTGACTATCTGTCCTGATAGTTCAACTATTTGATAGCTCGACTATCTGTTGATAGGTTGACTATTTGTGTTGCTTTGATAGTTCGACTATCTGTTGATAGGTCGACTATCTGTGTTGCTTTGATAGTTCGACTATCTGTCCCGATAGTTCAACTATTTGATAGCTCGACTATCTGTGTTGCTTTGATAGTTCGACTATCTGTTGATAGGTCGACTATCTGCGTTGCTTTGATAGTTCGACTATCTGCTTGGATAGTTCAACTATCTGATAGTTCGACTATCTGTTGATAGGTCGACTATCTGTGTTGCTTTGATAGGTCGACTATTTGTTGATAGGTCGACTATCTGTGTTGTTTTGATAGGTCGACTATCTGTTGATAGGTCGACTATCTATTTTCTGTGATAGGTCGACTATCTGCTTGATAGGTCGACTATCTGCTTGATAGGTCGACTATCTGTTTTGTTTGGTAGTTCGACTATCTGTCCGGATAGATCGACTATCTGATAGCTCGACTATCTGTTCTGATAGGTCGACTATCTGCAGAAGTAGTTCGACTATTTTCTTGAATAGTTTGACTATCTGGATCATTCGACTATCTGCCCGATAGGTCGACGATCTCCGTGTGTCGGTCGACGATCTCCGAAGGTCGTTCGACGTTTTGCTGTATGTTTTAAAATAGTTTTGTCGTCTTCTGTGATGTGACTAATTTCATAATTATTTTGGCATATTTTATAAAAGATTATCTGAGTAATTTGTGATAACTCTTCCATGCAATATCTATTCTATTCTTTATGCATGAGCTAATATTTTCTGACAAAGTTGTTTGTCTTATAGCTGAGATATGATTTCTGCCAGGCTATCCTTTATAGTCGTTAGACTCAAAAAGTCATTCTTGGCTGTAAAGAGTCTTCTCTGATGTGACTTTCTCTTATATTATTTCATCAGAAGTATTTGCAGCTTCTTAGAAAGCTTTATCCTTTTATAGGATATCTGCCTGCAGTATTTTTTGTTTTGCTTTATGCTTTTTGCAGCCCAGCTTGCAGAGTTCAGAAAAAGACAAGATTCAAACTCAAGTAAGAGCCATTGCTGCTGCTGCTATATAAAGACCTTCCTGAGGAAAGAAATGAACTAGTCCACATAGCAAAAATCAAGTTCTCAGAGATAAAAATTCATTCAGCAAGCTTACAGCAAGATCAAGTTTACTGCTCTCAGCAATCTTCACTCAACTGAGAAGTGTTAGCTCTTCTGCTCTTCTTCAACCTGAGTTCTCCTGGCTCCAGGAAGTTCTGACTCAGAGATCTTTTGAAGAAGAAGAAGAAGAAGATAGCTGCTAGA
Source organism: Platanthera zijinensis (assembly GCA_039513925.1). Taxonomy (NCBI): domain Eukaryota; kingdom Viridiplantae; phylum Streptophyta; class Magnoliopsida; order Asparagales; family Orchidaceae; genus Platanthera; species Platanthera zijinensis. Next base: position 119,098,602 of record CM077082.1, on the reverse strand, counting down.
AGATTTTCATTTCTCATTTAATATCTTCTTGTAGTTCTTCCTTCAGTATTTACTGAAGTGTTTCTGCACTGAAGCAAGAATTCACCTGGACGTTCTTTGAGCCAGGGGGAGCCTTGATTCTTTTAGAGCTTTCTAGCTCAGTGCAAGTTATTGTGCTTCTCTAATCTATTGTAAAATAGAGAAGACACCTTAACCTGCTATCCCCCTCCTGTACAGGGTTATTACTCCCTTCAAAAGTATCCCTTGGTGGCAGGGCACCTGATCAAAAACCTGTGTTGGTTTTTAGACACCTGATCAAAAGTCTAAAGGGTTTCTTGATCTACCTGAAGCAGATCTTGTTGGTGGCAGGGCACCTGATCAAAAACCTGAGTGGATTCCTACCTTGTTGGTAGAAGAGTGGACGTACCCAAGTTGTTTGGGGAACCACTATAAATTCCTTGTGTCGTCTGGATTGCTTTATTTAATTACTTGCATTGTGGCTGTGATTAGATCTTAACTAGGTTTGCTAGTTGCTGTTTAGGTTTCCTAGCCTTAACTGTAATTACAGTTGGCTGCCTTTTTGTGCACAACACTTGTGTTAGGCTCTAAGGTTTAATCTCAAATATCTATAACTTTCATTCCGCTTTTAACTCCAAGGGAGTTGAGTAGAAAGTCAACTTTGCTAGTGTAATTTTTGATTACTCTATTCACCCCCCCTCTAGAGTAGTATCTATCCCTTCTCTTTCATTTTTGTTAATTAAATTGATATAATTATAATGCGTTACTTGGATCCAGTAACAACTCAATGCGTGTTTTTTATTTTCGTTGCTTTGCTTAAGTCTATTTAAAAAATCTCGTTAAAATTTTGGATGATTTATTTTTATTGAGTAAAGTTTATAAAAGTTTTACCATACCTAAATAATTGTTTTAGACTTACATTTCACTTTTTCCCTACTAAGAATTTCGCATAGTACTTGTGTAGGCATAATTAGAACTTTTTGATTAGTCCTTTTTATAAATATCTAGTTTTTATATTTTTGCTTGGGGACAAGCAAAGCTTAAGCTTGGGGGAATTTGATAATACGTTTTGTAGCCTAAACTATTATCGTATTTTCTATTTTATAGTGTACAAATCATGTCTATTATTAGTTTATTTGTATCATTTTTATGTAAATATTATTGCCGCTGACATTTTCTTGTCTTTTTGCAGGTTTCCAGAAAATTGGCCAAAATGACCTGACACGCCCCCCTGTCATGCCCTCCCTGGGCGTGACCTAGGGCGTGTCACCCGATCCCGAGGACTTCTGCTGGAAGGGACAGGAAAACGGACAAAACCGCTGTCACGCCCCCCTAACACGCCCTCCCTGGGCATGTCACCAGGCGTGACTATGGGCGTGTCGCCCTCTGCCGCAAAGCCTGTCGCCGCATTAAATGTCGTTTCTCCACAGCACGAAAACAGAACTGTCACGCCCCATGTCACGCCCGTGATATGGGCGTGACACCCTCCTTTTTCGGTGACTAACGGATTTCCGACCAATGATTTGGACATGACGTGCCTGTCACGCCCCCCCTACACGGGCGTGACCTAGGGCGTGACCACCGACGTACCGAAGCAATCATCCCTCCTGCCAGAATCCAGAGCCCGAGGTCAACATAGTACTGTCACACCCCCTGATACGCCCCCCCTAGGGCGTGTCGGAGGGCGTGACCAACCCGAGAAAAATTCTATAAATTGAGACCCCCCCTCTCCATTTCAGCAAGCTTTGGTTGAGAGGGGGAGGTGCTGCCCCATTGGTTCTTGAGTTTTTTTATGCTTTCTCTCTCTCTCTCTCTCTCTCTCTCTCTCTCTCTCTCTTCCTTTGTAATTTTTGCTTAATCATGGTTTAATATTTAGTTGCTTTAGCTTTCTTTGTAATCTTTGCTCTTGCTTAGTGCTAATTGTAGGGCTAGAATAGGATTTAATTTTCATGCACTTGTAATTTAAATTTCAATAGTGTAACTTGCCTTTTTTTCATTAATAAAAGTGTTCTTCCTTTACTTGTGTTCCTTTATATGCTTTTCTACTCATCTCCCCTCCTCCACTCCATTATGATTAACTAATCCTCCTTGTACTCGATCTTGATGATCCGAGGTTAGAGCGATTATGTTATGATGTTTTAATTAATCTTTTCTTTTTAGGTTAGGGCCTTGAATTACTCTTGATTAATCACGGGTTGGAGGTATATTTTCGATATATACTCTCCGCCTTTGCTTTCATTCTGGGCTAGCCGAGAGGCCGAAAGAATGAAGTGAGCATTCAAGAGTAAAGGGAGTTGTACGCACCCCTCGAGAGAGGCAGACGTCCAAATCTCCCGGATTGGAGTCAAATCCAATAGTGGGGTTCACCACGTAAAGCGAGTTTTAGGCCTCCGATTTAGACGAGAGTCGGTCGAACCTTCCTAAACTCAGTTGGGCACGACTTCGAGAGAAGCGTGTTCAAGCTTTAGGAACCTCCACGGTCAAGGACCTTTATCCTATTAAGTTTAGATTTTTATCGCATTTTCTTAATCGTCTTTAGCCGAGGTGAATCTTGATCGAGTGCATTTCCATTTCATATCTTCTACCCTTCGTAGTAATCGTTTTACTTAATAGCTTTACTTAATTGCAGTGTTTCTCTTTATAGTATAGCTTTACTTTCTCCCCTGCACTTAGATTTTCTAAAACCCTAGTTTTTCCGTCGATAAGATAATAGCGTTTGTGTGAGTAAGCATAGCCAACAGTTCCCGGATTTCAATACGACACTTGTGTCCCCTTGTTATAATTCGATAGGTATACTTGCCTCATCGGGTTGCTAGTGCGGTTGCGTTTATTTTCTTCGAACCCTAGCGCGCAACAATGACTCAAACCCTACGTACCTTTGGCACTATAATTTGGGCCACATAAATGAGAAACGCATATCTAAGCTCCATAGAAATGGACTACTGGACTCATTTGATTATGAATCATTTGAGAGATGTGAGTCTTGTTTGTTAGGCAAGATGACTAAGGTCCCTTTCAATAGTTTCAATGAGAGGTCTGATGATCACTTGGGTATAGTATATAGTGATGTATGTGGACCCATGAGTTCTATGGCTAGAGGCGGGTATTTCTACTTTGTTACATTTACTGATGATTTCAGTAAATACGGATGCGTGTATCTTAAGAAGTGTAAATATGAAGCCTTTGAAAAGTTCAAAGAGTTTAAGAATGAAGTAGAGAACTAATTGGCCAAGAAGCTTAAAGAACTCTAATCTGATCGAGGCGGCGAATACCTAAGTCATGAGTTTTGTGATCATATAAAAGAGTGTGGTATTGTATCACAGCTCACTCTACCTAGAACACCACAACATAATGGTGTGTCTGAGTGGAGGAATCGTACTCTATTATAAATGGTACGGTCGATGATGAGTCATGCAGATCTACTTGTTTCCTTTTGGGGTTTTGCTCTAGAAACTGCTGCTTTTACACTAAATCGTGCTCCAATGAAAGTGGTTCTAAAGACACTATATGAGATATGGACTGGTAGGCATCCAAGTATGTCGTTCATTAAGGTTTGGGGCTATGAGGCATACGTACGACGTCAAATTCCTATCAAGCTGGAATCCAAGTCAGATAAGTGTTATCTTGTGGGGTATCCTAAGGAAACAAAAGGGTACTATTTCTACCTACAATCTGAGGGCAAAGTATTTGTCGCGAGGACTGGTGTCTTTCTTATGAAAGAGTTCTTAAATAAAAAGACTACCAGGGTAGAACTTGAAGAAGTTCAAGAACCATAAACTATGAATGAACCGGAATTGGAACCTTAGCCTGGACTACAAGTTGTTGTAGTTGGAGAGCCTACTCAGGAAACACAAGTTCCATGTAGATCTGGTAGACCAAGGTTTAAGCCTAAGAGATATGATTTATCGTGTCTCAAATAGGTAATGCGTTGTTTATGGATCATAGTGATGAGCCTGCAACTTACCAAGAGGCTATGAGTGGACCAGACTCCAAGAAGTGGCTCGAGGCAATGAAATCTTAAATGGACTCCAGGTATGAAAACCAAGTTTGGACCATTGGTGAACCACCTGAAGGGGTACGACCCATAGGGTGCAAGTGGGTCTTCAAGAAGAAGATCAACATGGATGGGAATGTATAGACATTCAAAGGGCGACTAGTGGCTAAGGGATTTACAAAAAATTAATAGTATTGACTATGATGAGACCTTTTCCCCTATTTTCACGATTAAGTTCATTAGAATTCTGCTTGCTATTACTGCATATTATGACTACGAGATCTGGCAGATGGATGTCAAATTGGCTTTCCTAAATGGAAATCTCCATAAGGAAGTGTATATGACACAACCCGAGGGTTTTGTATCTCCAGGTGAAGACACTAACATATGCAAGATGTAGAGGTCCATTTATGGATTAAAATAAGCTTCTCGAAGTTGGAATCTTTATTTTGATGAAAAGATCAAAGAGTTTGGTTTTATCAAGAACGAGGATGAACCGTGTGTTTACAAGCGGATTAGTGTGAGCATTATTGTCTTCCTGATATTGTATGTAGATGACATACTGCTGATCGAGAATGATAAACCAACCCTACAAGTTATTAAGAACAACATATGGAGCTGTTTTTCTATATAGGACTTGGGTGAAGCGACTTAAATACTTGGTATTAAGATCCATAGAGATATATAGAAGAAGTTGTTGGGTTTCACCCAAAGTACATACATTGATAAGGTGTTGAAGCGGTTTAACATGCTTGAGTCCAAGAAAAAATTCTTACAAATGTCTTATAGTGTGAGTCTCTCTAAGGACCGGTGTCCTAAGTCTTGTGAAGATAAGGACCGCATGAAGTTTATTCCATATGCTTAGGTAATTGGGTCAATCATGTAAGCAATGATATGTACTCAACCTTATGTCTCTTATGTCTTGAGCATGACGAGCAGGTATCAGTCTGATCCCAGCAAAAGTCACTGGATTTCTGTTAAGAATATCTTAAAGTACTTGAGAAGGACTAAGAATACATTCTTGGTATTTGGTAGAGAGGAAGAGCTCATTGTAAGAGGTTACACGGATGCTAGATTACAAACTAATAGGGATGACTCAAAGTCTCAATCAGGGTTCATATTTTGCCTAAATATAGGTGTTGTTAGCTAGAAGAGTTCTAATAATGAGACAGTTGTCGATTCTACAACTGAGGCCTAGAATATCGCTGCAACAAATGTAACAAAGGAGGCTGTATGGATTAGGAAATTCATCGGTGAGTTAGATATAGTTCCTAGCATTGTTCTTCCCGTAGATCTCAACTGTGACAACAACGGTGCAATTTGACTTGCTTCGGAACATAGATCTCATTAGCGCTCCAAGTATATACTTCGACAGTTCCATGTTATTCAAGAGATTATCGATCATGGAGATGTGAGCATTTGCAGAGTGCTCACTGAGGAGATTATTGCAGATCCACTAACAAAGCCTCTCGCATAGAGAAAGCATGATGGTCATGTTAGATCTATTGGTATACGATACCTTAATGATCAGCTCTAGTTAGAGTCTTGTGGATTGTATGTTTGTTGGCTATAATAATTCATTTGATGAATAGAGTACTATATATATTTCATTTATATATTTTGGGAAGTTCTTTTATTTGTATATTTATTTCTATTATGATAGAGTAATTTAACATAGTAAATGCCCTTTGAATGTTTGCTTCTATAGGAGTCAAGGGGTGACTTGAATGTGAAAGCCTATGTTATTAGAATCTTCATTCTTAAATAGTCTCTAGTCGAGTATCATCTTAGAAGCTAAGAGCGATGATGACATATCAAGACTATCATGTGCATTGACTGGTGACTAGTTCTCACAGGTCATGATATTGTGATATCAATTCATCGCATGGGTACTTGTTAGTGAACAAGTTGTACTGGGCAGACCCTCCATGACAATACTTTGTTGATTGTTATATGAACGTGTCACAAGTATGGCTCAAGTGGCAATGTGTTTGTGGTCCTTTGACCTGAAGTCATAGTATTTATCGAGTGAGGAAGAGTGTGATTTGATGCTATCAAAAGTCCAGTCTTGAGAAAGTTGGATGATAAAGGTGGTTATTGGGTACGTTACGAATCATTTGGGTATTTGTGTGTGAGTAGAGATGGCATTTATCCTCCTATATGACAGGATTTGAATCCATAGGCCCCTTGATGGAATGGGACTGAGAAATGCATAGCCATACTTGGTTGAGTCAATATATAATATTAGCTCACCAATTTCTGGAAGTCCATTCTAGATCAAGAAACTAGGATTGAACGATAATGAGGGTGACACGGTCTATACCTCTAGTTATATCCGGATGTAAGGGATGAAGGGACATGATAACACTGATACATTGGTCAAGATGACTTTTGAGTTCTAAACTCTTCTTTCTTGGGGAGAAATGATGCATTGCTAGATGTCGCTCATTGTTTATGAAGCTTTTGTTTGATACTTTCAAAACCAATTGGGTGACTATTGGTGCTACCATTGTGATCTGGAAGTGATCAAGTATGTAGCCTCATTACCAACGCAGTATGAGCCTATCAGGGTCGCACATAAGAACCTTTGGAGAAATTAGGAGATTGGCTTAGTTTGTTTTGCTCATTTGTTGAGTGAAAGAGACTTAGCACAAACGCTTTCGTCGAGTCAAGTGTTGACTTGTCTAATGATGGCGTTGAGTGTGTTGAGTTTACTCAACGATTCGTCGAGTCAAAGAGTTCATTCATCGAGTACGGCACTTAAGCATTAAGTGCGTTGAGTTCACTCAACAAATCGTTGATTCAAGGTGTTGATTCGACGAGCCTGAGTCTCAGGCATTGAGTGTGTTGTGTTCCCTCAATGCCTTCGTCGAGTTAAAGGTTGACTCAACAAATCTGGCACTGAGGCGTTGAGTCCACTCAATGCCTTCATCAAGTCAATTGTTGATTCGACGGGTTTGGCGCTGAGAGCATTAAGTTCACTCAACGACATTCGTCGAATATCTTATTGATACTAGACGATTCGTCGAGTATAGTTTGTATACTCGACGATTCATCGAATATGTCAATGATACTCGACGATTCGTTGAGACAAAGGTTGTCTGGTCAAAAACGCTGGATTCTAAGTCCTGGGTCTGCAAATAGCGAAGAGGTGTTTTGTTTATTCCTTTGGGTATAAATAGAACATTTTAGGGTTTCTTTAACAACTAAACTGTTCATTCTGTCTAAGCACACAAGCCACACTGTGTGAAAGACCGGAGACCTAAAAGGCCGACGGAAGTTGTTCCGCCTCTACTGATCCCATCGTCGCCGCTTAGCCTAATTCTGGCGAGTCTCGTTGCCACCTCTTCTATAACGGACCTAACAGTCCGTGAAGACGCGGAGCTTTCTCTCCCAACCTAAAGTCTTATGAGACAAGACTCTATGGGTTCTCCCATTCATGTGGATTTCCTGTAGAGGTACGGGCACTATTCTACACTAAGAATTGTAGCCACAAAGTGATTGGCTGATTTTATGGAACATCTAGGTTGAGTATAGAATCAATCCCGCAGAGGTAAATTTTTATTTACATCACTTTCTTCTTGATACATGTCCATTATTAGATCCGAACTACTTTTGGGTTTTCTTATTCTTTATTTCCGTTGCACGCACAAGTGTTTTGCCATCTAGTAAAACCCAACATGGTGAACCTGAGGTGGGTGAGCCAAAGACTTATGATGTTGAACATTGATTTGAGTACAGGATGGCTGACTTGGAATCCAGAGAAGTTGTAAGTGAGAAGGATGATGATGTCTATGACTAGGGGACATCTCATCAAGCTGATCCAATGTCCTCCACATTCTAAGCTCAATTGAAGGGTTTGCTAAATGACTAGAGAAGACAACTAGAGCATTATATTTATGATTCCATCAAAGAAGTGAGACAGGATCTGTCTATAGAGATCAAATCCATCAAATTTGAGGTAAACTGCTAAAAGCCAACATAGTTTCATTCTTCCCGAGGGATCTTCCTACTGTGACATTTATTGAGAACAAACTTCAAGAGATCAGAATAAAGTAGAATGACATCAAAGAGAATCAGAACATTACATCCAGCAATATGGAAATGGTCCATAATGCATAGAAGAAACAGATGGATGCACACAAGATCATTTAGAGAAGAGAATGGATGTCTGCACACAAATTCTTGATGATCACATGCTGGAGGTCAAGAATAATTTTAAAAAGGGGGTGAATTTTCTGGATGAAAATACTTCTCAGGACAAGATCTCTCTGACCACAACTGTTTGTGAAGAAGTCATAAAGGGGGAGAAAGTAATGATAAAAGACAACACTGAAAATGTTTTTTGGGTCACCAATGTAATTAGGGATCATTGGGACTAGAGTAGTATACATATGATAATGTTCCTGCTCCTCCTCCAAAAGAATAGTTTGGTGGTGATCAGTATGGGTATCAGTATGATGATCAGGTTGCTGAACCCTCTAATGCTGCTGATATTCCTACCTTCAGCCCCACTACTGTATAGATATCGAGAGACAAAAGCAAGTCAACTGAAGAAGATGAAGAAATCAACCTCATCAAAAAGAGGTACAGAGAAAATATGGAAACCAGGCCAGACTTTGAAAAATGGAGTCCTCAATCAAGGACTATCAATTTGTCTACCTGCGATCAAATAAAAAAAATTAGACTGATAGGGGGAAAACTGTATAGCTCCCTGGAATGGGCTAAGCATGAAAGGAATGAAGAGGCCAGGAGAAAATTCAGAAGAGATAATAAGATAGGTGTTGCGCCACCAGATGCTCTTGAGCCAAACAAATACTTCCCAAAGCCTTACAGTTATTTTGAAAGACAAAAGCAAAAAAAGACTGATGCTGATGAAAAGGATGCAACGAAACCTAGCAGGGGCATAGTTATCAAGGAACCTGAAACTTAAAATGTTTATGTATTAGGTTCCTTAAGGGGTCTAGGAAATGAACTTTATTATAAGCACACTATCTGTTATAATTATCTCTTTAAATGTTAATCAAATTTTTGATTATTTGTTAATTATTGCTCTTGTTCTCTGTGAAAAGTTTTTCTATTCATATATTAGTGTATATCATTGACTAGGGTTCTGACTTCTTCAAATAGGGAGAGATTGTTGGGTCCATTGATCACAATGTCCTAGATTTGGAGAAGGCCAACAGTTTAATGGTATACACTTTTTTATATTTAATATACATGTTCAAGTTTATTGTGTAAGACCCCCTTTTTTTTTCTTTTTCAACCACCGGGGTCTTAGGCCCAGAACCGCCGCTTTGCGGTGACTCCTTCACGTCCTGAAGGATCATCACCACAAGGCGCCGATTCTGCCGGCCAATTCGATCACAGAGAAGTAGCACAATATAACAGTAAGAGCAATGCAGTCCACAATAGTAATATCACATATATATAATAAAGCTCCACGAAGGGAGTGTCCACAGAAACATCAGAGTGCAGCATAATGTAAAACTAAAAATAAGGGCATAAGCCCTGTACATCAGAGTCCTCACTACAATATCACTCATGCGGAAGCAAACACTAGAAACTACTCAGGGTCGAGACTCACGGTGCCGGCTGTGTGAACTCCGGAGCTAGACTGCCCCATCTCTAGGCGCACCGATCTCTGGGGCTGCTCCTCCATGCTGGGCTCCACGATCCCCTAAATGATGCGGTTCGAAAACCGTTAGTCATAAAGACTAAGCCCTATCATCCCCTACCCCTTCCCCAATGGCTCCTAGGTACCGAGCGGAGAGGAAGAAAGGGAAGGACATGAAGGTAGAGATTAAACATGAAACAGATGGCAGCGAAAACTAATCTAGCAAGTTGTGTTAGGTGAGCAGTTAATAAATTGTTATAATAGGTCTAGCAGTAAGAAAAGCAATTATACGAATTTAAACCTTCACTTATGCGAGAACACATAAGCAAAAGGGATCTTTTGCAAGGCTCCCATCGTATAGAGTGTCCCATACCACTTATACGTTGGGGTGTCGGTTATCAAACAGCAATGGTTGTTATATATTGAAAATTAACCTTTGATTTATAAACTTGCCCACACAAGCTTATAGACCAAGGGGTCGTTTTGCAGGTCCTAATGTATAAGCGTCCCATACCACTTATACTTTAGGTGTCAGGGTTAAATGAATCGATTATGCTATGACATGCTAGTGGGTATGATGAAACATGCAGTGCAACTCACACACCCGACTCTGTGCACACAGACCTTTAGTTCCCCCTTTCGGAGCCGTTACCTCCCAGGATACCTTCGTAGTGGCAGACGGAAGCGGTGGGTTGGGCCTCGCCCACCTCCAAAACTAGTAAAAGCACCACTGGTCTGACCTATCGTACGCCTCAACGCTTGGTGCACTAAGCGGACGCCTGCGTACTCTTGCCGGCTGGCGCACCGGACTTCAGTTGGCGGAGTGCTAATCACCCCGCCGAGTCAACGATATCAGTGTCGGTGCAATCGAACTCCCCGATATCGAAAGACCCACCACCTTAACTTTTCCTATCTTATGCACATGCAAGTTTAATCGTAAGCACACAAAAACCGAGCCGAAGCTCCCCGGACCAAACGTCCGTCTCCAACCAACCGAGCCGAAGCTCCCCGGACCATCCCGTCCGTATCCAAACCAACCGAGCCGAAGCTCCCCGGACCATCCCGTCCGTCTCTAAACCAACCGAGCCGAAGCTCCCCGGACCATCCCGTCCGTCTCTAAACCAACCGAGCCGAAGCTCCCCGGACCCAAACGTCCGTTTCCAAATCACCCGAGCCGAAGCTCTCATCAATCTTCCTGTGCCAACAGTGTTTGTGAAAAGTGCAATCCTAGTTACTAAGTTACTCTTGCCAGTTTATTATTACAGTTTACGTTAGCCCAGGACTGCCCCCGGTATACCCCGTGAAGGGCTCTCAAGGGGCACTAGGAACCAAGACGGCGGCATTACGGCCCGAAGTTCCCTTTCGCAAGGCACTTAATATTATTGGTTTATTTCCCTTAACCCATTCTTTTCTCACATTACGATAGACTATCCTAGGGTGATTTTTAAACCTTCCACTCTTCGGGGAAGATGATCTTTCGCCAAACCCGAGCACCTCTTAACTCTAGCTATCACTACTACTCTCTACTCTTCATATTTTCCTATTGTAATTTCCTCCACAAATGTCCACCCAGACAAAATGTTTAACTCCAAAAACTTCCTCAGATCAAGTCCTATTGCATTTCTCAAATTGCTATATGCAGACCGACCTAGGCTACATGTCGAACCGGTTATGCAATGATCCATTACTCATCCAAATGCCCTAAATTATTTACTGGAGACTTACCATGATATGAACGTCCTAAATCCAGAAAATGGAAATTTTCCTAATTTACTTGGCATTTAATTAAATTCCTCGAAAATCCCAAGGGCTATCAGTTTGAACATGAACTACCCTAATTATTCATGCAAGATGTCCAGCAAATTTATGATAAATAGTAGGTTATCTCAGAAGGTTAAATCCTAAGTATCATAATTTTTCAATCATCAAAATGGCATGAAAGCTATTTTAGAAATAATCTCTAACTTCTATTGTTTATGAAGCAAGTACAGAAAATATTCTTCCAAAAATTATAAATAATTCATGACATGCAGATAACAGCCTAAAATTAGCACTGGCCAAGTTTCATAATTTTCCAGCAAGTATTTTATCCATAATTAATTTTTAAACATAAAAGCCCTTTCTATCATCTGTGAATAAGGTACTAGATTTACTCAACATAAAATTCTATAAAAATCCAGGGATCATTGTGCTACTAATCAAGATCTAAATCCAGAATTTCAACTGATTATAATTAATTTAAAACCTCCAAATAATTGAAACAATAAATCGGGCAATTATTCCTTTAACACATGAAGTATAATATTTATCAATCATAAAATTCCAGGAAAATTATCATAAGTCTAAAACATCCTAAAACTCCCTCCTCCCGAGTTTCACAATTTTTGGATTAGATTTAGTGCTTAAAATAACTAAATTACATTTTTATCCTAATCCGACATCTCAACTTTCGAGGTACCTAATTACCTCCAATTCCTTCACTATTTCAACCAGAGGGTTTTCATCATATCATCCCCCTCTCCTCCAAATTTCAAGGGCATACAAGAGCTTTTGCTCCTATGTCCTTCACAAACCTCAAACTCCCACCCGTTGGATTTGAGCCAATCTCTTAGGGTAAAATCCACCCTAAGCCACACCATGTTACCCAAGAGGGTAGACATAGACTCAACAAATCAGTGGCCAACAACTTCAGCCTCTTTTGAGGAGATTTGTACACTCCATCTCCAATTGTACTTTTCCCCAAAGTACCCCTCACCAAGACCTATCTAGGACTTGATACTTCCCTATTCAAAACTCGACCAATCGAGTTGAAACTTTGTACAGATCTTAATATTGATGCCAGGGACCACCACCCAAAATTTGGGGGAGTTTGGACTTAATTTCATCTCCTAATTAATTTTATATTGTTTATTAAATTTTTACAAAAACTTTAGGCAAAAGTTCTCCAAAAATTCTCATTTTTGGACAGCCTCTCGATATACATATTATAGACCTCCAGTCCAAATTTCAAATCATTTGGACATGTTATGAACCGTGGGCAACCATTTCAATTTCTGGTTAGCCTAGGTCTTGATCCCACCAAAATGAGTGCTGTGGTCAAACCACTCACCCAAATTGAATAAAATCAATTTTAAACTAAAGTAGACCCAGAGGGCTACAACTTTTGTGACTGGTCATTTTTCCTAAATCGGCCTCTATGTGCTTCGTTTTGCAGCCTCAAAAATACATTCAAATAACCTATTTTTCCTTTATGTACTATATAATAATCTATGCATTATATATTAAATCCACTGTTCATCTTCTTCATGAACCCGAACAGACACAGGAAAACATTTTTCCTGTAAGCATTCCGTGGTCCGTCGTCGGCCGTTCGGTCACTTCCCTGGCCAGCCACCACCACCACCACCTCCGTTGAGGCGATGGCTATCGGTCGGCGGTGGTTTGGCCGCCGGAGGTGGCGGTTTCCTGCGAACTCAAAATACCCTTTTTCATGGTTTTTCCATGAAAACGAGAGACGGGTCCGGCTCCGTTGAGCGCGAACCTCCTTTCTAAGAATCCTAAGATCTACCCATGAAAGAGGAGCAGAGGAGGACCTTGTTCGCGGTTTGAAGGCGAGAAGAACGTCGGGGTGCCATGGCGCGGTGGTGGCGTTTGCTGAACTTCTCCTACAGCAAGAACAAAGGTCTGTTCTGATTACTTGAGCGTGTAACCTTCTCCTCTTTCCCCAAGTGGGCTTTTATAAGTCAGATAGTGGGAAGATGAATGGGTAAAGCCATTATGGCCATGAAGTTTCCCCCCCCCCTTAACGTTTCGGTTACAGTGAAGGGATAAGAAACGGTGGAAACTGAACAGGTGTGTCCAGCTGGCGGTTTTCTATTGGACCACCTTTTCCTCATTTATTATATAATTATCGAAGGAAAACGGCCGGAAGTTACTCCCGGTGTAACTTCCCACACCAGCATTTATTACCACGCGTGTTGGAATAATTTCGGGCCTGAAACGTCGTTTCGGCCAATGTCACGGGCGTGACACATAGGTCACGGGCGTGACAGGCCCGGATAGCCAATTCTGGGTTCGACGATCGTCGAACTGAGATCGACGATCGTCGATGGATGGTCACGGGCGTGACACCTCGGGTCACGGGCGTGACACCTCGGGTCACGGGCGTGACAGGCCCGAACGACAGATTGTGGGTCGACGATCGTCGAATTGAGATCGACGATCGTCGAAGGCTGGTCACGCCCTAAGTCACGGGCATGACCTCTAGGTCACGGGCGTGACATGCCCGAACGGCAAATTTCGAGGTCGACGATCGTCGAATTGAGATCGACGATCGTCGAAGGCTGGTCACGCCCTAGGTCACGGGCGTGACACTCATGTCACGGGCGTGACATGCCCGGGCCGCAAGGTCGACGATCGTCTCACGGCGATCGACGATCGTCGATGGGGTCACGCCCATAGTCACGGGCGTGACATCTTGGTCACGGGCGTGACATGCCCAGACAGCACGTTCGACGATCGTCTCGTGGAGATCGACGATCGTCGAAGTAGTCACGCCCAAGTCACGGGCGTGACGGGTCGGTCACGAGCGTGACCAACCCTTGACCCGAAAACTCAGTCGATTTATTTTCACTTTTTGTGCTCCCTGGGGTTCTGACTCGACCAACCGACTCCTAGGGGTCTAGCCGGAAATGGGATATTACATATTGTATGCAGGTTGTCTATTGTTCATTGATTAGACAGGTTGTCAGGGTCACAATATTGGTTGGACTCAAGATAGGTTGCTGGATAAGCAAAAAATAGGCTAAGTCTAAAAGCATTCAGTGAACTCACTTCACTCAATTACAGAAGGTTAGAACATTGACAGAACACCAGGCAATAAAAGCCTCAGTATTGCTAAATTGAATTTTGTCTAAGGATAGAAGCGTTGAGTGAAGGAAATTTACTCAACGCCTACTCAAAAGGATTTCTGGTTAAGTATAGAAGCATTGAATGAAGAAGGATCACTCAATGACTCATCAAGAAGTCAGCAATGTCTAGAATTGTTGAGTGTAGAAGCTTCACTCATTGCCTTCATATAGGAAAATTCTACTGAGTATAAAAGCGTTGAGTGATGAAGGCTCACTCAACGCCTTATCAGTTTGGCTGTTAAAGTCAATGCATTGAGTGTTGAAGGTTCACTCAATGCCTCAAGATACTAAATTTATGCTAAGTATTTTTGCGCTGAGTTACTTGAGTATACTCAACGCATATGCAGATTGACTGAATATTGCTAAGTCCACAAGCACTATCATGTTGACGTAATCATTAATTCAAATATTGCAAGAATGCATGCTAGATGACAAAAGGTGTCGTATGTATTTAGTACAACAATTAATTCTAAAGATATGTTGTAGGTAGTTATTTCGGCTGGTCCATACAACTCATAGTGTTGTTTGACGACGGGTCATAAAAAGATCTTTCCAAGAAATCAAAAAGAGCTTTTTGGTCATCTTCTTCCTCTCTATCAAGTTCGAAAATCTTCTTGAAATCTGATTTACAGAAGGTCTGGGAAATACCGATAGTGGTTGGCTGCTGGAGAAATCAAGAACTGTCAAACCAATAAGTCTTCGCCAGCAAGTAAAAAAATCTCATTTTCGAAATAAGGGGGAGAAGTAGAGCAAACACAAGTTATTGTTTATCTTCATGGCCACTGCATTCACTGTTACATCAAAGGATTCGAGAAACAGAGCTCTGCAGTTGTCTTCTCAGCACAAGCAGAATAAACTTGAAGATCTACAATCTTGCTACTATTAAGAAGTTAGGACTGAGCTCTCTCTGTTCAGCAAGAAGAGGACTCAGAGAACATTCTCTCTAGAGTCAAGCATCATCAAACATTCACTCTTACTGTAGGATCATTAATGATCTGATTTGTAAGCCTAAAATATAAAGGCTGAGTTATTGGATCCTGTTGTGGATCTGAGGTAAGGGCTGGGTGCTTGAGGTAGAATCTTATCAAGATCTAAGGTAGGAGATAATTATCTCTGAGGGTAGGGCTATCCTCCTAGCCTGAGTTATAGGGATTCCTTATATGTCTGATGTACATGATCTTAAGGGTCACTGAGCTGTAGGAATAGAGGTTACTCTGAGGGTGTAGGGCTATGTTCTGAGGTAGGGCTTGGAGGAATCCTGAGAGATCCCGAGGGATCTGTGATGTAAGCTATTTGAACCGAGTTTGGAGAAGATTGTCATGTCTAACACGCTCTTAGAAAGGTGGGAGGGATAGTGGATGTACCCATACCCGTGGGAACCACTATAAATATCTATGTGCTTTCTGTGATTGTATAGTTGAACCTAAAATAACTAAGAAAACAAAGAAAGTGACAATCAACCTATTCATCCCCCCCTCTAGGTAATTTAGACAACTACTCTAATAACTTTTAGCAAGGTTGTGTCTTGGAAAGATAGGGTAGAACCAACTGATCCTTAGGAGAAGGGTAGGTATAAAAAACCAAAAGGTTTCTATTTCTGCCATAATCTGAAGTGTAATTAGGATCTCACTCATCATATCTAGAATAAAAGTATTTTCTCTCATTGCTTGTTCAATCTTTTATAAATTATTATTTTAAGCTATTTTGTATCTTCATTCTTTGAGCAGGACTAGATAGAAAAAAAATTATGTTTTCTTCTATAAAAATAAAAAAAATGAAAAACATAAAAAGATAAAAAATATGCTCTTACCTCTTTTATTTTTTTCTATTCATAAAAAAAAGGAAAAACTGTTTTACTATAATTGTAATATTTTTTCAAGGATTATTAGATTTATCTTTTCAAGATTAAAGTGCAATATTTAATTTCCATTTCAAGTCCTTTCAAACATTATCGTGCTTTTATCATGTCTTGAAAACTATCTTCTATGCAATGAAATTTATTATAGTGCACATATGTAGGACTTGTTAGCATGTCTCTAAGTGTGAGTAATGTTTCATGTCTGATAATGATTATTTCACCCACACACTTTGATAATCTACATGTGTTCATAATTTTAAACTTGCATGATTGTGAAGTGTAATACCATTACATCTCAAATTACATAAATAAATTATCAACACACTTGTAAAAATTTTTCTTGCAATTTTATGTTCTTTCATGAACAAACCTCTATTGTGAAAGAGTGGTTTAAAATAAAAATCCTATTATTTGCAAAATAAGTGAATTTGGAGTCCTTTGGTCGCGAATACAAATCGAATAAAATTGACAAAGAAAACTCTACCAAGCACTACTCACCCTCCTAATAAATCTTAATGAGCATTGTGAGGTTGAGCGCTTTGAAAAAAGGATTGTAACGTGTCTTGTAGCAAACAAATTGTTCACAATTTCTCTTAGTGCACCAGCTCACAAAATTTTTTTAGAAGAATAAATCTGATCTCCCAAGCACTACTTTGCACCATGATAAGTCTTAATAATTATTGTGTGTGCAGAGAACCTTGGTAGTTGAACTCTTTATTTATGTGCATTGAATTATTATGGAAGTAAAGTTCTTTGAGTATTTTAATGTTGTGTTATTCATTATGTGTCTTAAGTTTTAATTAATTCACATGTATATTTTATCAAAGCACTATTTGTACACATCATTATTTTTCATAAAACTTCTACTGATAACATAATGCATACCTATGCTATTCTCTACAATCTTAAGTAAATGCACTAGATACTAAAATTATAATGACTATAATGTTTATTTTTGCTTGAAATGAAAATTAGCATACATTGTTGTTCTTATCTCTTTTTGATATTTTGAAATCATGCTTGAAATTTCAATGAAAATTTGCATTTCTTTGACTAAAATTAAAAACATCTTACTGCTCCTAAAACTCATTATATGATATATGCTCTTATTTCTAAAAAGATGTTTATTTTAAGAGAGCTTACCATATTTTTATGCATACTACTTGTGTTTAATAATGAGTATTTACTTTTTCAACACGTGGTATAATTTGTTTAACAAGTGTTATTTCTTTACATTTGCTTTCTATATAGATCCCATTGATTATCTTTGCATACACTCTCCTCTACCCTCTTTTAGTACAACCAAAAGGGGAAGAACACCTTGCACACATTTCATAATTTATGGGGAGTACATTAAAAGTTTTTTATATGAAGCATCTTTATATGGGAAGTATTCATTGGAGGTGCATACTTTACTTTTTGCTAAATCATGAAAACCCTTCATTAAGTGTGCCCAACTTAAACTCATGACTCTCACTCATCCGTGCCAACTTTTGCTAATAATAAAAGGGAAATAATTAACTGATAAATCTAGTGGAATAGATATTATATTTAGGGGAAGTAAAATTTATAAGGAACATTTATATAGGGGGATTATTCATATTATATGCATATTTAAATCAATCAAACTATAAACCTGGTATTCATGAATATCTTTTATTGCACTTATATATAAACATAAATATGCTTAAATTCACTAATTTCTTACATAAGTATTTGTTATTATAAAAAGGAGGATATTGTTGGAGCATGCGTTACACATATCTTAGTTTGAGAATAACAAATACCGTGATATATTAGCATGCGTTACACATCTCTTAATTTTATTTATATAGATTCCAATTCTCTAGTTTACCTTGTAGCAAATGAGAAAGACTCTTATTGTGTGTAATGATACAATAGGCTTGCTCACATGAACGAAAAGTCTGTATGCAAGCTCTTCAGTAAAGGGTTGGTCAGAAATGGATCCAATTTGAAAAGCATCGAAGAGGGCATTTGTTCTGCATGCCAAAAGGACAAGCAAGCAAAGGCTTCCTTCAAAAGCATTGGGTCCAAGGATTCTAAGAGGTGTCTCTACCTCCTTCATATGGACTTGTTTGTTCCTATGTCAATTCATAATCTAAGTAGGAAAGTCTACACCCTTGTGATAGTTGATGACTATTCTAGATTTACTTGGGTATTTTTTAAGAGAAAATCTGATACCTTAGATATCCTTGTGAATTTAGTCAAGTAAATTCAAAATGAAAAGGGTTACACTACGATCAAAATCAGAAGTGACCATGGCATATAATTCCAGTCTGAAATCATGACAAATTTCTGCAAAGAGAAAGGTATCTTTCAAGAATTCTCTTCTACAAGAACACCCCGGAAAAATGGTATTACTTAGAGGCAAGACACAACTCTCATTGATTTTGGAAGGGCCATACTCAGTGATATGTCTGATATTTATAGGGTTTTTCGGACTCATCTGGGCCTATTTTCTCACTCGTGCACTACATTTCAACCGGATATCAGTTATATTTTCATCGTTCGGTCATTGACCGCTTTGTGCACTATTTTGGCCCGTGGGTGTGCAATTGTACATTCGTTTGTTGGGGGTAAGAACATGGTGCTCCCCATGGCTCTTTCTTGTTGCTGCTGTTTGCTTTTTGGTACTGGGAGCTGGTGTTCCAGTTGGTTTTATTGCTTTGCAGGTGGTCTCGATGTCCAAGTTTCATTTTCCATTTCTTGTGTGAAACGCACGGTCATGCGAATTTCTTCACGCACGGTCTGTTGGCAATTGTGCATTTTACACAGCAGTTCTGGGGATGTCTGTGGCTACCCTTGTGTTTTGTTCACGCACGGTTTCGACCAAACCATGTGAGAAGAAAACGCACGGTTTTCCTGTAGCTTTCCTGTTTGCACCATTCTGTTGTTAATCGTGTGATTTGTTTAGGCACGGGCGGCAGTTCCCGTGCGCGAGTAAAACGCACGGCTTTCCTGTTTGTTCCTGCTTTCTATCATTACCCGTGCGATTTCCTTCGCGCACGGGCAGATGCGTCCGTGCATGAGTAAAACGCACGGGTCAACGCCTCTCCTTCCGCAAGCTTATCAAGAAAATTAAATAACGCACGGTTGATGCACGGTCGTGCACAAAACCGTTCATGCCCATTTTTCTGACCTGCTTCTATAGAAAGTGCCGATTTCTTCTTCCATCCAATGAGGACCAAACCAGTCCACCTCCAGCCCGCCATTCCTGCTCCTTTGAGCGGGAAATCATCCCTCCAGCCACCATCTTCTCTCTCCTCCATGGGGAGTTGATCCGGCCACCATTTCTCCTCCAAGAGCTAGCAAAAGCTTCATCTCCAGCCTCCATTGACATCTCAAAGCTCCAAGCTCCATTTCAAGCTCAAAGGTAACTGCATCCGTGAAGTTCTCCGGATAGAACAAGCCTGCGGTTATTCACGAAGAAGACGGGATATTCGAAGGAAGTGACAGCCCTTCTGGACCCCGGACTTCATCCGTAGACCGAGCCTGAACAAGGCCCGACAACCCTTCAATCTGACCGTGAATCTCGGCGAGCCTTCGTGTGTTTGGTTGTTTCTCTTCCCCTTCACTTATAGTGTTTCCTTTTCCTGTATATTTTGAGAGTTGGAATGATGTGTATGAATATTATTAGCTTGAATATTTCAGCATGTCTAGGTGTTGAGTTATTTCAGTTCTTGATAGCTTGTTGAGCTCCATTTTCTCTTGTGCTAGTTGTGATTGTGTTGTTCTAGTGATTGTTATAACTGCGCGTTGCGAAGAGGTGAATGCGACCCTCATTGGTTTGTCCATCTTTCCCATTACTCTTTTGAGTAATCCTCCAAAGAGATGCAGTGACGGCGACCCGCAATAGGATTTTTAGTGATAGATTTAGGAAACCCCAAATCAAAACCCCCTTTGGTTACTTTCCCGCTTGCATTCGCTTTTTCAATAGTGAAGTCACACTCCCTACTTGCACTCCTCGAGAGATCGATATCCGGGGATTCAACTCCTCACTTTATTACTTGACTATGATTGGTACACTTGCCGACACATCAAGTTTTTTGCGCCGTTGCCAGGGAGTGCAACCGTTGTGTGTATTTTTCTTTTGGAAAAGTTTATAAGTGTTATTGGTATTTTTGAAAGGATTTTTTGTATTGTATGACAGATCCTAACTCCAATGAAAGGGTTGAAGATCTTGTGTTGGAGCCTGAAACCGCATGTGCGAGGCGAGCTTGCCTGTGTGCTGCTGCTGCTAAAGAGAGGATGGAGAATCTGGGCCTAGGAGGAAATGGCTAAGGTGAAAGGGTTGTTGAGGGACTCGGTTCAGCCACGTGTTAGAACAATGTGTGATATCACAACCCCCACTGCAGGAAGTGTTTACCCTGGCTTCGGACCAGCCATCGTAAATAATGAATTTGAGATTAAACCATCCATCTTGAATATGATCAGGAATAATACACAGTTCTCGGGATTGCTGTAACACCCCTATCATTCACATAGTATATAGCAGTAGGTCCGGCCGGGGCCCGACGCCATATACCACGGACAGACCGGTGGGTTACTCATTGAAACCAATCAACCAATCACAACGTCCTACACAGAGCATCTAGTGGAAGCAATTTATTAAGTTGCAAAGAATAAAGAACCCAACCAAGCATGAATGTCCACTACTCAAACCAACAGAAATGTTCAGTACACAAGAACTGGCCTTATGGCCTTACAATAGTTTGCTCAAAAATAAGTGTCTTCCAAACTTTGGCACGCAGGCCGGTCATATATGAGACTACAAGAAAACACTCAAAATTAGGCCTTCGAGGGCCGGCTCAGCAACTTGGGCTTTAGCCCGCTATTTACCACTCGGCTCCACAGCACCTGCAAGCAACAATCCACCATACGGTGGCAAATAAAAGCAACGGTCAGCCATGCTGACCAAATTATAACGACCCCACCCCCAACTCGGGGCGGCGATGCACTTTCCCTGCACTTTGTTAGTAAAACCAAGCAGTATAGTGTAAACACACTTCATCACAGGCATAAGCACGCACGGCCACACACCCCGTGCACTCAGGGCACATTCACAGAGATCCGGCCAACGTCACGTCAATTTAAGCCATAGACGTTTCCATCTCACCACCACCCCTTGGATAGCCAACCTTATGAGCATTTTGTCTTCCTGGCCTTGGTCACGTCAATTTAAGCAATAGACCTCCGAAGACCCTCGTCTATGCCAACGGTTCCGCCGAATGACATAGAGCAGGTACGGTTCCGCCTGTCCCGTGCTTATACCACAATGTCAATTTAAGACATATGCGCGGGTAAAGATTCCCCGAGTCCTGTTTCCATTACACAGTTCACATAACCCGGTTAAGTTCAAATTGGATCCCCGGCCACCATGTTGGCAAAACCACACGTTTGCCCAGTTTTCGGGGTGCACCTTGGAGTTAGTCCCCAAGGCTCCCTGTTGCAATCTACCTCGTAGAAAACCCGAAAAACAAACATTCGCACAGAGTCTTCTCTGGCCATTTATGCAATGCAACATCACTGATCCAGACCAACTTGTCCGGGTAGGCTTCACACATCATGCCTATGTCCGTTCTCGTATACGAACTCTACACAAGGGGGACTTCACATATCTATCCCAAGGAACGCCACAAACTCATCGCACACTCGTTGGAGAGGGCTTCCTATGCAAAGGAAAAGAGGACTTCACATGTCCTAGGATGAGAATCGTTACCCTAGCTGTTGGTACCCTAGTTTGGATTTGAGTTAAGTCTTCTCAATTAGTTTCTTGACCCAAGATTTATCTATGGTCAAAGGATAAATTTAGGTTAGATCCTATCAGTTGTGTAGAGTTGTTGTTTATCAAGATTAAAAATCTGGTTAAGTGTTTTTAGTTCGACTATGGTCGAACGCCGCTCGACTATCGTCTATCAATTGATCGACTATCGTCTATCAGTTGATCGACTATCGTCAGACAACAGATCGACTATCTCTGAGTTAGTTCATCTCTGTTAAGCTCGACGATCTGTGGTCTCAGTATCGTCGATCGTCGAGTCCTGCTCGACTTTTTCTGTCCCGATAGATTTCTTGTAGGTCGACTATCTGTTCTGATAGTTCGATTATCTGCTCTGATAGTTCGACGATTGTCGTGATTCGTTCGACTATCTTTTTGTCTGCATTTAGAGATATTGTACTCTTTCTCTTCTGTGAATTATTTCTTATTTATCATGCTTACTTTATTAAAGATTATTTCATTGATTTTATGCTTACATATCAAGGCAATCTTTGCCTCATTCTTTATGCATAAGTCAAGTTCTATCTGACAAAGTCTTTTGTCCTATTAGTTGACAAATCTGTGTGCTTTATCTGCCATGCTGTCCTTTATAGTCGTTAGACACAGATGTCTTTCTCTGGTCGTAAAGAGTTTTTTTTTGATGTGACTTTCTCTAATATCTGTTGGACTTGTAGAATGGATAAGCAGCTTCTAAGAAAGCTTTATTTCTTTATAGAATGTCCTTCTGCAGGCCATTTATACTATGTGTTATTTGCATCCCAGATTGCAGATCTCAGAAGAAGACAAGATTCAAATCAAGAGAAAGTTAGAAGCCGTTACAAAGGCTGATATATAAAGAGCTAGTGAGAGAAGTTAATATAATACATATAAAGAAATACAGATATTCATATACACAGATACACAGATTCAACAACAAAAACAAGTGTAGAACAACTCTCTTCTTTAATCTTGAGTTCATCCTGCTTACAGGAACATTCATACTCAGAGCTTCAAGTAGAAGAAGAAGAAGAAAGAAAAGTTGTTGAAGAAGAACAACCATTACATATCAAGAGTCTTCTTCAAGCTGCTCCTTCAAGAACTTCAAGACAACAGATCTTCTCTGTCAAGAGTTCTAAAGAGATCCTGCACCCTGAAGCAAGGCTTCTTCCTGGATATTCTCTAAGCCAGGGGGAGCTTTGATTCCTTCAGAGCTTTCTATAGCTCAGTGCAACCCACTAGCTTCTCTAATTTTATTTAACAATAGAGAAGACATTCTAACTCTCTCAACCTCCTGTACAAAGGGTTATTACTCCCTTCAAAAGTGAACCTTGGTGGCAGGGCACCTGAGCAAAAACCTGTGTTAGATTTTGAGCTCATGATCAAAAGCTCAAAGGGTTTACTTGATCTACCTGAATCAGATCAGTTTGTGGCAGGGCACCTGAACAAAAACCTGTAGTGGATTCCTACCAGGGTGGTAGAAGAGTGGATGTACCTATTGAGAGGGAACCACTATAAATCTTCTTGTGTTGTCTGTATTGCTTATCTTAATTACTACACTGTGCCTGTGAGTAGAATTAACTAGGATTGCTAGTTGTTGTGTTAGGACTAAAGCTTAAACTGTAATTATAGTTAGCTTTCTCTTGTGTACCTCACTTTGTGTTAGGCTCTAGGGTTTCATATATCTATATACTTATTCCGCAAATTAACTCTAAGGGAGTTGAGTAGATTGTCATATTTTTGAATACTCTATTCACCCCCCCCCCCTCCTCTAGAGTTGTATCTATCCTCACTTTCAATTGGTATCAGAGGGAGGTTGACTGACTGTACAGGCTAACACCTGAGTCACAAGATCTAGATAGATACCAAGTTTATAGATATTCACTTCATGGACCAGTATAAGGATTACTCAGGCACCAAGCCTCCAATATGCAACTTAGCTAAGTTCAGCATCTGGAAGGCAAGAATCAGACTGTTTATGAACTCTATTGATGAAGATATCTTTTCTTCTATTTTGACAGGACCACCAACACCACCTGCTGCAACTACTGCTACAACTTCAACAAATCTGAGTGCAGTGCCACCTCCTAACTACAATGATGCTTACAAGAAAGCAAAGATAGCTGATGCAAAAGCTATGAACATTCTGGCTCAGACCATGTCTGATGAAACTTTCAAGAAAGTGGTTGATTGCACTTCAGCAAAAGCCATGTGGGACTCACTGAACCACATTGTAGCTGGTTCAGCTGATGAGAGGAAGGACAGAAGGTCCAACCTCACATCCCAATATGAGAATTTTAAGAAGACTGAAGAAGAATATGTTGATGCAATGTACACCAGGCTCAGCTCCATCATCAATGAGCTGAGAACCCTTGATAAAGAGATCACATTGACAGAAGTCAATGACAAAATATTGATGTGCTTCCCCAGCACATGGGATCTCAGGATCTGGCCCTTCAAAGAGTCCAAAAGTACAACTGAGATCTCAACTGAAGCTCTCCTTGGCAAGCTCAAATCATTTGAGCAAGTACTGAAGACCAGGGAAGCTGAAGATGAAGCCAAGACTCCCACTCCTACCAGGAAAGAGTAAACTCTTGCTCTAAAGGCTGCTGATGCATCTGAAGGAAGCCAATCAAATGAGGAGCTAATGGCACTCTTTGCCAAATGGTTTCTCAAAATGGGCAGAAAGGACTTTAGAAAGAAGTCTTCCAGATATGAAGACAAGCCAAGGTATGACAGAACACCGGCTAAAGAACTTATATGTTATAGCTGCAGGAAACCTGGACACATTTTACCTGAGTGTTCAGAGGAAAAGAAACAAGGAGAAGAGAAAAGACAAAGAATATCAGAAGAACCATTCCAAGTCCTCCTCCTACAAAAACAAGAAGAAGAAGAAAGGATTTGTGGCTAAAACCTGGAGTGATACTGATGAGGAATCTTCCTCCTCAAGCTCCAGTGAAGATGAGGAAGAGAAGAAGGCAAAAGAAATTTGCCTAATGGCAATTGATGCCTGCAGCAATCATTCAGCTGTAGAGAGTTCTGATGAAGAAGAAATGTCTACTGATGATCAGGTATTATCTTCTTATAATTTTACTTCTGTTGAATTTAGATTTGAATTTAAATCTCTCTCTTTAGACTTAATTAGCTCAGATAAGGAAATTAAGGAGCTTAGAAATAGGATAGCTGAATCAGAATCCCTATCTAGTGAAAATGCTAGGCTAGAAGCTGAACTCACCAGATCTACTGAAGAAATCAAATTTCTTAAAACTGAACTAGCCAAATCTAAAAGATTAGAAGAATCTCTTGATGGTAGAAGTCTTAAGCTGCTAGAGATTACTAGCATGTAAAACACTAGGACAGGTAACAATAAGCTAGGCTTAGGAGCTTCACCAAGTGAACCCCCCATGGTTCTAAAAAAAAATCTTTCCACTCTAGTAAACTTTATTTCAGCTGATGGAATAAAGAATACTGAGCAAGTAAATTAAGTTAACAAAGCTTTAAATAAGGCTAAGAGAGAAAAGAGAAAACAGAAATTTAAAGAAATACAAAAATCGTTGAACTATGCTCGACTATCGCAGGCCCAATGGTTGACCGATACTCGACGATCTGGGCATCGATCATCGAACGTTGATCGACGATCTGAACATGATTTTCAAAATAATAATCAGAACCTTAGAAACACTAGGTTCATTGACCCATCAACTGCATGGAGTATTCCACCTAGGAGATCCTATCCCTTAGAATATAAACCTCAGCCAGCTTATTCTTTCATTTCAAGTTTTAATTATGTGAAGAATAATGGACCCAAGGTTGTCTGGGTCCACAATGTCTAACTGTTTATTTTGCAGGTGAAGACCTATCCAATTACTAAAGACAAATGGTATTTGGATAGTGGCTGTTCCAAACATATGACAGGAAACAAAAACAATCTGTCAAGCTTCAAGGCCAAGCTTGGAGCAAAGGTGATCTTTGGAAATTCCAGCTATGGTCAAACAAAAGGATATGGTAAGTTTAATATTTGAGCAGTGACATTCAAAAGGGTTGCATATGTAACTGGGCTGAAGCACAACTTAATCTCAGTAAGCCAGTTATGTGATGCAGGTTATCAGGTATCATTCACTGACACTCTTTGCAATATTACTTTAAATAGTAATATAGTGTTAGTAGGCATTAGACAGGATAACATTTACTTAGTAGATTTTAATTCAACTAAATCTGAAATCTACCTGTTTAATGAAGTAACCAATAACAACACCTTATGACATAAAAGGCTTAGCCATGTTAACCTCAAGAATATATCTAGGTTATCTAAATACAACCTTGTTAGAGGCTTAGCTTCTTGCCCTTATAAGAAGGAAGGTCTATACAGGGCTTGTCAATTAGGCAAGCAAACCAAAAATTCTTTCAAATCTGTAAATAAGAGTGATTCACCTAGAATCCTGTATTTATTGCACTTTGACCTTTTTGGCCCAATAAAAGTACAGAGTCTAGGAGGGAAATTTTACACTTTAGTGATTGTAGATGTTTTCTCTAGGTTCACTTGGGTGTTCTTTTTGAGAACTAAGGCTGATAACTTCAAAGTTCTTACAGACTTTCTACTATGTGTGCAGACTGAGTATTCTACTCATGTTGCCTTGATCAGAAGTGATCATGGTACTGAGTTTGAGTCTCTTCTCATACAAGAATTCTGTGAGAAAGAATGTATCAAACATAGCTTCTCTGCTCCTAGAACTCCTCAACAAAATAGGGTAGTGGAAAAGAAAAATAGAACACTAATTGAAGCTGTAGGAACATTATTGACAGATGCTAACATGCCTCTCTCTTATTGGGCAGAAGCTGTTAGCACAGCTAATTATGTTTTGAACAGAAGTCTAATACATAAGCTTAAGGGTAAAACTCCTTATGAATTACTTAAAGGAAAGAAACCTAAAATTAACTATTTTAGAGTCTTTGGTTGTGTAGTGTACATTCACAATAAAAACAAAGAATACCTTAGAAAGTTTGAAGCAAAAGATTTAATGGGAATTTTTATATGATATTCCCAAGTAAGCAAAGCTTATAGGGTGTTTAACAAATCATCTTTAAAAATAGAAGAGTCTGTGCATGTTTCCTTTGATGAGTCAAAAATGTTTTACAAGGAGAAGGAAACTTATCCTTCCTCAAACTCATTGCAGGTACCAGAGTTATGCAAGGATCTCACCCAAGAGATTCCCCCTCTATCAACTCTTCATATCACTGATTTAGACAGTGATGAAGACTTTGTGGAAGCAGTTGCTGTACCACCAACAGTTAATCTTATTCCACAAGAGGAATTAATCCAAACTGTTGTTGATGATCACATCCCACCTACTGATCTTGTCACACTTAGAGATCATCCTACATCTCAAGTGATTGGTGACATATCAGCTGGTGTGCAAACAAGACATAAATTAAGACAGGATGTGATGCATACTTGTTTCTTTTCACAAATTGAGCCCCTCACCATAAAAGATACTGAGCTAGATCCCTACTGGATCCTTGCTATGCAAGAGGAGCTTAATCAATTTGAAAGATGTAAAGTATGGACTTTGGTTCCAAGACCAAAAGGCCAACTGATCATAGGCACCAAGTGGGTGTTCAGAAACAAGTTGGATGCCCAAGGAATTATTATAAGGAACAAAGCTAGGCTTATAGCTCAGGGTTACAGACAGGAGGAAGGTATAGACTATGACCAAACCTTTGTCCCTGTTGCAAGGCTAGAGGCAATAAGGATCTTTCTAGCCTATGCAGCCTATATGAAGTTTAAGGTTTTTCAAATGGATGTTAAAAGTGCATTCCTAAATGGTGAGCTAAAGGAAGAGGTGTTTGTTGAACAACCTCCTGGGTTTATTTCTTCAACTCAACCCTCATTTGTTTATAAGTTGCAAAAAGCTCTTTATGGACTTAAGCAAGCACCCAGAGCCTGGTATGAGACTCTAGCTAGTTTCCTATTAGAGCACAACTTTGTTAGGGGAGTAGTTGATAGAACCCTGTTTGTTAAGCATCACAAGGACACAATCCTGTTAGTTCAAGTCTATATGGATGATATTATCTTTGGTTCCACTGATCCCAAACTATGCAAAAGGTTCTCAGACCTGATGCACTCTAAGTTTGAGATGAGTAGTATGGGTGAGTTGTCTTACTTTCTTGGTCTCAAAGTAAAGCAAGATGCTGATGGAATCTTCATCTCCCAATCCAA
Organism: Platanthera zijinensis; assembly: GCA_039513925.1. Lineage (NCBI taxonomy): Eukaryota > Viridiplantae > Streptophyta > Magnoliopsida > Asparagales > Orchidaceae > Platanthera > Platanthera zijinensis. The sequence goes on along the minus strand of CM077082.1, from coordinate 119,070,233 downwards.
ATATGCCAAGGAATTGGTAAAGAAATTTGGAATGGCTGATGCTTCAGTAATGCATACACCCATGGCTTCAAATGTAGTTATAGATTCTGATGATAAGGGTAAGCCAGTTGATCAGAAAAACTATAGGGCCATTGTTGGTTCCCTATTGTATTTAACTTCAAGTAGACCTGACATAATGTTTGCCACATGCCTATGTGCTAGATTCCAGGTCAACCGCAAGGAATCTCATTTGATTCTTCTCAGGAGAATTTTGAGATACCTGAAGGGATGTCCAAATTTAGGACTGTGGTACCCAGCTAAATCAGAATTTGAGTTAATTGGATACTCTGATTCTGACTATGCTGGTTGTAGAGTTGACAGGAAAAGTACCTCAGGGACATGTCAGTTCATTGGAGAGAGATTAGTCTCTTGGTTCTACAAGAAACATGCTTCTGTCTCAACTTCAACTGCAGAGGCTGAATATATAGCAGTTACTAGTTGTTGTTCACAGATCCTGTGGATTCAAAACCAGCTTTTGGATTATGGGTACACACAAGAACACAAAAATCATGTGTGACAGTACCAGTGCTATTTCCATAACACAAAATCCTGTGCACCACTCTAGGACCAAGCACATTGAGATCAGACACCATTTTCTAAGAGATTGTGTGGAAAAGAACAAAATTAGTCTTGAGTTCATATCCACTGACCTTTAAGAGGTGATATTTTCACCAAGCCCTTAGATGAACAGAAGCATCTATTCTTTTTGAATCAACTAGGTATGATAAATGGAGTAGACCAAGTGTAATTTCTTCCTATGTTCAAATCTGCTCGAATATCGTCGAATGTCGTTCGACCATAGTCGAACGGGTTGAGCCTATCGTCAACCTATGGTTGATGACGGCTCGATTGTTTGTGAAGACAGAAATAGTCGATCGATAGCTCGACTACTTTGCTTCAGGAAACGATCGTCTAACGATCGATCGAACATCGTTTCTAGTATCTATTGAAATAGGTCGATGATTGCTGTTTAAATCTTAACCGATGGTCGACCTATGTTAATAGATCGTGCTTTTCGACAGAGCTCGTCGTTTCATATTACTCATTCCTGCTTGAAAGGTTTGACTTGAGCTCTGCCCTATGCTTTCTGCTTTCATCTCTCTCGTCTTCCCCAACCAAATCCATGGCGATTGCTCCAGCTTTGCTGACCGTGATGAAGTTTGATGTCGGCTATAGCGTCGATTTTGATTCTTTCAGTGCCTGCGATGCCGATATTCTCTAAATGCTACAGTTATGCAAAGATCAAGGACTGGAGAAGCTTATGTCTACAAGGATTAAGATAAATATTACAGAAATCAAAGAATGGGTCTATACATCATCTTCCAACGACGAATCGATGACAGGGACTATCGGCGGCGAGGAGGTAATTTTGACTCCTGCCGTCTTAACAGAGATTTTTTGTTTGATCAATGGTCAAGAAGAGTATGATCAAGATACTCAGGAGTATAACCGGATGCTATTAGGGCTAGGACATGCTGAAGGCATTCCTTCCAAGTTGCTGAAGGTAAGCTTCCCGATGAAGATCAAGTTCTTAGCAGAACTAGTAGGGAAAGTGATGTTGGGAAAGCACTCTGCACACGATAACATTACCAGGCAGCAGTTTGCCTTAATGTGTGCTATTGCTAACAGGAAAGAAATAAATTGGGATGGAATAGTTTTTGATTTAATCAGGAGACAGAACTCAAAGAAAGAGGTAACGCTTGGAAGGGTGATTGGGATATTTCTAAGAGAGAAGTATCCTCAGCTGTTGGGAATAGTCTCAACATCAATCAATGCAAGCAAGAAGATGGATCCCACTCTGTTCATCAAGTGGAGAAGGAATATCCAGAAGCCTTCACCTGCTGGGGTTGCTCCTGTTCCATCTGAGAACACAAGGACAATACCAGTCACCCCCCACCTATTTGAAGGAGGCTCTTCCATTTCCCCCAATCCATCTACATCTGCATCTGCATTACCATCCACTTCTATTGCAGTACCATCTACATCCACTGTTATTATTCATGCATCACCACCAGCATCTCCAACTCCTTCACACCTTGCTGGGATTTCAAATCTTAGCATTGATCTGTTGGTTACTGAGACACTTCCAACTCCACCTCAGTCACCAACTTCACATCAAGATCATATTGATCTTCATACATCTGCATCTCCATCACCAGTTCATGCATCTGCATCTCATTAGGAGAACATCAACCCTGATGCTCATCCATCTATTGTGATTCCCCCATCTACATCTTTTGAAATCACACCAGCTCTCATTGCAAGCATCATGGAGCTAATTACTCCTTATATCAAATCAATGATTGAAGCAGCAATTGCACCTCTTGTTGCCTCCATTTCATCTCTTACATCCTCCATTACAGCCCTCTCAAATTCTGCTGAGCCCTCTTCTCTTAAGGGCCTGAGTTTAGTACCCACTGAAGTTAGGTAGGGGGAGATATTCCAGGAAGATGTCTCAGGACTTCCACTAGTCATTCTTTCAGCTGCAGTTCCAGAAGATACACCATCAGATGAAATCCATACAACTGCAGATTCAGAGATTACAACATCAGTTGCAGTTGCAGTTCAAGATACAGCTGAAGTTACAGTTGAAATTCAAGACACAGCTTTTGCTCTAGAAGCTCAAGTTATAACTGAGGCTGAATTTGCTTTCAGAGTTTGTCATGAAGAATCATCTACTCCTATTGATGCCATGTATCTAGAAGGAGTCATTACCTCCTACCTAGATGACTTATGGGAGTTAGGAAATTCTGCAGGTAATACAATTACTCCTTTCATTGACCTGTTGACTGACATGTTAACTTGAGAATACCTTGAAGGGTTGTTTCTATACAATTTAGAAAATTTTTGTGTCCCTTTGGCTACAGATCAAGCTAAAGATGCTCCAAAACCTGCTCTAGAACCTACTGCAGAAGAACTGGTCCTCAAGACAGTTACAGATGTTTCAGAAGAGAAATCAACTGTATGGGATGATACTCCAGGATTAGACCTGGATTTCCTATTGGCTCAGGATGCCATAGAAGAAGAAAAAGAAAAGGTTGCTTTAAAAGCTAAAGAAAAAGCTGTTCAAGATATCATTCATCCATATGACCAACCTCAGTCATCTCATTCTTATGATGAGGAAGATTAAGAGGATTCTGAAGGAACCAAGAAAAGGAAAATTGCTCAAAGGAAAAGGAAAGCTCAAGCTCCTCCTCCTCCTAATCTAGAGAATGAAATCCCCTATTACATAATGAAAGGGATTGACCCCAAGTCTAAGGATTTTAACCATTGGATGGGATTGTCTAGAAATCAGCAGAAGAAGAGGAAGAAGAGCAAAAGATATGATACTCAAGATCCCAAGTGGACTCCTAGAGGTCCTCCTCCTCCTCCTAGTGCAGGAGCTTCAGGGAATGTATCTTCTAATCCCTCAGCTCCTCCAGCCAGATTTACTCCTTCTCAAGCCTATCAGAGAAGAGGAAACCCAGGTTACCAAGGCAGATCTCATTCAGGCCAACAAAGACAAGTAGCCGGACCTAAAGAGCAGGTGAAGGAGATGACTTACCAGAAACCAACATTTTCTCCTCCTCCTTCACCAAAAAGAATAGTTTCACCTTCTAAGGAGAGCAAAATTCTTCCCTTCAAAAAGCCAGCTCAGATTAAGCAAGTAGATTCAAAAGGAAAAAGAGTAATTTACTCTGACAAGTCAAGCAAGAAATTTGCAGAGGTTGCTCCACCATCATCTTTTGTTATTCAAGAAGACATAGAACTAGTTGCAGGTCTGTTAGACCTTTCTACAAAGTTCAAGACTATAAAGCCTCTAGATCCAGCTAATGAAAATGCTTATGAAAGCCAATAGCTTAATCCTGAGTTCAGGATGGACAGATTTCTTGAGTTAGTTGGATCAGCCCAAATTAGAAAAGCTAAAGCTGAAGGCAAAGACATAACAGGCTTAACAACTATGTCAAAGTTCAGAGAAAAGGAAATAGACAGATATCAAGTCAGACCAGAAATTTTTGATGCCTCAATATATATGGAAAAGCATCAAGAGGCTGTTTTGCCCAGAGCAAGTGAATCTAAGATTATTGGAGAATAGGACTTGAAGATTTCAAAGAAGGATGCTCTTGATCCTAAAAGGAAAATTTCCTTCTTTCCTGTTTCTTTCACTTCTAAACCAGACTCTGATAATGTTTAATTTATTTGTATTGACAGCCTGTTTTGCTTGATTGTTTGATTTTATGTTTGATATGAAATGATGCTTATTGATATGATATGATACACTTTGATCCTAACAGGTTATTGTTGTTTTTATATCTATTTATAGTATTCTTTTTGTTTTGAGAGACTTGACCCAAATAGGGGGAGATTGTTGGTACCCTAGTTTGGATTTGAGTTAAGTCTTCTCAATTAGTTTCTTGACCCAAGATTTATCTATGGTCAAAGGTTAGATTTAGGTTAGATCCTATCAGTTGTATAGAGTTGTTGTTTATCCAGATTGAAAATATAGTTAAGTGTTTTTGTTCTACTATGGTCGAACGCCGCTCGACTACCGTCTATCCGTTGATCGACTATCGTCAATCAGTTGATCGACAATCGTCAGACAGCAGATCGACTATCTCTGAGTTAGTTCATCTCTGTTAAGCTCGACGATCTGTGGTCTCAGTATCGTCGATCGTCGAGTCCTGCTCGATTTTTTCTATCCCGACAGATTTCTTGTAGGTCGACTATCTGTTCTGATAGTTCGACTATCTGCTCTGATATTTCGATGATCGTCGTGATTCGTTCGACTATCTTTTTGTCTGCATTTAGAGATATTGTACTCTTTCTCTTCTGTGAATTATTTCTTATTTATCTGGCTTATTTATTAAAGATTATTTCATTGATTTTATGCTTACATATCAAGGTAATCTTTTCCTCATTCTTTTTGCGTAAGTCAAGTTCTATCGGACAAAGTCTTTTGTCCTATTAGTTGACAAATCTGTGTGCTTTATCTGCCATGCTGTCCTTTATAGTCGTTAGACACAGATGTCTTTATCTGGCCGTAAAGAGTTTGTTTTTGATGTGACGTTCTCTAATATCTTTTGGACTTGCAAAATGGATAAGCAGCTTCTAAGAAAGCTTTATTTCTTTATAGAATGTCCTTCTGCAGGCTATTTGTACTATGTGTTATTTGCAGCCCAGATTGCAGATCTCAGATGAAGACAAGATTCAAATAGAGAGAAAGTTAGAAGTCATTTCAAATGCTAATATATAAATAGCTACTGAGAGAAGTTAATGTAATACATATACAGAAATACAGATATTCATATACACAAATAAACAGATTCAACAACAAGAACAAGTGTAGAATAACTCTCTTCTTCAATCCTGAGTTCATCCTGCTTACAGGAACATTCATACTCAGAGCTTCAAGTAGAAGAAGAAGAAGAAAGAAAAGCTGTTGAAGAAGAACAACCATTTCATATCAAGAGTCTTCTTCAAGCTGCTCCTTCAAGAACTTCAAGAAAACAGATCTTCTCTTTCAAGAGTTCTAAAGAGATCCTGCACCCTAAAGCAAGGCTTCTTCCTGGATATTCTCTAAGCCAGGGGGAGCTTTGATTCCTTCAGAGCTTCAATCCACTAGCTTCTCTAATTTTGTTTAACAATAGATAAGACATTCTAACTCTCTCAACCTCCTGTACAAAGGGTTATTAATCCCTTCAAAAATGAACCTTGGTGGCAGGGTACCTGAGCAAAAACCTGTGTTGGATTTTGAGCTCTTGATCAAAAGATCAAAGGGTTCACTTGATCTACCTGGATCAGATCAGTTGGTGGCAGGGCACCTGAATAAAAACCTATAGTGGATTCCTACCAGGGTGGTAGAAGAGTGGATGTATATATTAAGAGGGAACCACTATAAATCTTCTTGTGTTGTCTGTGTTGCTTATCTTAATTACTGCACTGTGGCTGTGAGTAAAATTAACTAGGATTGCTAGTTGCTGTATTAGGACTAAAGCTTAAACTGTAATTACAGTTAGCTTTCTCTTGTGCACCTCACTTTGTGTTAGGCTCTAGGGTTTCATATATCTATGTACTTATTCCACAAATTAACTCTAAGGGAGTTGAGTAGATTATCATATTTTTGAATACTCTATTCACCCCCCCCCCTCTAGAGTTGTATCTATGCTCACTTTCACTAGCATTTTTCCTTGGCACCATGGAAATCTATGCGGATGAAAAGCACCGCAATCCCCTTTCCTCCGCAGATCTGAAGTCAACTCGTGATTTGGACCTCTGAAACTCCGTCGGTGACCGGAACTAGCCTTCCTTCCTCCTCCTTGCTCTCTCCTCTCTCTAGATCTTAAAAAGAGAGTGAATCCAAGATTATGAGGAATTTACACCCCTGAACTAGCCTTAACCCTTAGGTGGGAAGAGCCTGAACCATCAGATCCAAAAGCAAGGAAACGAACGGCTGAGATTCAGCCAAATTTCCAAAACCTGGGCCGAACACGGGTTCCAACACGCCCGTGTTTAGGGCCGTGTCACCCATTCGCCGTCGAAACCGTCGCGTCACGAAAAGAACACGGGTACCCGACATGCCCGTGTCAGGCTTGACACGCCTGTGTCAGCCAGTATACGCCCGTGTAGCTGGGCGTGTTCCCTCAACGACACAGCTTCCAAAACAATCTGAGCATAACATGGCCATGTGACACGCCCGTGTAAAATGCCGTGTGCTAGACATGCCCTGGGACAGGCCCATGTCCCAGGCCGTGTAACTGCCTTAACACAAACTTTCACACGACCTGAGGAGGACACGGGTATTTGACACACCCGTGTTGAATTCCACACGCCCTTGTCGGACCCAAACATGCCTGGGCTCAGGCCGTGCGTCCCTCACTCAACGATCGTTGAGTGCAAGGCTCTGAGTGACTGACACTCCCTGGGACATGCCCATGTCCCAGGCCGTATTTGCCCCCCCCGACGATCGTTGACTCCAAAATCGTCGACCACGTGACCAATTCCAAACCCGAGCACGACACGACCTGGGACACGCCTGTGTCTCAGGCCGTGTCACCTCTACCAAAATCAAGATTTGGCTCAAAATGCCACCCGTCACACTTTTGAGTTTCGGGGCATTACAACTCTCTCCCTCTTAAAAGAATTTCGTCCATGAAATTACCAAAGGAAAAATAAAAAAAACCAAAAGCGTTACCTGAGAGAAATAACTCTGGGTACTCCTCCAGCATGGTCTGCTCCCGTTCCCAAGGGAGCTCCTCACGACCGCAATTGTCCCAACGAACCTTTACTATCCTGATCTCCTTGTTACGGAGTCGCTTAACCTCAAAGCCTTCAATACGAACGAGCTTGACCTTAGTCATCAACCCTTCGTCCACCGGCACTTGATCAACTGCGATCACCTGCGAAGGCTCTTGCACCGCCTTCCGCAACACTAAAATGTGGAATACGTCATGTAGACCACTCAACTCCACCGATAGCCTCAGACGATAAGCCGCTTCGCCGATCCGCTCCAGAATTTCAAATGGTCCAAGGTATCTCGGGCTCAGCTTCTTCAAGCGTCGTACCCGTGACACACCCTTGAACGACTTTAACTTCAAGTACACCCAATCGCTGAGAACTCCACGTTCCGATGCTTGGCATTGTAGTACTTAGCTTGTATATCCTTAGCGATCAGCAAACGCTCTCGAATGATCTGCACCAAAGAAGTAGCGCTTTCCACCTCTTGCTTTTTGTACAACCTTGCCTCACCCATTTCTAGCCAAGACAACGGCATGCGACACTTTCTACCATATAGGGCCTCGAAGGGCGCCATTTGAATACTCACCTGGAAGCTATTGTTGTACGCAAACTCCACCAAATACAGGTGGTCTTCCTAATGCTTTCCGAAGTCTAGAACACACATGCGAAGCATGTCTTCCATAGTTCTGTTGACCCCCTCGGTCTGCCCATCCGTCTGCAGATGGAAGGCTGTGCTGAACTTCAACTTAGTTCCGAGCATCTATTGCACCAACCTCCAATCATTTGACATGATCCGCCCATCACGATCACTCGCAATGCTGTAGGGCACACCGTGAAGCCGCACAATATTATCAACATATAACTTCGCCAGTTTCTCTACAGCATCATCCATCCTATGCGGAATGAAGTGCGACACTTTTGTCAACCGGTCTACGATCACCCAGATGGCATCGTTTCCCTTCTGCGACATTGTCAAGCCATGCACAAAGTCCATCAAAATGTCATCGAACTTCAACTCTGGAATAGGCAAGGATTTCAAGAATACCCCTGGCTTTTGGCACTCCGCCTTTATAAAGGCGCAAGTTTGACATTTAGCCACAAATAGTACCACATCCTTCTTGAGCCCTGGCCACCAAAACAACTTCTTTAGGTCCCTGTAAATCTTCGTGCTCCCTGGGTGGATTGATTACTTGGTATGATGAGCCTCGTACATCAACTCCGCCGATAGATTTCCCCCGTTTGGGACGCACAAACGATTGCCCTTCCTTAGAAGTCCATCCTCAACTGAAAACTGGGAATTTGACCCATCCAATGCTGCATCCATGAGCTCCTTCATGGTGCCATACGACTCCATAGAATGCCGAATGCGATCAGCCAGGTCATACTGAACTTCTGTCCAGTTCAACATTACTTTGGCTCTAGTCTGCTTGTCCACACGGCAGATCTCTAATGCACCCAACTCCTGAATTAACCTCTCATCATGAACCGATAACCAGTTAGCTTGGGCAGGAGCCCTGCGACTCAACGCATCCGCAACTGCATTGACTTTGTTGGGTACATAATGAATCTTGAACGTATAGTCCCCCAGGAACTCCATCCATCTCCGCTGCCTCATATTCAGATACTTCTGATCCAATAGGTATAAATATCAACCTTTACATCATACAAATAATGTCTCCACAAATTAAGCGCAAATATCACGGCTGCCAACTCCAAGTCATGGACCGAAAAATTCCTTTCGTGGACTTTAAGCTGACGCGGTCCATACGCAATAACACTTCTGTGCTACAGCAACACACAGCCCAAACCACTACCTGAGGCATCACTATAAATCTCGAAGCCCTCGGTCCCACTTTGCGAACTTAGCACTGGCGTCGTGGTCAACCGACTCTTCAACTCCTCAAATGCTTGCACGCACTCCTGCGTCCATAAGAACTTTTGATCCTTCCATGTCAACTTCGTGAGAGGTAGCGCTATCCGCAAGAAGTTCTCTATGAAGCGCTTGTAATAGCCAGCAAGCCCAAGAAAACTCAGGATTTCCGCTACCGAAGACAACACAGGTCACTCTCGTATCACAAAAATCTTCGCCGAATCTACCGCTATCCCTTCTCCACTGACTATATGCCCAAGGAACGCCACTGAGGATAACAAAAACTTGCACTTGGAGAACTTTGCATTAAGTTCGTTCCTCCTCAGCGTCTCCAACACCAGATGCAGATGCTTGAAGTGATCTTCCTCGTACTGTGAGTACATCAATATGTCGTCAATGAAGATGGTAACAAAACGGTCTAGGTACTTGATTCGTGTAAATAGAGCAAGCGCACAGGTCGCACAAGTAATAAAGTTTTGGGAATGAATTCCCGAGTGTCGGTCTTTTGAGGAATGCAATTAGCGTAGAACAACGAACGATCCGAAATTATCGTTATGAGAGTTAATTAAATAAAGGAAAAATAAAGGGCTTTGAAGGTGGTTTTGCAAACAAATAAACTAAAGCGAAATATGCGGGTCGCAATCACCGCTTCACAAGGTGAGATGGATGTAACAGCTGCGATGTCGTACTTCGGTAAGGAGAATGGACGGTGAGCCAGTGAGTGAGGTGTTTAGTGCGGAGTGCAATCGAATGGAACGAAGGAACGGAGTGAAGTGAGATGGGGCGAGGCGCATCAAATCACAAATCTCACAAGCAAGATTAAACAACAATAATCTAATTAAAACAACTAGAAATCGAAGTTCATTACAAGCTTAAGTCATTTCATACAACAAGAGAGATGGAGAAAGACTAAACCAAGAAAGTGAAGATCCACCGCGGTTGTTGGCCGGAGGTGCGGGTTGTCAATCCGCTTCCACGCGCAGTCTGAGGAGGCTTCCGGTACTGACGAGCTATCACCTCGAGGTCCTTTAAGTCCGTTCTCTAGGTTGTATTCATCATCTTCTTCGGTGGAAAGCTCGGAGAAGAGGTCTTTAATGGCCGGGAGGATCACCGGAGGATGAAGAACGCTTTAGAATCGCCGAAAAATGACCTCCCGATAGTAGGAATGAAGGTGGAGATTGATGGAACTCCTGGGATGTGGAACGACGAAGTGCGGCAAATATCGATCCAGGGTCTGTACCCTAATTCACGGAACATGTTGATTTATAGAAGCAGAGTTAAATAGCACGCACGACCACTGGCACACGACCAGTGGTCATGCGCGAATAAAGTCAGCGCCCGTGCGACAACAACCTGTAGAACCTGCACCAGGAAATCAAAGCTTGCGCACGATCAGCAGCGCACGAACAGTGATCGTGCGAAATGGCGAGACAGAACTTTTCAAAAGAGGGCATGACTGCGCACGACCGGCAACGCACGAGCAGTGATCGTTCACGGTATAGCTTGTGACCGTGCGATATGGCAGGGCAGAACTTTCACAAGAGAAGCCATACTGCGCACGACCGATGATCGTGCGCCAAAGAGGTCGATGGTCGTGCGTGGGTAAAAACGCACGACCATTGTATTCTTTGCCAAAAAATGGTTAAAGCCCTATCCCGGACGCCCACACGATCCCCAAACCTGCAGGAAAACTGGACGGGTTGTCGATCATGGCAGTCACAGATATTAATAAAATGCAAAGCAAGAGGGAAATACACACACGCACAAAAATAGACTAATAAAGTGCACAAGACATGGAATGTCGTAGCGAACCAAAAGGAGTGCTAATGGCGCTAAATTGTAGTGCAAAGTCATGAAATGAAGCCTAGATGAGTCCAGATTTCGGTATGAAATGGGGACTCATCACACCCCCAGACTTAACCATTTGCACGTCCCGGGCAAATAATCATCTCGTGAACTCTAAAATAGCTAGCTGACGATGTAACTTTAATTTTAAGTAGAACGAGAAATCAAAAACTCAAGTGTATAGATAATATAAGAAATTTTTAATTATACTATGAAATTTATAACTTTCGACAAACGTAAATAGATATTGTCACTACTCAAAAATTGAATGCCGGAGAATCGCTCGGTCGTGTGTAGGAAGAAAATAGGCAAGTCGCTTGGCTAAGCATTGCCAAAGATCGGGGCTCGTGATCACCTCCAAAGGAATCCACAAATGTCAGGGACCATATGCTTGCCCGTTCGCACTCTCTCTACAACACTAGTTTGACTCTAGCGTGAGTCCGTAGGACTTTGGGTAATCATAGGGCTTGGGTTACGGTGTGAAAAACAAGGATAAAAAGATGGGTAATGCATCAAACCCAAATGAGCTAAAGTACAAAAAATAGTTACTGCTAACAACTAAATAAACGCAGGTGCACCACACCCCCAGACTTACTTTTACAAATGGGTGTGTGCACCGCCTACTCAAAACAACAATCCCATCTCAAAAAGATTTTTCATTTAAACTTTTTCTTATTTCTTTTCTTTTCCTCTTTTTTTCCTTTTCTTTTTATAGATTTCTCTTTTAAGCTTTCACATTTTTATTTTACAAAATCAGCACATTTTTCTTTTGGGCACATCCACATATAACAAAAACGAATCACCACATCACAAACCAACGTAAAATGTAAACTACTAATGCTCGAATTGGGCGTGCGACTAGGATCGGTTATGAGGCTTTGGCGAATATAGTGGAGCTGAATCAAAAGGAAGGGTAGGCACAAACGGGGCTAGCGAGGGCGACATTAGGAAAGGGTACAAAGCTCAACCGGGCCAACATGATGGCCAACATCACTCTCATGCTAGACTAACCATGCACCAATGCTTCGAAAGTAGCTTCGGGCAAGTTCTTAGCCACCGAGCGAAATGATCCGTCCTCCCGACTCGAGAAATACAAAGCTAGAGACGCCTACACACATTCCTACGCTACGGATAGATTGCTCCGGATTCACAATTTTGAGTAGGACAAACATGATTTACGAGTGCAGAAAAAATATCAATTTTCAAGCATAAAGAAAAATTAAACCTATACAATTTATACACCACGTGAGTACTCGATTAGGAGCACTGCACGAGTTTCGAACTACTCTAAATAAAAACCAAAGTCAGCACCACCATTTTAAAATTGACACAAAATGACAACATTGACTCGAGCCGCGCGCGTGGTTAAGTGCGCGCTCGTGTGGGTGGCAAGGTGTGTGCAGCAGGATTCTACAATAATGAAGCATAAAATAAAACTACTTGCATGCTATCAATGTGCTCGTGGAGTGCATAAGCGGCTCTTCCCCCCAGACTTGAATGAAAACATAGGCAGAAATGAAAATAGACATCTAAAATAAAAAGAGGGCTGAGGAGAAAGGGTACCTATGCTCCAAAGAATGAGCATACCAGAAGGCGGAGGTTGCTGCATCGCACAAAAGTATGCTGGACCTGCGAATTAGGTTGAACAGAAGAAAAGACAAATAAAAAAAATATAATAGAAGAGCAAAGTAGAAATAACAAAAAAATGAGGGACCAAAAAGGTCCAAGCTTGGGTTGTCTCCCAAATAGCCCTTTTGTTTACCGTCCTTAAGGTGGACCAAATACCTGTATTAGCAGTTTATATATTGTTCTTGCAGGAATTAAAGAATTGTAGAAAAATAAAGCACAGCAACGAAAAGTTCCCAACAAAACAAGCAAGCACAAAGCCTAGGGAATTACGGAAAAGGGGAGAGCAATCAGCTAAATGCGGACTTGTGATAAGTCTCTCCGGTGAGGCATGAGGGAACCACAGAGTGTCGTTTTACATTGGGAGAAAGGGCTTTCCCCTTACTCCGAATGTGCAATTCCTTGCGTCGGAGGGCAGCATAACGCTCATCGCGTACACGCTTGGCCTTCCTCACCTTCTCCATCGTGGGAGATTTCCAAAGATTGCAGTCCGTGGTGGGTCCTATTTTTGCAGTTGGAGGCTTCATTTCCGGTACCAAAACGGCAACCGGATCAGCCCAAGCTACTGATCGTTGGACAAAGTTTGAAACAATATTACACAATTCATTGTCTAGGGATTTCTCCCAAATAGAACTAGTTTCGCCATGCTCAAAAATTGATGCGACGGGAAACGGGAAGGTAGCCATTGCATCAGTGCACTCGATCTCTTCTTTGAACTCTTTCTCATTATTCTCGATCATCTCCTTAGAAAGTCCTTCCTTAATCATCTCTTCCGTATGAGCATCCCTAACCAAGGAGAGTTCTAAACCAATCTTGATATCTGCAGCACTTTGGAAATTGTTATTATGGAGAAGAGGGTCATGTACAGAAGTGATATCTAAGGTTGAAGCAACAACCGGCCAAGTTACGCATCCTCTGGCGAAATCAAGAGATGCGCCGCTAGCCGTCAGGAATGGAAACCCCAATATAGGAATATAATTGTTTTCATTGGGTCCCAAAACCTGGAAATCAGTGGTTAAACACTTCCCATTAACCTCGATTTCAACTTCTCATACACATCCCTCAGTGTCAACCAAAATACCATTTGCCAAAATTAGCGACTTCCGGTTTACTGGATCAACATGCAGGTTCATCTTCGCAACATCCTGCATGGTGAGGATGTTGCTAGACGCTCCGGAATCGCACAATGCAGTAGTTTCTATATTATTAATTTTACAAGCTACAACGAGCTTGTGAGTTTTTTTAAAATTTTCTTCCCTAAGGCTTTTTCCTTGCTCATAGGGGTTTTTCTCAGTGTTGCCCGGTAAAGTGCCTTGGGTCCGCTCAGAGACCATTTGGGCCAGTTGGCCCAATTGTGCCTCTAGCTTACGCATTGAGGTCGCTTGGTTCATCATGTTAGTCTGGGAGACCTCAACAAACTTTTCAAACATTTCAGCTAAAGAAATTGTTTTTATAGTAGGGGGCCCTTGGGGGTAATTCGGTTGAGGCGGCCGCGATTGGCTTCCAGAGGCATACGCATCATTTTGATGCTGCCCCGGCTGCCATCGTTGGCCTGGCGCGTTTTGATTCCTAGAAAAATTTGGATGATTTCTCACCCCCAGATTGTACGTGTTCCCTTAAGGTGCTCCCCTATTTTGATTTGCAATAAAATTAATTGATTTATTAAGGAAAGTAGTTTCATCACGTACCTCGCCTGCTTGGCATTCGAAGCTGTGGTGTTCGGAACCTCCACAACCCTGGCATGAGATTGCCATAACTGGAGCAGCAGCGGTGGCGGGCTTGGATGCTTCCAGAGCAAAAACTACACTAGTACCTCATGGAATATTCCTTCCTGCGGTCCAATATGTGTTGTGGATGGCGGTATCCTGCAAAATTCTAAATGCATCATCAGGTGCAAGATTCATTATCGTTCCACCAGAGGCGGCATCAATCATAGCTCGGTGCTGTGGTTCAATAGAGAAATATAAGCTTTCAATGAGATTCCAAGTTTGGAATCCGTGGTTTGGACACTTCCTCAGCAACTCGTTGAAGCATTCCCACACCTCAGCTAGGCTTTCTTGATCATTTTGCCGAAAGTTGGCAATCGCACGCCGCATACTCACAATCTGGTCCACCAGATGGAACTTGGCTAAGAATTTCGTTGTCAATGCCTCCCAAGTGGTGGCTGTTCCAGGCGGAAGAAAGTGGAGCCATGTCTTGGCTTTGTCCCTGAGGGAGATGGGGAAAAGACGGAGCTTGACTGTATCATCGGGGATCCCAGCATAGTGAAACGTGGCGCAGATCTCGGAGAATTCAGCCAAGTGAAGATGGGCGTCTTCAGTGGCCATTCCGGAGAACTATGCGTTGTTCCGGATTATGTTCAGAATGGCTGGTTTGATCTCAAATTGCTGGTTAGTGATCGCAGGTCCGAAGCCGGGGTAAATACTCCCAACGGTCGGTGTGGTGTAGTCCCTCATGGTGCGGACCTGGGGCGGGTTTACTTCATTCTCATCGCCAATTCGGTCACCATGAAGGATCCCTACAACACGATTTCCGGCATCAATGTTCAGCTGGTCCCCCATTGGGACTGGATTGATGGCAGCAGCACGTCTTTGTGCACGAAGAGTTCGTTCGATCTCGGGGTCGTAAGGTACAAGATCTCTTGCAGCGCGTCCCTGCATTCACTGCGACAACTAAACAAAGAAACAGCGGTCAAAAAACACTAACTCTTACAACAATACTTTCAAACGTCATGGTCATTCTACAGTTGCATTCCCCGGCAACGGCGCCAAAAACTTGATGCGTGTAAATACGGCAAGCGCACCGGTCGCACAAGTAATAAAGTTTTGGGAATGAAACCCCGAGTGTCGGTCTCTTGAAGAATGCAATTAGCGTAGAACAACGAACGATCCGAAATTATCGTTATGAGAGTTAATTAAATAAAGGAAAAATAAAGGGCTTTGAAGGTGGTTTTGCAAACAAATAAACTAAAGCGAAATATGCGGGTCGCAATCACCGCTTCACAAGGTGAGATGGATGTAACAGCCGCGATGACGTACTTCGGTAAGGCGAATGGACGGTGAGCCAGTGAGTGAGGTGTTATGTGCGGAGTGCAATCGAATGGAACGAAGGAACTGAGTGAAGTGAGATGGGGTGAGGCGCATCAAATCACAAATCTCACGAGCAAGATTAAACAACAATAATCTAATTAAAACAACTAGAAATCGAAGTTCCTTAGAAGCTTAAGTCATTTCATACAACAAGAGAGATGGAGAAAGACTAAACTAAGAAAGTGAAGATCCACCGCGGTTGTTGTCCGGAGGTGCGGGTTGTCAATCCGCTTCCACGCGCAGTCTGAGGAGGCTTCCGGTACCGACGAGCTGTCACCTCGAGGGCCTTTAAGTCCGTTCTCTAGGTTGTCTTCATCATCTTCTTCGGTGGAAAGCTCGTAGAAGAGGTCTTTAAGGGCCGGGAGGATCACCGGAGGATGCGGAACACTTTAGAATCGCCGGAAAATGACCTCCCGATGGTAGGAATAAAGGTGAAGATGTATGGAACTCCTAGGATGCGGAATGGCGAAGTGAAGCAAAGATCGATCCAGGGTCCATACCCTAATTCGCGGAACAGGCTGATTTATAGAAGAAGAGTTAAATAGCGTGCACGACCACTGGCGCACGACCAGTGGTTGTGCGCGAACAAAGTCAGCGCCCGTGCGGCAACAACCTGTAGAACCTGCACCAGGAAATCAAAGCTCGCGCACGATCAACAGCGCACGATCAGTGATCGTGCGAAATGGCGAGACAGAACTTTTAAAAAGAGGGCATGACTGCGCATGACCGGCAACGCATGAGCAATGATCGTGCGCGGTATAGCTGGTGACCGTGAGATATGGCGGGGCAGAACTTTCACAAGTGAAGCCAGACTGCGCACGACCGATGATCGTGCGCCAAAGAGGTCGATGGTCGTGCGTGGGTAAAAACGCACGACCATTGACTCCTTTGCCAAAAAATGGTGAAAGCCCTATCCCGGACGCCCACACGATCCCCGAACCTGCAGGAAAACTGGGTGGGTTGTCGATCATGGCAGTCACAGATATTAATAAAATGCAAAGCAAGATGGAAGTACACACACGCATAGAAATAGGCTAATAAAGTGCACAAGACGTGGAATGTCGTAGCGAACCAAAAGGAGTGCTAATGGCGCTAAATGGTAGTGCAAAGTCATGAAATGAAGCCTAGATGAGTCCAGAATTCGGTATGAAATGGGGACTCATCAGTACTCTCTGAACATCTTATTCATCAGATCCATGAACACCGATGATGCATTAGTCAGCCCAAACGACATGACCGTGAACTCGAAATGCCCATACCTTGTGCTGAACGCTGTCTTCGGGATATCACTCCCCCTTATCTTTAGCTTATAATAACCGGACTTCAGATCCAACTTTGAATATACCGACGACCCGACTATGTAACATCCCATGTTACTTCTAGGCCCCTTAACTTAGATTGGGTTCGACATAGGGTGGGTATTAGGGAAATTAGCTAGGTTTGACCCTAGGTAGTGGGTTGTATCCATGTGGGGCCCACTACAGGACCAAAGTCAAACTAGGTCAAACTATCTTAAATAGGGACCCTAGCCACACCATGACCCCACCACATTTCCCTAACCCTAAAAACAATCTAAGTGGACCCTAGGGCATGTCACTAGGTCAACACTTTGACCCTTGTTGACCCAAGTCAACATTGGGCCTAAAGTGGTCAAACCCATACTCATAGGCCCAATTAGCCTAAGTAGGCCACCCCCTTGACCCAACCCAAGTTGGGTGGTGCTATTAGGCTCATGACCAACAAGTGGGGTCATCCCACACATAATGTTACCAAGTCAACCAAAAAAGTCAACCAAGTCAACATTTTGACCTAAAGAAGGAAAATAATGGCCAAGCCATTTCCCTTGGGCCAAGCCCACCAAATGAGGTCCATTAGAAACCCAAGGCACCAATGACAGCCCATACCCCTCTGGTTGTGGAGAGTGAATGAATGCAAGGGGGTATTTTGGAGATTTCACCCAAAGGAGGAGAGAGAAATGGCATTAAGAGGAAGCAGGCCACATGGACTTCATTCCATCAGCCCCAAAGCCTGCTGGCTGACCTCCCAGAGAATTACAGGGAATTTAGGGGGCTGGGATGGCTAGATGGCAGTAATGGTGAAGCATCCAAGGTGAGCCGAGCTCACCTTGGAGTTAACTCCTTATACAACCCACCCCCGCTCAAAATAACCCCACCAGTAGCTTTAGAAGGAGGAAACGACTTGAGTTTGATAGCTGGAGCAAGGAATTTGGTGGAGAATCCAGGAATCGGGAAGTAGATCGCCGGAGCAGCTTGGCCATAGCAAACCACCGCCGCAACCGCCGCCAAGACTTGGAACAGGTTTGTTTCGCCACCCCTCTCTCCGTACTAGCCGTCTAGATCACTTAAGGGAGATATCAGGCTCAACTGAGCCCGATGCCATGAGAGAAGAGTGTGATTTTTCGAGCTTTTGAATCTTGCTCGGGATCACCGGAGGAGCCAACTCCGGTGGCCTCACCACCGGGAAACGCTAGCCCCCACCTTAGTGAAGGTGGTGGCGACATCCGCCAGCAGTGGTGGCGGCTCAGCTGGCCGGAAACTGCCAGCAAAGGAGGCCCAAAAAGAAGTAATCTGGGTCGTTGATTCATCGAGAATGATGACTGGATGCCCTTCATCTGTGCTTTAAGATTCGTGCAGTTAATATATAAATGATATAATTTTAAATGATTGAAATGAAATAATCTGTCACACATATACAGTAAGATTGCATGCTAATTTTAGGGCTCTTAAAGCCATCCCCTTAAATTATGATCAACATAAAAAATGTAGCCAGTAGTGTTATCTGTAATTTTCCACCCTTAACTTGAGTTTTGGTCAAGTGGTCTGACCTGTAGGGCCATTTTGCTAGGGCTGCTCCTAGGCTAAGGCAGAAAGTAAAAATTAATCTCATGCCAAACCAGAAGTCCACATGTCCCAAAATTTTGGGCATGTGCTTGACTAGGCCATATCTAGCCCCTTCCAAAAATTGGAAATTTTTGGGACAGATTTTTCTATAGTTTTGGTCATAATATCAAAAGGTAAATAAATGAAATATTTGGGGTTATATGCCTCCACATGGCCCCAAATTTTGGTAGCAGGTCCTTGGGGATATTATTGGTGCATGAAAAAAATT
Source organism: Platanthera zijinensis (assembly GCA_039513925.1). Lineage (NCBI taxonomy): Eukaryota > Viridiplantae > Streptophyta > Magnoliopsida > Asparagales > Orchidaceae > Platanthera > Platanthera zijinensis. The sequence goes on along the minus strand of CM077082.1, from coordinate 119,051,420 downwards.
TTAACACATTTGGATCACTACATGTTGGGTTAATCCACTTGCATGTGTTGGCTAAATATGGCCTTGGGGTGCAAATAGCAAAAATGATATGTTGTGTATTCAGCCTAATTGAGGCACCCAAAAATCATGGAAAGGAATCCAGAGGTCCATTAGGATAAAGTTAACCCCTCAATTTAATTATGGGATTTTTGGGATAAAAAATCCCATTATTTGGAATTTTGAAATATTATGCCTTTTGATAAATAAATTGGGAAATTGATTTAGCATGGAGATAAATCCCCAAATCTTGTCATGATCACAAAGAGGACATAGTTAACTCCTAGAAATTTTATTTCTCTGTTTTATGAATTTTGTAACTGCAATTATGTGGATTTACCATTTTGCCTTACTTACATTTAATTGGAAATTGATAGAAATATGTGATAGAAAAATTATGGAAAATTTCTAGAGTTGTATTACTGCATAAAGAACCTTGTATAATTATCACAATATTTTTGGAGGTCTTAGTAATACTCAAAACTCCATAATGGCATTTTGGTAAATTACTTATAAATGGAATTGATAGGCCATTACACTATACAGGTTAATTAAACTCTACCATTAGTCTTAAATTAATGATATATATGCTCTATAATTTTCCTAGAATTTTGGCTTATGTATTCCATATACTTCATTTGGAAAATGGTAATTATGTGGATTTTGTATTAATTATGGAATAAATATAAATAATCAAAGGAAAATTATGAAACTCTGTAAACAGCAACATTTTATCAATATACAACCCAAGAAAAATTCCTTAGGTCAGTGGATTATAAATTGTACTACTTAATGTGTAAAGTGACCTAGGGAATTAATTTAAATGATTTGATTAAAAGTCTTAATGACCTAGGAAAGTTATGAAAATCAACATGCTCATTTCATTAGTCAATACCACCCTAGGATAAATAATTAGGGGTTGGTGGCCCAAGGTATTGGAAGTTCGACTTCGAGGTGGTATTAGGTCACGGGCTGCGCATAGTAAAAATAGGTTATACCATAAGGCCCACCGGGGGGATAGATCGACAATTGAGCTAGAGATTTTGATTGGAAGTATAACCCTAGTGGGTAGTGTTGTCTTAGTGATGAGAGTAAAGTGCAAGTCGTTGGGTAACAATTGGAGTGGAGGTCGGCGGAAGAACGTCGCCCTCCCCGATAACAACTTAAGTCATTAGGATTGCCCAAGAGTAATAAGGAGAGTTGAGTGTGGATCATGGGTAGACATCAACTAAAAGTAATTATCCTTGCGAAAGGGAACTTTGGATTTTTTTATTCTATCTTGGTTCCTGGTGCCTCCGAGACCCCTTCATTGGGCATACCCTGGGCAGTCCTGGGAATAACCCTAATTTACTAAGTATAATAACCGGTAGGCAAGAGTAGTCTAATAGGCTAGGTAAACTATACATGTTCTCACTCGTGCCGGGATGGAGGGACTTGGAGTCTGTTGACTACTTGCTCACCCGTGCAGAGCTGGAGTGAATTGATGGGTTATATGCTCACCCGTGCCGGGATGGAGGGACTTGGAGCATGTTGACTACTTGCTCACCCGGGCAGATTTAGAGGGAATCAGGACAGGTTGGTCCTGCGAGCTGGAGGCTCGAGATGAAATACTTGCATGTGCATAAATTAGTGGCGGGTCATGCGGTACTGGGCCAGTCATCACACCGATGGCAGTACGGTGACTCGGGTGAAGTGTACGGGTGGAAGGGTCAGTATGTTATTTGTTACTGCGGTCAGGAAGATAATCCTCGAAGACGTATACCCGACCTAAATGTCTAGCAGGCAGCTAGCATTTAGTACGCAGAGAATCTAGAGTGCGCTTGGTACGTGTACAGAGGAGTACAAGAGAGGTCTAGGCCTGGTAGTGTGTATACCCTCCTAGAAAGCGGAGAAGCCCGATCTGCTACTGCCGTAGCCACAACGGTGGTACCTGAGAGTGATGCAAGCTCTCGAAATGTGGGTACTAAAGGTCTGGGATCTCAGAGTTGCGTGCGTGTGTTGCACTTGCATGTCGCATAATAATAGCATAATCATTCATACTCATTAGGTCATACGCAACATTGATCCTTATCATATAAACTAGTATGGGCTCTTTTATATGATAAGTTACTTTGTAAACTCTAACTTATAAGTTTGTATGGGCATTCATATAAGTTAGGGTACTTCTGTGATGGTAGAATAGTGGTAGTATAGTTTTCTTACTATTCATACTTCAGCTGTTGTACTTACTTCTTACTGTTCTTTTCTACTGCACTTACTTTATGTATAGAACTGCTAGAATAGAATCATTTATACTCTTTACATACTGCTAGTTAGTGCCACTGTCACCTGTTTTTACATTGATACCCCTTGTTGTCCTCCGCTTTGTCCTCCCGCACGGTACCTAAGAGTTGCGGGGCGAGGTGCGGAGGAAATGACTTAGTCTTTTTGACTAATGGTGTGTGACCATATAATTTTAGGAGCTCGAGGAGATGGAGCACCAGCACGACGAGGTGGCAGGACTTGAGGAGCAGATACTGTTACCACCGGATACTACTACTGCGCGTCCTCAAGTAGGACGAGACCAGATGATGATATAGATAGCTTCCGCTTATGTTTTGAGTTAGTGAGATATTCAGATATTCATGTATCAAGCATAAGCCCTTACTTCTCTATTATTGTACTCATTGTGGACTATGTTTCTGTACCTTCATTTTATATATGATATGTACTCTGTGGCTGTGGACTATAGTTATTTCTCTTACTACTATACATTACTTCTATTTCTCGATTGGCCAAAAGGTTTATGATCGTTCTAGCTGGCAGGATCGGCGTCCTGCGGTGTCGACTAACCCGTGAGTTAGCGCAACCGCAAGACGGCGGTTCTGGGCATAAGATCTGGTTTAACTCCTCAGAAGGGGGAGTAGGATCTTACAGACTAACTGATCAAAAAGATCATCAATTCTTGGGATCGGGTATTTGTTCTTTTCCGTTAGTTTGTTCAACTCTCTGTAGTCAATACACAGCCGTAAGATCCCATCCTTCTTAACAAAGAGGACCGGTGCGCTCCAAGGCGACGAGCTTTGATGCACATACCCTTGCTCCATCAACTCTTCTAGTTGAACCTTAACTCCGCCATCACCTTAGGCGCCAACCTATAAGGAGAACGTGACACAGGTTTAGCACCTGGCACTAGCTCGATCGTGAAATCGATCTCTCGCTGCGGTGGGGCTCTAAGAAGAAAGTTCGGGAACACGTTGGGGTACTCGCATACCACTGGGATACCATCCAAAGTGGTCTTAGGCTTTACAGCCTCCACTAACGTAGAACAGCTCTGCTCCAGCACGAACCGCCTTCACCACCTAAAAAGCAGACATCAGCGTCTTGCTCGACCCCCTTCAATGCCACAAACGTCGTCTTCTACCCAACACCCAGCTTGACCTCTTTACAGTTGCAATCAATAAAAGTCTTCTACTCTGAAAGCCAATCCATACCGAAGATGACGTCAAACTCTACTAGCGGCAGCAACGATGCTAGCAAGTCAAACTCTTGGCTTCCAATATGAACCTTTACGGCACATACTCTGTCTGCGCGCATCGAACACCCATTCGACAGCAGCACATCCAGTTTGTCCTTCGCCATCGAAGAAGGGACTCCGATGCGCGTTATGAAACTTTCAGATAAAAAGGAGTGTGAAGCTCCCGTATCGAAAAGTGCTCGTGTCGGACTATCGCCAATCAAAACAAAGCCTATACAAACAGTATTAAGCTAACAAGCACTATGTAACAGTATTTAAAGCTAACTTGCTATAAATTAAACCGTACTTGTCACCACATCCGCTTGCTTGATGGCCTCCTGCTGGACCAGATTATAGACTCTCGGTTTAGTAAGAGCATAGTGGGACGCGGTTGAATCCACCGCCTTGCCCTTTTCTTCATAAGTTGCTCCGTTCTTTCTCTCGGACTTTGGACATCCGCTCTAACAATCATGGGCACCTGAAGAATGGGCTAGACCCGACGTCCTAGCCTTCTTGTGGAATCTGCGATATCAAGACTTCTAAGTAGTCGGCACTTTAAACTCTGATTTCCTGGAACTGGAGTCCTTCTTTGCCTGAACATTCATGTCCTTTTCCAAGGACCGGGACGAGTTGACCAAGGTCATGAAAACCTGCGCCATAGGCCTCGAAAGTAACAATTTCAAGTCATCTCTCAAGCCTTCATAGAATCGGTTCGTCTTGCGCTCCTCATCAGCAACGGTAGCGCTTGCGTATCATCCTAAACGAGTAAACTCGTGGAGATACTCGTCCACGGTACTATCTCCTTGAACCAACTTCTGGAATTCATTCTCCAAAGCAATCCTCTGAACTGAGGGGAGGTACCGAGCAAAGAACAACCTTAAAAACTCCTCCATTGAGACATAAGCCAACTGCCTACCCCTCAGATGGTGTAGCTCCAAGACTTCCCACCATAGCCTTGTGTCACCATCCAGCAAGAACGTCGTAATAGTGGTATTCTGCCACTCCTCAGTCTCAGTCGCTGTCAACACTCTATTAACTCTAGAGAGTCAATACTCTGCTTGAGTTGGGGTTCTCGTCCCCGAGAACACAGGAGGATTGAAGCCCATCACGTGCTTCAGCTACTTCTCCGTTGCTCTCCTCGGCAACACCAGCTCCAGAACTACCTGTTCCACCCTCCTTGGCACTGCCGCTTGGAGCGGTACTTGCTCCACAGTAGGAGCAGGCTGCTGCACCTACCTCGCAGGCTGTGCATTGATCATCGCAAACACATCCTCCGCTACCAATCGAATGGTTTCGGCTGAAGGAGGTGTTGCAGGAGCATCATTTGGTGCACTGCTCGCCTCAGAAACTGGCCGTTCCGACAGCCCAGCCCCACTCATGGTCACCTATAATCGTGTAAAACACCGATAAGCGACCAAACAACATTGCAAAAATCAATTATAGGAACACGCAGGTTCCTCAAACGTGTGTATTTTCATTCCTAAGTGGACATTCAAGAGTTCTTTTCATGTTATAACGATGACGCACACACCTGTGCTCACCACCCCTTAAAGTGAATTCATCCATGAATTCATTTAAGCTTGACCGAAACCGGTGGTCTGATACCAAATTGTAACACCCCTATCCGTCACACAGCATATAGCAGTAGGTCCTGCCGGGGCCCGACGCCATATACCACAGACAGACCGATGGGTTACTCATTGAAACCAATCAACCATTACAACGTCCTACATAGAGCATCTAGCAGAAGCAATTTATTAAGTTGCAAAGAATAAAGAACCCAACCAAGCATGAATGTTCACTACTCAAACCAACAGGAATGTTCAATACACAAGAACTGGCCTTATGGCCTTACAATAGTTTGCTCAAAAATAAGTGTCTTCCAAACTTCGGCACGCAGGCCGGTCATACATGACACTACAAGAAAACACTCAAAATTAGGCCTTCGAGGGCCGGCTCAGCAACTTGGGCTTTAGCCCGCTATTTACCTCTCGGCTCCGCAGCACCTGCAAGCAACAATCCACCGCACGGTGGCAAACAAAAGCAAAAGTCAGCCATGCTCACCAAATTATAACGACCCCGCTCCCAACTCGGGGAGGCGATGCACTTTCCCTGCACTTTGTTAGTAAAACCAAGCAGTATAGTGTAAACACACTTCATCACAGGCATAGGCACGCACAACCACACAACCCGTGCACTAAGGGCACATTCACGGCGATCCGGCCAACGTCACGTCAATTTAAGCCATAGACGTTTCCATCTCACCACCGCCCCTTGGACGGACAACCTTATGAGCATTTTGTCTTCCTTGCCTGGGTCACGTCAATTTAAGCCATAGACCTCCAAGGACCCTCATCTATGCCAGCGGATCCGCCGAACGACATAGAGCAGGTACGGTTCCTCCTGACCCGTGCTCATACCGCAACGTCAATTTAAGACATATGCGCGGGTCAAGACTCCCCGAGTCCTGTTTCTATATCACAGTTCATATAACTCGTTTATGTTCAAGTTGGCTCCCCGACCACCATATTGGCAAAACCACGTGTTTGCCCAGTTTTCTGGGTGCACCTTGGAGTTAGTCCCCAAGTCTCCCTGTTGCAATCTACCTCATAAAAAAACCCAAAAAACAAACATTCGCACAGTGTCTTCTCCGACCATTTATGCAATGCAACATCACCGATCCAGAACAACCTGTCCGGGTAGGCTTCACACATCATGCCTATGTCCGTTCTCATATGCGAACTCTACACAAGGGGGACTTCACATATCTACCCCAAGGAACGCCACAAACTCACCGCACACTCGCGGGAGAGGGCTTCCTATGCAAAGGAAAAGAGTACTTTCACATGTACTAGGATGAGAATCGTTACCCTTGCGTTTTTCCTTGGCTCCATGGAAATCTATGTGGATGAAAAGCACCGCAATCCCCTTTCCTCTGCAGATCCGAAGATAGCTCGCGATTTGGAGCTCTGAATCTCCACCGGTGACCGGAACTAGCCTTCCTTCTTCCTCCTTGCTCTCTCCTCACTCTAGATCTTAAAAAGAGAGTGAATCCAAGATTATGAGGAATTTACACCCCTTAACCGGCCTTAAACCTAAGGTGGTAAGAGCCTGAACCATCAGATCCAAAAGTAAGGAAACGAACGGCTGAGATTCAGCCCGAATTTCCAAAATCTGGGCCGAACACGGGTTCCGACACGCCCGTGTTCAGGGCCGTGTCACCCATTAGTCGTTGAAACCGTCGCGTCCCAAAAATAACACGGGCACCCTACACGCCCGTGTCAAGCTTGACACGCCCGTGTCAGCCAGTACACGCCTGTGTAGCTGTGTGTGTTCCCTCAACGACACAGGTCTAAAACAATCCGAGCACAATACGGCCATGTGACATGCCTATGTCATATGCCGTGTGCTAGACACGCCCTGGGAGATGCCCGTTTCCCAGGACGTGTAAATGCCTTAACACAAACCGCCACCCGACCCGACGAGGACACGGGTATTCGACACACCCGTGTCGAATTGCACACGCCCGTGTCGGACCTGAACATGCCTGGGCTCAGGCCGTGCGTCCCTCACTCAACGATCGTTGAGTGTAAGGCTCTGAGTGACTGACACCACCTGGGACACGCCCGTATCCCAGGCCGTGTTCGCCCCCCCCCCCCCTCGACGATCATTGACTCCAAAATCTTCGACCATGCAACCAACGCCGAACCCGAGCACGACACGCCCTGGGACATGCCCGTGTCCCAGGCTGTGTCACCTCTACCAAAACCCAGATTTGGCTAAAAACGCCACCCATCACCCTTTTGAGTTTCAGGGCGTTACACTTGCCGAGTGAGGATCCGCAGCTCCATCTGGCGGAGTTCTCGGAAATCTGCGACACTTTCCGATATGCTGGTATCTCGGATGATGTGGTGAAGTTGAGGTTGTTCCCTTTTTCGTGGAGGGACAGAGCCAAAACCTGGCTTTATACTATTGTCCTAGGGACCGCTACTACATGGGAGGCCCTGACCTCCAAGTTCTTGGCTAAGTTCCACCCTGTGGACAAGACAGTGAATGCTCGGAGGGATATTGCAACCTTCCGACAGCAAGATCAAGATACGTTATCTGAGGCATGGGAGAATTTCTCCGACCTACAATGTCGATGCCTCCAACACGGCTGTGAGCCGTGGAATCTAGTTGAAATAATTTATTTTGGTATTGAGCCTAATTTCAGGGCCATGATCGACGCAGCGGCTGGAGGTACAATAATGAACTTACCTCCTAATGAGGCATTTAGTCTGCTTCATGACACTTCCTCCCATAACACATACTGGACTGCCGGAAGGAATGCCCCTAGAGGGGCAAGGAATTTGTTTGAAGTAAATGTGATGGCGCAACAAGCTGAAACGAGCCATCATAATTTGGATGGAAGGATTATGCTGACCAGATCGGCCCCTCCTCCACCTTGGTATATGGACATATCGTGCAAGGGTTGTGGAAACCCCGGCCATCATGCTTACGAGTGCACTACGGGAGATACCTTAGCTGAACCGTCAGGTGTAATTTATGATGAAAATGCAAATTTTATAAATAGTTAAAAACGCACTGTTCCTTATAATAACACGTATAACCCCAACGCGAGAAATCACCATAATTTCTCGTGGAATCAAAATGCTCCCAGTTAAAGGTGGAAGTGAGGCCAGCATCAATTTGATGTTCAAGCCTCTAGCAGCCAGCCGGGACCGCTGCATACGGGTTATAATCTGAACGTGGAAGGTACGCGCAAGAGTGCGCTGGAAGAAATGATGGAAAAGTTTGTTGAGATGGCCCAATCTAATATGACCACTCAAACTGCATCCATGAGGAACTTGGATGCACAGCTGGGGCAATTAGCCCAAGTGTTCTCCGAGCGTACTCGCTTCCCCTTCCTAGTGATATGGAGAAAAATCCCCATAAGGAAGGGAAGAGTGCTGGAGATGCGGAGGAGTGCAATAATAATGAAATGGCAGTCAAATATGAGATTAATACAGTAGAGTCAATTGCTTTAAGCGATTCTAGATCATCCTGCAACACTCTTGCTTTGCAAGATGTTGAAAAGCATTATTTAATTATCAAATCTGATGTCTGAAAATCTCTAGTGCTAGCTGATGGATCGATAGTTAAGACTGAAAAATTAGGTTGATAGACACTAAACACCTAGAGGGGGGGGGGGGTGAATAGGTTCAATTCCTTTTAATCAACTTAGGCAATTGAAAATGTTAAAGCACAGTAAAATAAACACAACACAAACAATCACAGCAAGTTCACATCATAGTACAAAATGGTTTATAGTGGTTCCCCAATTTATGGGTACGTCCACTCTCCCCCTTCACCTATCCAGCAGAGTACTGGATTCGGCCAAACTTCCTTCCACAATCTCAGATCCACAAATCTTACAACTCAGAACCCAACTGGTTCCTACAGCTCAGACCTTTTCAAGTCCTACAACTCAGAATCATCTCAAGACTCCTACCTCAGGCAACAATCCTACCTTAGCCTTAACCACCAGGCCTACAACTCAGATCAACCAGATCCTACACCTCAAATTCTTTCCAAGAATCCTACCTCAGGCAACAGCCCTACCTCAGCCTTTATAAATTTAGGCTTACAACTCAGATCTATATAAGATCTTACTAGAAAATTAATTGTTTAAAACATTAAAATATTCACCCTGATAGAAAGAGAATAGGGTGAATGCTTCTTGATCAGTTCTTGATAGAACTGATTACTTTAGATCCAACCTGTCTTAGCTTCTCCAAAGGTTCTTAAATTTCTACCAAGTAAGGTTGATCTTCAATTGGAGTTGGAGTTGATCTTCAATCCAGCTTCCTTCTTGAATTCAGAATCAGATCTGAATTTTTCTAACAGACTCTTCAGGATCTGCCTTCTTCTGGGATTGTCTCTTCTTCCCCCTCTCTTGTTTTTATTACTGTACTGTTCTTCTAATTGTGATGGAATAGGTCTATTTATAGAATTCATCCAAGGTTACCGGCTGATCTGGTTCATAACGGCTTTCTGATAGCTCTAACAAATGTGTCAGCTTTGTTACTTATGACAGCTGTCAGGTCTTCAGTCTTGACAACTGACTGCTCCTTGAACTTCTATCTCAGCAGAAAAGGGCGTTGAGATAACTCCAAATGTGTCGGCACAAATAGACAATGTGTTGACACAAGTGTTGAAGGTGTCGACACAGCTGCCATATTGTCGACACGGTCATACTTTAACTTCTCGACACAGCTTCTGTTGGATGTGTCGACACAAGTCCTGTGTGTCGACACAACCGCTTCTGGTCTCGACATACCTGGTGTTAACAGATTTCTTGAGTGTGTGTCGACAAAAGTCCTGTGTGTCAACACAAGCCTTCCAGTCTCAGTATAGCTATTGTTGACATATTTCTTTTAGTGTGTGTCGACACAACTACTTTTGGTCTTCAACATAGCTGGTGTTGAGTGTGTGTCGACAATAGTCCTGTGTGTCGACACAATTGCTGCTGATAGAATTTCTATGTTTCGACACAAGTCCTGTGTGTCAACACAATCTTGCTTCTGGTGTCGACACAAGTCCTTCACCAGTGTCGAGACTTGTACTTAGAATATTTTCCTGCATTTCTTTAACCTGCACATTCAAACTCAACATTCTATCAAATACATTTTGATGTATATCATTGAGTTAGGTGAGGCTTCTCCAAATCTGATACACATTTACTAATGTACCCAACAATCTCCCTCTATTTGGAGAAGTCATAACCCTTAGTCAATAATATACACCACTTATAATAAAACAAAGAAGATGTATATTATCATTTCACAGGCAGGGTAACTCATAAATAGAAATTGCAAGGAATAACATTTATTATCATCACATAATATGATAACATTCATTAATCAGGAATAAGTGTTTGATTTACAAGATTGTTTAGAACAAAATTTACATAGTTCTATGACTAGCCTATCTATCCCTAAGATTGACCAGGCTCCTTGATCACAATTCCTTTGCCAGATTTTATCTTTGCTTGCACATTGGTTTCTGAATCATCATCTGGCTTCTTCCCTTTCAGACCTTTTTTTGAGCTCTTCAGCCTTAATCTTTTGCCTTTCAAAGTAACGAAAAGGCTTTGGAAAGTACTTGCTAGGCTCCACAGAGTTAGCAGGTAACTTTCTAGCTTTGATATCCTTTCTAAGCTGATGTATGGCATCTTGCCTCTTCATATACTTGCTTCATTCTTGTTCATAGTACCAATTGCCTCTATTATGCATATTGTCTTTTATAGATTTCCAAGCAGTTAGAATGATATTTCTGGAGGTTGGACTCAATTGCTCAAAATTAGGCGTTAATTCTTCCTGTTCTCTGAATATTTTCTTAAAAAGTTGAGCCTCTTTTTGAGCATCCTTTGCAGCTTCAGACATTTCAACTTTTCAGTAATAACATTATGAGCCTCCTGTGGAGGGCAATACATATGTTGTACTGTTTGTTGTACTGCTTCAAAATCTGATGGAGGATAGATGACTTGTGCAACTTCCTGCTGAACCCCTTCAATGTGAGCAGGTTGAATACCAGATTCCGCAGTGTTATCTTCATCACAAAGAGGTGGATATCCAAGAGTAGCTCAGATGGTATTAGATACCCATTTATCATGAACAAAGCTGGCTTTGACTAATACTCTCTCCCTCTTTATGACTTCTTTGGCCACATGATCTCTTAGATCATCTTTCTGAAACCTTACTTTATCAGACAGATATTCTTTACCTTCTTTGTAGTAGGCTCTGAATTTGTTCAGGTGATCAGAAATAGCCTTTTGAGATTCCTGAATAGCAGTTTGTACAGCAACTAGATCTTCTTGTATTTGCCTGGATACTTCAGTTTTTAAATCAGTAGCAATACCTCCCAGTTTTGTGAGAATTTCATCATGTGAGTCCTTGAGATTTTCATTTGATCTGAATGGATTTTGTAGAATATATCCTTGTTTTTCTGCTATGTCAGCTATTGTAGTCTTCATTTCTTGTTGTTGGGTGGCCAGATATACTACAACATTACCTCCCTTGTGGAAGCAATCTGTCATCTCTTTCTTATTAAAATTGACCTCAAATCTGATAGATTTAATATCTTGAGCTAGCTGGAACTGCACTTCTTTATGGGACTCATCCACATACTTTTCCAAAGCAAGTCTTTGCTCATCCAATTTCACTTTCAGTTGCACCAATAGTGAACTGAAGTCTATTGCTGGAGCAGATGTTGGAGGGACAGTTTGTAAGGCTTTCTTATAGCCTGTACTTCTTTTCCTGAGAGCCACTAGCTTCCTTTTCTTAGCCATGGAAGCTTCTTCATCATCATAAGAATTTGAGGAACTTTCTATATCCACAGTATCCTTAGGGCTGAAGGCATGTAGTTGCTTCTCCCCCTCAGTCCTTGGCAGCTCCCCCTAAGTCCTTGCATCTTGGAGGTCAGGAAATAATTCTTCCAAAGTTACCTCCCGCTGCATTAGAACAGGAGGTATAATTTTCTCTTGTCCAATAAATGGTTCTCCCTGGACATCAAGATCCTTGTCCAGGGTTTTCTCTAAGCTGGAGGAGTGGAGGTTCTCAACTTGATCTGGATCTGGCATATGCACATCCTGTGCTACATTCTCAGTAATAACTGTTACTGCATTGTTGATTTCTGATACAATATCCAGAATAGTATAAGTTGCATACTCACTCTCTAGAGCAACGTCAGCAATAACTCCCCCTTGGGAAGGCAGCTATGATTGTTCAGGGTCTTGAACAACTGAAGTTTCATTGTTTTCTCCCCCTGGAGATGATACCACCTTAGTGTCATTAGTTTGGATGCCCTCCCCTTTGGCTTGAGCCTCTTTAGCTGATAGTGGTGTGTGTGATTTTCTTGTTTGGTCTTCATCTCAGATAAAGACAACTTGTTCTTCAGAATCACTGGAAGATTCTGCTTCCTGGGTAGTAGGTTTCTTTTTCTTATCTTTCTTCACTGGTTTCTGTGGAGTATAAACATCTTTGGTCAAAACTCTATCCCATCTGGATAGTATTCTCAAATCCATCCTTCTCATGCGATTTATCTTGGTTCTTGAAGTTTGATTCATCACTTCTAGGATGGTGGAAGCTAGATACAAGCTCAATATCCTACCTAGATTAGGCTTCTTGGCACTCTCTTTGATCTTATCAAAAATTACAGCGGACCAGTCTGTTTTCACTTTGAACATAACTCTGGTCATGAGTTTAAACATGTAGGCATAGATCCTATCATGTCCTCCTTTTTTGCAGAGAATAACTTTTCCCATTATTTCAGATAGAAACTTAGCCTAGGAATTCATTCCCTTCCGTGTTAGTGAAGATCCAATCTTGGTATCGGGATCCAGCCCACACCATTGGAGTGCATCCCTTGTCATAGAGGATGCAATATCTTATTCTTCCTTAATCTGTGGAAGCTAAAGTGACTTCCTTATATTCTTCTGGGAGAGTTTTACTGTAGAACCATTTACAATGGACTTCAACTTCTTTCCTTGAGAATCCATTATTGCGGAAGAGTAAAATTCAAGAACCTCTTTCTTACATATCCTTGTCGGTTCAGAGACCAGGTATTCCAATCCATTTTCTGCAATTAGGGTAATCACCCCCTTGATGTCTGGCAAGGCAGTCTCGAACGCCTTGCGAACTAGTTTATATCCTTCATTGATCTTGTCTTTCTATTGTGGCGCCATTGGTGAACGAGAGAGAAGAGAGTTGACGGGAGATTTTCTTGTCGACACAAAGTCTAGAGTCGAGAGTTCTTAAAGCACGGTCGGCTAGATTTTGTCTTCTCTTATTTATAGTGTGCTTATAACGGGTAGGTCAAACGATGTGCCTAAACTAGTCGACAAAACTTTACATGTGTCGACATAGATGACCTAGGTCTCGACAAAACTTTGTTGAAGTAGACAAGTCTATGTGTCGACATACTTTTGCCTGTGTCGACAAAGACTTCTGATGTCTCGACAGAACACTGTAAGTGTCGACATGTCTATGTGTAGACATAGATTTTTGTGTGTCGACACAAAAATCTTCTAATACATAGTCTCAACAGAGTTGTGTTGATACATACTTTGTCTGTCGACACAGATTTTATTTCGGTGTCAACACTGTCTGTTTCTTTGTCGACACAACCTGCTGATAGTGTCGATACAGTTAGCTTGTGTCGACACAAACTTTCTAACTTAGCCAAATTTCTTGAGGAAATTTTATGCTGACTAAATATCTCATTCTAGGTTCAACATACCTAATTCAATTTTAAAATTATTGAATTTACTTTCATCCAGAGGTTTTGTAAATATATCAGCAACTTGATTATTAGTATTGAAAAATTCTAGACTTATGCCTTCTTTTTCAACACGTTCTCTGATGAAGTGAAACTTGATTTCTATATGTGTAGTTCTGCTATGTGAAAACGGATTTCTAGCTATAGAAATAACACTAGTAGATTCACAATATAAATGAATTCTACTTACCTTGATGTCATAGTCTTCAAGTTGATGTTGTATCCACAACAACTGAGCACAACAACTGCCTGCAGCTATATACTCTGATTCAGTAGTGGAAATAACTACACTTGTTTGCTTTTTGCTGCTCCATAACACCAACCTTCCACCTAGGAACTGATATGTTCTTGTGGTGCTTTTCCTGTCTTCTTTGCAGCTTGCAAAGTCTGCATCTAAAAAACTTGTTAGTAATAAATCTCTATTCTTAGGGTATCAAAGACCTAGATTAGGTGTGCCATTAAGATGCCTCAGAATTCTCTTGACAGCATAATAATGAGATTCCTTAGGGCAGGTTTGGTAACTAGAAAAGACACATGTAGCATACATAATGTCAGGTCTACTAGCAGTCAAGTAAAGTAGGGAGCCAATTATCCCTCTATATAAAGACTCATTAACAGGTTTTCCTGCTTCATCTTTGTCGATAGGCATACTTGTCCCCATTGGATTTTTCATGGTGGAGGCTGACTCCATGCCATATTTCTTGATTAACTCCTTGGTGAACTCAGATTGATATATGGACAATCCATCATCAGTCTGTCTAACTTGGAGTCCCAAGAAGAATTTTAGCTCACCCATGCTGCTCATCTGAAACTTTCCTTGCATAAGTTTGGCAAACTTACTATAAAGGTTATTTTTAGTAGAACCAAAGATAATGTCATCAACATAAATCTGGACTAGGATGATCTTACCTTTTGATTCCCTTAAGAATAGAGTCTTGTTTATTTTCCCTTTTGATAATTTATTCTCAATAAGAAAGGCAGACAAAGTTTCATACCAAGCCCTAGGGGCTTGTTTCAATCCATATAGAGCTTTCTTAAGCCTATATACATAGTTGGGATAATGAGAATCAACAAAACCTGATGGCTGTTCTACATATACATTTTACTTCAAGTCTCCATTCAGAAAAGCTGACTTGACATCCATTTGGAATACTTTGAACCCTTGAAAAGCTGCATAATCTAGGAACAGTCTTATTGCTTCCAACCTTGCCACTGGGGAAAATGTCTGATCAAAGTCTATCCCTTCTTCCTGTCTGTATCCCTTTGCTACTAGTCTGGCTTTGTTCTTGATTATTGTGCCATTTTTATCTAACTTATTTTTATAGATCCACTTGGTTCCTATAATATTGTGATTCTTTGGTTAAGGAACCAACTCCCAGACTTTACATCTTCTGAACTGATTCTGTTCTTCCTACATGGCATCAATCCAATTTGTGTCTTGTATGGCCTCTTCAAACTTCTTAGGTTCAATCTAGGATAAGAAGCTTGAACAGAGAAGCCTGTTCATGCTTTTTCTTCTGGTCAGAACTCCATGACTTGCATCACCAATGATTTGGTGTGCTGGATGATCCTTCAAATGTCTTCTTGCTGTAGGAAGTCTGTCCACCTCTTGGTCTTCTCAATTGTCCTCACCTAGATGAACTCCATTGTATTCATCTTCATTCAGTGAGTCTTGTACTCCCCCTAGACAACATCCATCATTTTCTTCATCCTGACTTGCAGGTTGGTCTTCACTAATTGTAAGCTTGTCCATCTTTTCTTCAAACCTGTAGGGCTAATAGAAGTACAAGACAGCTCACAGTTAATAAGCATAGACTCATCAAAAACTACATGGGCAGATTCTTCTACAACTTGTGTAGCCAAGTTGTAGATTCTGTATGCTCTACTATTATTGTTGTACCCAACAAATATCCCTTCTAGGGATTTGGAAGCAAACTTAGTTAGATAATGCTTGCCATTATTCAGAACATAACATTTGATACCAAAGATCCTAAAGTATGATATGTTTGGTTTTATGCCTTTCATAATCTCATAGGGAGTCTTTTTGTGTCTCTTGTTGATGGAAGCTCAATTGAGAACATGACATGCAGTGTTTACTACCTCAGCCCAGAAGTATTCAGGGAGATAAGTGTCACTTAGTAGAGTTCTACTTGCCTCAATAAGAGTCCTATTCTTTTTTCAGCAACCCTATGTTGTTGGGGAGTTCTAGGTGAGGAGAACTCCTGATGAATCCCAAATTCTTCACAGAACTTTATCATACATTCAGACTGAAATTCTGTCTCATGGTCACTTCTTATTTTGACTACTGAATTGTTAAGTTCATTCTGAATTTGTCTAACAAAATTCTGGAAAACAGTTGGAGTTTCAGATTTCTGCCTCAAGAAGAAAACCTATGTAAATCTGGAATAGTCATCCACAACCATAAATATATAGACTTTCCTACCTAGAATATGAACTATCATAGGATCAAATAGATCCATATGCAAGAGGTATAAACATCTTACATAATCTTTGGTATCATGTCCATAAAAAGAGGTTCTGGTCTATTTGTGCTTTTGGCAAGCTGAACATACACCCTTTTTAATGCACTTGACCTGAGGACCATTCCTCACTAACTCCATGCTAAAGAGTTGGCCTATTGACTTATAGTTCAGGTGAGCCGGCCTTTTATGTCATTGGACACAATGAGATGCTTTCTCATCTGCAACTAGATATATAGGTGAGAACTTATTCTCACAATCAAAGTTAAGACAGTAGACATTTCATTTCCTAGTGCCTGTCAAGATGATCTCTTGATCATTTGACCTTCTTATTTGGCACAAACATTTATGGAAAGAAGTGGCATAACCAAGATCACTTAGTTGACTTATACTAATTAGGTTATGTTTTAGACCTTTCACATAAGCCACTTGGGTGATAGTAATGGAGTTATTACAAATGTTAACAAACCCACCTAATCATAGACGAGTTTTAATCCCGCCTAATCATAGGCGAGATTAAATCCCTCCTAATCATAGGTGGGATTAACTCCCTCCTAATCATAGGTCGGATTTAATACCGCCTAAATCCCGCATAATTAGGAGGGATTAATCATAGGTAGGATTAAATCCGACCTATAATTAGGCGGGATTAAATCCGGCCTATGATTAGGCGAGATTTAATCCCGCCTATGATTAGGTGGGATTTTAATCCCGCCTATCTTTAAGCTGGATTAATCCTTCCTATTTAGGCGGGATTAAAATCCCGCCTTTTTAATTCAGGACGGCCCGGGCATGGCCCGGCCTGGCTTGGGCCAGCCTAAAGGGCCTAAACGGGTTCCATCTTTTAGAGGGATCCCGAGCCCGGCCCAGCCGGGTTCAAACTGGGCCCAGGCCGAGCCCGGTTGGTAAAAATCCCGAGCCCGACCAGGCCTGGCCAAGCTCGTCCCGGTCGGGCTTTTTTGCCACGACTATCTGCGACCTACCTCCGCGCGCTAGCGCTACCACCGAGTACTAACCTTGAATTAATCTGATTTAGAGCTCGGCGACCTACCGTGTGGTGCTAGCTCTACCGCCCGCGATAGCTTCGGGATTTAAGCAGGACATGTGTTTGGTGACCTACCGCGTAGTGCTATCTTCCTGCCATGCAACGCTAACTACCTACCGCACCACGCTAGCTCTCTCAATGATCATCGAGATGGATTCGTCGAGATGATTAAGCTACCGCCATGCGCTAGCTGGGTACCACACCGCGCTAAAATGAAAAAGCGGAATAAATCTTTTCCGAATATTTTTCCAAATCTACGGGATAGCTGTCACATAACCAGGCAATGACCTATCTTACCACCGGCGGTAACCTGTTTTTCAAATATGTATAAAAGTATTTTGTTTTTTGGTCCCTTGTACGAATCAACAGAGACAGAATTTCATTCTAGGGTTCGTGTGCCACCTCTGAGCAACGTTCCACCGTCTCTGTTGAAGGAAGAGAAAGCCTCCTCCCTCCCGTTCGCACACGAAGATCTCCGGCAAGTAAAGGACTACAATGACCAAGAGGAGTTGATCAGATGCAATAGAACGAAGATCACTAACAACGATCATGTACCGCTCAACGGAGGAATCGTCTTGAGGGAGAATTATTTTTAAATCTTCTATACACTTTTTATTTTTCTCTTTTTTGTTTGTTTATGGTGAGGAAAATTGACTAGTGAAGGTCATTGGATTCCTGGAGAAATCATCCCGGGAAAGGGACATCTAAATCGGGGGATCTAGTGGGGCTCTAAGACACTTCCTTGTGTGAAGGTGAAGAGTCGGCTTGAAGACCTTTCCTAGAGGGAAACGGAGAGAGACAACCGACCCGGGTAGTGGGTCAGTATAGAAACCAAAAAGAGATTTGAATTTCACCGCCTCCGATCTCCGGCGTCATGGAGATCTAGTTCCTTGTAATCATAAACCAATTTCACTTATTATTGAATAAAATTATTATTTGTTCTTCATTCTGTGTGTGACTTCATGGTTGATTGCCGGTAGATCTCAAAAGGGTGTGTTCATTCTTGTTGATATGAAGAAAGGAGTTGGGCTAGGATTCTCCCAGCTCAGGTTACAGCAAGATCTGTTGTAGTTACTTCTCTAGCTCCAGTTGGATAAAATCCCTGGTGCTGTGAAGAGGAAATTAGGTCTAAGTATTTACTTAGTACAGATAAGTAGACTCAGGAAATATATTTTCTGGAGTCAAGGTAGGGCTGAGTGTATCTCATTCCAGGTAGATTGGCATAGTGAAATTTCACCTGTGGCCAATCATCACACAAACCCACATCCATCCTGTAGGATCCAAGTGTGGATCTGAGCTATAGGGCTTAATTTCCTGAGGTAGGAGAGTGATGCTCTCTGAGGTAGGATCCAAGTGTAGATCTGAGCTATAGGGCTTAATTGCCTGAGCTAGGAGAGTGTTATTCTATGAGGTAGGATCCAAGTGTGGATCTGAGTGTAGGGCCTTTTGTCCTGAGGTAGGTGACAAGCTCTTTGGAGTAGGGACTTATGCCTGGGCGTGTTATAGGGTGTGTCAGAGGGCGTATAGCCTGATATAGATGTTGAAAGCCGCCATAAGGATTTTCCCGCCAAAAATCCTCTATCACGCCCCCTAACATGTTGGGTATTGAGTTGTAGGAGTGCGGCATCACTCTAAGAGTAGGGCCTTATGCCTGAAGTTGTAGGGATGAAAAGCCTGAGTTGTAGGCCTTAGAGAAAAGGCTGAGGTAGGTGGCTTGAGGGTCACTGAGTGTAGGAGCACTACAGAGCTCTTAGGTAGGATCCCTTGTGGATCTGAGGTAGGGCTATCCTCCCAGCCTAAGTGTAGGGCTTAACAGCCTGAGGTAGGTGGTCCACTAACCACTGAGTTATAGGCTCTTGTGGCTAAGAAGTAAGTCTTGGAGGAGACTTAGAGATCTGAGGGATCTGAGGTGTAAGCTCTTTGAAGCAAGTTTTGGAGAAGTGCCTAGTCCAACAAGATAGTTGGATAGGTGGGAGGGAAAGTAGATGTACCCAATTGGGGAATCACAATTAATATATGTGTGCTTTGTTGTGTTGTTTGTTCTTCTTTATATTGCAGGTACTAAGGACAAGCTCTAGATCACTTAGTAAGAAAAACAATAACAAGACTTAAGAAATTTCAATAACCTATTCACCCCCCCCCCCTCTAGGTGATTTAGCTATCCTTGAATTAAAGACTTTCACAAAAAGACCCTCTCAGGATTTTTAGCATGTTACATAGCTGAGGAGGAGGTCCCGAGAATTTTGGAGGAAGTCCATTCCGGTGAATGCGGGAGGCACTCAGGAAGCAAAACTCTTGAAGGAAGAATAGTGAGACAAGGGTATTTTTGGCCGACCCTGGGCCGGGATGCCGCCGAATTTGCAAAGAAATGTCAGAAATGCCAGCTGTTCGCTCCTCTCTAAATGCTGCCAGCTTAGAGGCTCAAAAGCATCACTGCGCCCTGGCCCTTCACTATTTGGGGAATGGATCTTGTGGGGCCCTTCCCCCAGGCAAGCGGGCAGAAAAGGTTCCTGCTGGTTAGGATCGATTATTTCTCTAAGTGGATGGAGGTCAAGGTGCTGGCCAAAGTGACATCTCAGGTGATTCACAACTTTATATGGGGGGAGATCATTTTTAGGTAGGGGTTTCCTCAGGCCATCATCATGGATAATATGCCACAATTTGCCAGTTCAGAGTTCATCAGTTTTTGTGGCCAACTCGGGATAGACCTTAGGTTTGTGTCGGTCCATCACCCTTGGAGTAACGGGCAAGTAGAGGCGACAAACAAGATCATAATAAACTTGTTAAAGAAGAAGTTGGAGAATTTGAAGGGGAGTTGGGTGGAGCAAATCACCTCGATCCTGTGGTCCCTGAGAACCACGCCCAACACGGCCACGGGGGATACCCCCTTCAAGCTCTCCCACGGCTACGAGGCGGTGCTCCTGATAGAATTTTAGATCCGGACGCAGCGAATAGTGGAGGTAGGGGAAGGTAACGAGGAGTGGAGGATTGAGACTGGGAACGAGTTACAGCTCTCCCTAGATATAGTGGAGGAGCTGCACGAGTTATAAGCAATCCGATAGGAAGAAGTCAAGCGGCAGATGGCCAAGTACTTCGACAAGCATGTCAGGATCAAACAATTCATTAAGGGAGTCTTGGTCTTAAAAAATGTCGACCCTGCCGAAAGGTCGGCAATCTTCCGCAAGTTGAATCCTAATTGGGAGGATCCCTTTGTAATTAAAGAGGCCTTGAAGTTGGGGGATACCACCTCCAGAATATGGAGGGTGAATCCCTCAGTCATGCCTAGAGCGGCGATGACTTAAAATGTTTCTACCCATGAAAAAGAGAAATTAAATCGTACTTTTTCGCACTCTTATCTATCATTGATGGTTCACTTGCTCGACATAAGGAATATGGGTCCTAGCTGGCCAGTAGAAAAGTCGGGTTGATGCTCAACACCCACCGTCAAGCTCCTACTAGATGATTGGGCCGGTGGAAGCGCCCGATGGCGGGACAAGAAGAAAGTTTGGTTTATGCTCAACACCCTCCATCAGGCTCCTACTAGCTGATTGGGCCGGTGGAAGCGCCCGATGGTTGGCCAGGACGAAAGTCTGATTGATGCTCAACACCTGCCGTCAGGATCCTACTAGCTGATTGGGCCGGTGGAAGCGCCCGGTGGTTGGCCATGAGAAAATTCTGGTTGATGCTCAACACCTGCTGTCAGGCTCCTACAACCTGATTGGGCCGGTGGAAGCGCCTAGTGGTTGGCCAAGAGGAAAGTCCAGTTGATGCTCAACACCCGCCGTCAGGCTCCTACTAGCTGATTGGGCTGGTGGAAGTGCCTGATGGCTGGCAAAGAGGAAAGTCCAGTTGATGCACAACACCCACCGTCAGGCTCTAACTATCTGATTGGGCCGGTGGAAGCTCCTAGTGGTTGGCTAAGAGGAAAGTCTGATTGATGCTCAACACCCGTCTTCAGGCTCCTACTTTACAATTGGACCAGTGGAAGCGCACGGTGATTGGCCAAGAGGAAAGTTTGGTTGATGCTCAACACCCGTCGTCAAGCTCCTACTAGCTGATTGGGTCGGTGGAAGCGCCCGGTGGCTTGCCAAGAGGAAATTCTGGTTGATGCTCAACACTCGGCTTCAGGATCCTACTAGCTGATTGGGCCGATGGAAGCACCCAGTGGTTGGCCAAGAGGAAAGTACGATTGATGCTCAACAGCCGCCGTCAGGCTCCTGCTAGCTGATTGGGCTAGTGGAAGTGCCCGTTGGTTGGCCAAGAGGAAAGTTAAGTTGATGCTCAACACCCGCTGTCAGGCTCCTACTAGCTAATTGGGTTGGAGGAAGCACCCGGTGGCTGGCCAAAAGGAAAGTCCAGTTGATGCCCAACACCCGCCTGTAGGCTCCAACTAGCTAAGACTTGTCCCTCAAATGCCTATTCAACAAGTACCCCCCGACACTCAAAAGACGACCTAAGTCGTGAGCTCTCATTGAGAGAGAGCGCAATAAAAGTGCGGATCCTAGGCCTCTAGGCGAGTCAACCTAGATATCCAAGGGAAACGACAAACGAGGCCTTAGTCGTGTGGGGCGCTCGCGAGTCCCTCATACAGCATCTCGACAGAATGAGGCATGGCTCGCGCGAGCCGAACACCCATGGCGCGAGACGGAAGGCGCCTATACCTAGATATCGCGAGCACCGCGGTAGAAGCTCTCTGAGTGAAGGGGGCAGATCACCACTCGCGGGCCGGCTGGAAAAGGTCTCGTCACTCTCTATGATAAGTCCTTAAGAATCGTGCGAGCACACTGTAGAGGTGTGGACTCAGACGCGGTGAGCGAGAAGACCGAACCAGGTTGCAAATAAAGAAAAAGAGTTAGATTGGTTAGTAGTAGTAAAAACAGCGGGGCCAACCAACATCCATTCAAGAAAAGAGCATGGGCATTAAGAAACAAAAAGTATGGGCTCAGCCTGTGTATCCAATATTACAAAATAGTGACAAAAAATAAATGTGCATGTTCGGCAAAAAGAAACCAATGCAGCACGCTCCCATCAGGATGAGCCCTTGGCCGAAACACTGTCCCATAAGGAGTAATAGGAGTCGTCGCCCGGCTTCGGGATCAGGTTGAATAGCTCTGGTACCACATCGTTCTCTGTGAGTCTCGCGCCCTCGCTCGTCACTAGGCCTACCCACTGCATCGTTTGGAGGGTATACTTCAATGCCTTGGTCGAGTTCAGCTGTAGCAGTTCATCGATATCATACTCGGAGTACCGCGCGAGCTTGTCGCTGCTGCTGGAGGGCGCCGAGCAAGCATCGGACTACAATTCCTACACTCGAGCCTTCAGCTACTCATTCTCCTTCTCCAGGGTGGAAATTCGGGAGTTGAGGCGCTTAGCCGGCGTCGCATCCTGCGGGAGGTGGCGAAAGGAGTATTTAGCGCCATAAAAAACTCTGAGAAAAGGTGTTAAGGATTTCGAGACTCACCACCCCTCCCAGGTGCTCGGTGAGGATGGCGTCAGAGGAGTCCGCTCTCTTGTTGTGGAGCTCCACTTCCTCAAGAGCGAGACGGTGGGCTTGCTTCTTGTCAATAGCATTCTTCAGATGCGAGGCGGAGTTCCTTTCCACCTTCATGCAGCGGCGGCCCAACATATGGGCTAGCTCCAGACCGCAAAGCTGGGCCCGCGCTCTCTCGTGCACGAGTACTCGCATGGACTCCTTGTCGAAGATCAAGGCGTCCTCCCGTGAGTAGAGACCAAAGGAGAAGGTGAACGCCTCCCCGCCAGATGTTTCCTGCTCTAGCCAGGTTGGAAGAAGAGTCGATATCGAGGCCAAGTTCGCCCCGTTGTCCCACAGCAGGAGAGGCTTGCCGAGCTCGTCGAGGTGCTTCTCGCCATAGCCAAAGTTTTTGTGCCCCCTCGGCACGGGCTTGTTGGCGAGCTCCTGTTCTCGCGCCATGGAGGTGATGGCCGCCTTGTCAGGGCGTCCGCTGGTGGGAGCTCTAGAAGTGGAGGACTCCTCAGGGTGATGGCATGCCGGTTCTTTCCCCTTCTCCCGAGATGAGGGGGGTTCGCCGCTCCGGGTCTTCGATTTCTTGGATGCAGGCCGTGTGGGAGACTGCTCGCGGGTGACCTGCTTTTGAGGCACTAGGGGGGCCGAGACCTCATGAAGCACGACAGCAACCGGCTCGGCAAGGGCGAGCTCAGCAGGAGCGACCCGAGCTCTCTCATATGGCTGGTGTAGGGGGAGGTCTCCCTCACCTACAATAGTTTAGGTTTAGAACTTAAAGAGAAATGAGGGGAATGGGGGGGAGTGCGAGTAGCCTTACCTTCCCCTGGAGGAACGGGGACCTGGATTTCAACATTCCTTTGAAGGAATGGGACCTCGAAGATCTTCCCCAAGAAGAACCCAAAGAGGTCGGCTTCATGCCCCCCCCCCAGGATGGGTGGATGGTAGCTCGGCTCGCTGAGCTGTACAGGCGAGAAGGGGACATTGCTGAAGTCCCCCTTCACAAAAACGAATTTCCTTAGCCAATTATGGCTCTTATTCACCATCTCCCGCACCTTCAGCTGGTTGCTGGAGAAGTAGGCGGTGCCATCCTTATTCGCTCGGAAGGAAAATAACTTGCGGAAGACCCCGAGGCTGAATTCGATCCGCTCCTCTCGCAGGAAGCAAACGAACGCGACCACCATGGCAACGAAGTTCAAGGTTAGCTAGCCCAAAACAATCCCGAAGTACTTTAGCACTTGTCAAACCTCGGGCCATAGGGGAAGCTGCAGACCCGCGTCAAAGTGGGAGACAGGGATTGCGAGCTCGACATCGGAGAGATTGTTGATCTTCTCAAGCTCTCACGGGTATCTCGCCTCAAATCCAGACAAGATGAAATTGGCAAACACCGAGAGGTACTCATTCTCGGTAAGGTTGGCGGAGTGGAAGGCATAGTCTGAGAAATTCCATGCACACTTGCCTCGCCCATCGACATCACCACCATCTCCTCCCATCTAGTGAGCTGGTAAGTGGGCGGGGGGCTGGAGTTCTCGCGAGTAGTGGAGAGTTGAGAATCAGACTCTCGGGATCGAAGGAAGTGCAGAAGAAGAGTTAATGCAGTAGGTAGATAAAGCGCAGAGAGGGCTATTATAGAAGTAAAAAGGGCGCGAAAATGTCTTTTTTTGGCGGGAGGTGTACAGATAGCAAAACTATTGTTCGATGCTTCGATAGTCGAACCCGCCCTGAATTTCTACCATCTACTCGCCACGATCCTATGAAAGCTAAGCGGTAGCGAGATAGAAGCGAGCAAGGGGGACAATTAATATAAACACATGCCCATTAGCGAGCGAGTATAATCCCAGATAATAAAGGGGAGGGGAAGCCCTCCGGAAGAGGAAAGAAAAGAAAACAATTTCACAACTAAGTCACATGAGCTGAGGCCTAGAAGGCGAGTATGGACCAGATTCGCAGGCTGACAGCAAGAGGGCAGGGGGATTAGTACTGGATCCACTTCCACCTACCACAGCCTCGCACCCCGGAACAAGGTAGTAGGCGAGGGTACTAATACTCGCAAACCTCCATGTGCTCTTGCTGGGCCAGGCCGACCTGTTCTGTAGCCCGGTGCAGTTGTTCTTAAATCCGCGCTAGATGCACTCCTAGCAAGGTCGTCCCGTCACCGCCTTCTTGGCGCCTCCCACCCACCAAGGCCCCAAAGTGCACCTCTGCGTCCGCCTTATCCTCGTCCACTCTGTCGCAGACCTCCCGCAGCATCAGGGAGTGCTTCCTGAACAGCTCGATCACTCATCTCTTCATCCACTCAACGTCTTAAGGTTCTCCCAGGTAGTCCGCAATATTGTCCGAGGAAGGGAGAGGCGAGCCCTCCTCGCTTAAATCCACATCAGAGGATGTGACCCCGCGAAAACCTGAAAAAGAGGAAAAGTTAACAGGACAAGCGGACAGCAACGAGCGAGTGAGTACATGAACCAACCCGAGATCGGAACATCTCCCGTGCTGACATTCGGTCAGGAAGTACTTGGTTAGCCCTAAAAGAGCTTGCCTTCGACATTCGCAAAAGGCTTTCCTAATCAGGGAAGGTCGACAATTGTGGAACCCACAGAGGCAGGTCGGAGGCCCCTGGGGTGGAGGCTACAAAACAAGTGATCGGAAGAGTGGGACGATTGGGCAAAAAGCAAAGACGAGGAGTCGAGAACTCACCGGACAAGAGAGGAGGAATGCTCGGGACCACGAGAAGGGTGGATCCCGCAACCGAGGGGCTGATGGACCGCTCAGACAAACGTGGTGAAGGATGTCTCGGCTTCATTCCCCCATCTCCATCCTTTTGAGGCGCCTCCTATGAAAGAGAAGATATCAGAATCGGAGTAACATGGAATAAAGTAGCCGACCCGCGTACCTGATGGATGGCTTTAGAACCGGCCACCAGATCAGGAGGGGGCGTTCGGAGGAGGCCGCTTGATCATCTTGGCCTTCTTAGGCCTGAAAGAAGAGCTGGGAGACCCACGAGCCAGCCAGGGGGCGATGTCGACAACCTGCGACCGTGTTCCCTTTCTCGCGACCTCCAAGCGAGCACACATTTCCTCTGAGATAGGCATCACTCACACCGCTACAGTAATACGTAAAAAAGAAAGTCAGGGGAAAGCTGGTAAATTCCTTTGAGACCAGCGATATATAGAACACGAAGGTTGGACCCACCAGAAGATTCCCTCCAGCTCAGCAAGCACTCACCGAACACGTGGGGTTGGATGATTCTTTTTGAGTTTTGTAAAAGCTCATAAAGAGCGGGGATTATGTACAACCCTGTGTTCACCGAGTTGATCCAACAAGGCAGAATGGGGCCCTCAATATAGCCTGACTCGCACCAGTCTAAGCAGACGGGCGAACCGAGTGAGCCAGCCCGCATCTGCCTAGAAACCGAGCGAGCCGAGCAAGACAGCCCGCATCCGCCTAAAACCGAGCGAGCCGGAGGAGCTGGCCCGCATCCTCCTAGAAGGCAGCCGATTCATAGGAACCCGGCCCGCACTCGCCTAAGAGGTAGGCGAGTCGCAGGAGCCGGGTCGTACCCGTCTAGGGGACTGACAGGCTGTTTCGCGCTCTCCCCCATGTATGGGGTGCTAATAGCATGAATTTAATGTAATTTGGTCTGCTAGTAGCCTCTACCAACAATGGAGTTTTGCTATTGGCTGACCCATCTTGGGATGCGTATAGTAAAACAAAAAGGTGGAGTTACGCTATTTCAGACCGGACTCAGAAATCTATAAATAGACCCACAGGGGTACCTCATAAGGCAAGCTTTCACATTCTCTGATCTTATAGCGCTTTCTGAGGTGCTCTTAGCTCAACATTGGCTAAGGAGAGGAGGTGTTCTAAGATCTTTCGGGTGTGTGGTGGGACCTCCGTGCTGGAACTGTGGTTCAGTCTCAAATCGTAAGTTTTCAGTCAAGTAGGCTCACTAGGAGAAGTAAGTGTGCAGTCACCCCTTTTTAGGGTCCAAACTCTACAGAAGTCGGTTTCCGATTTCAGCAGGTATGTCAGCAAGGCTAAAAATGTAAATTTGTACTCAGAACATGAAAGCGTGAATCCCAAATGAACTCTAATCGCAGGAATTGGAATTGAAGTCAATTCCAATTCCCGCAGGAATTGGAATTGAAGTCAATTCCAATTCCCGCAGGAATTGGAATTGAAGTCAATTCAGATTCCGTCGTTCGCCTGAATGCAGGAATTCTATCACGGGAATTGGAATTAGTAATTCTAATGTTAGGCTGCATATTAGAATTTTTTTGTCCGGGCGCGCATTTTTCGCTCGGGCGCAAATTTTTCACCCGGGATCGCCTTTTCGACCGAGTGCAAATTTTTCACCCGGGCGCACATTTTTTGAACGTGTGTGCATTTTTCGCGTTCGCGCGTATTTTTCGCCGGGCGCACATTTTTCGAACGTGTGTGTTTTTTGCTCGTGCATGCATTTTTCGCCCGTGCGCACAATTTTCGTGAATTATTTGCATTTTAGTGTTGTAGGAAGAAGTTGAGAATAAATTTCAAATTTTGTATACCTTCTATTACCAAACCATAGTATACAATGAAAAGCATATTGTTCCATGGTGAAGAAGTCAATTGCTACAACAACACCTAGAAGACAAATTCAAAATAATCATTCAAATAACTCAACCTAACTTCTCCAAATGAATAACATCTAGAATGATTAATGGAATATTATTATAAACTAGGTTATATATCTGATATATAAAATTTTTGATAAACTGAAGATAGATGTTGACCTGATGATTAGATCAATCTATAAATTTTCGGTGAAAAAACAACTTGTAACCAAAGAAAATGGATTTTAAGAAACAAAATTCAGTAGAAAATAACTAAAATCGATAATATATATTATCTAGTAAATCATTATCTTTTCTAATAGTTTGAAGATCTGAAAATAATCATGGAGCATAATTGTTTTATAGAGAATACAATTTTGGAGTCAACATAAAAGATAAGTGCAAATTATAAAAAACATAAGTCCACAAATTTAAAACACAAGTCCACAGCATAATAAAAGTCTGCAACAGACAAAACATAAGTCTGCGACATAATCAATCGAATAAATGTAAGCGGTGTCAGGTCCTCCTAATTGGCATCGGTAAAGCAATGAACACGTCGCTCTTTCGGTCGTCAACACTCAGCATATCGATAGTCTGTATGACCTCAGCCTCTGTTAGATCTGTAATATATGCAATGACCGCATATATCCTGTCTGTCTTTGAGATCGGCAGCGGAGACTGAGAAGTAACACTGCTCTCATGCTTCATGTTCCTCACTATTACAGTAACAGCAGCCGCAATAATATATACCGTAGATGTTTTCTTCTTCTTCTTACTATATGTCTCAACCTCCTCATTCATGTTGTCGTCCCCCCGAATCATCAATATGAATCTCGTTCACTGACTCAGATGTTGTAGTAGCCTGAGCTCCAGCAGCTCTATCAACCCCATATATCATAGCTAATTCGCTTCAATTCACGATCTCTTTACTCCGATAATGTTTTATTATCAGGTGAGCCTACAAGTATAGTTTAAATTAGAATCCTAAATTTTTTAAATTGTCCAAATATTTAATTAATTGTTAAATTAAAATATTACATTAACGTAGTTAGACCAAACATCTTCACTGTCTACCTTCACTACATTGTGCTCACAATCCCAACCAAATCCACTAGTATCTAGTATCGTCGATATCTCCTGGTAGTACTTATTCCACATTTTTATTTGCGTCATTATCTTCTCCTTACTAATCTCGACATTGCAACCATCCTTTAATGCCTGAATTTTCGCTGTGTAGGCGACACTTTTCCATCCACCTGCCACCTTGTTCCCCAAATTCTACTACTCGAGGAGAGCAGTAGATAAAGTACGGTCCAACTGTGGTGTCCACGGAACATATGACCGTTCACTTTCTTTGACCCCCTTTCCTTTGCTTTTATCCATTTAGTTCTGCATATTAGTCAATCATACAATATAGTAACACGAACTAATAATAAGTATCAATAGAATATATCAAAAGATATCCATGTAGAATAATATAATTCAAATTACCACTACTAGAAAAATGTGTATTAGCTACACATTTTTTTGCCAGGGTTCAAAAACCGTGGCTAATACACTAGTATTAGCCATGACCGCAAAACCGTGACTAATATGTAGGTTTTAGCCACGGCTCTAAAAAAGCATGGCTAATACCATTGTATTAGCCACGAAAAGCAAAAAAATGTGGCAAAAAATACCCTCTTTTAAAATACATGACCGTTCGACTACTCTAGGGTTTTAATTTTGTCGACATTTAATCTCCCACTATCATTCACTGCTTGGAATGGCGTTACTGTGGCGCTAGACAATCGACAGTGTCGCACCTCTCAAACGATGACTCCAACTTCATTTCCAAGCAGATAATGACGGTGTCAATGGTCGATGGATGCCAGGAAGTTCGTTAGGTTCACGCCGGAGCAGGTGGAGGCGCTGGAGAGGGTCTACGATGAGTGCCCTAAGCCGAGCTCGCTGAGGCGGCAGTAGCTCATCCGTGACTGCACCATACTCGCCAACATCGAGCCCAAGCAGATCAAAGTCTGGTTCCAGAACCGCAGGTAATGAATCCTCCTTGTTCTAACTCGCATTTCCTGATCTGTTTCTTCTCCGTGACAGCATTTCCTGATTATACACTTTTCAATAAGTTCTGAACCTCTAATCTTGTGCATTATAATACTTTTCTGTGTGAGAGTACGCATTTTATATTGCTTTTGAATGCAGGTGACAACTTTAACTCCTCTCTAGTAGCAATAGTTGCAGTTGAGCCTGAAATGTTGAAGGCTTGGGCTGCCTCAGAAGGAATCCATGTGGATTATCCATTTCTCTTACTTCTATTTATCTACTTATTCTTTACTTAATTTAAATAAAACAATAATGATGTTTAGTTTTGATCAGAAAATATATTATTATTTCTCTTTTTTTTTCATTGAAGCTGCTTTAAATTTACAAGATAACAGGATATCAAATGTATTTGACATATAATGTGCTAAATTGATGATTTCATTAGTAAATTGCATTGGCATTTTGAAAAATAGGTGCAGGTTCCTCTATAATCATATTGTTAGTTTACTAAAAAAATTTCCCAACTCATTGAACTCATCCAAAGGCTGTTTGAAAATACATCATAAACCTACCATATCGGTGCTTGTTTCAAGTGAATCATGTTGTGACCATACCTTTACGTCCTTGTTTTTTTTGTAAATTGATTGTAGTTTTCATTCACTAGTTTATTGTTTAAAGTGAATCATACTGTGAGAATGTGCATACAAGAGATACTGTGCGCATTTGAAAGTCATTTCCTTCTTTTAGTAATATGTATAAGATTATTAAACCCAAAGACCATTTATTTCTCTCAATGCTATAATTGTATTGAATCAATTTTTATTTTGATTCTCTGTTTCTCTGAATCAGTGTATTGAATTCATGTACTATTTGTTTGCTATTATAATTCATTTTAAATGAGATTTAAATATGCTCACTTTTTGCTTCATATTTGTAACGGGCTCAGGAGAGGCAGCATCCCAGGTTCAGATGAAGTAACGTGTTGATTTTTGTTGTTCGTAAATAAACTTCCTTCTAAATAGTTTGAAAATTTCATTCTATCTATTATTTTTATCTTGTGATGAATTGGGAACTTGCTATTTAAGACAATCTTGAAGTTGAAACTATAATCTTGAACCATTTGTGTTATCCAGATGGAACATATCCCTGTTGTTTCTACTGTACCTGGGATGGGTGGGTTCCTTCCTACCGGCCAGATGTCTGCTTTACATCCTTTTGTTATACATCAACCAGTTGTTCCAGAATCCGTGTCATCTACAAATTCTGTTATTCTGCAATCTCATGCAGGACCTCTTGAATCAATGTGTGCAATGCCTTTATAGCATTGGCATAATCAGCAGGTAATCATACTTCCAAACTATTTTGCCTTTCATATTAGCTGTTGTTAAATTGGGCCCTGCATCTCAAACACCAAATTTGATTTTTCTGTAGGAAGTGCAAGGAAATTCTCAGGCTTCCAGTCATGAAGAATACCATATATCACAATTGGAGCAGAATCTACTTAGATTTCATTCTCATTATAGCCATGAACTTCCTGCTACTGAGAATGTACTTCATTCAGAATATCTTAGTTCTCACATCAACCAACAACATAACCCTTCTGTTGCAATTTCTGTGTCAAATGAATGTAAGCATGGTGATTTTGGGGTTGTTTGGAGAGTTGGATCCCGCACAGTCGCGGCCACAGTCTGTTCGGTGGGGTCGCGGGCATGCGGCGGGATCTGCCCTGCCTTCGAAAAGAGCGGATTTCCCTCGAATTTCCGCCATGGGTAATCCACTGCGGTCACGTTGGCCTCTACGCGGATGGAATCCGCACTCGGCCAAACCACATTTTATTTCTTTGGCAATACATATTATCTTCTCTATGTTCTCAAGTTTTAATCCCTTTAAATTTATCAGGTTCTTGAATCTAATGATAAAAACATTCTATCTTCCCAAGAAACTCTAGGGACATCAAATGCAACTTCTAGTCTTAACTCCCTATTATTTGAACCAACTGCGCAGAAGAATAAACAGGTCTGGGTATCTGTTATCAAAATGAATGTTTTCTATTATTATTATTATTATTATATATATATATTAGGAGTTTACTTTTTATAATTTTACAATGGCTTTTTATTTTACTCAGAAGTGATTGTATTTTTAAAAAAATATAATTATTGGTCCAAGATCAGAATACAGAGTAAGCAATTAATGAATCACAACAGATTTTGAACTCAACTCAACAATGGTCAGCTTCCAATTTGTCTGCAAGTGCTTCCACAAGACATAGGGTTGATGCCAACATTGCTAAAGAATCTAATAATGCCAAGATAGTATTTTCTGATGCTTTTGTTCTAGCTATTGGAGCATCAATCTCATTGCCCACAAGTAAAATAGTGGAGCCTCTTCTTTTAGATGAACGAGCACTTTTGGCTTGTATAGTTTGTGCTATTCCAGCTGGATCTGATGGATGAATTAGGATCAACACTACAGTTAGTATCAAATTTTCAGAACTTGGTGTACTACTAGATTGTTAATTGATTTTGCTACTTTTATCAGAAATTGTTTTATGTCCAAATCTTACTGGTATTTACTTGATTATTTAGCTTCTGTTGGATAAAGATTGTGTCTAACTCAACTCCAGAGATTTCTTTTACAGGTCCAGGATATTATCATAAATTAATTTATGCTGGTTATTATTGCTTGTTGTATCTTATGTTGGATAATGATTGTGTCTAACTCAACTCAAGAGATTTTGCTTGGTGTTTCTTTGACAGGTGCAGGTGTATTTACTTGATTATTTGTGTTTTTTTTTAAAAACATAAATTATCATTTGCCACGGCTTGTAACCGGGCAAATAGTTTATAAAAAATGATGAGTTCACTTTTAGCCAGGGTTTCATACCGTGGCTAATAGTTGGCTTATTTGCCACGGCAGTTTTTTTCATAGCTAATACTATTTGCTACGGCCAATCTGTGGCTTAAAATTTTTAGCCACGCCGACTTTAGCCACGACATTTTCCCGTGGCTAGATCATGGCTAAAGCTTTTTAGCCACGGTTTTGGACTTTTTGCCAGGACAATTTGATCTGTCCAAAAATCAATTTTCTAGTAGTGTACCAACAATATTTAAAAACATGTTAAGTTTTATGACGAGCATATTCTAGCATGACATGAATTAAGAAGTAACAAACAACTTAAGTGTCTCGATGAGCACGATACTCATTGAACATGTTTATAGCCATAATATCCCTAAATGTGCTCCACTCAGGTGTTGCTTGAACTGCACCTACTACATCCGCATACTCAAAACTAGCCGAACCTGTATCTTGAACTAATATATCTGCATCTACTTCGACCAGTAATCTTGCATGATTTTCTTGTCTCCTCTCTACGAGAAAATTATGTAGGATGCAACATGAATTTATAATTTGAACTTGTTTAAAATTATAAACAATTAACAACTGAATACAAAATAAATCATATTATTTAGTACAACTTAATAGTCATTTACCTGTACTTTGATGTCATACAAAGATGGTCCCCTCAAAATTGCCCATATTTTTTTAAGCAGCCTAAATGTCCTCTCAATAACATTTCTCTCATTTGTGTGTCGAAGATTAAACAACTCTTTGTAATTTGTGGGATTATTGCCTTGTGCGGAACACTCTTTTAAGTGATATCTAGTTGACATATATGAAGCAAGATATCCTAGAACGTTGGTGTATCACGCATCCACAAGATAGTATTTTCCTAATGGCACCTCGAAACGATATGTCCTTTCGAGTACATTACATAACACTCTGGAGTCCGATGAGGACCCCTCCCATCCCGATAATACATACAAAAACCTCATGTTTGAATCACAAGTGCCCATGACGTTTGTTGTAATAGCTTGTTTCCTATTCTGATACCTACCCTGGTCTTTAATTGGCACTATGACTTCAATATGAGTGTCAACAATTGCGTCAATGCAATCCTATAAGAAAATGTAAGATATATTAAAACAATTTAAGCATACTTCAAATACATAAATGTTTAAGATAAATAAATAAATTGCTTACTAGAAAATGAAGCTATCTTTGCGGAGTTGATGTATCTGGAAGCTTTATATAGTCGGGGCTAACTTCAAAATATCCCATAACAACGTGTTGAAATGATGGCTTATTGTATCTGTTGAACGTATATACATTCCACCGACAACCCAAAATTTCTTATTGTGAGCTAGTACATGTAAATAAACACAAACAGACTCTCCAACAGCAACATTTTTCTTGTCTCTTAATAATCCACGTCCGATTAGAAAGTTGCACAGTGCTTTGAAAGAGCTTTTATTCATTTGAAGCTGGTTAAAACAATTGACATCCGTCCCACCGAGTAATCGATTAAACAAAGTTTTCCTTAAAATATTTTTAGCATCGACATGAATAAGATTTTTTTGTAATCGTGCTTTTCATCATCGCTACGGTGGTTGCAGTAAGAGCCGCAACTACTGCTGCTCTTCTACGTCTACGATATTTCATTGTTTCATCCATCTACATATAAATCATAGGAGAAATCATATAAAAAAATAAAAAACATACAAATACACACACGCATATACAAACACACATACACATACATAATTCATTTGTTATGTTCACGCGTCAGATTTAAAATAATAGGTCTGATATCTAATTTCTTTTAGGTAAAAAATTTAGTTTTGATTGATAATTATATGATACAAGCCCTCATACAAAACAACTGTTTGAAGAAACACAAAAAGTAATCTGTTTAAAAATAAACATGATCATACTTTTGTAAAGAGAGATTGTACTTATCATATAAATAAGTTTTGGTTTCTTATAAGTTCAATCTCATATAGTGAAAACCCATGAAATCTTTGAACAAAGTCCCCAATATGGACAAAGTCTTTTCATTATATTCCATGAACAACTTCATGTTATACCATGTGATTGTCAGATGACCAAACACTTGAAATTCATCGGGCAAATTGACTACAAATCAAACACATATCTCCTTGCAGAGAAGACCTCTCCTCTACTGGAAAAATAAACAAGGCAGAATTTTTCTTTTCAACAAAGAGTGTATTTGATGCGGAGCACAGACGAGGACGCGTTTTGGGCCCGTTCGGGGCTGATTTGGCAACTTTCCATATATAGCGTGCTCGGATTGACGATCGGGCTCCGTGATTGCGTCCGGAGCGTTGCCGCGAGTCAAAATGCTATATTACTTTATTTTTTTCAATTTATTTTGATGTATTTTTATGGACGAACCCACTGGCCAATCATAGCTGTTGATGGGGATGCCCTAGCTTCTCTTTTATTATAAATAGGATGTAGAGAGGCTGAATTCAGTGGTTGTTGAATTTGGAGAAGAATCATTCCCGGATTCCAGCGATCCCTCCCCGGTGCCGACGTCGTGGAACCCTAGGTGACGACTCATAGGCGCTCAAACTTCCCCCCAAGGTACTACCCATCCATAGCCTTCCTCTCCCCCCTCCGAAACCCTCATCCGCAGCCCCTACAGCCCCCAAATTCCAACCCGAGCACTGTTCACCGAAACGCTGTTCACGGGACTGTTTACCCGAAAACACTGTTCACGGACTTTTCACCCGAAAGCAATGTTCACTCGGCCCTCTACTTCTTCCTTCCCGTGGATCCACCATCCCGATAACCCTAAAATTCTAGATCAGTCCAGATCTAGGATTCTAGCCCCCTGATCCATTATTTCCACCGCACAACTTTCCTTTTTTGCCCGGATCTGACCCTAAATAGCGGATCTACCCACCCCCGGCCCAAATCTACTTATTTGTGGCCGGATCCACCATTTTATTGTCCGTTCGCACCATTCTTCGCCGAGGGCAGCCACCGTCACCGTCGCCTCGCCACTGGTTCCACCTCCGATCGCCGATCTACACATCCGGCCCTCGAAATCTCCAGTGTAACAGTTCAGCCTTTTATGTAGTGAGCTTTGTGGTATTGTATTCTTTGATTTGACATTTTCATTTGGTGATTTACTGTATTGTGCTGCGACTATTGCTTGTGTGGAAATTGGTTCTAGTATACTAATAATTGCAGGAGGAGTTATTCGCCACACACTTTGCTTTGGCCCTCCGAGCGGAGGAAGCCATTATAAAAATTGCTGAAACTAACTGTTTGTTTTCTGATTCAATTATTTGCGTGGTGCTATTAATTTCATTGCTTAATTTAATCGTCGCCGCCACCAATGGTTGCATTGCATTTATGGTTGTAATAGTGTGTCGCTCATGCACCCGTACCTAGAGTCATAGTTTCCGAGCACCACTAGCCTACCCCTACATCAAATTGGTATCAGAGGTCAAGTTTAGGCCATTTGCATGCTTTGTAGTGGTAGGTCATATAGAGTCTTTAGGTTCATCCATGTCTAGTTATCGTCGTCGTTCGTCTCCTCCATCTGAGTATTCTAAGTCCGCCTATACCCGATCTCATAGAGCAACTTTAGAGAAATCCTCACGTTATCATGATGATTATTATCTTCTGCGACACACCACTTCCCGAGATCGTGTCGACCCACAGACACAACCTCACTATGCTAGAGGTGATCAGTATGATGATTGTCGTCGTTCTTATCCTTACACGCGAGCGGATCGTGTTGATCCTTCGACTCGACCTGATTACCTTAGGGATGACTATTTTGAGGATCCTCACTTTGAAAGAGATCTTGAGAGTCAGTTTCGTACAGTTTCCCCTTCCTTTTACGGCTCATCGAGTCCCAAGTTTTTCAGTTATTGGCTCGTGGATATTGAGTATTATCTCGATTATTTTGAATTATTCGGTGAGCGTCGCATCAAGTTTGCGAAACTTAGGTTTTTAGATCAGGCAAGAGCATATTGGTCTAGCGTAGAGAGGACTCGTGAGCGAGATCGTCTTCATCGAGTCACGAGTTGGGTGGGCATGAAGCGTGTTTTGTGCCAGAGGTATCTGCCTTCATCATATCGGAGTCACTTGCTCGACCAATTATTTTCCCTTCACCAAGGACCTATGTCTGTCGCTGAGTATAGGGATCGTTTTGATGAGTTGGTTGTGAGAAGTGATATCCGAGAGGACCCAGCCATGATCACCACCCGATTTCGGTCTGGACTTCGATCTGATATACATACTGAGGTGGCTTATCACAGTTCGAAGTTACTCGAGCAGACATATCAGCTAGCCCTTCGCTATGAACAGTCCTTGAGATCCGCAAGAGCTGGTCGATGGGATTCTCTCCTTGACCTTCGCAGTACGAGTCCCTCCCCTATTGAGGACACCACGATGCCTGGTGCGGATTGCTCCCACCCTAGTGAGGTGCTTAGCCCAGTGAGTGACCTACCTTTAGTTTCTGATGCTCCTCTAGTGGCACTGACTGAGAGTGAGCCTGAGCGACCTATTGAGTCTGTAGTGTTGTGCCCCTCACCCACACCTCCAATTTTGGCATGTCCGGGTTTGATTAACACTCATACCCTAGACTCATGTCTTGACACCGCAACCGCATACCCAGTCTTGAGCGTAGGTTTATGTCACTTTTCCCTTGGCATTACCCTGAGTCACGTTACGAACGAGAGCTCGGAGTTTGGTGTTGATCTCGTAGTGGCTATGTCACCCATGCACAGGGGAACTACCCCTTTCGATGGTACTCATCGGGAGGACCTTGACCTTAGTGACGAGCCCTATGATGAGCCCCCTGTTGAGCCTCCTGATGATCCGCAACATCTTGGTGAGGTTGAGACTCGGGTGAGCCACTCAGGTATGACGCCTCTTTCATCATCATCTTTGGCCTTGCCCTAGAGAAGGGACCTTGAGTGGAGCATGACATATGTAGGGCCTACCTTGAGTCCATTTGAGCATACTCATATTGTGAGGACCTACCTTATGACACCTCACACACTGGATAAGTTTTGGGACATGCCACCGGCTGAGCCACCCGATGAGTTCTTTCTTGTCTGGGACGCTCACCATATTTTAGAGTCACGACTTCTAGTCGGTGTACACGATTTTCACTCAGGCTATCGTCTCCTTCGTGATGACTTTTCTTACACACCTCCTGGGGACCCCCCTGATATGCTACGTTTCCCGAGAGACATTTGGCTCTTTACGAGCTGTTATTTGAGTATAGTTGTCTCCCACGATCATCTGAGCGCTCGTCACACACAAGATGAGTTTGTCTACACTCCACCGAAAGAACCTCCTGATAAGCCACCACATTTGAGAGACATTTCAGGAATTATTAGATTTTCCTATAAGGAGTGTACCGTGTCTGTCATGTTGTCTTTGCATCATTTGCATTACCTGCATGAGTCTGCTGAGTCATTTGCACAGCATTTGCATGATTTGCATGAGTCGGTCCGCCGACGAATATTAACAAGCAATGAAAATTACAAAGCCCATGTAGTTAAGCGAAGGCGAGAGCAAATATTTAATGTAAGCGAGAAGGTAATGGTGCGAGTCCGCCCAAAGAGGCTCCCTTCGGGGCCTGCCAAGAAGTTAAGCGCAAGGCAAATGGATCCTGTTGGTACCCTAATTTTGATTTGAGTTCAGTTTTCTCTTTCTGTCTCTTGACCCAAGATTTATCTATGGTTAAAGGTTAGTTCTTTAGTTAGTTTGCTCTAGTTCAGTCTTGTCACTTTTCTAGATGAATATTTGGTTAAGTTGTTTTTCGTTCGACTATGGTCGAACGCCGCTCGACTATCGTCTATCGACTATTCGACGATCGTCTATCAGTTGGTCGACGCTCTGTCTGCATTGATAGTTCGACTATCTATTTGATAGGTCGACTATCTGTTGTGTTTGATAGTTCGACTATCTGCTTGGATAGTTCAACTATATGATAGTTCGACTATCTGTTTGATAGGTCGACTATCTGTCCGCTTTGATAGTTCGAATATCTATTTGACAGGTCGACTATCTACTTTCTGTGATAGTTCGACTATCTGTTTGATAGGTCGACTATCTGTTCTCTTTGATAGTTCGACTATCTGCTTGGATAGTTCAACTATCTGATAGTTCGACTATCTGTTTGATAGGTCGACTATCTGTTTTCTTTGATAGCTCGACTATCTGTTTGATAGGTCGACTATCTGCTTTCTTTGATAGTTCGACTATCTGTTTGATAGGTCGACTATCTGTTTTCTTTGATAGTTCGACTATCTGTTGATAAGTCGACTATCTGTTTTCTTTGATAGTTCGACTATCTGTTTGATAGGTCGACTATCTGTTTTCTTTGATAGTTCGACTATTTGTTTGATAGGTCGACTATCTGTTTTCTTTGATAGTTCGACTATCTGTTGATAGGTCGACTATCTGTTTTCTTTGATAGTTCGACTATTTGTTTGATAGGTCGACTATCTGTTTGTTTGATAGTTCGACTATCTGTCCTGATAGATCGACTATCTGATAGCTCGACTATCTGTCCTGATAGTTCGACTATCTGCTGTGGTAGTTCGACTATCTTCTTTGATAGTTCGACTATCTGTATCGTTCGACTATCTGTCTGATAGGTCGACGATCTCTGTGCTTCGGTCGACGATCTCCGAGGGTCGTTCGACGTTTTGCTGTATGTCTTGAGTAATTTTGTCATCTTCTATGATGTGATTTTTTTCATATTTATTTTGGCATATTTTATAAAAGATTATTTGAATAAATTTATGATATTATTTCCATGCAATATCTGCTCCATTCCTTATGCATGAGCCAATCTTATCTGACAAAGTATTTTGTCTTATTAGTTGAAATGTAATTTCTGCTTTATCTACCAGGCTGTCCTTTATAGCCGTTAGACTCAGAAAGTCTTTTCTGGCTGTAAAGAGTTCTTTCTGATGTGATCTTTTTCTAGCCCCTTCTTATCTGATTGGTTATGCAGCTTCTTAGAAAGATTTATCCTCTTATAGTATGTCTGTCTGCAGGATTTGTTTTTGCTTTATGCTATTTTGCAGCCCAGCTTGCAGATTTCAGTAGAAGACAAGATTCAAACTCAAATTAAAGCCGTTGCAAAGGCTCATATAAAAAGAGCTTCTTTTGAAAGAAGAACTTACTTAGAACACAGTACCCAGACCATATACTCTCAGCAGCATTCAAGCTTACAACTTACAGTTTACAACTGCTCTTAGCTCGTTCACATCCAACTGAGAAAAAGTTTTAGCTCTTCATTCTTCTTCATCCTGAGTTCATCCTGCTTACAGGAAGATTTTCACTCAGAGCTTTTTGAAGAAGAAGAAGAAGAAGATAGCTGCCTGAAGAAGAATTTTCATTTCATATTTATTATCTTCTTGTAGCTTTTTCCTTCAGATTTTCTGAAGTATTTTCTGCACTGAAGCAAGACTTCACCTGGACATTCTTTTAGCTAGGGGGAGCCTTGACTCTTTAGAGCTTTCTAGCTCAGTGCAAGTTCTTGAGCTTCTCTAATTCTATTTAAAATAGAGAAGACATTTTAACCTCCTTTCCCCCTCCTGTAAAGGGTTATTACTCCCTTCAAAAGTATACCTTGGTGGCAGGGCACCTGATCAAAAACCTGTGTTGGTTTTTAGACACCTGATCAAAAGTCTAAAGGGTTTCTAGATCTACCTGAAGCAGATCTTGTTGGTGGCAGGGCACCTGATCAAAAACCTGAGTGGATTCCTACCTTGTTGGTAGAAGAGTGGACGTACCCAAGTTGTTTGGGGAACCACTATAAATTCCCTTGTGTCGTCTGGTTGTTTGATTTATTACTTGTGTTGTTGGCTGTGATTAGTTTTAACTAGGTTTGCTAGTTGCTGTTTAGGATTCCAAGCCTTAACTATAATTACAGTTGGCTGCCTTTTGTACACAACACTTGTGTTAGGCTTTAGGGTTACTTCTCAAATATCTATAACCTTCATTCCGCAATTAACTCCAAGGGAGTTGAGTAGACAGTCAACTTTGCTAGTGTAATTTTTGATTACTCTATTCACCCCTCCTCTAGAGTAGTATCTATCTCTTTTCTTTCAATTGATATCAGAGGGAGGTTGTCTGACTGTATAGACTAACACCTAAGTCACAAGATCCTGATAGATACCAAGGATTATAGATATTCACTTTCACTTCATGACCCAGTCCAAGGATTACTCTAGCACCAGACCTCCAGTATGCAACTTAGCTAAGTTTAGCATCTGGAAGGCAAGGATTAAGTTATATATGAACTCTATTGATGAGAGTATTTTTGCTTCTATTTTGACAGGACCACCAAGAGCACCTGCTGCAGCTACTGCTTCATCATCAACTGATATGAGTGCAGTGCCTCCTCCAGATTACAATGATGAATACAAAAATGCAAAGATAG
This sequence comes from Platanthera zijinensis, assembly GCA_039513925.1. Classification (NCBI taxonomy): domain Eukaryota; kingdom Viridiplantae; phylum Streptophyta; class Magnoliopsida; order Asparagales; family Orchidaceae; genus Platanthera; species Platanthera zijinensis. The sequence goes on along the minus strand of CM077082.1, from coordinate 119,010,642 downwards.
CAGATGCCAAAGCAATAAATATTCTGGCTCAGACAATATTTGATGAAGTATTCCAGAAGGTTGCTGACTGCTCCTCAGCAAAAGCAATGTGGGATACACTGAACCAGATTGTAGCTAGTTCAGCTGATGAAAGGAAGGACAGAAGGTCCAACCTTATCTCCCAGTATGGAAATTTCAAGAAAACTGATGCTGAATCAGTTGAAGCAATGTACACAAGGCTCAGCTCAATCATCAATGAGCTGAGGACTCTTGACAAGGATATATCATTGACAGAGGTCAATGATAAGATTCTTATGTGCTTCCCTAGCACATGGGATCTGAGGATCTGGCCTATCAAGGAGGCCAGAAGCACAACATAAATCTCAACAGAAGCCCTTCTCGGCAAGCTCAAGTCCTTTGAGCAAGTGCTGAAGTCCAGGGAAGCTGAGGCTGAAGCAAAGACTCCAACTCCCACAAGAAAAGAGCAAACCCTTGCTCTCAAAGCTGCTGATGCTTCTGAAGGAAGCCAGTCCAATGAGGAACTGATGGCATTATTTGCCAAAAGGTTTCTCAAGATGGGAAGGAAAGAATTCAGAAAGAAATCTTCAAAATACGAAGAAAAACCAAGGTATGATCGTACTCCTACTAAAGAAATAATTTGCTATGGTTGCAGGAAGCCTGGATATATTCTTCCAGACTGTCCAGAGGAAAAGAATAAAGAGAAATGGAAAGACAAGGATCAGCACAGGAAGCATTCCAAGCCTTCCTCCTACGAGAACAAAAAGAAGGAGAGAGGTTTTATTGCTGAAACCTGGAGCGATTCTGATGAGAAATCTTCCTCCTCAAGCTCTAATGAGGATGAGGAAGAAAAGAAGGCAAAGGAAGTTTGCCTGATGGCAATTGATGCCTGCAGCAATCACTCAGCTGTAGAGAGTTCAGATTCTGATGAAGAAATGCCAACAGAAGATGAGGTATTGTCATCTTATGATTTTACATCTGCTGAATTTAAATTAGATTTTAAATCTTTATGTTTAGATTTAATTAGTTCTGAAAAGGAAATTAAGGACCTTAGAAGTAAACTTGCTGAATTTGAACTTATCTCTAATGAAAACATTAGGTTAACAGCAGAACTCACTAATTCTAGTGAAGAAATAAAATTCCTTAAGAATGAATTAGCTAAGTCCAAAAGGTTAGAAGAATCTCTGAATGGTAGAAGCCTTAAGTTGCTTGAAATAACCAGCATGTCTAACACTAGGTCAAGCAATAATAAATTAGGCTTAGGAGCATCTTCTAGTGAACCCCCAATCATTCTTAAAAACCATCTTTCAACTCCGGTGAATTTTATTTCAACTAGTGGAATAAAAAACACTGAGCAAGTTAATCAGGTTAATAAAGCTTTAAATAAAGCTAAGAGAGAGAAAAGAAAACAAAAGTTTAAGGAAATACAAAGAGCGTCGAACGCTACTCGACGATCGCAGGCCCAGTGGTCGAACGGAGATCGACGATCTGGGCACCCATCGTCGAACGCTGATCGACGTTTTCAACATGAATTTCAAAACTTCAACTAGAACTTTAGAAACCCGAATGTAAATAGAAACCCTAGGTTCATTGACCCATCATTTGCATGGAGAATCCCACCTAGGAGATCTTACCCGTTAGGTTATCACCCTCAACCTGCTTATTCATTTATTTCCAGTTTTTCTTTTGTGAAAAACAAGGGACCTAAGGTTACCTGGGTCCACAATGTTTAACTTATTTTTTTACAGGTAAAGACCTATCCTATCACTCAGAATAAGTGGTATTTGGATAGTGGTTGCTCCAAGCATATGACAGAAAATAAAGAACATCTGTCAAGGTTCAAGGCCAAGCTTGGCCCAAAGGTGATCTTTGGAGATTCAAGCTGTAGTCAAACTGAAGGCTATGGCAGGATGATAATTGGAGCTGTAACATTCAAGAGAGTTGCTTATGTAACTGGACTGAAGCATAATCTCATTTCAGTAAGTCAGTTATGTGATGCTGGATACCAGGTATCATTTTCTAACTCCCTTTGTAATATTACTTTAAATAATAATGTTGTGTTAGTAGGTATTAGACAAGGTAATATTTATTTAGTAGATTTTAACTCAACTCACTCTGAAATCTGCTTATTTAATGAAGTAACAAATAATAATACTTTATGGCATAAAAGGCTTAGTCATGTTAACCTCAAGAATATATCTAGGTTATCTAAACACAACCTTGTTAGAGGTTTACCTTCTTGCCCCTACAAGAAGGAGAGCCTATGCAAGGCTTGTCAATTAGGCAAGCAAACCAAGAATTCATTTAAATCAGTAAATAAAAGTGATTCTCCTAGAATCCTGTATTTATTATATTTGGACCTATTTAGCCCAATAAATGTACAGAGTTTAGGAGAGAAGTATTACACTTTAGTAATTATAGATGACTTCTCTAGATTCACTTGGGTGTTCTTTTTGAGAACTAAGGCTGATAACTTCAAAGCCCTTACAGATTTTCTATTATGTGTGCAGACTGAGTACTCTACTCATGTGGCCTTGATCAGAAGTGATCATGGTACTGAGTTTGACTCTCTTCTCATGTAAGAATTCTGTGAGAGAGAAGGTATCAAACATAGCTTCTCAGCTCCTAGAACTCCCCAACAAAATGGGGTAGTGGAAAGGAAAAACAGAACCCTGATTGAAGCTGCAGGCACACTATTGGCAGATGCTAACATTCCTCTCTCCTATTGGGCAAAAGCTGTTAGCACAGCTAATTATGTGCTGAACAGAAGTCTGATACACAAGCTTAAGTGTAAAACTCCTTATGAGTTGCTTAAAGGAAATAAACCTAAAATAAATTATTTTAGAGTATTTGGTTGTGTAGTTTATATTCATAATAATAATAATAAAGAATACCTTAGAAAATTTGAAGCAAAAGCTTCAATGGGAATTTTTCTTGGATATTCCCAAGTAAGCAAAGCTTATAGGTTATTTAATAAATCTTCTTCTAAAATTGAGGAATCTGTTCATGTGTCCTTTGATGAATCTCAAATGTTTTACAAGGAGAAGGAAACTTCCCCTTCCTCAAGTTCATTGCAGGTACCAGAATCTAGCAAAGATGTCACTCAAGAGATTCTCCATCTATCAACTCTTCATATCACTGAATCAGACAGTGATGAAGACCTTGTAGAAGTTGTTGTTGTACCACCAATAGTAGATCAAATTCCTCCTGAGGAATTAATCCCAACTATTGCTGAAGATCACATCCCACATGCTGATGTTGTCACACTTAGAGATCATCCTACATCTCAAGTGATAGGAGACATATCAGCTGGTGTTCAAACAAGACATCAATTAAGACAGGATGTGATGCATGCTTGTTTCCTTTCACAGATTGAGCCCCTCACCATTAAAGATGCTGAGCTAGATCCCCACTAGATCATTGCTATGCAAGAGGAACTTAATCAGTTTGAAAGATGTAAAGTATGGACTTTGGTTCCAAGACCTAAAGGCCAACTGATCATAGACACCAAGTGGGTGTATAGAAACAAGTTGGATGCAAATGGAATCATTGTAAGGAACAAAGCTAGGCTTGTAGCTCAGGGCTACAGACAGGAGGAAGGTATAGATTATGACCAAACCTTTGCTCCTGTTGCAAGGCTAGAGGCAATAAGGATCTTTCTAGCCTATGCAGCCTATATGAAGTTTAAGGTTTTTCAGATGGATGTCAAAAGTGCCTTTCTAAATGGTGAGCTAAAGGAACAGGTATTTGTTGAGCAACCACCTGGGTTTGTTTCTTCAACTCAGCCCTCACATGTTTTCAAGTTGCAAAAAGCTCTTTATGGACTCAAACAAGCACCCAGAGCCCGGTATGAGACTCTAACTAGTTTCCTGTTAGAGCACAACTTTGTTAGGGGAGTAGTTGATAGAACCCTTTTCGTCAAGCACCACAAGGACACAATCTTGTTAGTTCAAGTGTATGTGGATGACATTATTTTTTGTTCCACTGATCCCAAACTGTGTAAAAAGTTCTCTGACTTGATGCATTCCAAGTTTGAGATGAGTAGTATGGGTGAGCTGTCTTACTTTCTTGGTCTCCAAGTAAAGCAAGATGTTGATGGCATCTTATCTCCCAATCCAAATATGCCAAGGAATTGGTAAAGAAGTTTGGGATGGCTGATGCTTCAGCAATGCATACACCTATGGCTACTAATGTAGTTATAGATTCTGATGATCAGGGAAAGCCTGTTGATCAAAAGAATTATAGGGCCATTGTTGGTTCCCTATTGTATTTAACTGCAAGTAGGCCAGATATAATGTTTGTTACATGCCTTTGTGCTAGATTCCAGGTCAACCCCAAGGAATCTCATCTGATTCTTCTCAAGAGAATCTTGAGATACCTGAAGGGATGCCCAAATCTAGGACTTTGGTACCCAGCTGAATCAGAATTTGAGTTAATTGGATACTCTGATTCTGATTATGCTGGTTGTCGAGTTGACAGGAAAAGTACCTCAGGAACTTGTCAGTTCCTGGGAGAGAGATTGGTCTCTTGGTTCTGTAAGAAGCAGGCTTCTTGATGGAGCCGACTTCCCACGACATGTGGCCAAGGAGCGTCCTCCCTCCGACGATGATGGTGACCCGGTAAATTTGAATGGAGACGTTGCTGATGTGGCCGCCATTGATCCCCATCGGAGAGAGTTTGTGGATTGGGACGATCATTGCCGCAAGCTCGAGGATGGCTTTTCTTCCGCGACGCCACCGCCACCTCCGCCACATGTTTTGCTCGACGTCCGCCGCCATTTTATAAAAATATATAATTATAAATTAAATAATTATAATTATATATTTTTAATAATTTATTATTTTAAGCATTTTTATTTCAAGCATTTTTATATTTATTGCATTTCAATAAGTCATGTAATGATGGGGTGCTTATAACCATCATTGATTGTTTTTATTATTTCATTTCTTGTATTATGATGGGTGCTTATAACCATCATAATTTTCATTTTGAATTTTGAATTTTGAATGTTGATTGGAGGGAGATTGAGTGGTGTAGGCTATATATAGCCATGTTATGAAGGATTAATTAGTGAATGAATGAAAATTTAAAACCTAATTCCTCTCTAAGAGAAATTTCGGCCAAAGAGAACTCCTCCTTGCCGCCGCCCCTTGGCTTGTGGTGTGAAGCCACCGCCCCCCCTTGCTCCCTCCATCCGTTCGGTGCGACTCCGGCGCGGCTTCCTTCGGTGCGACTCCTTGGAAGAAGGTTGCAAACCCCTCGGTGAGACGCCGGCGGATCTGTGGAGAGAGTGATTCTCCCACAGTTATCTTGTGTAAACGTTTTCTGGTTGGCGTGACACGAAGAAGGCGACGAATTTCTCTCCCTCCGTCGTATCTCCGGTGGTGCCGTTAAGGAACGATTCTAGTCGAGTGAAACCGGACTCATCCCATCCGGTTGGGTAACGAAAATTTCTACTTTATGTGTTTCTCTTCCCTTGATAATTCTTGTGGCATTGGCAAATTGCGTGGCTTGTGTAACGCTTGATTTTTCGTGGTTTAATTTATTTTTGTTATTGTCTTGTTTACCGTATTTTTGTTTAAGTTCGTGAGGAGTGGCGGCCCTCGTTTGTATTTTGTTGGGAGAGAACCATCCTTGCCCGAATCGTTTGTTTTCGGTGGTTTTTCTTTTGGTACAACACGCTCGATCGAACTGTGTGGGTTCTTTTCGCTTGAGAGGACCTTGGCCTATCGCCTTGGTATTATCTTAAGGGGCTTTGCGAACCCCACGTAATTGTTAATCTAATAATAATTTTAATTGATCCGCTGCTACGTTAAATGCTTGAGTGTGACGTGAGAGTTATCAGAGAGCATTGCGTTAATTTGTCGGCCACCAAAACGCTCGAAAGAGCGGCCCTACATCAATTTGGTATCAGAGGGAGGTTGTTTCAACTCCCAAGTTGCAAACATCTTCTCTGCGTTCTTCGTTGGTCGATCTCATCTTTCTAGGATCTGAAATTTTCGGATTGGTCTGCGTTTAGTAAAACCCTTCGGAATTTTAAACTTGTCAAAAAAATTTGAAAAAAATTATGTAGCTTCCTGCACTTATTTCAAGTAACATTAAAACAGAAAATTTTTTGATTCGTCTTCGTTAGGTCAGCCTGAAAATTGGAATATCGTAATTCTGTCTAGTTGGTCTGCAAATAGCGGGCTGAAATCTTTATTTTTCAGCGAAATTTTAAAAAAAAAAAATTCAAATCTGAAAATTAAAATTTCAAATTTAAAAATTTAAAATTCAAATTTCGAATTTTAAATTTCAAATTTTAAAAATTAAAATTTCAAAATTAAAAATTCAAATTTGGAATTGAATTTCAAATTTCAAATTTCAAATTTCAAATTTCAAAATTCAAAATTCAAAATTTCAAATTTCAAATTTCAAAATTCGAAATTCAAAATTCAAAATTCAAAATTAAAATTTCAAAATTCAAAATTCAAAATTCAAATTTCAAAATTTCAAATTTCAAATTTCGAAATTCAAAATTCAAAATTCAAAATTCAAAATTCAAAATTCAAATTTCAAATCAAAAAATTTCAAATTTTTCTCAAAATTACAAAAAAAAATAATAATAGTGGTCTGCAAATAGCAGCCTAAAAATGTTATTTTTTTTCTCAAAATCTAAAATTTAAAATTTCTGGTATTTCTCCATCTAATTATTAGTAAGAAAACAAAAAAAAAATTATTTTTCATTCAGTAATTATTTTTATTAATTAATTTGAAAATTTAGTATTTGGTGTGCCAATAGCCGGCTAAATTTTTTTTTCTGCAATAAAAAAATCTGAAAAAATTTAATTAATAATCCTTATAATTTTCTTGCTCAAAAAATAAAAAAATATGCATGTATTATTTTTTTAAACTAGCGGGAACAATTAAATCTTTGAGATTTAATTAGGGCCAGTTCGCTTTTCTTTGCATGTGCACAAGTTTCAGATCGAGTTTCTTCTCCGGTTCTCACTAAATGACATATGACGTATATGCTTCTCGGTTAGACTATTCTTATGCTAAGGATATGGCTAAACACACCCCTAGGGCACACCACATTTATCCTACTTATGACGGTTTAGAGTATCCCAAAAAATTTAGAGACTGGCTTAAGGGATTAGAACAATATTTTAATTATCACTTATGGGATGACTACGAAAAGGTTAGCTTTGCCCGAGAGCGATTAGTAGGCCGGGCCCGATTATTTTGGTTAAACGAAGAGCGTCGTGTTGGTAGCTATCGTTATGCATGGCCGCACATGCGTAACCTCCTCTCGGATCAATTTGATCCCGCCTACCTGCGCACTAATAGCACCACATCCGTTAGTAAGAATAGTTACAGCACTAGACACGTATCGACTTATAGGAGTGACCCTACGCCTCAGGATAGATCCTATCCCCAGAGATGTAGTATTACCCAGAGTGTGCCTAGTCCCACCTATAGGAAACATAAGTCATTCCGACCCAAAAATTTGAACTCGAAAGAGGTTACTATTACGGTGCTTGCTTCCTTAGCCTCGACATCTAAGCCCTCTGATATAGTGACTGATACCTCTGAGGATGCTTATGTGGATATAGAATCTCTGGAAGATGAAATCAATCAGCTAGTTGAGAGTCTTCCTTCACTTACGATAGTGCCTGACTCTCCTGTTGAACCTGAGGATGTGATTAGGACTGCACCCGTCACTGAGGACGAGGCAAGTTTCACTGACGCTTTTAGTGACGTTGAGGAGATTGGTTACCCTAGTGACCTGGAAGAGGATTTCTCCCCTGAGGAATCATCTCCAATCCCCTTCGATGATAATTTAGTCATGGAATCTTCTGTTGACCCTGAGCTAGTAGACATTCCGGTTGAGTCGGTAGAGTCATCCGATGCTGAGAGCTTACATGTCACTGATTTAGGTGATGACTTGCTAGGATCTGACGTTATATTGGTTGACCCAGGATTATTAGAGGTTTCTATGGTATTGGTAGAGTCACCTTGGGATGGATGTTCAGTTTGGGATAAGCTTAGTGTGATACATCCGGGAGTTAGTCCTTTGACGTTATTATCGCCGCTTGGAACTCAAGCTAATTATTATACTCCCCTGGATTCGATTTGCCCATCCCCCTATTCTTACTTAGACGATGTCCCCACCTCATGGGAAGAATTATGTTTGGATGACGATAGCACTGAGGGCCCAACTGACTTTTCTTTGATGATAGCCCCTTCGCCTGAGGCCCAAGTTAGTTTGGAAATTTTATCGGATATGAATTTGCCTACTATTGAGACGATCACTGTTTCTGACGTAAGTAAAATTTCTAATGATTTGGTGGATTCATTCTGTGGCGAAACGTTAACTGAGGATGAGTTTTCAGTGAGGACGAATCCACTATTCGAGTTTACTTTTGATTTTAAAGGCTTGCAATCGGAGGCGTTCTCTTGGACGCTTAATCCATGCTTTGACGTTGAGTGTGACTTGGTTCGCCCAACGGAGTCAACCCTGTCGACTCTCCCTCCGGTTCCCTTAGCTCGAGTAGATGATTTAGTCATTTCTAGCCCTTCATATTTAGAGAAGTTTATTATTCCCGCCATCCCGTTAAACTTACTTAGAAGTTCGTGGGCGAACGTAGTTGATGACGAACGTTTTTCGCTGACTATTTATTATGATATTTTTAAATCAAAATTTAATTTTAAATTTAAAACGAAAACGTTGGAACCCACTACGTTAATTTTTGAATTTAAAACACATGTGCCACCGGACATAATTCCGTTATTTTATTCTATTAATTCAAGTCATGTGACACATGGGTTCTCCTCTCATGGTTTTAATTTAATTAGGCGCATTTTTAATTTCTTGACCCTTCTAAATGCGTCCTTTAAATTAGTTGCGAGGTTGTTTCGAATAGTCTTCCACCGTTATGTGAATGGTTTGGTTTTGATTTGTCTCACCCCTAAACAGATGCCCCCGGGCACTTTAGAAATATTAACGAATAAGCTAGTCCATTTTTTACGAATTTTACGGAAGTTTGGTGACATGACATTCCTGATAAAATTTTCCACTGATTGGGGCATAGCTCCTATTTTCATCGTTATATACTTTACGCTTTATGCTTTAATGCCACCAGAACTGTCTACCTCTCCGTATATATTTTCCACTATGCTTTCTATTGGGTTGGGTGGTGATAGTTTTCTAGGATCGTTCCCCTTCTCGGTCTCCATCGGAGGTACGTTGGTGGATGTTGTTGAAATTCTTTTTCCTTCTTTGGCTAACGCGTATTTGAGGTCCCTCCAAGACCACCTTTTGCCATGCAGGTTCTTCTTCCCTGCTGACGATCTTCCAGGCAAGTACAAACAGGCATCCTCATCAGTGATGAGTATTTTTAAGAGGGGGAGGATTGATGGAGCCGACTTCCCACGACATGTGGCCAAGGAGCGTCCTCCCTCCGACGATGATGGTGACCCGGTAAATTTGAATGGAGACGTTGCTGATGTGGCCGCCATTGATCCCCATCGGAGAGAGTTTGTGGATTGGGACGATCGTTGCCGCAAGCTCGAGGATGGCTTTTCTTCCGCGACGCCACCGCCACCTCCGCCACATGTTTTGCTCGACGTCCGCCGCCATTTTATAAAAATATATAATTATAAATTAAATAATTATAATTATATATTTTTAATAATTTATTATTTTAAGCAATTTTATTTCAAGCATTTTTATATTTATTGCATTTCAATAAGTCATGTAATGATGGGGTGCTTATAACCATCATTGATTGTTTTTATTATTTCATTTCTTGTATTATGATGGGTGCTTATAACCATCATAATTTTCATTTTGAATTTTGAATTTTGAATGTTGATTGGAGGGAGATTGAGTGGTGTAGGCTATATATAGCCATGTTATGAAGGATTAATTAGTGAATGAATGAAAATTTAAAACCTAATTCCTCTCTAAGAGAAATTTCGGCCAAAGAGAACTCCTCCTTGCCGCCGCCCCTTGGCTTGTGGTGTGAAGCCACCGCCCCCCCTTGCTCCCTCCATCCGTTCGGTGCGACTCCGGCGCGGCTTCCTTCGGTGCGACTCCTTGGAAGAAGGTTGCAAACCCCTCGGTGAGACGCCGGCGGATCTGTGGAGAGAGTGATTCTCCCACAGTTATCTTGTGTAAACGTTTTCTGGTTGGCGTGACACGAAGAAGGCGACGAATTTCTCTCCCTCCGTCGTATCTCCGGTGGTGCCGTTAAGGAACGATTCTAGTCGAGTGAAACCGGACTCATCCCATCCGGTTGGGTAACGAAAATTTCTACTTTATGTGTTTCTCTTCCCTTGATAATTCTTGTGGCATTGGCAAATTGCGTGGCTTGTGTAACGCTTGATTTTTCGTGGTTTAATTTATTTTTGTTATTGTCTTGTTTACCGTATTTTTGTTTAAGTTCGTGAGGAGTGGCGGCCCTCGTTTGTATTTTGTTGGGAGAGAACCATCCTTGCCCGAATCGTTTGTTTTCGGTGGTTTCTCTTTTGGTACAACACGCTCGATCGAACTGTGTGGGTTCTTTTCGCTTGAGAGGACCTTGGCCTATCGCCTTGGTATTATCTTAAGGGGCTTTGCGAACCCCACGTAATTGTTAATCTAATAATAATTTTAATTGATCCGCTGCTACGTTAAATGCTTGAGTGTGACGTGAGAGTTATCAGAGAGCATTGCGTTAATTTGTCGGCCACCAAAACGCTCGAAAGAGCGGCCCTACATCACTTCTGTCTCAACTTCAACTGCAGAGGCTGAATATATAGCAGCTGCTAGTTGTTGTTCACAGATCCTGTGGATACAAAACCAGCTTTTGGATTATGAGTACACACACAAGAACACAAAAATCATGTGTGTTAGTACTAGTGTTATCTCTATTGCACAAAATCCTGTGCACCACTCTAGAACGAAACACATTGAGATCCGACACCATTTCCTGAGAGATTGTGTGGAAAAGAACAAGATCAGCCTTGAGTTCATATCCACTGACCTTCAGAGAGGTGATATATTCACCAAGCCCTTAGATGAACAGAAGCATCTGTTCTTTTTGGTTCAACTAGGCATGATTAATGGAAGAGACTAAGTGTGACGTCTGCCTTGTTGAAACCTGCTTGAAGATCGTCGAACGACGCTCGAAGATAGTTGATCGGATCAAGCCTATCGTCGACCTATGGTTGATGATAGCTTATCTGCTTGAAGATCGTCGACCGACGTTCGAAGATCGTCGAACAGGTCGAGCCTATCGTCGATCTATGGTTGACGACAGCTTGTTGTTTGTGAAGACAGAAATAGTCGAACGATGGATCGACTACTCTGCTTCAGGAACGATCGTCGAACGACCGTTCGACCATCGTTTCTAGTATCTTTTAAATAGATCGACGATCATTGTTTTAATATAAAGCCGATGGTGGACCTAGGTTAAGAGATCTTTCTTTTTATCGTCGACGGAGAGCGTCTTCTCGCATTCCGTCTTCCTGCTTGCTCTTTGTCTCGCGATTTCTGTCGTTTCGCCTTCGCCGTCTCCCTCGTCTTATCCAGCCCCTTCGATGGCGATAGCTCCAGCTCTCCTGATAGTGGTGAAGTTTTATGCTGGCTTAAGTGTGGATTTCGATTCCTTTAGCTGCTGTGAATCTGCAATTGTAGAAATTCTCAACCTATGCAAAGATCAAGGTTTGGAAAAGTTAATGTCCTCCAGGATAAAGATAAACATTCCCGAGATCAAAGAATGGGCATTTACTTCATCCTCCAATGACGAATCAATGACCGGAACAATTGGCGGAGAAGAGGTAACTTTGACTCCCGCCATTTTAACTGAAATTTTTGGATTGTTAAATGGGGAAGAAGATTACGAGCAAGATACCCCAGAGTTTGGGAGAATGCTGACAGAGTTAGGACATGCCGACGACATTCCTGCTAAGCTGCTTAAGGTAAATTTTCCGCTGAAGATTAAGTTCCTTGCTGAACTCGTCGGAAAAGTGCTACTAGGAAGCACTCTGCCCATGACAATATTACAAGGCAACAGTTTGCCCTAATGTGTGCAATTGTGAACAAAAAGAAGATTAACTGGGCAGGAGTATTGTTTGATTTGATCAGGAAAAAGAACAGCAAGAAGGAAGTCACCCTAGGTAGGGTGCTTGGGATTTTTCTGAAGGAAAAATATCCCCATTTGTTAGTTTCAGCTGCTACTTCCATCAATGCCAGCAAGAAGATGGACCCAACCTTGTTCGTCAAGTGGAAAAGGACTTTTCTGAAGCCCGCTCCAGCAGGGGTTGCTCCAGCTGCATCTGAGAGCACCAGGACTGCTTCAGTTACTCCTCTCCTACAAGAAGCTGGCTCAGCAAATCTCTCCCTTCCATCTTCTTCATCTGCATTACCGTCTACTTCAGTTGAAGTTCCATCAACTTCAATTGAAGTACGACCTTCTGCCTCTCATCTTCCTGATTCATCTACAATTCTCCATGCATCACCTCCTGCATCTCCTCTCCCTTCTCATCTTGCTGGGATCTCACATCCCAGTTTTGATTTGTTGGTTTCTGAGATATCCACTCCTCCTCAGTCTCCAATTCCTTCTTCAGATCACATTGATCATCTTGCATCCACCCATCACTCTCCAGTTCACTCTCCATCTCCAGTTCACTCTCCAGTTCATCAAGAATACACCATTCCTGCTGATCATCCATCCACTGAGATTCCCCCATCATCATTTGAAATCACTCCAGCATTCATTTCTAGCATCTTGGAGTTAATTACTCCTTCAATCAAAATTATGATTGAAGAGGCAATTGCTCCCCTTGCATCCTCCATCTCTTCTTTGACTGCTGCCATCCAAGCTCTTTCAAAATCTGCTGAGCCCTCTTCATCTAGGGACCTGGTTTCAGTATCTACTGAAATCAGGCAGGGGTAGATGCTTTATGAAGATGCCTCTGAGCTGCCCTTGGCCTCCCCTCCAGCAGATCCTCCTGCAGTTGCAGAGAAAGAGATAGAAGAATCAGCTCCTCCTCCATTGTCTGAAAAAGAAATTTCTGATGCTGTAATGAAGTCTGAATTCATTGTCAAAGTTTGCCTAGAAGAATGCTCCACTCCCCTGGTCGCCCTATACCTAGAAGGAGTTATTACTTCCTTCCTAGATGAATTATGGGAGTTAGGACATTCAAAGGACAATTCTGAAGGTATCCCTTTTACTCACTTTTTAGACTTGATAACTGATATGCTAGTATGGGAATACCTGGAAGGAATGATTCGATGTCTTTTAGCAAATTTTTGTTCATAATACTACAGATAAAATGGAAGAAGTATTAAATGTTCAGGAGCTTGATCACCAACCAGCTCCAGAAGTTCAATCTGAACCAGAACCAGTTGTTCAAGTTTCTGAGGCTGCTCAGCCAGCTCAGCTAGCAGTGCAAGTAGAACTGGTCCCCATGACAGTTTCTGATCAACAAGAAAAGGCTTCAGATGTTCAAATTGAAAAGTCTACCGTCTGGGATGACTCTCCTAGATTGGATTTAGATGCTCTCCTGGCACAGGATGACATGGAAGAAGAATTAGAAAAAGCTGTCCTAAAAGAGAAGGAAAGAGCTGTGCAAGAGGCAATTGATCCGTATGATCTTCCTATTTCTTCAAATTCTGAGGATGAGATTGATTCTGATGAATCTGATGAGTCTAAGAGAAAGAGATCTGCTAAAAAGAAAAGGAAAGTTGTGGCTCCTCCTCCTCCAAATCCTGATAATGATACTCCCTACTATATCTTAAAAGGAATTGATCATAAATCTAAAGAATTTCAACACTGGATGGCATTTTCTAAAAATCAGCAGAAGCAAAGAAAGAAGTCAAAGAGGTATGACAGTCCTGTCCCAAGATGGACTCCTAGAGGTCCTCCTCCTCCACCTCCCAGTGCAAGAGCCTCTGGAAACCTATCTGCAAATCCTGTTGTTCAGTCTGACAGGTTTAACCCATCTCAGTCATCACAAAGGAAAAGTTCTCAAGGATATCAAGGTAGAACTCAATCTGGCTATCAAAGACCTGATGCTGATGTTAAGGAACAAGTGAAGGAGGTAGTTTATCAAAGACCAACTTTTTCTCCTCATCCTTCCAAAGAACTCAAGAGCTCAACCTCTCCAAAGCCAGATCATGCTGTGAAGGCTGTTTCAAAAGGTAAGCGAATTATTTTCTCTGAAAAATCTAGCAAGAAATTTGCTGAGTTTGCACCTCCTTCTTATCTAGTTATTCAGGATAAAGAGCCAGCTGAAAGTCTGCTAGACATGTCTATTAAGTTTAAAGCTGTGAAACCTGTTGATACAACCTCTGAAAATATGTATGAAAGCCCAGAGCTTGTTCCTGACTTCAGGATGGCTCGATTGATTGAACTTGTTGGTTCAGCCCAAATTAAGAAAGCTAAAGCTGAAGGCAAAGACACTGCCGGATTAACCACTATGTCAAAATTCAGAATGAAGGAGCTCGATAAATTCCAGGTTAGACTTGAGGTATTTGATCCTTCAAAATACATGGAAAAACATCCTGAAGCAGTTGTCCCAAGGGCGTCTGAAACTAAAATCATTGGAGAATAAGACCGGAAGCTGTCAAGGAAAGAAGTTCTAGATCCTTCTAGAAAAATTACTTTCATTCCTAGTTCTTCTGAACCTAAAACTAATTCTGAAGCATCTTAAAATTTCATTGATTGACAGTTATTTGCTTATCTGATTGATTGATGTTATCTGCTTAGTTATTTCCCTTCATGTACTTTATTTATTTTCAGTATTTAGTTTTGTGTTAAGTTGTTGAGAGACTTAACACAAATAGGGGGAGATTGTTGGTACCCTAGTTTTGATTTGAGTTCAGTCTTCTCTTTCTATCTCTTGACCCAAGATTTATCTATGGTCAAAGGTTAGTTGTTTAGTTAGTTTGCTCTAGTTTAGTCTTGTCACTTTTCCAGATGAATATTTGGTTAAGTTGTTTTTCGTTCGACTATGGTCGAACGCCGCTCGACTATCGTCTATCGACTGTTCGACGATCGTCTATCAGTTGGTCGACGTTCTGTTTGCGTTGATAGTTTGACTATCTGTTTGATAGGTCGACTATCTATTGTGTTTGATAGTTCGACTATCTGCTTGGATAGTTCAACTATCTGATAGTTCGACTATCTGTTTGATAGGTCGACTATCTGTCCGCTTTGATAGTTCGACTCCATAGTTAAGCGTGCTTGGGCGAGAGTAGTACTGGGATGGGTGACCTCCTGGGAAGTCCCCGTACGGCCCAACTTAACTGTCGAGTTCGCTCATCAAAGGGAGGCTGTGGCCACCAACAACCCGCCTGTGGAGGGAGAGGGGTTGGGGTGCTTGGGCTGCAGCCTGGTAGCGACGCCTAGAGCGGAGCCGTGGCACTGCCACGTTGGATCGGCTAGGGTCATTCTGTTTGATAGGTCGACTATCTGCTTTCTGTGATAGTTCGACAATCTGTTTGATAGGTCGACTATATGTTCTCTTTGATAGTTCGACTATCTGCTTCGATAGTTCAACTATCTGATAGTTCGACTATCTGTTTGATAGGTCGACTATCTGTTTTCTTTGATAGCTCGACTATCTGTTTGATAGGTCGACTATCTGCTTTCTTTGATAGTTCGACTATCTGTTTGATAGGTCGACTATCTGTTTTCTTTGATAGTTCGACTATCTGTTGATAAATCGACTATCTATTTTCTTTGATAGTTCGACTATCTGTTTGATAGGCCGACTATCTGTTTTCTTTGATAGTTCGACTATCTGTTTGATAGGTCGACTATCTGTTTTCTTTGATAGTTCGACTATCTGTTGATAGGTCGACTATCTATTTTCTTTGATAGTTCGACTATCTGTTTGATAAGTCAACTATCTATTTTGTTTGATAGTTTGACTATCTGTCCTGATAGATCGACTATTTGATAGCTCGACTATCTGTCCTGATAGTTCGACTATCTGCTGTGGTAGTTCGACTATCTTCTTTGATAGTTCGACTATCTGTATCGTTCGACTATCTGTCTGATAGGTCGACGATCTCTGTGCTTCGGTCGACGATCTCCGAGGGTCGTTCGACGTTTTGCTGTATGTCTTGAGTAATTTTGTCATCTTCTATGATGTGATTTATTTCATATTTATTTTGGCATATTTTATAAAAGATTATTTGAATAAATTTATGATATTATTTCCATGCAATATCTGCTCCATTCCTTATGCATGAGCCAATCTTATCTGACAAAGTATTTTGTCTTATTAGTTGAAATGTAATTTCTGCTTTATCTGCCAGGCTGTCTTTTATAGTCGTTAGACTCAGAAAGTCTTTTCTGCCTGTAAAGAGTTCTTTCTGATGTGATCTTTTTCTAGCCCCTTCTTATCTGATTGGTTATGCAGCTTCTTAGAAAACTTTATCCTCTTATAGTATGTCTGTCTGCAGGATTTGTTTTTGCTTTATGCTATTTGGAGCCCAGCTTGCAGATTTCAGTAGAAGACAAGATTCAAACTCAAATTAAAGCCATTGCAAAGGCTCATATAAAAAGAGCTTCTTTTGAAAGAAGAACTTACTTAGAACACAGTACCCAAATCATATACTCTCAGCAGCATTCAAGCTTACAACTTACAGTTTACAACTGCTCTCAGCTCGTTCACATCCAACTGAGAAGAAGTTTTAGCTCTTCATTCTTCTTCATCCTGAGTTCATCCTACTTACAGGAAGATTTTCACTCAGAGCTTTTTGAAGAAGAAGAAGAAGATAGCTGCCTGAAGAAGAATTTTCATTTCATATTTATTATCTTCTTGTAGCTTTTTCCTTCAGATTTTCTGAAGTATTTTCTGCACTGAAGCAAGACTTCACCTGGGCATTCTTTTAGTCAGGGGGAGCCTTGACTCTTTAGAGCTTTCTAGCTCAGTGCAAGTTCTTGAGCTTCTCTAATTCTATTTAAAATAGAGAAGACATTTTAACCTCCTTTCCCCCTCCTGTAAAGGGTTATTACTCCCTTCAAAAGTATACCTTGGTGGCAGGGCACCTGATCAAAAACCTGTGTTGGTTTTTAGACACCTGATCAAAAGTCTAAAGGGTTTCTAGATCTACCTGAAGCAGATCTTGTTGGTGGCAGGGCACCTGATCAAAAACCTGAGTGGATTCCTACCTTGTTGGTAGAAGAGTGGACGTACCCAAGTTGTTTGGGGAACCACTATAAATTCCCTTGTGTCGTCTGGTTGTTTGATTTATTACTTGTGCTGTTGGCTGTGATTAGTTTTAACTAGGTTTGCTAGTTGCTGTTTAGGATTCCAAGCCTTAACTGTAATTACAGTTGGCTGTCTTTTGTGCACAACACTTGTGTTAGGCTTTAGGGTTACTTCTCAAATATCTATAACCTTCATTCCGCAATTAACTCCAAGGGAGTTGAGTAGACAGTCAACTTTGCTAGTGCAATTTTTGATTACTCTATTCACCCCCCCTCTAGAATAGTATCTATCTCTTTTCTTTCAAATCCGTACTCCATTATTAGTCGTATTGGGACCAACGCCTACCGACTTGACATCCCGGTTAGTATGGGAATTCGTCCTGTGTTTAATGTTGAAGATTTGACTCCATACTATGAATCTCATGAGTATGTGGACCCGAGTAGTGGAGATACCCAGCCACCCCCATCCCCACTGTCGTTGCCATATCACCCTCATACGTCCCCACCCATTGTTGAACTCCACCCACCTGGGGACTCGTCTTCTTTGGTTTCACCACAGGCACCACCGATCGCATCGGGATCCACCACTCGTGAGTTGAGCGTTGAGAGCTTCATGGAGACCAGACTCCACTAGTGCATTCCCACTACAGGCATTGCTAACTCTTGGGTACTTGCAGCAGAGCTTGATCGATTCACCCCTGGAATTCGACTTCAGCACGTCCGTCTCCATTTACCGGAGATGACATCTTTTCAGTCAGGAGGAGTTGATCGTCGAGGACACTTTCCAGCGACGACACTTGGGCGACCTCTGATGGACCTCTTCGAGTTTTACCTGCCATGCAGCGAGAAAATTTTGATCCCTATTCATCGGGAGATGAATTCTTTCAAGCCGGAGAGATTAATGCGGAGCACAGACGAGGACGCGTTTTGGGCCCGTTCGGGGCTGATTTGGCAACTTTCCATATATGACGTGCTCGGATTGACGATCGGGCTACGCGATTGCGTCCGGAGCGTTGCCGCGAGTCAAAATGCTATATTACGTTATTTTTTTCAGTTTATTTTGATGTATTTTTATGGACGAACCCACCGGCCAATCTTAGCCGTTGATGGGGATTCCCTAGCTTCTCTTTTATTATAAATAGGATGTAGAGAGGCTGAATTAAGTGGTTGTTGAATTTGGAGAAGAATCATTCCCGGATTCCAGCGATCCCTCCCTGGTGCCGACGCCGTGGAACCCTAGGTGACGACTCCTAAGCGCTCAAACTTCCCCCCAAGGTACTACTCATCCATAGCCTTCTTCTCCCCCTCCGAAACCCTCATCTGCAGCCCCTACAGCCCCCAAATTCCAACCCGAGCACTGTTCACGGTACTGTTCACTGAAACGCTGTTCACGGGATTGTTTACCCGAAAACACTGTTCACGGACTGTTCACCCGAAAGCATTGTTCACTCCGCCCTCTACATCTTCCTTCTCGTGGATCCACCATCCCGATAACCCTAAAATTCTAAATCAGTCCAGATCTAGGATTCTAGCCCCCCGATCCATTATTTCCACCGCACAACTTTCCATTTTTGCCCGGATCCGACCCTAAATAGCGGATCTACCCACCCCCGGCCCAAATCTACTTATTTGTGGCCGGATCCACCATTTTATTGTCCGTTCGCACCATTCTCTGCCGAGGGCAGCCACCGTCACCGTCGCCTCGCCACCGGTTCCACCTCCGATCGCCGATCTACACATCCGGCCCTCTAAATCTCCAGTGTCTCGGTTCAGCCCTCTATGTAGTGAGTTTTGTGGTATTGTATTCTTTGATTTGACATTTTCATTTGGTGATTTACTGTATTGTGCTGCAACTATTGTTTGTGGAAATTAGTTCTAGTATACTAATAATTGCAGGAGGAGTTATTCGCCGCACACTTTGCTTTGGCCCTCCGAGCGGAGGAAGCCATTATAAAAATTGCTGAAACTAACTGTTTGTTTTCTGATTCAATTATTTGCGTGGTGCTATTAATTTCATTGCTTAATTTAATCGTCGCCGCCACCAACGGTTGCATTGCATATATGGTTGTAATAGTGTGTCGCTCATGCACCCGCACCTAGAGTCATAGTTTCCGAGCATCACTAGCCTACCCCTACATCAGTATTGCATCACAATCTTATTAAAAACTCCCTTTTAAAAACCAGGAATTAAATCTAGATAACGTTAATTTCTGAAAAAATGAACATCAGATGTACAAAATGAGAGTTTAGGAAATTTTTGTACAACAAAACTGAGTTGAGAAATCAAATTATAAAGCAGGAATCAAATGGCAAAACAGTACGAATTCATTTGTTTTCATAAATTATAAAGCAGGAATCAAATCAATTAAAAACTGAAGGAAGAAGAGGTGCAAGCTTCATTAATTCATTTGTTTTCCTAAATTTTCATAAAAAAATTTCATCAATTTCTCCTTTACTAACTTGCTCTTCCTCACAGGTAACTATTACTATCACAGAACAATCAACCAATAACCGCTCTGCCATACTCGTTTAGCACCAGATCCGACTCTTCTACCAACATTACAGCATCCAACATTACAGATCACATTCAGATCTTTAGACAAACACAAAATAACAGATACACACAAATGGCAACAACTAAAACCTAAAGCAACTACTCAGAAGAAGAAAAATAATAAAGGACTTACTGGAACGGCGCCACTCCAGCCGTGGGGAACAACTCGACGATACACTGTCAGGCTCCGATGACACAGCTCAACAGAAGGAGTAACATTCAGGAGTGGCGATGTTCACTTAAAAGCATGGCGGAGGAATCCACGCCCACTCGAGGAAGAAGATGGAAGCGTGGAAATGACGGTGAAACCAGTGGAACCGGGAAGATAGGAGTCCACAACCGCTCGAGGAAGAAGATGGAAGCGCGGAAATGGAAGCGTATCCTGTGGAGCCGGGAAGAGAGGAATCCGCGCCCGCTCGAGGAAGAAGATGGAAGCGCGAAGGGAGATCACGGGAGGAGCGGTTGGCGTCGTGCAAGATCGGAATCGCGAAAAAGAGCTAGTGAGGTCGGAAATGAAAGTCACGGGATACAGCTTATACCGAATTCCAGTAAATTTCAATTTGAATTCCGATTCCCACATTATTTTGGACATGTCGAATAATCACAATTGGAATTGGAAATTGAATGTCAATTCCAAAGCCCCAAATCCAGCGAAACCAACGTAACATAATATTGGAATTTCTAAACAAGGTGAAACCCGTGATTCTCTTTTTGAGGTTTTCAAATTAAACTTTATGGCCAACTCATTTTATTGCACATATTCAATTGATTCTCGAGGTAAGACAAACATAATCTAGTAAATTCAAACATTATTAACTAATCCATAATTGTTAAAAATATATAATTTATATATTATATTATTGAATTATCAAATTTACTTCATATGTTGCTAATGAATTAATTATTTGTATTTACTAAAAATGCATTAGTTAGCTGAATTTTTGGCATGAAATGTTTAATTTGTATTTGCAGCAGGATGGTGGTAATATATAAATTGTTGTTATGCATCACAAACTTTTCTTCTGCAAATTTTGAATACAAGTACTATAATTAATATATAAGCTAACAATTTTCTAACAATATTATTCTCTCTGTCAATCAGCACAAGGATGCCACCTAAGCCGCAAACAAAGCTTCTTCACGTACATAACCTTAGCCGATTAGTGTTGGGAATGCGAGCAATCAATCCCGATCAGAGCACCTATTTTAAATTTTAGGCGAGCAACCTGCGCGACCGCATTGAGCGGTATGTCATCGCAACAAAATAACACAATGCAAAAGAATAAAAGCACACAGAGATTTTAACGTGGAAAACCCAATTGGGTGAAAAACCACGGGACGATCGGAGTCCAACCCGAAAAGCCTCCACTAAAAGTGTGTGAAAACACACGCACGGATTACAGGCTTTCCCTCCACCGATCCACAAAGGATCTTCACCAACTTCACACTACACAATACAATAAATAGTAACAGAAAAATTGCAAGTTACCGACCGGCGGATGAGACAGATTACACAAATCCTCTCCAAGATGGCTCTTCGAATCCTTGCCAATATCTGCTCCAGATCCAATCCGTGTAGGCGAAGTACTCCTTGTCAACGTCGTACAACAACGTCTGAAAGCTCTCCCAAACTAAGACGATTGTCGCAAAGGCCTCTCTATAAATCTTTCAATGCTTGAGTTTGGAGAGAAGTGGATGCTTTACCCCTCTTCCTTCATCCATATTTATAGGGCCAAAATCAAGGAGGTAGGTGTGGTAGATGACATGTGGATGAAGCTTCCATGAAGCTTCCCTTGGTCAAAAACACATGTCATGAAACTTCCTTTGGACAATTTCCTAGAAGCTTCCTTTAAGAGCACATGTTGAATTCCAAGTCAAAGACGGCTAACCCTTTTCATACTTGTCATGAAACACATCAAAGTTGGATAACCTCTTTCACACTTATGAGGAAATTATCTTAACAAATCTCCCCCTTTTCGACTAAGTGAAGAAATCCTGTCATTCTGGCAATCTTCCCCAGAGTCTTTAATTTGCCTCTCTCCATGTCCTCCATCAATATGTCTCCACTTTCGATCAGCAATACCAAATTCGAGTTAATGAGACTCGTACTCAACAGCTTTTTCCACAAAGGACGGGAACTGTACCCAACAACTTATTCTCCCCTTTGCTTTATGTGGAGAGAACCGCCATGCCGGCGATCCTAACGCAATGCTCGAACTTCCCCCTTGGCACGGTCTTGGTCAGCATGTCTGCCCCATTGTCATCAGTGTGCACCTTCTGAAGATCAAGCTCTTTCTGCTCCAGGACATCTCGTATCCAATGATACCGAGTGTCGATGTGCTTCGACCTCGAGTGAAACGTGGGGTTCTTCCCCAGGTGAATAGCACTCTGACTGTCACACAGGAGTGTGTATCGGTCCTGAGTGAATCCAAGCTCCTTGATGAATCTCTTCATCCAAAGCAACTCCTTCCCAGCCTCAGTAACCGCAATGAACTCAGCCTCCGTGGTGGATAGTGCAACGCACTTCTGCAGTCTCGACGCCCACGAGACAGCTCCCCCTGCAAACAGAATCATGTACCCCGATGTCGATCTCCTAGAATCCACATCTCCAGCCATGTTAGCATCAGTGTAGCCCAGCAGCTCTGGCTCACTGTCTCCAAATCTTAACGTCAAGTCTGACGTCCCCTGCAGGTATCTCAGAATCCACTTCACTGCGCTCCAATGCTCTCTCCCAGGATTAGAGAGAAATCTACTGACGATCCCAACAGCATGCGCAATGTCTGGACGTGTACACACCATCGCATACATGAGGCTCCCAACTACAGATGCATATGGAACCTTTTGCATCGCCTTGATCTCCTCGGGTGTGTTGGGGCACTGATCAGCGGTAAGCCTGAAGTGAGCTGCAAGCGGCACGCTCACCTTCTTTGCCTGATCCATATCAAACCTCTGCAGTACTTTGCGGATGTACCGCTCCTGGGATAACCAAAGTAGTCTGGCTCCCCTGTCTCTGCGAATGTGCATCCCTAAAATGGTCTTCGCAGCACCCAGATCCTTCATCTCAAAAGTGGAACTCAACTGTCGCTTCAACTCAGCAATGCGAGCAGTGTTCCTCCCGACGATCAACATATCGTCCACGTACAACAGCAGAATGATGAAGTCCTCTGAAGCATACTGCTTAATGAACACGCAGTGGTCAAGGGTGGTCCTCCTGAAGTCGATATCCCCCATAAAGGAATCAAACTTCCTATACCATTGCCGCGGGGCCTGCTTCAGGCCATATAGACTCTTCTGCAAGCGGCACACCAGACCTTCCTTCCCTTTGACACTGAAACCCTCAGGCTGCTCCATGTATAGCTCCTCCTCAAGATCGCCATGCAGAAAGGCGGTCTTGACATCCATCTGCTCTATCTCCAAGTCTAGCCTCGCAGCGAGGCCGAGTACAACACGAATAGATGACATCTTCACCACAGGCGAGAAGATCTCATCAAAGTCAACACCCTGTCGCTGTCCAAAGCCCTTCACCACCAGCCTGGCCTTGTATCTGGGAGGTGTGGAGGAGTCTCCCTGCTTCACCCTGAAGATCCATCGATTCTTCAAGGCCTTTTTGCCCTTAGGCAATCTCACCAAGTCATACGTGTGGTTCTTATGCAGCGACTGCATCTCCTCCTGCATAGCAACCATCCACTGACGCTTCTCGGTGCTCTCCACAGCCTCGTCATAACTCTCAGGCTCCCCCGCATCAGTCAGCAGTATGAACTCTGATGCAGAATATCTAGCGGGTGGGTGCCTGGCTCGATCTGACCTCCGTAGGACAGGCTCAGGGGCCGGTGCAGGCACATCATCAGTAATGTCCTCAGCGACTCCTGGATCACCATCAGTGGTGATATCATGATCCGGAAGGGTATCAGTACCCTGCGCTGGCTCTGGCTCAGTAGCCTCCTCAGTATCCTCAGCTCTAACCATGGGTGACTCTGCAGCAGTGCGAGAGTCAACCTCCAACTCAACAGTCCCCTCAGGATCACCAACAGTCTGATCCTCACAGAACACAGCATCACGGCTACGTACAAGCTTCTTCTCAACTGGATCAAAGAACCTGTACCCAAATTCTCCACTGTAGCCGTACCCCAAGAAAATGCACTGCCGGGTCTTCGAATCCAACTTCGATCTCTCGTCCCTAGGGACATGCACAAAGGCTTTGCAGCCAAATACCCGCAAGTGACTGTAAGAGGGGTCTTTCCCATACCAGACCCTATCAGGGACATCCTTCTGCAATGCTGAACTAGGCGAGAGATTGATGACATGCGCTGCAGTAAGAAGTGCCTCGCCCCAGAACATCCCTAGCAGCTTCGACTCAGATAGCATGCATCGAATCCTCTCCATCAGTGTCCGATTCATCCTCTCAGCTATGTCATTCAGCTGCGGCGTCTTGGGCGGGGTCTTCTCATGACGGATGCCATGGTCCCTGCAGTACTCATCAAAGGGACCAATGTACTCTCCCTCGTTGTCGGACCTAATGCACTTCAGTCTCTTCCCAGACTGTCTCTCCACCTCAGCGTGGAATCTCTTGAAAATATCAAGGACCTGATCTTTGGTCTTGATAGCATAAACCCAAAGCTTCCTTGAATGATCGTCAATGAAAGTAACGAAGTACAAAGCTCCTCCTCTAGTCTGGACCTTCAGAGGTCCGCAAACATCAGTATGAACTAGCTCCAAAGGTTCCGTTCTCCTGGTGGACGTTTGGTTGTGGAATGAAACTCGGTTCTGTTTCCCAGCCAGACAGTGGTCGCACCTCTCCAAGTGAACATCAGAAATGTCACTTATCAGCTTCTTCTTCGTCAAGCATCCCAATCCCTTCTGGCTAATGTGTGCCAGCCTCCTATGCCATAAGGAAGTGGATGTCTCATCCCTGACGGAATTGGCCTGAGCAGCTTCAGGCCTCCCCTCCATGTAGTACAAGCCAGAATCTCTATAACCCCTGGCCATCACAAGTGATCCCCGGATCAGCTTCCAGAAATCTCCTCCAAAGACACTCAGGTGTCCTTCATCTCCAAGTCTGCCAACAGATATCAGATTGAAGCGGATGTCTGGCACATGTCGCACATCCCTCAGAACTAGTAGGGCTCCAGTGCTCGTCTTTAAGTGCATGTCTCCACGCCCAAGTACCTTGGACGTATCTCCATTGCCCATCCTCAACACTCCACAGTCATGAGTGGTGTAAGTGGCAAATAACTCTCTGTTGTGGGAGACATGCGCAAAAGCTCCAGAATCAACGATCCAACATCGGTCGTCACACGAAAGTGCAGCTGTGACGTCGTCGCCAACAATAATGACGTCGTCCTCCTCAGTCGAAATAGTGGCTGCCGTGTGACCCTCATCTTTGCCCTCAGTGGCAATCCCTTTCTTCTTCTGATCGTTCTTCAATGTATAACAAAACTTCTTGATGTGGCCCTTCTTATGGCAGTAGTGGTATTCCACGTTCTGATAACGTGACTTCGACTTGCCCCTACTCTGACTCCTGTCCTCCTTCCTTCCTCGGCTCTTACTCCTTCCTCTCCCCCTGGTTTCAGTAAAGAGAACGTCAGCTCGTGAAGAAGAGCCTGAAGTCCCCTGAGACTTTCGTCTCACCTCCTCATTCAAGATCCCGCTCTTGGCGATCTCCATGGAAACAATCCCCTGGGGGGAAGAATTGATCAGAGAAATTCTGACCATCTCCCAAGAGTCTGGAAGTGACTTGAGTAGCCACAATGCATTCACCTCATCTTCAAAGGTCACCTTCATGGCAGTCAGACGATCAATAATCCCTTGGAACTCGTTGACATGATCCAAAATAGGTGAGCCTTCCCGGTATCTGAACTCTCCAACCTTCTTCAGCAAATATAACTTGTTTATGCCCGTGCTCTTGGCATACAAGGTCTCGAGAGTCTTCCACGGATCTTTTGCATCATTGATGCTAGCCACATGGTTGTAGACGTTTGGCTCCACGAACCGTCTGATAAACCCACATAGCTTCCGATGTTCCACCTTCCATTTAGCCGGATCCGAATCTTTAGGCAATTCCTCAAAGATAGGAGCATGCCAACCCTTTACATAGATAAGATCCTCCATCAGTAGATGCCACTGGTGATAATTGGCACCATTCAACTTTACCATCTGATCCGAACCAGAACCTGATGTGGACTCCATCTTGCTCTGCCAACTGGCCGGACCGACCACTGATCTTTGAGTCGACTATCTCAAAGTATGTAACTGGAGAGGATAGCCAGCGGGCCAATGGTCGTGAACTACCACTCCCAATTGCACACCCGAGATCCCGATCGACTCGTCCTGAAACCCCAAAGGTCAGCCCGGTAACTGCTCTGTCACTGAACTTGCTCGATCACGAACCTCCCTCTGATACCACTTGTTGGGAATGCGAGCAATCAATCCCGACCAGAGCACTTATTTTAAATTTTAGGCGAGCAACCTGCGCGACCGCATTGAGCGGTATGCCATCGCAACAAAATAACACAATGCAAAAGAATAAAAGCACACAGAGATTTTAACGTGGAAAACCCAATTGGGTGAAAAACCACGGGACGATCGGAGTCCAACCCGAAAAGCCTCCACTAAAAGTGTGTGAAAACACACGCACGGATTACAGGCTTTCCCTCCACCGATCCACAAAGGATCTTCACCAACTTCACACTACACAATACAATAAATAGTAACAGAAAAATTGCAAGTTACCGACCGGCGGATGAGACAGATTACACAAATCCTCTCCAAGATGCCTCTTCGAATCCTTGCCAATATCTGCTCCAGATCCAATCCGTGTAGGCGAAGTACTCCTTGTCAACGTCGTACAACAACGTCTGAAAGCTCTCCCAAACTAAGACGATTGCCGCAAAGGCCTCTCTATAAATCTTTCAATGCTTGAGTTTGGAGAGAAGTGGATGCTTTACCCCTCCTCCTTCATCCCTATTTATAGGGCCAAAATCAAGGAGGTAGGTGTGGTAGATGACATGTGGATGAAGCTTCCATGAAGCTTCCCTTGGTCAAAAACACATGTCATGAAACTTCCTTTGGACAATTTCCTAGAAGCTTCCTTTAAGAGCACATGTTGAATTCCAAGTCAAAGACGGCTAACCCTTTTCATACTTGTCATGAAACACATCAAAGTTGGATAACCTCTTTCACACTTAGGAGGAAATTATCTTAACAATTAGAACTCGAGACTAAAATCATAAAGCAGAGAAATTTTAGGGTCCGTTCGGCGCGCATGGCTTTCTGGTTGGCTTTGCCTTCCAAAAGCCATTCTCCTGTTCGGTGCGCCAGAATTAGACGGGCATTAAAATCATAAAGCTGGTAAAACTTAAGGATTGATATCCCTATTTTGACAAAAAAAATGTCTACTTTTGCATACTCCTTAAGAATTTTCGCCTCTAGGTATCTATTCCTCTCCAATTTATCTTCTTCCTCTTCCTGTTGATTTTTTTTTGCATTGTGGCGATCAAAATCTTCTTTTTCCTCTTCCTCTTGAGATTGTGGCTCATACATATCTAAATTGCCATGTCAGTTATAGTGTGTTGTTGTCAACAGAAGTTTTATCCATATCGTTCATTATTTTAAAAGTTATTACAAGAATACTTCCTCCAAACAAACACTGCAGTTGATTACATACGGGGAAACAAATTTGAAAGAAAAATTGAGAATTAAAATCAGTGAAAACTTAAGGATTGATATCCAAAAAAAAAATGTCAGCAGCTCCTCAAAATAAAAAAACTGAAGGAGAGATGAATACTTCCTCCAAACAAACACTGGAAAAAGAATGAAAGCCAAAACAGCAGCTGAAGGAGAGATGAATGGAAAAAGAATTACTTATCTTTTTGCCTTTTTTCTGTGAAATATAGTCTACAAAACATTCACACTTGTTCATAATGTCTAAAAAAATTACTCCTACAAGGAACTGAATCTTACAAGCTTCCTTTTTCTTCTCACTTTTCTGCATCCCTAACGGCGAGCAATCGCACCCCCAGGAAATGGCCTTATGTACAAAAAAGAATAGATGAAATAAACAAAGTGTATGTTTCAGGAGAGTTATTACATTAGTCGTCCTGATGAAGAGCTAAGTTAGTCCTCTGGTGTTAAAGAAGTATTTTACTTTTTATGAGAATCATGCAAAATGTTGCTATAAACATTGATTAAAAAAATACAATTTTGATCATTTAAAGCAAAATGATCGAAATTATTTTTCAAGTCAAATGTTCATCATAATTTTTTACACAATTCTTTTAAAAATTTATCTTTTTAACACCGACTAAAGTAGCTCTACGTTAAAACGACTAAAATAATAATTTCACATGTTTCGGGGGTGGATTTGACCTCCGAGGGGAAGAAAAGCCTTCCTTTGTTTCCAATCCTTGCGATGGGCTACTGTGAATTGACATCATCTAAATCGCGTGTTTTCCTTCACATGCAGTGTATGGCAGAGGTTGATAGTTTCTGAAGAAGTCCTGGGGTCTGCTCAGTGTAGGTGGTTTCCCTCGAATCTACGGGATCTCCTTTTTTTATCATCGCACAAGACTTTATTTTGATAGCAACGGCGCACGTGAACAGGATGGATTCTCCTCTCCGTCGAATAGCTGCCTGTTACTTTTACAAGCAGCAACACCTCCGTATCCCTCGTGTCTTCACACCACCAGTTTTGGGGGATCCCGTCGACAAATTCTTCTTGCGTACAAAAATCCTCGTGGTGGATCGTCACTTCAATGCTCTGACCAGCATTGATTATCCCAGCAGCAGGTTGGACCTGATAAGGCAAGAACAAGAGTCAATAATTAAAACGCTAATGCGGTCAAGAAGTCAATGAACCACGTTGAGCAATCACTACCTCATATTTTTTAGTATTATTGTTTCTTTCAAGTAGATGGATCCGTCAAAAGGGCAAAAGGGGAATTGGCTCACTTTTTTTTTTCTTTGTGAACACATTTATTATAAATCATGAGCTCGGCTTAGTTCTATTAGAAATAAGAAGACTCTTCTTCTCTTTTAAGTGATCCTTTTCAATGTCTAAAACGACTGAAGATCACAATGATCGGCTTTTTCTTCTTTTTTGAATCCATGTTTTTTTTTTCTATTGTTGCCTTCATGTTGAAAGGTTCTAACAGTTGGATTAGGTTAGAGAATTGTGTCTTAGAGGATTAAGACAAGGGAAGTCTAGGTGACTGCCCATTTTTCCCAGGGTTTGGGCTTCCTTGTGTTGGATGTGTAGTTGCGTCTTAGAGGATTAAGACGATGTGGTCTAGGTATCTAGGACAAATATTTACCGGTTTTGGGCGTTCCTAAACAGTGAGATAGGTTTAGAGGAGTCGGTGCATTTGACGCTGAATAAAAGTAGCTGTAAGTGCAACTCACTGACAAGATACAGTTGTATTTGTAGAGAAACATGTAATTGAGAGAAATAAATATGTGATTTTATTAATTTCTCAATAAAAATCTATACATAACATATGTATTTGTACATATATAAAGAAGAAGAGGGGAGAACCTAAACTCTATCCTGTACAACCCCATATTCGCTGGAGGGAACCTGGGGACGCCAACAGTCAGGATTGGACTAGCTTCGGGCTAGCTTCGGGCTCAAGACCAGAACCGCTTGTGCCTTGAAGAGCTCCCGCCTACGAGCAGGCGGGACCGTTTGCGTCCAGCCTCAACCAAGATCCACGGATGACCAAAGGCGGGCGAGAGGGCGTCGAGTCAACTCGACGCCACGTTGAGTGAGCTCCACTCACTCGACGTCAAAGTCCAAGCAGCAAGGGCGTTGAGTCTACTCAACGCCACGTTGAGTAGGCATCAAGCTCACTCAACGCCGTGTTCAGCAGTAAATGCATCAAGCTCACTCAACGCCGTGTTCAGCAGTAAAGGCATCAAACTCACTCAACGCCGTGTTCAGCAGTAAAGACATCAAGCTCACTCAACGTCGTGTTCAGCAGTAAAGGCATCAAGCTCACTCAACGCCGTGTTAAGTGGAGGCGGGAAGGTTCTCGGCTCAGAATTCTCGCCGCGGCTCAAGATTCTCGCCGCGGCTCAAGGTTCTAGCCGCGGCTTAAGGTTCTCGGCTCAAGATTCTCGCCGCGGCTCAAGGTTCTCGCCGCGGCTCAAGGTTCTCGCCGCGGCTCAAGGTTCTCGCCGCAGCTCAAGGTTCTCGGCTCAGGGTTCTCGTCGCGGCTCAAGATTCTCGCCGCGGCTCA
The DNA here is from genome assembly GCA_039513925.1 of Platanthera zijinensis. Lineage (NCBI taxonomy): Eukaryota > Viridiplantae > Streptophyta > Magnoliopsida > Asparagales > Orchidaceae > Platanthera > Platanthera zijinensis. The sequence goes on along the minus strand of CM077082.1, from coordinate 118,980,667 downwards.
AGGTTCTCGGCTCAGGGTTCTCGCCGAGTGGGGCCCAAGGCCCAGGCTAAAATTACCTAATTGTCCTCTGGTAGAATTACCTACATACCGCTAGGGGCTGCATTTAGTATTTTATAAACAACAGGATTTGGCTATTAGCAGGCCAGCCAGGGGTATTTCAGTAATTTCAAGTCAGCAAAAGGCTATAAATAGACCCAAAAGGGCTCCTTAGAAAGTGGACTCTCATTTTTTCTCTGAATCTCTAGTGTTTTTTGAGGAGCTCCTAGACCAGCTTTTGGCTTTGGAGGAGAAGCTCTCAGAGATCTTCCGGGTGTGAGGTAGGACCTCCCTGCTGAGGCTTTGGGTCAGTCCTAGGTCGTTAGCAAGAAGTCGAGGGGCAGGGCTTGAGAGAAGTAGGTGTTGGCTGCACCCCTGTTTTGAACAATCGTTGAGGTCAATTTTGGCTCCAACAGTTTTGGTGCGGTGAGCGTGGAAGGCAGCCGGTACAGGAAAGCCTTGAGTTTGGTCTCATGACTGGGGGTGACGGTGAAGCGTCTGGCTCAGGGGGTATCCCCATCCCGGGGGAGGAAGCGACGAGGAAGATGTTGGAGGACTTTAGGCGAGAGGTCCTACAGACCATCAACCTGGCCTTCTCGACAAGGAGTGAGTGGGAGACGCCTCAGGTTCCGGTGGAGGCGGTCTCGCTTCTGGGCGAGAACGCCCCTGGGCAGCGCCCCGGGAAGGAGGTCCCGGCGGAAGTTAGCGAGAGAGACGTGGCCGCGCGGGAACTCTTCCCAGGCCAGCGCCACGGAAAGGAGGTTCCGGCAGAAGTTGGCGAGAGGGAGGCAACAGTGCGAGAACTATTCCCTGGGCACGGTCTCGCGGATCGGGCCAGTCAGCCGATGGCGCGAGACGTGCCCTCTAGCCAGGCAGGAGGCGAGAGCCCCTTTTGCGAGCTTATCATCTCGGCTCCGGTGCCAGAAGGGTTCCGGGAGCCGGACATGTCTTATTACTCAGGGAAGGATGATCCGGTGCAGCATGTTCAGTGGTTCGAGGATGTAGTCTCGATCAGGCAGATGACGGATGCCTTCAAGTGTCGACTGTTTGCCATCACGTTGAAGGAGAAGGCCCGGGACTGGTTCCACCAGTTGCCGGCAAGTTCCATATACAGCTTTGAAGATCTGCGCAGGGGGTTCCTGTTGAGATTCTCGACATCGAAGAAGCGGAAGAAGGAGGCAGAGTGCCTATTTGCGGTAAGGCAGAGCAGGATGAGACGCTGGGTCATTACGTTGACCGGTTCCAGGAAGAAATCCTCCTAGTCCAGGAAGTCTCAGGGTATGCGTTGATGCTCGCCTTTACCCTGGGGCTGAGACAAGGTTTCTTTAGCATGGAGCTGAAGAGAGTTCCCCCTCTCTCCTTTGAAGAGCTAATGGAGAGGGAGACAAAAAAGATCGATTTCGAAAGAGCAAACCCGGCTTTCGCTAGGAAGTTAGCCCGGTTGGCGGAGGACGATGTGAAGGAACCAGCATCAGGGAAGCATAGGGAACCGAGGGAGGAAAGGAGAAGAGAAGAACCCCAGAGGAAGGGGCAGAACCAAGGTTGGGGAGCTCGGGAGCCACACAACCGATTGGGTTGGAGGCCTCAGGAGGGTCGCCCCCAGGGTCAAGGAGGAGGTCTGCAGGGAAGGGATAACCTTTGGGAGCCGAGGAGGTTCGATCAGCAGGCGTGGAGGCAGGGACCGAGAGACCACGTCCCGCCGCCGCAAGAGGCGATGGAGGTTGGTAAAGAAAGAGGAGGAAGAAGAGGAGTTCGAGGGGCTGGAAGAAGGGGAGGTGGAGAAGGAAGAGGAGGCAGGGTGGCGTTGCCCTTCTGCGACATCCACCAGGAGAAGGGTCACGCGACGGCCACCTGCCCGGAGTTCTTGGAGATGCGGGAAGCCAGAGGAATGGGAAGACAGGATCCGCCGGTAAGGATCGTGGAAGTGCAGCAGGGAGGAGGGGAAGATAGATACGAGGACCGGGTAGACGTGGGGACCCGAGGAGGGATCGGAGTGATCCACGGAGGGGTCGGGATTGAGACAACTTGCAAGGGGAGCTTTCAGACCATGTTCCGCAGAGGGGTCGCCTCGACCTCCTTAGCTCCCCCTCCGGAAGAAAAAAATCATCTTTTCATCTGCGGATATGCCGGACTACGAGGATCCGTTCTGCGACGCCCTGGTGATTCAGACAGCGGTGGAGAACTTCACGGTCTCCAGGATACTGGTGGACAATGGGAGCTCGGTGAATGTCATCTTCAAGAGAGCCTTCGATGAGATGAAGGTTGAGGGGAAGAGGGTCCTAGCCTCAGATGGACCGTTGTTCGGGTTTTCCGGAGAAAGGAAAGAGGTAGAGGGAGGAGTAGGACTGCATGTAAAGCTGGAGGGCGTGTCATGGAACTGTAGGTTCATGATAGTGGATGCCCCAAGTAGTTACAACGCCATCTTTGGGCGTCCCCTCATCAGCGACTTTCGCTGCGTTCCCTCCTTGTTTCATCAATGTCTCAAATTCAAAAACGGAGGGGTACAGGTCAGGATTAGGGGGGATCCAAAGGTTGCAAGACAATGCTATGTGACGGCAGTTAACACTGTGTCTTGGATGGCGGAGGCTGATGAGCTGGAGAGGGAGCTAGCAGAGCAAGAGGAGGTGAGTCCGGAGGTAGAGGAGCAAGTGGTGGGAGAAGCTGAGAAGGAGGCCCAGAGGGGGGAGGACGTCGAGCAGCAGCAGGAGGAGAGCCTGGAGGAGGCAATGGAGGTAGAAGAGAAGCTAGCCCCTGGAATCGAACAAGAGGGTCTGGAGGAAGTGATGGATGAAGAGGAGGGTCAAGTGGCGAGAGTTGGGCAGGAGGCCCCGAGGGGTGTAGAGGTTCAACACTCAAACTTTCAGTCTTCTTACTCTTCTTCTTACTTTGCATAGTTCTACTTTGCATCATCATAGTCTACTTTCATCCTTTTGTATTGTAAGAAAGGAATATTCTTAGAATATCCTTAGCGTGTGATGTAAGTTATCCCCTTACGGGATGACTATAAATAAGGGTGTATTGTAATGTTTTATCTATCTCAGTCTTGACAAGTATTCCAGAGCAATAAAAGTTTGAGTGTTTGAGTGTTTGAGTTTTATACTTCTTTGGTGTTCTTCTTACTCTTCTTCTTACGTTTTCTTGTGCATCCCTTCTGTGTGATTTCTGTGTGATCGTACCTCTCTCCGTGAGTTGCAAACTTGGTATCAGAGGGATGGAAGCTTAAAAAACTTCCCCTTATTTCTCTTGATGATCCGGAGGTGTACATGATTTGTTCATGATGGTATTGGCATGATTTGTTCATGCTGTCTTGCATATGGTTAGAGATAGTATGCTCTGTGGTTGCCCTTCTAGGGATCCTCCACATCAGAAATCTTATACCTGAACTTGTGGCAGAAATTCTTTGTGAAAATAACGGAATTGTGGCCTTTGAAGCTGCTAGGTGTGCGGTTGTGGGTATATGCTCAGGTTTTCACAAGAATTCAACAACGGTTCTATCATTCCGTATGATAGCAAGTTATCCTAACACCAAAGGAGATTCTCGAGAAATAAGGCCTCTTACATCTATGACAAATTCATAACCAGTTACTCGTTCTTCTTCTTTTTCTTACCCTCGAAATTCCTACAGTTCCTCTTCCTCCGCAAAAAACTCTGATTTGCTTTATAAAGTCGATTACCTTACTGAAGATAGTCGCATCCCAGTCACGGACCTTCCCCTGTTAAATCCTTATAAAGCTTTCACCAAGAAACATCATCCTGTTTCTCGTGTTTTCCGACAAGCCCTTACTCCCAACAAGACGATTGTTGCAAAAGAACTTGTCTTAGCCTCAAAGCTAGAACAAGTACCAATTCCTGCTACGGAAGCAGAGCAGATCTTCCCTATAAGATTGAATGAGGCACTACCTGGGCAGTGGAAGGCCCATGATTATTCCCACATTCATTTTGGAGCTGTCAGAATGGCCCTTACTTTGCATGCAAGAAAAGGCCTCCCAGTAGTGGCGCGATTAGCCCTCCTGGACACAAGGTTTCAGCAATACAGTCATGCCTGCATCGCGACTATCCAGACTACCCTGAATGCTGGCACTGTATTTATAACTTTATTCCCAAATTTCAACTTGAGCCTTGATGATCCACATATCTACAACAACCTTAGTGTTCAACTTCAAATTGTTGGAGCACCCCAAATTGCGGGAACATATGCTGCTACGCTCCACTATCAAATGGCTTATCGGGTCCAAAATCATTCATTCGACTTAAGTCTTCCTCAAGACACTGACGAAGCCCTATACTTGGAAATTGATGCCCGCTCGGGCTCCTCATGCGTTCATGTCCCAAAGCAGCTTCCGAAAGACGAGCTCATTAAACTCCTTCCAGAATCTTGGGTAACACATTACGAGAAGGTACGAATCAATAACCAACCTGTTGAAGCATGAGACCGGGCGGTCTGCGGTTTGGACCTGGCGGATTGTTGACTGTGCGGTCTAACTGTTTGGATCTGGTCTGTCCGGGCGGTTAGCCTGTTATCTAACCGCGCGGACTGTGCGGTCTGTACATATCAAACCGCCCAGTCTTTGTACATTTATTTAGTCCCACATTGTTAGTTTGTACTCTCCTCTATCTCCTCCATTCTATAAAAGGGAGGTCATACCTTTGTAAATGATATCTTTTTGGATAATAAAATTTTCATTATTCAAAATTCCGGCTTGTTTTCTAGTCGTTTTCTCTCTACTTTTACATGGTATCAGAGCCTTCGATTTCTGGCTCCTGATTCTGTCCGCTCTTTCCGCGCGGCTTGTTCTGTCCTTTGCCGCGACCTGTTCTAGTCGCTGTGCTCTTCTTCTCTTCTTTAGTCGCCGCGACCTGCCTTATCGCCTTTCCCGTCTGTTCGCGCGGTCTGCTCTCTTACCGCCCGACCTCTCTCCCTCTGCTTGTTCTGCGGCTTGGTCGTGACCTCTCTGGCCGCTGGTGTCTGACATCTTGACCGCTGCATCTCTTCTTCCCGCGGCTTGTTTCTTAACCGCGCGGCTTCCCTTGGTTTTCCTCTATGGCTCTCTCTGAGACTTCTACTGCCACCACTCCTGTTGCCAATCCGGCTCCCCCCCCTCCTCCTACTCTTTCCGGAAATCTTGGCACTGTTTCTAAACTTGTTGGCTCCAATTATCCGGATTGGAGCGTTTCTTTCACCTTTCTCCTTCGCTCTCAGCGCAAACGTCATCACCTTACCGATGACCCTCCCCCTCCAGATTCTGCTCAATTTGACGAATGGGATGCGAGTGATGCTCTTGTCCGCACTTGGCTGGCTAACAGCCTCTCTGATGAATGCCTTCCCGTCATCCGCCATGATGAGACGGTCAAGGCCGCTTGGCTTCACCTTGCCGCTCTTTACTCTAAGGGGACCCAGACGTCCCGGATCTACACCCTTTATGCCGACCTCTTCGCCCGTCCTTCCATGACTCCTGCAGCAGCCTATCAGCAAGTTCAGGCTCTTGGCGCCGAGATTCTTCAAAATCGGCCCTTCTCCGCGGACGTGGCCACCCAACACAAACACTTCCAGGAACTCCTGGTTGTTTGTTATCTTCTGCGGCTTCCCGAGTCCTTTGATATGATCCGCCAGCAGATCTTGGGTGAAGCCGAATCACCCACCTTGGATGCCACCGCGGCTCGCATCGCCGCCGTTACTTCGCTTCTCCAGCGCCCTCTGTTGGCCTCCCCTCCTCCACCAGAGACCTATGCTCTCCAAACTCAGCGGGGCGGCACTAGTGGCCGTAGTCACACCGGGCCGCGCGGACTGTCCAGGTTTCTTTGTTCTCATTGTGGTCGTACCGGCCACACTGTTGACCGCTGCTGGCAAAAACACCCTCCCCTTCGCCCCTCTGCTGATTCTTCCTCTCGGCCCTCTGCCTCTGTGGCCACGACCTCAGGTAGTGCTCACGTCGTTACCCAAGGTAAATGGCTGATTGACTCTGGTGCTACAAATCACATGACCGGCAATCCTCAATGTTTCTCTCTTCTTGAAACACATGATCGGTTACCCCCAGTTCTTGTTGCGGATGGTTCTCCTTCCCTAGTCCATGGGACGGGCATGGTGCAAGTTACCCCGTCGCTTTGTTTAATGGACACTCTCTATGTCCCGAAATTTCCTTGCAACTTACTCTCTGTTACTACCTTATGCAAGCAACTTCAGTGCTCCGTCTTATTCACTCCTTCTTCTTGTTGTTTTCAGGACCCGAGGACCCAGCGGACGATTGCTACTGGGACTGAGAGCGGCGGCCTCTACTTCCTCGACAATGTCTCTGCTCTGTCCGCCTTCTCTTCCTCGTCCACCGACCTGCTTCAATGACATCTTCGCCTTGGCCATCCTCCAGCTCGGATTCTTCGTCAGCTTCTTCCCCACTTACCTTCCACGGGTCCTCCGCTCGACTGTGACGCATGTCAGTTGGGCAAACATCATCGTTCCCCCTTCCCACCAAAGCAAGGCCGTGGTTCCTCTCGCCCCTTTGATCTCATTCATTCTGATGTCTGGGGACCTGCTCCTACTCTCACCGTTGGTCGGGGTAGCTCTTATTTTGTAACTTTTATTGATGATTTCTCTCGAGGTACTTGGGTGTATCTGTTAAAAGATCGCTCTGAACTCTTTTCTGTATGGCAAACTTTTTATAATATGATTAAAACTCAATTTGAGGTTTCTATTAAATTTCTTCGCTCTGACAATGCTAAAGAATACCTTAGTCATGAGTTTTCCTCCTTTTGTATGCAACATGGTCTTCTCCATCAGACCAGCTGTGTTTACACCTCCCAACAAAATGGGGTGGCGGAACGTAAAAACCGTCATCTCCTCGACGTCTCTCGCACTCTTATGACGCAGATGCATGTGCCTCGCTCCTATTGGGGCTATGCTGTTGTTCTTGCCTGCTATCTCATCAATCGTATTCCCTCTACTGTCCTTCATGGCAAGACTCCCTTCTCCATTCTCTATCCCGGCAAGGAACCCTTTCCTCTCCCCCTTCGTATCTTTGGGTGTACGGCATTTGTGCATGCTCCGTCCGCTACCCGGGATAAACTTTCCCCCCGCTCCACCAAATGTGTCTTTTTGGGTTACTCCACCACTCAAAAAGGCTATTGTTGCTTTGACCCCATTCTGCGAAAACAGTTTGTTTCCGCGGACGTCACCTTCTTTGAAAATGCTTCCTACTTCTCATCTCCATCTCCTCCTCCTCCTGACCTCTCTTCCTCTCCACCATTACCTTGTGTTCCTTCCACGCATATCGACGTCTCCCCTCCCATGTCTGCTCCGCCTCCTCTACCTGTTATACCCCTTTCCCCTTCTCCCGTTTCTCCACCGCCGTCTCTCTCAAGTCCCGGGCCAGCTTTCTCCGCCACGGACGCTCCGGTTCCTGAGGCTCAAGACGACCTAGATCTCCCTGTTGCTCTTCGCAAAGGGGTGCGGGCGTGCACCCAACATCCGCTTGCGGCTGTTGTTTCCTATGATCAGCTTACTCCTTCTCGCAGGCATTTTGCTTTGGCGATCTCGGCTACTACTACTCCTCGCACCTACCAGGAGGCTCTTGCTATTCCTCACTGGAAATCTGCCATGGATGAGGAACTCGCCACTCTTACTGAACGAGGTACCTGGACCCTTGTTTCTCCACCAGTGGGCACTGATGTGGTTGGCTGTCGCTGGGTGTTTGTTGTGAAATTTCGCCCCGATGGCTCTGTGGAACGCTACAAGGCCCGACTGGTGGCCAAAGGCTATACTCAGACTTATGGGGTTGACTACTTTGATACGTTTTCCCCAGTTGCTCGCCTCAGCACCATCCGTGTTCTTCTCTCTGTGGCCGTCAACCGGGATTGGCCTATTTCTCAGCTTGATGTCAAAAATGCTTTTCTATATGGGGATCTTCACGAGGATGTTTACATGGAGCAACCTCCGGGGTATGTTGCTCAGGGGGAGACACGTGTATGTCAGTTGAAGAAGGCCATCTATGGACTAAAACAGAGCCCTCGGGCATGGTTCGACAAGTTCAGTAGCATTGTGGCTGTTATTGGCTTTGCGAGAAGTTCAGCTGATCACTCTCTGTTTATTCGCAAAACCGCATCGGGCCTTGTGGTTTTGGCAGTTTATGTAGACGATATTCTTCTGACCGGCGATGACCAAGCTGGGGTGGACTTAACAAAGAAACACCTCCGTCAACACCTTGTTACGAAGGACATGGGCTCCCCAAAGTACTTTTTGGGGATAGAAATCTCTCGGAAGCCTGACTCGCTGGTCCTCTCTCAACGGAAGTATGCTCTTGATCTTCTACAAGATGCAGGACTGACCGGTGCCAAACCAGCTCGGTATCCCATGGCTACTGGAGAAGACAAGACATGGACAGATGACTCACCTCTTGTATCTGATGTCACGAGGTATAGACGTCTGGTAGGCAAACTCATTTATCTCACAGTGACCAGACCCGACATCTCATATGCTGTAGGCAAGGTTAGTCAGTTCATGCAGGCTCCCAGGGAATGTCATCTTCAATCTGCCTTAAAGATATTAGAGTATGTCAAAGCAGCACCAGGAAAAGGGTTACTCTTTCAGAAGCATGGTCATCTGAGAGTTGAAGCCTATTCAGACTCAAGCCATGCGGATGATAAAGGTGATCGGAAGTCTACATCTGGGTTTTGCACCTTTATTGGAGGTAATCTTGTGAGTTGGAAGAGCAAGAAGCAGTCTGTTGTCTCAAGGTCGAGTGCAGAAGCTGAATATCGGAGTATGGCGTCAACCACGTGTGAACTAAAATGGATGAGGGCTCTCATGTTTGACCTAGGAGAGGTCTATGACTATCCTCTTCCTATGTTCTGTGATAACAAGGCCGCTATATACATATCTAAAAATCCGGTCTTCCATGAGAGAACGAAGCATATAGAAGTTGACTGCCATTTCATCCGGGAAGAAGTCTTGAAGGGACAGATTTGCACTCCGTTCGTCACCTCTGACAAAGAGCTGGCGGATATCTTTACCAAGCCGGTTTCTACTTCATTCTTCCACATCTGTGACAAGCTGGGCATGATTGATATCTATGCTCCAGCTTGAGGGGGAGTGTTGAAGCATGAGACCGAGCGGTCTGCGGTTTGGACCTGGCGGATTGTTGACTGTGCGGTCTAACGGTTTGGATCTGGTCTGTCCGGGCGGTTAGCCTGTTATCTAACCGCGCGGACTGTGCGGTATGTACATATCAAACCGCCCAGTCTTTGTACATTTATTTAGTCCCACATTGTTAGTTTGTACTCTCCTCTATCTCCTCCATTCTATAAAAGGGAGGCCATACCTTTGTAAATGATATCTTTTTGGATAATAAAATTTTCATTATTCAAAATTCCGGCTTGTTTTCTAGTCGTTTTCTCTCTACTTTTACACAACCGATTCATTCTATAAAGCCTTCATTCATAAGAAAAAAGGACGACGCGGTAGAAATTGTGTTCAACAACGAGGACCCCTCCTCTAGCACGTCCCCCATCTTCGCCTCAGAAATAAACATGATTGAAGAGCAAGATTTTGGGCTTGGTGCGCCCATACTTTCATTTACTGCTGACGGGTTACCTATCTACCAATTCAAAGATGATGAAGGACATCAATACTTTGATATATGCTCCTGTGCAAATTGCAAAGTAGACTATGATGATGATTCCGAGTTCGATGATCTGCCGAAACGGCGGAGAAATAAAAAGAAGTCGACGCAACAGCTGCTCAAAGAACGCTATGAAAAGGGAGATCCAAAGGTTGGATTGCTTGGCGAACAATCTGGCAAATTTGACTATTATGTCCTTTATTCTAAAGAATCAGAAATCAATATGCTCCAGCCAATATCCTATCATGAAGAAGTCCCTCCCATGGAGTTCGATGAAGACAGGACTTCTCATACTTGGAAGATAAAGAACCCAACTACAAAAAATCCTGATGGATCTACGAAGCATGTCTCTCACGCAGAGGCTACGTTGACCTGACAGTCTGAAAATGCTATAGCACAAAACAAAGTCTTGAAACAAATAGCAGCTAGCCAACAAACAATCGAGAAAAAGCTCAATCTCGGGTTTTCGACAATCACTGGAGTCACTATGCAACTTCAGGATGAGATAACGGCTGTACATCACGAATTACTTCAACTGGTTAGTACTGTTTCTTTTAACTCGCCACTTCTGGCGCAAAAGGAGGCGGAGTTAAAGAGTCTCAAAGCCCAACTTCATTCTATCCAAACTCAAAAACAATATCATTCCTCGGGATATTATGAAGCCCCGCCTTACTCATCATATTTACCACCTCTTCCAACATATTCTCAACCTCTATCCACTTTCTCCCCATTTGACCACAATCCTTTCAATAGTGCTGCATTCCTCCCAAAACCACGCTATGAAATACCTCAGTCATCCAAATGAAAACCAGAAAAACATCCATCCCGAGAATCTTCTCCACAAGAGTTTCCCACAACCCAAACGTCTTCTCAGCTCATGATTGGTAATCCTAAATCCTCATTCCTAAACCAAATAGCCACGCAACCACTGTCTCCAAGACAACCACCATCCCTGAAAGAAAAGTATTATGAAGATTCCGACACCGAGGACATGTCACTCGAGATTTTGATGGCTGATCCACCCACAGATGATCCAACTGTTGAAGATGATGAGACTGGCCAAACCCCCCACCAAGGGTCCGAGCAATCCAGTCAGTTCCCCAATGACCCTTCAAACGGTTTCTTATTCGACAACATCCCACCATCAAAATGGCGTGACTGAATCTATGAAATGCATGCCTGGTGCACCGCTGAGTTATTACAGCCAGGGATAACAATGCCTGCTGTAGCGGACAGATTTGTGTCCAAATTTCATGGTAGACTGAGACAATGGTGGATTGCCCTGGGACCATATAGGCAACAAATGGTCAAACAAAGTCCAAATGTTGATGCCCTAATTATGCATGTCCACAACGAATGCTTGGGAGCATGGGATCATTATACAACTCAAGCCAGAGAAGAATACTTGAGTATGAATTGCTGCTCGTACAAAAAAAAGACCTAGAGGATCATTATGAGAAAATGTCGAAGCGATTCTATGCCATTAATGGAATCGACGATGTTAACTTAAAGCAGACGTGTCTAAATTCGCACCCAGAGCCACTTGGAAACGAAACATCTCGGCTCCTCCAAGTAAAAAATATCCCGATTAGTCACACATCTATTGGTGAGTTATACCAGAATGTGTTACTCTCACTTGAGAAGCTATGCAATCAGAAACGGTTTCTTAAACAAATTGAAGATCAAAGTAAGAACCTTGGCTCAGCCTGTGATCGTCATGACCTTCAGACCAAGTGTGGCAAAGACAAATCTTGCACATGCGGGAAAAAGAAGAAGGACAAGCCTTTCAAGTATAAAAAGGATAGAGGAAAAACTTCTTTCTCTAAAAAGAATAAAAAGCACTGGAGTTTTCTCAGAAAGAAAAAAGGAAGCACAAAATCCTCCAGATGTTATATATGCAGAAAGAAAGGACATTTTGCCAAAGAATGTCCTGACAAAGAAAGGAGCTCACGCCTCATTGCCAAACTTTCCGAAGTCGAAGATGTCGACAACGATGATATTGAGTCACTTTTCTCTATGGACGAAGAAGCTGGACCAGATACCATTCTCGCCCTCGGAGCTGATCTATCCGACTCCTCTGCCGAATCTGACGATGATATAGTTCTCTTTGACAACACTATCTACACCACCGCGCTCGATGATAGTCTTCTTTGCCAACCAACTCCTTCTGCAAAAGTCCACGTCTTCACAGGAAAATGGGAAAAACCTATTCCGGTGATCGCATTCTTTGATACCGGAGCTGCATCCTCTATCATGAAGCCTAACATTTTACCAAGAGAATGTTGGACTTCCTGTTACAGATCATTTCGAGCTGGCAACGGTGATCTCTTCACAATCACTCTGATCAGTAAACCCATCAACATCCAGATTTTTCCAGGCTATATCATTAAGCATCAAGTTTATGGCTCAGAACTCCCTGCAAAAGATTTACTTATTGGGTTTGACATCTTGCACTCACTAAAAAGGATTTCATGGAGCAAAGAAAGGCTAAGGTACAAAAATCACATATTACTTTGGACAAAAACTCTCCATCTTTATCCGTTAGAAATTCTGAGCCCCATCAGGGACGAGATTACGCGCACCTCCTGCGCTGAATCACACACGGACTTCCTACAGAAATGTGATCACCCCCTTTGGAGAAATCCTCAATTCTTTGTCTCCCTACCATTCAAAAGGAATGAAGATATCAATCCTACAAAGGCGAGCCATAAAGGTATGAACCCAGATCATTTTGCACTTGCTATAAAAGAAGTTGATCAACTACTACAAGAAGGGTTAATTGAACCCACTAAATCACAATGGGCCTGTGAAGCCTTCTACGTAAACAAAAGGACCGAGCAAGCTAGAGGAAAAATGAGGCTTGTAATAAATTACCAACCTCTCAAGCATTTTCTTGAAGATGATAAATTTCCTCTACCAAAGAGAGAAGTTCTATTCCAGAAACTCGCCCAGGCAAAGTTATTCTCAAAATTCGATCTTAAAACTGGTTTTTGGCAGTTAGGAATTCATCCTGATGACAGACATAAGACTGGCTTCTGCATTCCCGAAAGACACTACCACTGGACCGTCGTAGCTTTTGGTTTAAAACCAGCACCTTCCTTATTCCAGAAAGCCATGACAAAAATATTCCAGCCAATCATGGAAAATGCTCTGATCTACATCGATGATATCTTACTATTCTCTCCGGATATTGAGGCCCATCATGCCTTACTCTCACAGTTTCATAGTTTGGTTCAAGAATACTGGATTATGCTATCTGAACGAAAGATGATTATATGAAAACCAGACATTGACTTCCTGGGTATGCATATTTCGAATAGTCAATATCAGCTTCAACCGCATATTGCAACTCAACTGGATCATTTCCCGAATGAGAACTTAACGTTCAAACAAGTTCAACAGTTTCTAGGCATCGCAAATTATATGGCAGAATTTATTCATGATTTGGTTAAATTTAGGTCTCCTCTCACTAATCAGCTTAAGAAAGAAGCGCCGCCCTGGAATGAGGCCTGCACTAATGCAGTTAAAAAACTAAAGTCCCTATCAAAGGATTTGCCCCCTCTCCAAATTCCCTCATCAGGGAGAAGAATCCTTCAGACTGATGCTAGTGATCATTTTTGGGGTGCCATACTACTTGAAGAGTTACATGGCAAACGAAGAATCTGTGGATACAAGAGCGGAGCTTTCAAGAGTGGAGAACTTCATTATCACTCCACGTATAAGGAAATCCTTGCTGTCAAAAGAGGTATCGAGAAGTTTCAATTTCATCTCATTGGACAACATTTTCTAATAGAAATGGATATGTCAGCATTTCCAAAAATGCTACATTTCAAACAAAAGATGTTGCCCCAAGCCCAACTTCTGCGATGGGCAAATTGGTTCTCTCAATGGAAATTTGACGCCCAACATATCAAAGGAAAAAATAATTTCCTCCCGGATTTCTTATCACGAACTCAAAGAACGATCTCTATGATATTCTCAGTCATCTACCATTTTCAGCTGATAGATCTTCCATCACACATTCAACACAAATTGCTGCATTTTCTCCTGCGAAAAAGATCGTTATCCTACCTCCTGATTTTCCAGAAAATATATATCGGCAAGCACGGCCTAGATAACGGTCCTCTTGCCACTTTACCGTTCCATCCCGTTCTCCCTTTTCTTACCATACTTCAATGCAAGGCAGATTTTTATTATGATTTTCCTAAAGAAACCTACATGGTGTTATGGTACTTTATTGAAAGCTGCACGTTTGGAATGATATTTGACAAAGGCAAGCTACTCCAATATATCGCCCAAAACGACGTATATCCATGCAAACCGCAACATCGACAACTCCTCAAGTGGCTCAGCTTATTTGGCGATACCAGCTTCTGGCGTAAAAACTTACGACCTGAAGGCAATAGTCTAAATGGAGTGCGCGAGCAGAAGCATGTTCTTATCCACTTTCGATGCCAACAATCTTTACGCAATCTAGACACTCATATCTTTATTCATAAACAGTATTCTTGTACTTTCTGGCATGACTACGAGTACAGCAGCTCAGTTCCAACTATAGCCCATAAAGCACTCCTTTGTACTATAAACGGTGTGCCTATCACTGATGTCCCTCTGGGTTTGCCCACGGCTTACTGGCGAAATACCGGAGTTCTTCCCCTCCAGTATATTGATGAGATACAACACAGCCTCCATCGGTTCCAAGGCTCTCGTTTACAGGCTCCACCAACACATCGATCCACCCGTGCTTACGATGACGTGGAGCCATCACCTTTTTTCACCAGGGGGAAAGGATGAAAGAAGGGAATCTTATCTTTAGCATCTGTTGTAATATAAAGTTCATAAATAATGTATGATGTGACATAAAGTATTTCCGGTGTGTCGTAGAAGAAAGTATGGGCGCACCAAGCCCAAAATCTTGTTCTTCGATCATGTTTATTTCTGAAGCGAAAATGGGGGACGTGCTAGAGGAGGGGTCCTCATTGTTAAACACAATTTCTACTGCGCCGTCCTTTTTTCTTATGAATGAAGGCTTTACAGAATGAATCGGTTGGTTATTGCGTCGTACCTTCTCATAGTGTGTTACCCAAGATTCTGGAAGGAGTTTAATGAGCTCATCTTTTGGAAGCTGCTTTGGAACATGAACGCAAGAAGAGCCCGAGCGGGCATCAATTTCCAAGTATAGGGCTTCGTCGGTGTCTTGAGGAAGACTTAAGTCGAATGAATGATTTTGGACCCAATAAGCCATTTGATAGTGAAGCGTCGCAGCATATGTTCCCGCAACTTGGGGCGCTCCAACAATTTGAAGTTGAACATTAAGGTTATTGTAGATATGTGGATCATCAAGCCTCAAGTTGAAGTTCGGGAATAAAGTTATAAATACAGTGTCAGCATTCAAGGTAGTCTGGATAGTCGCGATGCAGGCATGACTGTATTGCTGAAACCTTGTGTCCAGGAGGGCTAATCGCGCCACTACTGGGAGGCCTTTTCTTGCATGCAAAGTAAGGGCCATTCTCACAGCTCCAAAATGGATGTGGGAATAACCATGGGACTTCCACTGCTCAGGTAGTGCCTCATCCAGTCTTATAGGGAAAATCTGCTCTGCTTCTGTAGCAGGAATTGGTACTTGTTCTAGCTTTCAGGCTAAGACAAGTTCTTTTGCAGCGAGCGTCTTGCCGGGAGTAAGGGCTTGTCGGAAAACTCGAGAAACAGGATGATGTTTCTTGGTGAAAGCTTTATAAGGATTGAGCAGGGGAAGGTCGGTGACTGGGATGCGACTATCTTCAGTAAGGTAATCGACTTTATAAAGCAAATCAGAGTTTTTTGCGGAAAAAGGGGAACTGTAGGAATTTCGGGGATAAGAGAAAAAAGATGAGCGAGTAACAGGTTGGGAGTTTGCCATAGATGTAAGAGGCCTTATTTCTCAGGAATCTCTTTTGGTGTTTAGGTGACTTGCTATCACACGGAATGATACAACTGTTGCTTAATTCTTGTGAAAACCTGAGCATATACCCACAGCCGCACACCTAGCAGCTTCAAAGGCCACAACTCCGTTATTTTCACAAAGAATTATGCCACAAGTTCTGGTATAAGATTTCTGATGCGGAAGATCCCTAGAAGGGAAACCACAGAGCATACTATCTCCAACCATATGCAAGCCGGCATGAACAAATCATGCCAATACCTTCATGAACAAATCATGAACACCTTTGGATCATCAAGAGAAATAAGGGGAAGTTTTTTAAGCTTCCATCCCTCTGATACCAAGTTTGCAACTCACAGAAAGAGGTACAATCACACAGAAGGGATGCACAAGAAAGAATAAGAACAACAAGAAAGAGTAAGAACAACAAGAAGAACAGAACTCAAACACTCAAACTTTTATTGCTCTGGAATACTTGTCAAGACTGAGATGGATAAAACATTACAATACACCCTTATTTATAGTCATCCCGTAAGGGGATAACTTACATTACACGCTAAGGATATTCTAAGAATATTCCTTTCTTACAATACAAGTTATTCCTTTCTTTACTTCTACGACACACCGGAATAACTTTATGTCACATCATACTTTATACATAACTTTATTTTACATCAGACGCTAAAGGACGCTAAAGATAAGATTCCCTTCTTTCATCCTTTCCCCCTGGTGAAAAAAGGTGATGGCTCCACATCATTGTAAGCACGGGTGGACCGAGGTGTTGGTGGAGCCTGTAAGCGAGAGCCTTGGAACCGATGGAGGCTGTGTTGTATCTCATCAATATACTGGAGGGGAAGAACTTTGGGATTTCGCCAGTAAGACGTGGGTAGGCCCAGAGGGACATCAGTGATGGGCACATCGTTTATAGTACAGAGGAGTGCTTAATGAGCTATAGTTGGAACTGGGCTGCTGTACTCGTAGTCATGCCAGAAAGTACAAGAATAATGTTTATGAATAAAAATATGAGTGTCCAGATTGCGTAAAGATTGCTGGCATCGGAAGTGGATAAGAACATGCTTCTGCTCGCGCATTCCATTTAGACTATTGCCTTTAGGCCGTAAGTGTTTACGCCAGAAGCTGGTATCGCCAAATAAGCTGAGCCACTTGAGGAGTTGTCGATGTTGCGGTTTGCATGGATATACGTCATTTTGGGCGATATATTGGAGCAGCTTGCCTTTGTCAAATATCATTCCAAACGGGCAGCTTTCAATAAAGTACCATAACACCATGTAGGCTTCTTTAAGAAAATCATAATAAAAATCAGCCTTGCATTGGAGTATGGTAAGAAAAGGGAGAACGGGATGGAACGGTAAAGTGGCAAGAGGACCGTTATCTAGGCCGTGTTTGCTGATATATATTTTCTGGAAAATAAGGAGGCAGGATAACGATCTTTTTCGCAGGAGAAAATTCAGCAATTTGTGTTGAATGTGTGATGGAAGATCTATCGGCTGAAAATGGTAGATGACTGGGAATATCATAGAGATCGTTCTTTGAGTTCGTGACAAAAAATCCGGGAGGAAATTATTTTTTCCTTTGATATGTTGGGCGTCAAATTTCCACTGAGAGAACCAATTTGCCCATCGCAGAAGTTGGGCTTGGGGCAACATCTTTTGTTTGAAATGTAGCATTTTTGGAAACGCTGACATATCCATTTCTATTAGAAAATGTTGTCCAATGAGATGAAATTGAAACTTCTCGATACCTCTTTTGACGGCAAGGATCTCTTTATACGTGGAGTGATAATGAAGTTCTCCATTCTTGAAAGCTCCGCTCTTGTATCCACAGATTCATCGTTTTCCCTGTAACTCTTCAAGTAGTATGGCACCCCAAAAATGATTACTAGCATCAGTCTGAAGGATTCTTCTTCCTGATGAGGGAATCTGGAGAGGGGGCAAATCCTTTGATAGAGACTTTAGTTTTTTAACTGCATTAGTGCAGGCCGCGTTCCAGGGCGGTGCTTCCTTCTTAAGCTGATTAGTGAGAGGAGACCTAAATTTAGCCAGATCATGAATAAATTCCGCCATATAATTTACAATGCCTAGAAACTGTTGAACTTGTTTGACCGTTAAGTTTTCATCCGGGAAATGATCCAGTTGAGTTGCAATATGCTGTTGGAGCTGATATTGACTATTCGAAATATGCATACCCAGGAAGTCAATGTCCGGTTTTCCTATAATCATCTTTCGTTCGGATAGCATAATCCCATATTCTTGGACCAAACTATGAAACTGTGAGAGCAAGGCATGATGGACATCAATATCTGGGGAGAATAGTAAGATATCATCGATGTAGATCAGAGCATTTTCCATGATTGGCTGGAAGATTTTTGTCATGGCTTTCTGGAATAAGGAAGGAGCTGGTTTTAACCCAAAAGCTACTACGGTCCAGTGGTAGTGTCTTTCGGGAATGCAGAAGCCAGTCTTATGTCTGTCATCAGGACGAATTCCTAACTGCCAAGAACCTATTTTAAGATCGAATTTGGAGAATAACTTTGCCTGGGGGAGTTTCTGGAAAAGGACTTCTCTCTTTGGTAGAAGAAATTTATCATCTTCAAGAAAATGGTTGAGAGGTTGGTAATTTATTACCAGCCTCATTTTTCCTCTGGCTTGCTCGGTTCTTTTGTTCACGTAGAAGGCTTCACATGCCCATTGTGATTTTGTGGGTTCAATTAACCCCTATTGTAGTAGTTGATCAACTTCTTTTATTGCAAGTGCAAAATGATCTGGGTTCATACCTTTATGGCTCGCCTTTGTAGGATTGATATCTTCATTCTTTTTAAATGGTAGGGAGACAAAGAACTGAGGATTTCTCCAAAGAGGATGATCACATTTTTGTAGGAAGTCCGTGTGTGATTCAGCACAAGAGGTACGTGTAATCTCGTCCCTGATGGGGCTCAGAATTTCTATTGGATAAAGATGGAGAGTCTTTGTCCAAGGCAATATATGATTCTTGTACCTTAGCCCTTCTTTGCTCCATGAAATTCTTTTCAGTGAGTGCAAGATGTCAAAACCAATAAGTAAATCTTTTGCAGGGAGTTCTGAGCCATAAACTTGATGCTTAATAAGATAGCCTGGAAAAATCTGGATGATGACAGGTTTACTGATCAGAGTGATTGTGAAGAGATCACCGTTGGCAGCTCGAAATGATCTGTAACAGGAAGTCCAACATTCTCTTGGTAAAATGTTAGGTTTCATGATAGAGGATGCGGCTCCGGTATTAAAGAATGCGATCACCGGAATAGGTTTTTCCCATTTTCCTGTGAAAATGTGGACTTTTGCAGAAGGAGTTGGTTGGCAAAGAAGGCTGTCGTCAATCGCGGTAGTGTAGATAGTATTGTCAAAGAGAACTATATCATCGTCAGATTCGGTAGAGGAGTCTGATAAATCAGCTCCGAGGGCGAGAATGGTATCTGGTCCAGCTTCTTCGTCCATGGAGAAAAGTGACTCAATATCGTCATTGTCGACATTTTCAACTTGGGAAAGTTTGGCAATGAGGCGTGAGCTTCTTTATTTGTCAGGACATTCTTTGGCAAAATGTCCTTTCTTTCTGCATATATAACATCTGGAGGATTTTGTGCTTCCTTTTTTCTTTCTGAGAAAACTCTAGTGCTTTTTATTCTTTTCAGAGAAAGAAGGTTTTCCTCTTTCCTTTTTATACGTGAAAGGCTTGTCCTTCTTCTTTTTCTGGCATATGCAAGATTTATCCCTGCCGCACTTAATCTGAAGGTCGTGACGATCACAGGCTGAGCCAAGGTTCTTACTTTGATCTTCAATTTGTTTGAGAAACCGTTTCTGATTGCATAGCTTCTCAAGTGAGAGTAATACATTCTGGTATAACTCACCAATAGATGTGTGACTAATCGGGATATTTTTTACTTGGCGGAGCCGAGATGTTGCGTTTCCAAGTGGCTCTGGGAGCGAATTTAGAAACGTCTGCTTTAAGTTAACATCGTCGATCCCATTAATGGCATAGAATCGTTTCGACATTTTCTCATAATGATCTTCAAGGTCTTTTCTTTTGTACGAGCAACACTTCATACTCAAGTATTCTTCTCTGGCTTGAGTTATATAATGATCCCATGCTCCTAAGAATTCATTGTGGACATGCATAATTAGGGCATCAACATTTGGACTTTGTTTGACCATCTGTTGCCTATATGGTCCCAGGGCAATCCATCATTGTCTCAGTCTACCATGAAATTTGGACACAAATCTGTCTGCTACAGCAGGCATTGTTACCCCTGGTTGTAATAACTCGGCGGTGCACCAGGCATGCATTTCATAGATTCGGTCACGCCATTTTGATGGTGGGATGTTGTCGAATGAGAAGCCGTTTGAAGGGTCATTGGGGAACTGACTGGATTGTTCAGACCCTTGGTGGGGTGTTTGGCCAGTCTCATCATCTTCAACAGTTGGGTCCTCTGTGGGTGGATCAGCCATTAAAATCTCGAGTGACATGTCCTCGGTATCGGGATCTTCAGAATACTTTTCTTTCAAGGATGGTGGTTGTCTTGAAGACAGTGGTTGCGTAGCTATTTGGTTTAGGAATGAGGATATAGGATTACCAATCATGAGCTGAGAAGATGGTTGGGTTGTAGGAACCACTTGTGGCGAAGATTCTCGGGATGGATGTTTTTCTGATTTTCGTTTGGATGACTGAGGTATTTCATAGCATGGTTTTGGGAGGAATGCAGCACTATTGAAAGGATTGTGGTCAAACGGGGAGAAAGTGGATAGAGGTTGAGAATATGTTGGAAGAGGTGGTAAATATGAGGAGTAAGGCGGGGCTTCATAATATCCCGAGGGATGGTATTGTTTTTGGATTTGAATAGAATGAAGCTGGGCTTTGAGACTTTTTAACTCAGCCTCCTTTTGCGCCAGAAGTGGCGAATTAAAAGAGACAGTACTAACCAGTTGAAGTAGTTCTTGATGTACAGCCGTTATCTCATCCTGAAGTTGCATTGCGATGTCAGTGAGTGTCGAAAACCTGAGATCGAGCTTTTTCTCAATTGTTTGTTGGCTAGCTGCTATTTGTTTCAAAACTTTGTTTTGTGCTATGGCATTTTCAGACTGCCAGGTCAGCGTAGCCTCTGCATGAGAGACATGCTTCGTTGACCCATCAAGATTTTTTGTAGTTGGGTTCTTTATCTTCCAAGTATGAGAAATCCTGTCTTCATCGAACTCCATGGGGGGAAATTCATCATGATAGGATGTTGGCTGGAGCATATTGATTTCTGGTTCCTTAGAATAAAGGACATAGTAGTCAAATTTACCAGATGGTTCACCAAATAATCCAACTTTTGGATCCCCCTTTTCATAGCGTTCTTTAAGCAGCTGTTGCGTCGACTTCTTTTTGTTTCTCCGCCGTTTTGGCAGATCATCAAGCTCGGAATCATCATCATAGTCTACTTTGCATTTTGCACAGGAGCATAAAGTTCATAAATAATGTCACTTTCAGGGATGGTGGTCTTCTTCTTACTTTGCATAGTTCTACTTCGCATCATCATAGTCTACTTTCATCCTTTTGTATTGTAAGAAAGGAATATTCTTAGAATATCCTTAGCGTGTGATGTAAGTTATCCCCTTACGGGATGACTATAAATAAGGGTGTATTGTAATGTTTTATCTATCTCAGTCTTGGCAAGTATTCCAGAGCAATAAAAGTTTGAGTGTTTGAGTGTTTGAGTTCTATATTTCTTTGGTATTCTTCTTACTCTTCTTCTTACGTTTTCTTGTGCATCCCTTAAAAAACTTTTTCTGTATATTGATGTCCTTCTTCATCAATAGTCTTCTTACCTTCATGAAAGAAGATGAGCGAGTAACAGGTTGGGAGTTTGCCATAGATGTAAGAGGCCTTATTTCTCAGGAATCTCCTTTGGTGTTTAGGTGACTTGCTATCACACGGAATGATACAACTGTTGCTTAATTCTTGTGAAAACCTGAGCATATACCCACAGCCGCACACCTAGCAGCTTCAAAGGCCACAACTCCGTTATTTTCACAAAGAATTATGCCACAAGTTCTGGTATAAGATTTCTGATGCGGCAGATCCCTAGAAGGGCAACCACAGAGCATACTATCTCCAACCATATGCAAGCCGGCATGAACAAATCATGTCAATACCTTCATGAACAAATCATGAACACCTTTGGATCATCAAGAGAAATAAGGGGAAGTTTTTTAAGCTTCCATCCCTCTGATACCAAGTTTGCAACTCACGGAGAGAGGTACAATCACACAGAAGGGATGCACAAGAAAGAATAAGAACAACAAGAAAGAGTAAGAACAACAAGAACAACATAACTCAAACACTCAAACTTTTATTGCTCTGGAATACTTGCCAAGACTGAGATGGATAAAACATTACAATACACCCTTATTTATAGTCATCTCGTAAGGGGATAACTTACATCACACGCTAAGGATATTCTAAGAATATTACTTTCTTACAATACAAGTTATTCCTTTCTTTACTTCTACGACACACCGGAATAACTTTATGTCAAATCATACTTTATACATAACTTTATTTTACATCAGACGCTAAAGGACGCTAAAGATAAGATTCCCTTCTTTCATCCTTTCCCCCTGGTGAAAAAAGGTGATGGCACCACATCGTTGTAAGCACGGGTGGACCGAGGTGTTGGTGGAGCCTGTAAGCGAGAGCCTTGGAACGAATGGAGGTTGTGTTGTATCTCATCAATATACTGGAGGGGAAGAACTTTGGGATTTCGCCAGTAAGCCGTGGGTAGGCCCAGAGGGACATCAGTGATGGGCACATCGTTTATAGTACAGAGGAGTGCTTTATGGGCTATAGTTGGAACTGGGTTGCTGTACTCGTAGTCATGCCAGAAAGTACATGAATAATGTTTATGAATAAAGATATGAGTGTCCAGATTGCGTAAAGATTGCTGGCATCGGAAGTGGATAAGAACATGCTTCTGCTCGCGCACTCCATTTAGACTATTGCCTTCAGGCCGTAAGTGTTTACGCCAGAAGCTGGTATCGCCAAATAAGCTGAGCCACTTGAGGAGTTGTCGATGTTGCGGTTTGCATGGATATACGTCATTTTGGGCGATATATTGGAGCAGCTTGCCTTTGTCAAATATCATTCCAAACGGGCAGCTTTCAATAAAGTACCATAACACCATGTAGGCTTCTTTAAGAAAATCATAATAAAAATCTGCCTTGCATTGGAGTATGGTAAGAAAAGGGAGAACGGGATGGAACAGTAAAGTGGCAAGAGGACCGTTATCTAGGCTGTGCTTGCTGATATATATTTTCTGGAAAATCAGGAGGCAGGATAACGATCTTTTTCGCAGGAGAAAATTCAGCAATTTGTGTTGAATGTGTGATGGAAGATCTATCGGCTGAAAATGGTAGATGACTGGGAATATCATAGAGATCGTTCTTTGAGTTCGTGACAAAAAATCCGGGAGGAAATTATTTTTTCCTTTGATATGCTGGGCCTCAAATTTCCACTGAGAGAACCAATTTGCCCATCGCAGAAGTTGGGCTTGGGGCAACATCTTTTGTTTGAAATGTAGCATTTTTGGAAACGCTGACATATCCATTTCTATTAGAAAATGTTGTCCAATGAGATGAAATTGAAACTTCTCGATACCTCTTTTGACGGCAAGGATCTCTTTATACGTGGAGTGATAATGAAGTTCTCCATTCTTGAAAGCTCCGCTCTTGTATCCATAGATTCGTCGTTTTCCATGTAACTCTTCAAGTAGTATGGCACCCCAAAAATGATTACTAGCATCAGTCTGAAGGATTCTTCTTCCTGATGAGGGAATCTGGAGAGGGGGCAAATCCTTTGATAGAGACTTTAGTTTTTTAACTGCATTAGTGCAGGCCGCGTTCCAGGGCGGTGCTTCCTTCTTAAGCTGATTAGTGAGAGGAGACCTAAATTTAGCCAGATCATGAATAAATTCCGCCATATAATTTACAATGCCTAGAAACTGTTGAACTTGTTTGAACGTTAAGTTTTCATCCGGGAAATGATCCAGTTGAGTTGCAATATGCGGTTGGAGCTGATATTGACTATTCGAAATATGCATACCCAGGAAGTCAATGTCCGATTTTCCTATAATCATCTTTCGTTCGGATAGCATAATCTCATATTCTTGGACCAAACTATGAAACTGTGAGAGCAAGGCATGATAGACATCAATATCTGGGGAGAATAGTAAGATATCATCGATGTAGATCAGAGCATTTTTCATGATTGGCTGGAAGATTTTTGTCATGGCTTTCTGGAATAAGGAAGGAGCTGGTTTTAACCCAAAAGCTACTACGGTCCAGTGGTAGTGTCTTTCGGGAATGCAGAAGCCAGTCTTATGTCTGTCATCAGGACGAATTCCTAACTGCCAAGAACCTGTTTTAAGATCGAATTTGGAGAATAACTTTGCCTGGGGGAGTTTTTGGAAAAGGACTTCTCTCTTTGGTAGAAGAAATTTATCATCTTCAAGAAAATGATTGAGAGGTTGGTAATTTATTACCAGCCTCATTTTTCCTCTGGCTTGCTCGGTTCTTTTGTTCACGTAGAAGGCTTCACATGCCCATTGTGATTTTGTGGGTTCAATTAACCCCTCTTGTAGTAGTTGATCAACTTCTTTTATTGCAAGTGCAAAATGATCTGGGTTCATACCTTTATGGCTCGCCTTTGTAGAATTGATATCTTCATTCTTTTTAAATGGTAGGGAGACAAAGAACTGAGGATTTCTCCAAAGAGGATGATCACATTTTTGTAGGAAGTCCGTGTGTGATTCAGCACAGGAGGTACGTGTAATCTCGTCCCTGATGGGGCTCAGAATTTCTATTGGATAAAGATGGAGAGTCTTTGTCCAAGGCAATATGTGATTCTTGTAACTTAGCCCTTCTTTGCTCCATGAAATCCTTTTCAGTGAGTGCAAGATGTCAAAACCAATAAGTAAATCTTTTGCAGGGAGTTCTGAGCCATAAACTTGATGCTAAATAAGATAGCCTGGAAAAATCTGGATGATGATAGGTTTACTGATCAGAGTGATTGTGAAGAGATCACCGTTGGCAGCTCGAAATGATCTGTAACAGGAAGTCCAACATTCTCTTGGTAAAATGTTAGGCTTCATGATAGAGGATGCGGCTCCGGTATCAAAGAATGCGATCACCGGAATAGGTTTTTCCCATTTTCCTGTGAAAATGTGGACTTTTGCAAAAGGAGTTGGTTGGCAAAGAAGACTGTCGTCAATCGCGGTAGTGTAGATAGTATTGTCAAAGAGAACTATATCATCGTCAGATTCGGTAGAGGAGTCTGATAAATCAGCTCCGAGGGCGAGAATGGTATCTGGTCCAGCTTCTTCGTCCATGGAGAAAAGTGACTCAATATCGTCATTGTCGACATTTTCAACTTGGGAAAGTTTGGCAATGAGGCGTGAGCTTCTTTCTTTGTCAGGACAATCTTTGGCAAAATGTCCTTTCTTTCTGCATATATAACATCTGGAGGATTTTGTGCTTCCTTTTTTCTTTCTGAGAAAACTCCAGTGCTTTTTATTCTTTTCAGAGAAAGAAGGTTTTCCTCTTTCCTTTTTATAATTGAAAGGCTTGTCCTTCTTCTTTTTCCGGCATGTGCAAGATTTATCCCTGCCGCACTTAATCTGAAGGTCGTGACGATCACAGGCTGAGGCAAGGTTCTTACTTTGATCTTCAATTTGTTTGAGAAACCGTTTCTGATTGCATAGCTTCTCAAGTGAGAGTAATACATTCTGGTATAACTCACCAATAGATGTGTGACTAATCGGGATATTTTTTACTTGGAGGAGCCGAGATGTTTCGTTTCCAAGTGGCTCTGGGAGCGAATTTAGAAACGTCTTCTTTAAGTTAACATCGTCGATCCCATTAATGGCATAGAATCGTTTCGACATTTTCTCATAATGATCTTCAAGGTCTTTTCTTTTGTACGAGCAGCACTTCATACTCAAGTATTCTTCTCTGGCTTGAGTTGTATAATGATCCCATGCTCCTAAGAATTCATTGTGGACATGCATAATTAGGGCATCAACATTTGGACTTTGTTTGACCATATGTTGCCTATATGGTCCCAGGGCAATCCACCATTGTCTCAGTCTACCATGAAATTTGGACACAAATCTGTCTGCTACAGCAGGCATTGTTACCCCTGGTTGTAATAACTCGGCGGTGCACCAGGCATGCATTTCATAGATTCGGTCACGCCATTTTGATGGTGGGATATTGTCGAATGAGAAGCTGTTTGAAGGGTCATTGGGGAACTGACTGGATTGTTCAGACCCTTGGTGGGGTGTTTGGCCAGTCTCATCATCTTCAACAGTTGGGTCCTCTGTGGGTGGATCAACCATTAAAATCTCGAGTGACATGTCCTCGGTATAGGGATCTTCAGAATACTTTTCTTTCAGGGATGGTGGTTGTCTTGAAGACAGTGGTTGCGTAGCTATTTGGTTTAGGAATGAGGATATAGGATTACCAATCATGAGCTGAGAAGATGGTTGGGTTGTAGGAACCTCTTGTGGCGAAGATTCTCGGGATGGATGTTTTTCTGATTTTCGTTTGGATGACTGAGGTATTTCATAGCGTGGTTTTGGGAGGAATGCAGCACTATTGAAAGGATTGTGGTCAAACGGGGAGAAAGTGGATAGAGGTTGAGAATATGTTGGAAGAGGTGGTAAATATGAGGAGTAATGCGGGGCTTCATAATATCCCGAGGGATGGTATTGTTTTTGGGTTTGAATAGAATGAAGCTGGGCTTTGAGACTTTTTAACTCAACCTCCTTTTACGCCAGAAGTGGCGAATTAAAAGAGACAGTACTAACCAGTTGAAGTAATTCTTGATGTACAGCCGTTATCTCATCCTGAAGTTGCATTGTGATGCCAGTGAGTATCGAAAACCTGAGATCGAGCTTTTTCTCAATTGTTTGTTGGCTAGCTGCTATTTGTTTCAAAACTTTGTTTTGTGCTATGGCATTTTCAGACTGCCAGTTCAGCGTAGCCTCTGCATGAGAGACATGCTTCGTTGACCCATCAGGATTTTTTGTAGTTGGGTTCTTTATCTTCCAAGTATGAGAAATCCTGTCTTCATCGAACTCCATGGGGGGAAATTCATCATGATAGGATGTTGGCTGGAGCATATTGATTTCTGGTTCCTTAGAATAAAGGACATAGTAGTCAAATTTACCAGATGGTTCACCAAGTAATCCAACTTTTGGATCTCCCTTTTCATAGCGTTCTTTAAGCAGCTGTTGCGTCGACTTCTTTTTATTTCTCCGTCGTTTTGACAGATCATCAAGCTCGGAATCATCATCATAGTCTACTTTGCATTTTGCACAGGAGCATATGTCAAAGTATTGATGTCCTTCTTCATCTTTGAATTGATGGATAGGTAGCCCGTCAGCAGTAAAAGAAAGTATGGGCGCACCAAGCCCAAAATCTTGTTCTTCGATCATGTTTATTTCTGAAGCGAAAATGGGGGACGTGCTAGAGGAGGGGTCCTCATTGTTAAACACAATTTCTACTGCGCCGTCCTTTTTTCTTATGAATGAAGGCTTTACAGAATGAATCGGTTGGTTATTGCGTCGTACCTTCTCATAGTGTGTTACCCAAGATTCTGGAAGGAGTTTAATGAACTCATCTTTTGGAAGCTGCTTTGGAACATGAACGCAAGAAGAGCCCGAGCGGGCATCAATTTCCAAGTATAGGGCTTCGTCGGTGTCTTGAGGAAGACTTAATTCGAATGAATGATTTTGGACCCGATAAGCCATTTGATAGTGAAGCGTCGCAGCATATGTTCCCGCAACTTGGGGTGCTCCAACAATTTGAAGTTGAACATTAAGGTTATTGTAGATATGTGGATCATCAAGTCTCAAGTTGAAATTCGGGAATAAAGTTATAAATACAGTGCCAGCATTCAAGGTAGTCTGGATAGTCGCGATGCAGGCATGACTGTATTGCTGAAACCTTGTGTCCAGGAGGGCTAATCGCGCCACTACTGGGAGGCGTTTTCTTGCATGCAAAGTAAGGGCCATTCTCACAGCTCCAAAATGGATGTGGGAATAACCATGGGACTTCCACTGCCCAGGTAGTGCCTCATCCAGTCTTATAGGGAAAATCTGCTCTGCTTCTGTAGCAGGAATTGGTACTTGTTCTAGCTTTCAGGCTAAGACAAGTTCTTTTGCAGCGAGCGTCTTGCCGGGAGTAAGGGCTTGTCGGAAAACTCGAGAAACAGGATGATGTTTCTTGGTGAAAGCTTTATAAGGATTGAGCAGGGGAAGGTCGGTGACTGGGATGCGACTATCTTCAGTAAGGTAATCGACTTTATAAAGCAAATCAGAGTTTTTTGCGGAAGAAGGGGAACTGTAGGAATTTCGGGGATAAGAGAAAGAAGATGAGCGAGTAACAGGTTGAGAGTTTGCCATAGATGTAAGAGGCCTTATTTCTCAGGAATCTCCTTTGGTGTTTAGGTGACTTGCTATCACACGGAATGATACAACTGTTGCTTAATTCTTGTGAAAACCTGAGCATATACCCACAGCCGCACACCTAGCAGCTTCAAAGGCCACAACTCCGTTATTTTCACAAAGAATTATGCCACAAGTTCGGGTATAAGATTTCTGATGCGAAAGATCCCTAGAAGGGCAACCACAGAGCATACTATCTCCAACCATATGCAATCCGGCATGAACAAATCATGCCAATACCTTCATGAACAAATCATGAACACCTTTGGATCATCAAGAGAAATAAGGGAAAGTTTTTTAAGCTTCCATCCCTCTGATACCAAGTTGGGAGGGAGTTGGAGTTTGAGGAGGAAGCAAGGGTCGGCTGGGAGCAATCGCGGTTGGAGCCGGCCGAAGAAGTGGTGGAGATGGAGGTCTCCACCAGAGCAGGGCAGGTGCAGAGGGTGCGGATCAGTGGGGGCCTAAGTCCCGAGGACAAGGAGCAGATGAGAGCTTGTATCCAGAGCAATGTCGACATCTTCGCCGGGAGCACGGCGGACATGTCGGGCATTGACGCGGATGTGGCTTGTCATCGCCTGAACCTGTACCCTCGGACTCGCCCCATACGCCAAAAGATGAGAACCATCGCCACCAATCTGGAGGAGCCCATCCACGAGGAGTTCAGAAAGCTCTTGGAGGCAGACTTCATCTCGGAGGTTCAGTACCCGCGCTGGATCTCCAATGTGGTAATGGTTAAGAATGGGGGTGGGAAGTGGCGCATGTGTATTGATTTCTCTTTATTAAATAAATCGTGCCCCAAGGATTGCTACCCTCTGCCTCGAATCGACGCGCTGGTTGACTCAGCCGTCGGTTTTTCTGTTATGTGTTTTCTTGATGTTTTTTCAGGTTACCACCAGATTCGCATGCACCCCCCCCCCCCCCCAACCCCACCCCCACCCCCACCCGACGTCAAAGACGTCTCCTTCATCACTAGGGAGGGATGCTTCAGCTATAAGATGATGCCCTTCGGGCTGAAAAACGCAGGAGCCACATACCAACGCATGATGGATCGAGTCTTCCAGGGACAGAGAGGGAGAAACTTGGAAGTCTATGTCGATGACCTGATGGTTAAAAACAAGTGTGTGAGCTCACACCTGCGGGACCTATAAGAGACCTTTGCCACCCTCCAGAGGTTCAAGATGAGGCTGAATCCCTTGAAGTGTGTCTTTAGGGCCAGCCGCGGGAAGTTCCTTGGACATCTCTTGACTCCGGCAGGGGTGGAGCCTAACCCAGATAAGGTGAAGGTCATCCTAGACCTGGAATCACCTCGCAATGCCAAGGAGGTCCAGCACTTGGCAGGCAAGCTGGCTGGACTAAGAAGGTTCCTTTCTCTGTCTGGAGACAAGTGTTCATCGTTCTTCAAGGTGTTGAGGGGTAACCAGAGGTTTGAGTGGACAGCCGAGTGTGAGGAAGCCTTACAAGGGCTGAAGAGACAGCTCTCCCGGGCTCCCCTACTTCAAAGCCCAAAAGAAGGGGAGGACCTAGCCCTATATCTCGGGGTGGGAGCGGAAGTCGTGAGCTCTGTTCTAGTTAGGGAAGAGGGGAAGAAGCAACTACCCATCTACTACGTAAGCCGGATCTTGAGGAAGGCGGAGCTCCGTTACCCCATCCTCGAAAATCTAGCGTATGCTCTGATCGTTTCGGCATGGAAGCTTCAGCCATATTTCCAAGCGCACACGATTAGGGTGGTAACCGACCATCCTCTTCGCAAGATCTTTGAAGGGGAGGAGCACTCGGGGAGGCTGGCCAAGTGGTCCATTGAGCTGAGCGAGTTCAACATCTCTTTTGTCCCAAGGCTCTTCATTAAGGCGCAAGCAGTGGCGGACTTCCTGACAGACTATGTTGTTGAAGTCGGGGAAGAGGAGCCGCGGCAGCAGGGGCATGGAAGGTGATGGTTGATGGGGCTTCAGGAAAGCATTCCATGGGGGGAGGAGTGGTGTTGGTAAGCCCCCAGGGGGTAGCTATAGAACAGGCGGTGGCCTATCACTTTCCGGTGACCAATAATCAGGCAGAGTACGAAGCCGTGATAGTTGGTCTTCGTTTGGCAAAGGAGCTTGAGATCCAGGATGTGGAGGTCTTCACGGACTCGATGGTGGTGGCATCACAGATTCGAGGAGAGTTTGAAGCTCGGGAACCTACCCTCGTAAAGTACCTATCCAAGATAAGGGCAGTCATCGGAGGCTTCTGATCATTCTCAATCCAGCACGTCCCCCGGGAGGAGAGTGTGGCTGCCGACCAATTGGCGAAGTTCGGACCTCGGGGAGGAGGGACCCTAACCGAACTGTTCCGACCAGCGATCGAGGAAGGGGAGCTGATGGAGATAGGTCGACGACCCTCGTGGGTGAACCCACTGGTAATCTTCCTGTCAACCGGCAAACTGACAGAAGAGGTAAATGATGCAAGGAGTTTCAGGCGCAAGGCAGCTCACTGCCTGATGTTGGAAGGGGGGTTACATCGTAAGATGTCGTCGGGATTCCTAGCCAGGTGTGTGACCGAGGAAGAAATCCCGAAGATACTTGGGGAGATACACTTAGGCGAGTGCGGCATTCACTCGGGGGGAAGGACTTTAGAGGCAAGGGTGGTCAGGCAGGGGTACTTATGGCAGACCCTGAGGAAGGATGCGACAGAATTCGCAAGGAGATGTAAAAAGTGTCAGCTGTATGCCCCCCTCCAGCTCTTGCCCGCTCAAAGACTAAGGAGCATAACGTCACCATGGCTTTTCGTCATTTGGGGAATGAACTTGGTCGGGCCTTTTCCTCCGGCTAGTGGACAGAGGAGGTTCCTCCTGGTCATGATTGATTACTTCTCAAAGTGGCTGGAGGTTAAGGCCTTGGCTAAAGTCACCTCGCAGGTCATAAGGAACTTCGTCTGGGGGGAGATCATATGCAGGCACGGGCTGCCTCAAGCGATAGTAACAGACAACGGTCCTCAGTTCGTCAGTGAGGAGTTCATCAGCTTCTGCGCCCAGCTGGGGATAGATCTCAGATTTGCCTCTGTCCACCACCCCCGGAGCAACGGCCAAGTGGAAGCAGCAAACAAAATTATCGTAAACCTGCACAAGAAAAAAGTGGAGAACCTGAGGGGAAATTGGGTGGAACAGCTCCCCTCGGTTCTATGGGCCTTGAGAACGACCCCGAACACGGCCACCGGCGAGACCCCCTTCAAGCTCTCTCACGGGTACGAGGCGGTCCTGCCAGTGGAATTCGAAGTTCAGTCCCCTCGGGTCGCAGTGGCAGGGGAAGGAGATGAGACTTGGAGGTTGAGAAATGAGGAAGGGTTGCACCTCTCGCTGGACATGATGGAAGAAGCGTGGGATGTCGCAATCATCAGGCAAGAAGAGATCAAGCGACACATGGTAAGATACTTCGACAAGCATGTCAGGATCAGGCAGTTCGTCGAAGGGGATCTGATGTTGAAAAAGGTTGACGCGGCGGGAAGGTCAGCCCCCGTGGGCAAGCTCAACCCGAACTGGGAAGGGCCTTACATAGTAAAAGAGGTCCTTAGAATGGGAAGTTACTACCTCCAGGATGTGGAAGGGAGGACCTTGAGCCACACTTGGAGCGGTGACGATCTAAGGCGCTTCTACCCGTGAGGGGGAGGAGGTGATTATAATTTTGTTTCCAAATGTTATCATGTGTTACCATAATACATCACATACTTTGATCCGCTGTCAACTCTTTTCATTTTAAAGATTAGGATAAGAACAGGTTTTGGTTATGAAATCTTCATCAACACCCCGAGCTCGGCTAGACCCCAGGTAGACCGGCTGCGCAGGCTCTCATCTAGCTTGCAGGTCCGAAGGCTCGTCTGTAGGGGAGAGGTTGGATATGAAATCTTCATCAACACCCCGAGCTCGGCTCGGCCCCAGGTAGACCCGCTGCACAGGCTCTCATCTAGCTGGCAGGTCCGAAGGCTCGCCTGTGGGGGAGAGGTTGGATATGAAATCTTTATCAACACCCCGAGCTCGGCTCGGCCCCAGGTAGACCCGCTGCGCAGACTCTCTTATAGCTGGCAGGTCCGAAGGCTCGCCTGTGGGGGAGAGGTTGGATATGAAATCTTCATCAACACCCCGAGCTCGGCTCGGCCCCAGGTAGACCCGCTGCGCAGGCTCTCATCTAGCTGGCAATTCTGAAGGCTCGCCTGTGGGGGAGAGGTTGGATATGAAATCTTCATCGACACCCCGAGCTCGGCTCGGCCCCAGGTAGACCCGCTGCGCATGCTCTCATCTAGCTGGCAGGTCTGAAGGCTCGCCTGTGGGGGAGAGGTTGGATATGAAATCTTCATCAACACCCCGAGCTCGGCTCGGCCCCAGGTAGACCCGCTGCGCAGGCTCTCATCTAGCTAGCAGGTCCGAAGGCTCGCCTGTGGGGGAGAGGTTGGATATGAAATCTTCATCAACACCCCGAGCTCGGCTCGGCCTCAGGTAGACCCGCTGCGCAGGCTCTCATCTAGCTGGTAGGTCTGAAGGATCGCCTGTGGGGGAGAGGTTGGATATGAAATCTTCATCAACACCCCGAGCTCGCCTCGACCCAAGGTAGACCCGTTGCGCAGACTCTCATCTAGCTGACAGGTCCGAAGGCTCGCCTGTAGGGGAGAGGTTGGATATGAAATCTTCATCAACACCGCAAGCTCGGTTCGGCCCCAGGTAGACCCGCTGCGCAGGCTCTCATCTAGCTGGCAGGTCTGAAGGCTCGCCTGTGGGGGAGAGGTTGGATATGAAATCTTCATCAACACCCCGAGCTCAGCTCGGCCCCCGGTAGACCCGCTACGCAGGCTCTCACCTAGCTGGCAGGTCCGAAGGCTCGCCCGTGGGGATAGGTTCGGTATTTTCAAATATTTCGACACGAATGTTCTAGGCTTGGACCAGAGACACACCCAGAAGGCAGAACAGGAGGATTGAGGATCTCCTTGATCAGGAGGGGTCTCGGCCTGGAGAAATCTCGGCCGAGAGGTCTCGGGTAAGGGGATCTCGGCAAAAGAAGTTCCCTGCAGGGAGACTTTGGTGGTGGATTCTTGGTCAGACAGGGAGAAGGTCTGGGCTCGAAGTCCCGACCGACCACGCAAGGTAAGGAAGGGGGTCTTCCCTTAAAAAGGGGGGTCATGGACGACGCTCTCGACAAATAGCTCTCGGCAGAACGCGGAAACGACGTGTCTAGGTCTCAAGGTCCCGGTACGTTCCCACCTATGGATCGCTAAGGGAGACTGCCCTAGGGGGGCTGTGGGCCCCCGGCGGAAGCGTTCTTGAGCAGTATTCATTTTCAACAGTTAGAAAAAAAAAAGAGGGGAGCAAAGTTCCAACATTTACATTATAGACTGTTCATAATATTACAACAATGGGAACCTCTCGCCCATTACAAATCGAAGAAAAGAAGGAAACCCCTCAGAGAGAAGCGTTGTATCCGCTCGAGCTCCTATTCGAGCTCCCGC
Source organism: Platanthera zijinensis (assembly GCA_039513925.1). Lineage (NCBI taxonomy): Eukaryota > Viridiplantae > Streptophyta > Magnoliopsida > Asparagales > Orchidaceae > Platanthera > Platanthera zijinensis. The sequence continues at coordinate 118,947,105 of CM077082.1, read as the reverse complement.
TTGAGCTTCTGCGGGATCTCTCGCCCGAGCTCCCCCCGGATATCTCGCCAGCAGCCGTGGGGGATCTCGGGACATCCGGGGGCGTAGAGTCGGGTGCTCCTGGGGGCTTCGGGACAGGCTCGAAGAGCCAGGGAACGAACCGGGGAGCGGTGACGACCTTGCCACTCTCGTTCAAACACCCCACCTCCCGCAGCATATCAAGGGTCAGCTTGACCGTCGCTTGGGCATTGGTCTGCAGGAGCTTGTCAATATCATATTCCGAGAAGCGACGACTCCTCAGCCTCTCGTTCAGCGATGGGGGAGGCGGAACCGCAGCCGTTTCCGCGCGCCGGAGCTGGTCCTTTAACAGGATGTTCTCGTATCTTAGCTCGGTCAGCTCCGCGCGAAGGGCCGCATTCTGGGCGGAATCCTGCAGAAGGGAGGATCAAGTCAACACCGAGACGACCCGTGGGTTATAAAGGCGAGAACGATGCTTGAAAGATCTCGCTTACCTCCTCTGCTGGGCGCAAGGAAAGGCGTCCCATAGCATCCGCCAGCTGTGCCTTCAGAACCGCCGCCTGGGCCACCGCCTGGTCCCGCGCCTTAAGCATCTCGCCGAAGTTGCGGTCGATGGTGATGCTTCGGCCTGCGCACATGTGCGCAAGCTCAAACCCGCGCATCAGAGCCCTGACAGAGTCAAGGGCAAGAAGCCGTGTGGGCAGCTGATCATAGAGACCGGCGAACTCCCGGCTGTCAAGGCCGTAGCCCAGCGCGAAGGCCTCGCCGGTGACCTCATCACGCTCTGCCCAGCTCGGAAGCAGCGTCGAGAGGGATACCCGGTTGGCCTCCGGGTCCCATTGTAGCAGGGGGTTCCCTTCAGCGTCCAGGAACTTCACACCGAGGCAAAAATTCATGTGCCCCTTTGGCGCCTCCTTGGACGGAGACCGAGTAGAGGTCTCGGCAGCCGCCCCCTCGCCGCCAGCCCTGCATGCGGCTGGAAGGTTCTCGGCAGGAGCCCCGTCGCTACTCCTGGCAGCGAGGGTCATCTCGCTGGCCACCTGCAGGACTTCTTCGAAAGACCGGCCTAGCGGGAGAGGTCGGACGGGCATAGCCGTCACAGATTTCCCTTTGTCGGCAGCGGTCGGCTTGGGTCTTTTCAGCGGCTGGGACGAGAAGGCGCCGGGTTTTCGCTTCCCAGCGCTGGTTCAAGGAGATGGGGCAGGCTCGTCCCGGCAAGCCTGGGCCGCAGACTGCGCGAAAGCCAGCGGATCTCTCGCAGCCTGGCCCTCGGTACCCAGAGTCTCGGCAAAGGATTGGTGCAGAGGAACTTCTCGCTCTCCTGCAGGGGTGACAGTGGAATGAGTTGGAAGTTGGGAATGGGAGTATCAGGTTGAAGACGAGACCGTACCTTCACCGGGAGGCACGGGAGTGAGAGAATCGACGTCCCGCCGGAGGAATTGTACGTCAAATTCTTTCGTCCCAAAGAACTCTAGAAGGGCGCTCTCGCGAGATCCCAGGGTAGGCGGCTTGTAGGCGGCGTCCTCATATTGAACAGGAGCGAAAGGGACGTTACCGAAGTCGCCAGAGACGAAGATAAACTTCTCGCCCCAATGATGATGCTTGTTGGCGAGACCGGTTGTCTTGAGCAGTTGCCCAGAGAAGAAAACTACCCCTCCCTTCGCGCGGAAGATGAACAGCTTTCGGTAGATCGGGAGGCTGAACTCGATCTTCTCCGATCGCATGTAGCAGATGAACGCTACAAGGATGGCGACCGAGTTTGGGTTCAGCTGGGCGGGAACAACCCCGTAGTAACGGAGTGCCTGGCGCATCTCGGGCCAGAGGGGAAGGCGAAATCCCACCTCGAAGTGTTCGAGGGGGATGGCGAGCTCCCCTTCTCTCGCGCTGTTTACCCTGTCTCGGTTACCGGGATGTCTCGCGGTGAAGCCGGCGGGAACGTACTGGGAAGTAATCTGTTGGTACTCTTCAGGGGTTAGGCGTCAAGTGGGGAATTGATGTTTTCGGAAGGCTTCTGCGCAATGGGAACGTCCCTCGTTCTCGCCTGGCATTCTGTGGGGAGGATTGAAGACGAAAGGAATGGGCGAGAACGAAAGATAAACGAGAACAAGAGAAGAAGGCGAAAGCAAGGGGGAGTTCTCGGCAGGCCGCGAAAGCAACGAGGAGAGGAAAGGAGGTTCCGGATCGGAGAAATAAATGCGTTTGGTGACTCCTCTATTTATAGGAAATCAAGGTAATGATGTTTTTTTCTAAAAAAGAAAAATAAAAATAGCGGCGGCGGTACAGGCCCCAGGTCAGCGACGCCTCGGGTTCCGGCTCGGGATGACAGCGACTGACCGAAGCTTCAGACTCGTGCAAGGCATTTCGAAACAGCCAGGTGGAACATGAAGACCAAAGCAGGGATCGCTCTCGCCGGAAGAGAGCTAAAAAGGAAAAAAAAATAATAATAATATTACAAGTGAGCTGTTCGAAATATATAAAAGAAAAACAGGGTGCATTGCGAGAAGGGAAGGCCGAGAGGCGAGAAGGGGCGAGATTTCTTCAAGTCAATACGGTTCCCAGCGCCATCGTCCTCGCTCCCGCCGTCTGGTCCTCGGGGGCGCTGACGGGTTGTAGTAGGAAGACAGGGTGGTGCACCCTAGGTTGATCCGACGGGCCTGGTCTCGAATCTGCGCGATGCATCTCCCAGGGGAAGACTCGATGGAAGGCCCACCCGGCCGCCCCGTCTCGCCGAAAAAATAATCGCGCTCCAGGGCCTCCAGCCTCTGCTCCACCATCTCGCGGAATTCTTTCGCCGCAGTGGCGCGGGCCCGCTCCCGCCGCATAAGCTTCGACAGGAGGACAACAATCTTCTTCCCACGTTTCTTCGAGCTCCCGGCGTCGTTCACAATGGCCTCCATCTCGCCAGACGAAGGAAGGAGTGAGCTCTCGCCATCCTCTTCCTCTTCCTCTCCGTCTTCATCATCGTCTTCGTCATCTTCATCGGCCCCCGTTCTTGAGTCCGGATCCTCTGAAAAATAGTTTCATGATTACGGCGAGGGCTGAGCAAGAGCTATGATAATGTTTCGCTTACCTGCGGCATGACGAGAGCCACTGGACGGCGGCTGGCGAGAAGGCCCGGTCCCCCCCTCAGTCCCATAGAGGAGGTGGAGCGGCTTTCCGCGTCCCGGGCAAAAAGTCTCGTGCACGGTGGTCCCGGCCTGGTCTGAAGCATGGGGTAAGTCGTTCTCTCTCGCGGGATGGCTGACCTCTTTTTGGGCTATGGAGGGGTCGATAGATACCTCTCCCGCCAGTACGGTGGGATTAGCCACTTGGCCGGGCAGGTTAGAAGCCATTATCTCCCCCCCCCCCCCCCCCGGGTGGCGAGACTCGGGTCGGTGGGAGCTGAGGATGCGAGAAGTCAGCTTGGCAATAGAGACGCTACAAGTGAAATGGTCAGAAAGGGGTGACAGAGAAAAGCATACCCGTGATTCTCGGAGAGGCAGCCGGAGGAGTGACCTCTACGACCCGTGGTCTATCCTCGGGAAGGTGAGGCGACAGATCCGGGGGCACCAGTGGTGACCCGGTGTCATTAGCTCGAGCCGCTTCCTGCGAAAGACTTTCCGCCAGTTATCAACCCTTGCGCATAGTCAGATCGTAATCGACTCGCAATCTTGGGGATCAGCGAATCAGAAAGGTGTACCTTCTGCAGAGGGGAAGCAACATCCGCACGATCGGGAGTCGAGGTAGGCGGGTCCCTATTCTCGCGGGAAGGGTCCCGCTGGATCGCCTTTGCCTTCTTTTTCTTCTCTTTCTTCTTCTTCGGGGGTGGAGGATTAGCGGTCGGTGACTTTCTCGCCAGCCAAGGGGCAACCAAAGCGCTGTTCGTCAGGGCTCGCGCCTGGGCCGCGTCGATGCGATCCTGGAGGGCTTGCGGGAGCGGTTTGTCAACACATTTGGAATGCATGATGAGATCTCGCGAGAGCTCAAGCAGAGACCAGCAACTCAGGGGCATACTTAGGGCATCTATTAACACACATATATATAGAGCTATGGGATGGCCCACCAAAAAGATTATCTTTTTTGAGGTGACACGTGCCCAGCGAATATTTATGGGTTGGACGTATCTTTTCAAGCGCAGAGCTAGCTCAAAAAGAGCGGGGATTGTGTACAACCTCATATTCGCTGGAAGGAACCTGGGGATGCCAACAGTAAGGATTGGACTAGCTTCGGGCTCAAGACCAGAACCGCTTGTGCCTTGATGAGCTCCCGCCTACGAGCAGGTGGGACCGTTTACGCCCAGCCTCAACCAAGATCCACGGATGACCAAAGGCGGGCGAGAGGGCGTCGAGTCAACTCGACGCCACGTTGAGTGAGCTCCACTCACTCGGCGCCAAAGTCCAAGCAGCATGGGCGTTGAGTCCACTCAACGCCACGTTGAGTAGGCATCAAACTCACTCAACGCCGTGTTCAGCAGTAAAGACATCAAGCTCACTCAATGTCGTGTTAATCAGTAAAGGCATCAAGCTCACTCAATGTCGTGTTAATCAGTAAAGGCATCAAGCTCACTCAACGTCGTGTTCAGCAGTAAAGGCATCAAGCTCACTCAACGCCGTGTTAAGTGGAGGCGGGAAGGTTCTCGGCTCAGGGTTCTCGCCGCGGCTCAAGATTTTCACCGCGGCTCAAGGTTCTCGTCGCGGCTCAAGGTTCTCGGCTCAAGATTCTCGCCGCGGCTCAAGGTTCTCGCCGCGGCTCAAGGTTCTCGGCTCAGGGTTCTCGTCGCGGCTCAAGATTCTCGCTGCGGCTCAAGGTTCTCGGCTCAGGGTTCTCGCCGAGTGGGGCCCAAGGCCCAGGGTAAAATTACCTAATTGTCCTCAGGTAGAATTACCTACATACCCCTAGGGGCTGCATTTAGTATTTTATAAACAGCGGGATTTGGCTATTGGCAGGCCAGCCAGGAGTATTTCAGTAATTTCAGGTCAGCAAAAGGCTATAAATAGACCCATAAGGGCTCCTTAGAAAGCAGACTCTTATTTTTTCTCTGAATCTCTAGTGCTTTCTGAGGAGCTCCTAGCCCAGCTTTTGGCTTTGGAGGGGAAGCTCTCAGAGATCTTCCGGGTGTGAGGTGGGACCTCCCTGCTGAGGCTTTGGGTCAGTCCTAGGTCGTTAGCAACCAGTCGAGGGGCAGGGCTTGAGAGAAGTAGGTGTTGGCTGCACCCCTGTTTTGAACATTCGTTGAGGTCAATTTTGGCTCCAACATATCCCAAGATGCGGGACTAAATCCTAAGAGAGCTTTACATGGGCCTTTATGATGGGTTTTTCTTTATACTTTCTTCAACACCCCCCCCCCCCCCCCCCCCACAAGCTTGATCATACAATTCGTAGGAGCCAAATTTGGACAAGAACTGAGAATATAAAGGTAGTGGTAGAGCTTTTGTAAGAATATCAACGACTTGTTTAATAGCTGAAACAAGTTTTAAGCCATTTTCCTAAGTTGAATTTTTTCCCGAACAAAGAGACAATCAACCTTTATATGCTTGGCAAGTTCATGGAACACAGGTTTCTTGGCAATATGAATGACAGCTTGACTATCACAGAACAAGGTAACAGGAGAAGAGAGTTTGACACCCAGGTTTTTTAGAAGGCTTTCTAGCCATGTAAGTTCTAATACAACAGAGGTCATTGATCGATATTCTGCTTCTACAGATGAACGTGCGACGACAGACTGATTCTTGCTTCACCGGGTAACAAAATGTTCACCAAAGTATGTGCAGAAACCACTTGTGGAACAACGATCATCAATTGATCCAGCATAATCAACATCAGAGTAAGCGATGAGAGATAAAGACGAGGAGGGCTTATATACGAGCCCTTGCCCGGGAGAAGACTTCAAGTATCGAAGAATGCGCTCAACTTCCTGGAGATGAGAAGTTCGTGGAGCATGCATAAACCTACTAACAACCACAGCGACAACCGATATATCGGGTCTTATAACTGTCAGATAGATCAACTTTCCCCACAAGATGACGATAATATTCTGGGTTGGTAGGAGAGTATCCGAGTCGGAGGAGCATGCACAAAGCTTGTGGTTGACCTTCATGGGTGTGTTCGCTGGTTTGCAACCAGAGTGGCCCGCGTCATGAAGAAGATCAAGGCAGTACTTTCTTTGAGATATGACAAGACCATCGGGTCGACGGACTACCTCGATGCTAAGAAAGTATCGGAGATTTTCCAAATCTTTGATCTGGAACATGGATGCCAAATGTTCCTTGATAACTGGATGCCTTTCGAATAATCTCCAGTAATTAAAATATCATCAACATAAACCAGGAGTATTACGGTGTCTGTCGGTTGATGACGAGTAAAGAGAGAGAAATCAGCCGAGCTCCAGGTGAATCCAACATCACAGATAACTTTAATGAACTTGTCAAACCAAGCGCGGGGAGACTATTTGAGACTATAAATGGATTTCTTGAGGTGATAGACAAGAGACTTCCCCGTGATCTCAAACCCGGGAGGTTGATTCATGTAGACCGTTTCTTGTAAATCGTCATTGAGGAAGGCATTTTTGATATCCAGTTGATGCAATGAGTAATGACAATGGATAGCGAGGGAGATCATAATACAAACAGTATTCAGTTTGGCGGTCGAAGAGAAGGTCTCACCATAATCCAGACCTTGTTGTTGAGTAAACCCACGAGCCACAAGGAAAGCCTTCAGATGTTGGATTATCCCATCCGGACCATGTTTGATAGCAAATACCCACTTACAACCCACACAGCTCTGGCCGGGAGGAAGAGGCACAAGATCCCAAATTTGGTTTGCCCAAAGAGCAGACATTTCCTCCTCCGTAGCCGCCCGTGTAACAATCCATAAAAGTTTTTCAAAGCAAAAAAAATAATATTAATAAAAATAACAATGACATAATTGTAAATATGGTTTTAGTTTCCCTCCTCTCTTTATAGGTTGAGGCAGTTAAAGATTCATGAACACAACTACCCGACTTATGATTTGGAATTCGTTGCAGTAGTGTTTGCGTGTAAGCTTTGGAGACATTATCTCTATGGCGTGAAGTGTCACTACTTTACCGACCATCAGAGTTTGAAGTATATTTTCGTTCAGAAGGATCTCAATATTCGTCAGAGGCGTTGACTCAAATTCATAGTAGATTATGATTTGCAACTCTTGTATGTTCCCGGTAAAGCCAATTCAGTGGCAGATGCGTTGAGCCGACATGCTTCTGTTGCCGCTTGTACACTCATGTCAGCTACTCTTGCAGCCTTGATTGATGACCTCGATCAGATGGATAAATCCATCTCACCCGAGGGTCAAGAAGAAGTCCTTGGTCCGTTATGGTAGAACAAGTGAAGAATTTACAGTCATCTGATCTCGTACTCCAGGGCATCCACCAAAAGGCTAAACTTGAGACACTTCTGAATTTCTCTGTTTCTGATGATATTCTGCGTTTCCGAGGTCGTCTCTGCATTCCTGATGTTCCTGAATTGCTTGATAGTATTTGCGGAGAGACTCATGAATTCCGCACATCTGCTCACCCGGACAATAATAAGGTGTATCATGACTTGAAACAGATTGTGTGGTGACCTGGTATGAAGAATTATATAACTCTTTTTATTACTCGATGTCTGACGTGCCAGAAGGTGAAAGCTCAGCGTCAACGTCCTGTTGGTTTTTTGAAACCTCTGTTTATCCCTGAATAAAAGGGGGAAGACATCTCTATGGACTTCATCACGGGTCTGCCCCGCACTCGGAGAGAGCATAATGCGATTTGGGTCATAATAGATCGCATGACTAAAGTGGCTCACTTCATCCCGTATAAGGAAGACCATTCCACCGAGAAGATGGATCGACTCTATGTTTCAGAGATTGTTAGACTCCACGGGATTCCTCTGCGGATTGTATCAGATCGTGACTAAAGATTTGTATCTAATTTCTGGAAGGGCTTCCAGCAAGCTTTGGGCGCCGATCTCAACCTGAGCACCGATTAACATCCAATAACCGATGGTCAGAACGAAAGAGTTAATCAGATTTTGAAGACATGCTTCAGTGTTATATTTTGGACTATAAAGGAGTTTGGGAAGAGCACCTACCAATGGTCAAGTACTTATATAACAATAACTATCAAGAGAGCCTCAAGATGGCCCCCTTTGAAGCATTGTACGGGCGTCGTTGTAGGACCCCTCTCTTTTGGTCAGAAGTTGGTGAAAATGTTATTTTAGGACTTGCGTTACTTCAAGAAATTGAAGAAGTCTCAGAGAAGACTCGACTCCAGCTCAGTTGTGTCATCGAGAGATAAAGAAAGTATGTCAATCAGCACCGCCGTCCGTTAGAATTTGTTGTGGGTAATCAAGTGTTCCTGAAGGTTTTCCCTACTCCTAGGGTGAAACGGTTTGGTCGCCATATAAGCTCAGCCCGAGGTTCGTGGGACCATTTTCTATCTCAGAGCATGTCGGAGGATCTGCTTACCATCTGGAGCTACCTGCTTCTTTGGCCGGTGTTCACAATGTCATTCATGTTAGCAAACATTAGAAGTACATTCGTGATCCTACCCGTATCATTGAAAAAACTTCAGTGATTCCTGAAGCCAATTTGTCTTATCTAGTCGAGCCCACTAAGATCGTAGAGTATCAAGAATGCAAGCTTTGCAAGAGAACCATTCCTATGGTCAAAGCACTTTGGATGCACGGCAAGTATGAGGAGCATACTTGGGAACTTGAATCCGACATGCGTAACAAGTACCCGCAACTTTTTTATTGATCGTGGTAAGTCTCCACTCTTGTTCTTTTTTTATTTCAGTATATTCATAGTTAGCTTTCATGTCTTAATTTACAAATCTTGTTGGAATGAATATCATTTGAATCTTCGCCATATGAGATTCCTTTCAGAGAATCATCAAAAGTTTCAGGACGAAACTTCCTAAGTGGGGGAAAATGTAACAATCCATAATTTTTTTTCAAAGCAAAAAAATAATATTAATACAAATTATTAATAAGAATGGCATAATTGTAAATATGATTTTAGTTTCCCTCTCTTTATCAAACCGGCCATCCCCCCTCTCTCGACCAAAAAAATTATTTTCGGCCTAGGGATTTCCGCAAACCCGTCTCCCGCAAGCCGCGTGAAGCCGCTCCCGATCTCTCGATTCCTCCGCTGCTCACCTGCGACGTCTGCGCCTCCCGCCTCTGGTGCTTCCCGCGCCCCCGTCTCTTGCTTCCCTGCCTACTCCTGCTCCTCTTCACTTCCTCTACGGTCGGCTGCCCTCATCATCAAAGGCAGCAACCCTCCTTACTCCTAGGGGCTGCATCCGCCATCTCCTTCTCCTCCAAAGGGTTGACAACTACCATCTCTTCCTTTGGCGGCCTCTTCCGCTCTGATTGGGCCGGTGTTTGCAGAAGGAAGACTAGGGTTTCCTCCCCTCTCCTCCTTGGGATTGGACTTAGCCTCCGTGGGTAAGAATCTCCTCTTTGCCCTCCTATTTCAGATTTCCCTTGTGTTGTTTGGAAATTTTAGCACCCTAAAGTTCATGTGTAAATTAATTCAAATGATTGTCCTCTTTTAATTGTCTAACATCCTTGTATTTGTGATTTCCGGCACCGCTCTTCGTCCAAATTATCGGGAACGCTCAAAACCCTCTCCAATTTGGTGTATGTCTAGCCAAAGCACAGCCAATTTCCGTTTTCCGCGGGGTAATCTCCTCTCCCCTCACTCTTGAGGGAGGTAAATTCGCTAACCCTTCATGTTTAGGATTTGTAAAGTTGTTTGCATGTGTTAGCATATTTTTTTTCTAGTTATGTAAACTACGTTGTTCCCGAGCAGGTTAATTAAGGCTCTTAAGTGTTGCTTGCGCAACTTAGCCACCGCCATCATCTTTCGGCTTCACCATAAGGCAAGTTGAGAATTTTCTCTCGCTTGCAAATATTGAATTTAGATTTCTCATACAAGTACCTTAATTAATAATGGTATCTGATAACACATGAATCGTAACCCTTTAGCATATGATAGAAGTCTCTAAATAATTACGAATTATTTAAGTCATAAGTGTCATAAGCAATCTTGAAAGATAGTGTTTAATTGGTGCATCTCCTTATTTGCATGGTCACAGTAAGCAAGAAAATTTCTCTAATAAGACTTGCACTTGAACTTGAGTGTGAACCATGTGCACCCACTATAAACACCTATACATTCCATCAATTACAGCTTATGTCATTGCAAGAATGATTATGCTATACTCCGGAGTAGGCTAATAATTTCAAATAGTTCTGCTTGATTCAGTTACTTGTCTATTTCACTAGCTTTACTTCAGGATAAATTGGTACACAAATATTTATATTTTCCTCTGCACGTACTTTAATTGATAACTTGTTCACTGTTTATTTCTTTGTTCTGAAAAATTCTCCTTCTTGTTTTGGAATTTGCCTTAGCGTTCGTGACTGTGCCGCCTGCCACCTGAGCCCGAGCTATGTCAAGTTCCTGTGTTCCTGGAGGTTTACTTTTTGTCGCTGTGATAGGTTTTATGTATTTGGTTTCATTTACTGTTGGATTTGTTTATGATGTAATACTTATGATCAGCTACTTTCTTTGAGTCATGGACAACTGTTAAACTATTACTAATGCACTGAAATTTAATATTAATAACATGTTAATCTCTTTGATTTATTGCATTTACATCTTGTACCAGCACTGTATGAAACTATGACATGAATTTTATTAAAGTACATGAGCATCAACTTTACATTAAAGCTTCCGCATAAAAAACAAACTAGTTTTTTTCAAATTAATTAATTTAAATCTAATATTACAATTGCAAATCCCGCCTAACATACATGGAATTTTCTTCTCCCATGCCCGTGGCTTCACGACCCTCCTGTATCGTACTCTGATAGTTGTTATTTAGACGGGTCGCGACAGCCCGCCACCCCGGATGTTGGAGAGCCTCCTGTACAGAGTTAGGGGTAGACATAGAAGACAAGGACAGAGCGGAACGCCTGAGTTCCAGAGAAAGACGATGTAAGGAGACATAATTCACCATTGGGTGAGTTGTAGAAGACGTATATGGATAATTGGAGCATAGAATGTCATCAGTAGAAGGTAACGGGCTCGGGACATCAGAAGGAGGATGGCGAGTGTACACACGAATCCGAGGAGGTTTGGGTGGTTGTGTTGGGAGTGACACGGGTAGGAGAGGTGGTAGTGGCGGAGTAACAGAAATAGCTGGCCGCAGAAGAGGAGACAGTAGTGGTAGTGGAGTGTCAAGAGGTTGAGAATGATATGGCTAGATCTCAAGAAAGATGACATCGGTCGATATAACAACTTTGCGATCAGTGTGAGAATAACAGACATAAACTTTTTGAGTGGAAGAGTACCCAACAAAAATATATTTTGTGCTACGTGGGGCAAGCATGTCAGTAGATGGCACAAGGTTGTGAACATAGCAGACGCAACCGAAAACACGAGTGACTACAAACGGGGGTGTATAGGGAAAATGAAGGTTAAAAGGAGCTAGAAAATTGAGAATAGAAGAGGGAAAGCGGTTAATGAGGTAGCAGGATGTATAAATGGAAAAATTCAAGCATATGATGGGAACATTCATTTGCAAAATGAGGTGCGAGCGAGCTCAAGAAGGTGACGATTCTTGCATTTGGCGACACCATTTTGTAGAGAAGTATAAACACAAGAGGTTTGATGGATGATGGCGAACTCAATACACAAATTTGTAAACACATGACCTGTGTATTCACGAGCATTATCGGTGCAGAGTGTTTTAATTGCAGTAGAGAATTAGTTGCGAGTCTAAGGGATAAATGCACAAAAGATAAGTGGCAGTTCAGATCGAGCATGAAGAAAATACAACCATGTCATATGAGAGTAATCATTAATGAAGGGTAACGAAGTAACGATAACCAGAAACACTGGCAGTTTTATAGGGTCCCCAGATATCTGAATGAACTAAAACAAGGGGAGCACCAATCCGAGTATAATGTGGTGAAAAGGTAGAACGATGGTGTTTGTCGTAGATACATGACTCGCATGTGAATTCAGTGAGGGAAAAATATGGAAGATCTTTCTGAAGGATGCGGAGAGGTGCATACCCAAGACGTTGATGCCAATCGACAAAACTAATAATGGAGAGAATCGTGGGGTGGAGGTCCAAGATGTAAAGCCCATTAATCAACTTCCCTTTACTAATGATAGTCTGCGTTTGATGATCCTATACAACACATGAAGTAGAAGAGAAAGTCACAAAAGAATCAAGATCTTGTGTAAGACGGCTAATAAATAGGAGATTGAAAGGAGAGCCCGAAAAATGAAGAACCGAGCGAAAAGTGAGGGATAAGGTAAGGGTCACGTCGGCTGATCCAGCGATTGGAGTAGAGTTCTCATTGGCAATAGTAATGAACTTGTGATGCACAGAGTTCAAGAATCTTAAAGGTTTTGTTGGGGTAATATGATGTGTTGCCCTGGAGTGCATAATCCAGGAGGAATTGTGGGCAAGACATGAAACCCCCACATCAAAAATAGACAAAACGGAGACAGGAGAACGACCGATAATCCCTTGAAGTTGCTGGAGTTGGGTGCGCAATGCATTAATGTCAGTTTCAATGCTGTGTGCAGTGGAATGTGCAACCATTGAAGAAGAGAACCACAAATTCGAGGCTGGCAGAGCGGGGAAGAGGAAAAAGAACAACCAAGATAGGTTATGAAGGTGCGGCGGTTAAACAAGTAGTGAATAGGTAGCGGCGGAGAGCAGAATCCACGGCTAGTAATGTAACCAAGAAGACCACTGGTCCGCCTCTGAGTAGCAGTCGACAACGCGGCAAGCGTAGAAGAGCTACGGCATGGACAGGAGAAGCGGCGGCCTGTGGAAGCGGTGGCTAGGAAGAGCGATGGCCTGGACAGAAGCAACTGCGACCTGTAGAATTGGCGGTCAGGCGGGTAGCAAATAGCGGTGGTGAGAATAGCGGTCTGAGTAGAACAACGGCCTAAGGGGTTGCGGCAGCCTGAGTGGATGTTCCCTGAGAAGGAGCGGCGGGGATGAGAGCTGCAACCTGAAGTTTGCGACACACAGGTGCGGCTTGACGACACACAGGTGCGGCCTGGTGACACACAGGTGAGGCTAGAAGAGCCTATGTTGCACCGACACTGACACGGGACACGCAATACGACACGACACGACACGCGACTCGTCAATTCTCAAAAAATACCACATTCTGACACGCTGAGACACGTGTATTAAATATTCATTTTTATAATTATGAAAATCCTAAAACATTTAACAAAAAATAAAAAAAAATTAATAATTAACAAATATTTAAATAAATTAAGTCATGTTTAAATATTACTCATCAAATATTCAAATGCAAAACTTAACAAATGATCAAAAAATGATAGAACAACACATTACTATTATATATTATCAGTAAAAATAACGGATTCATATGCAAACTTTTTTCCCTACTTTCAATCTTCCTTTTTTCTAGAGAAAATATTTACGTCACTAGTAGAACCACTTTCACTACTTGAAATGCTAGAAAGGGGTAAAGGCACTTCCAAGACAAATTGCCATCCGCCTCACTATGAGTAGCTAACTTAGGGACACGCGTGTCCGATTGAGCGAGACACGCATGTCCGATTGAGCGGGACACGCGAGTCCCGCGTAAGCTAGCGTGTCGGATTTCCGACTCGAGTGTCGGATTTCCGACTCGAGTGTCGGAAAGTGTCGGAGAGTCGGACGAGTGTCGGACTCTCCGACACCGACACGCTGGGCATTTTGAAGTGTCGGTGCTTCATAGAGAAGAGCTGTAGAGAGACAGACGGTCTGGGATTACTCCATCGGCGGAGAAGTAAAGTCTGGCAGCAAGTAGCTGGATCGGCAAAGTAAAGAAAAAAACGGTGACCTGGAAAACAAGCAGCGGGCGGGCAGAGAGGAAAACCGCAAGAAGCCAGATGTGCGAGGAGGCAAAGGAGCCCGCAAACGAGCTTTGAACGGGAGACCGCATAAGATGAATGCGGGAAGGGAAGCCCGACAAGCTTGGCAGCGAGCAGCAAAAGCCAAGAGAGAAGATGCAGATAGGGACGTTTAGCCACAGAGGCTGTCGAATTTGCACAAGGAGGGGCCCAGTGTCAGAAACGGGAAAAGGTTATAAAAACCGATGAGGGATCGAGCAGAGAGGGAGAATTACAGAGCAGGGAAAATTGGAGAGGAAGCAGATAAAAAATAGCAGACCACACAAGAGAGTGCAGATAGAGAAAGAAAAAAGTCACTGAGCTGCGGTTAGAGGAAATAATATCGTAGGACCGTCTCGCTCTGATACCATGTAGAGAAATATGTAATTGAGAGAAATAAAGATGTGATTTTATTAATTTCTCAATAAAATTCGATACATAACACATGTGTTTGTACATATATAAAGAAGAAGAGGGGAGAGCCTAAACTCTATCCCAAGATGTGGGGCTAAATCCTAAGAGGGCTTTACATGGGCCTTTATGATGGGATTTTCTTTATACTTTCTTCAACAGTATCCATTGGTAAGATTTTTGTAATCTTGTGACCATGGAGTTTTGGGATACTATAATATATGTTTTCGTATTCATTGCAAAATAACATACTGTTGAACTTAGACTTCTTGTCACCACGAGGATAATGACAGTAGCTCAGGATGGAAGATAATACTTTCTACACTACTATATGTTAGAAATTTAATGTTTAAAACATTATAAAATAAATGTTTTATTGGAGCTAAATGGTGTTTGATATTTGGGCTCCTCATATTTGAGGGAAAAGCTCCAAAATCAAAATGGAGGGAATCCAAATTTTGGAGGGAAACCTTTCATGAAGTAAGGTTGAAACCTTTAGTCTCAGCTTGTTTAACACCACTCTTGTAAGTAAATATATAAAGTAATTCACTTCTTCTCATTTGTTCAAAAGAACATAAAGAGGAACTATGAACCACGCATGCGTGTGCGCGCACACCGCACCAGACCGGATCCGGATTTTGGATTAGGGATTTGAGGAATAATTGAATTGAATTTTAGTTTTTGTACAAAATAATTTTAGCACTTTTGAATCCTAAGATTCTGAGTTGCGACAAATTGTCCCAGGTTGCGTTGACTGCGCTACATCGATTTGCGTCGATAAGAACTCGACACATGCGTTGATTAGCATTCCGTTGAATTGCGTCGATAAGATTTCGATGCGCGTCTATAAGAAGTCAACGCATGTCGATAAGAAGTCAACACATCATACATTGACTTGTCTGTCAGTTCTTTGCGCGTGAATTTAAATTACGCATTTTTCTCGTCATTACTCATTTACGTTGGAATTTCAACGTTTTTTGCATGATTAAAACTTACTAGTTATAACCGTTGGAATTATCACTTGATAAATTTCTTGTCATTTTGCGAGACTACTATATAGGAGATTTTTCGATTTGTTTTAGTGGGAGTTCGGGTGCTCTGTGCTTCTTCGGTGTCCGCGTACAACGGAGTTTCGGGATCTAGCTGGGTGTTGTACCTTGTAGAAGTGAGCATCGATTGAAAGCACAGTCGGAGGGTGGAGCAACTTCTTTAGGGCAGTGACCATACACCATACCCAGAGTCGATTCTAAACTATATACTATTCTGAATTTTTTTCTCACCTCTTCTGTTTATACAAGTTTTTAGAATCTTGTTTTCAAGATCTGATTTATTATTATTATTAACTGTTTTCAAAATGAATATATATATATACAATCAAAAGAAGTTGTAGATGCACATCAAATAATCTCTGGCGAAATGGTTTGTTGAGCTATCTTCTCACAAACAGCCTAGTACCAGTGAGAACCCGTCATTGGGTATTCCTTGGGAAGTTTAAAAACAACCAGATAGATAAAATCAAAATAATCAAAATGATATCATCTGTTTTCATGTTTATATGTACAGTAATTTATTATTTGTATTTTAAATTTCAAAAATCTGTAATGCCTTCTAGATCTGAGGATTCTGCCGGGATTAAACCTGAAAAGTTTAACAAAAATGGTTTTCGTCGTTGACAAGCACAAGTATAATACTGGATCAATACCCTAGGTCTGTTATCTGCAATATTTGATATTTTTACTGTAGAAACTGAAAAACCTCAGCGCTGCAACTGCAGTTGCTTTCTCCCTTCCATCGTCTTCATCCTCTAGTGCAAACACCATTAGAACTTATGTCAGACGTGTCTCTTATAGAGATCCGGTAGATATAGAATATCATTGTTGTATCGAATCTAAAGTGTCTTTGTCCGACAACCTTTACAATTTCTTGCTTTAATATCGTACGACTAAGGAATTGTGGTATGCACTTGAAGCGCGTAATAACCTTGACAATGCCGGTATAGAACACTACAATGTTTCTAACCTACACAAATTCAAGATTGATGCTTCCAAGCCCATCAATCCTCAACTCCATCAACTAGATGAGATGTTGTCCAAGATCCGAGCCGGTGACTCAATTCTTTCTGAAAATTATTTAGTTGCATGTCTCATCGATGCTCTTCCTGATTCTTGGTTCGGCTTTAGCACTAGACTAAGGCATGACAAATCCAACCTAACTTATGTTCAGATCCAAAATGCTATCTGTATAGAGGAGGGATATAAGAATAAAAATTCTAAAATTCCTCAAGACCATGCTCACAAAGTAAATTTGACTGAATCTCATGACAACCAATCATCTCACCATAACTCCAAAGTTAAGGATGAAATCCTTAAGAGACCTTTCCGTCCAGGTTCCTACCATCAAAAACCAAATCATTTCAAACCTAGTTCTTCAAACCAAAACCTGGGTAAAGGGAAATGGTTCTTCATCTACGGCCACACAAATCTCTTATCAACCAATTACTTCTATAAGAACACTGAACCTGTGGTCGGCAAATCTTATCGCTCCAAGCCTCAGGACAACATGATCCAAGCACCGGATCAGCCTATCTTCAGGTTAGACTATACTCCTAGTCTTCTTCTCACATGTTCATCAGATTGGTAGCTTAATTCTGGAGCAAATGTTCATACTTATTTTGATCGTTCTTGCTTTGCCACCTTTTAGGACATCAGTGGAGGAAGCGCGATCTTAGGAGATGCTTCATTGGCACAAATACTTGGACACGGACGAGTGGATCTTAGGTTGACATCCGAGAAGACATTAGCCCTGCATGATGTGTTTGATGTGTCGAGAGTTAAGAAGAATCTTGTGAGCAGATCTATTCTAGTGAAAAAAGGTTATAAGATTGTATTAGTCAACAGAGTCAAATAAAGTTGTAATAAATCTTCATGATATTTTTATTGGAAAAAGTTTTGTATCAGACGGTTTATTTAAATTGAATGATGTTGATTTAGAAATAAATCAAATTTCATATTCTTTAATTTCTAGTTCTTCTAATTTTTGACATGTTAGATTAGGACATATGAATTCTGATTGTATGAAAAAAATAATGTCTTTGAATATAATTCCAAAAATTAATATTACAACAAGTGCTAATTGTGAAATTTGCATGCAAGCCAAAATTTCTAGAAAGCCGTTTAAATCAGTTGAAAGAACTTCAAAATCTTTAGAATTAATTTACTCGGATGTATGTGACTCAAACCGCCAACCTATAAGAGGTGGAAATAAATATTTTATAACTTTCATAAACGATTTTACCAAATATTGTTACATATATTTATTAAAAACTAAAGATGAAGGATTTTCATATTTTAAGATTTTTAAAGCCGAAGTAGAAAATCAATTAGGGTCATCTATTAAAATTTTTAGATCTGACCGAGGCAGATAATACACTTCTGTTGAAAGAGCTCAAATCTTATATGTATTATTGTGTATCTAAATACAAGGAGAGAATACAAATATATAGGAAGAAGAAGAGAGAAGAAAATCCTATACAAGATGTGAGACTAAAAGAGGAGAGAAGATAAAACAATAAATGGGCCCAATAATGGGCCCTTTACATGGACTATTTTAACACTCCCCCGCAAGCTGGAGCGTACAAATCGTATGCGCCAAGCTTGGACAAACATTGATAGAAGAGTGTCTTGGAAAGAGCCTTCGTGAAGACATCCGCAACTTGTTCCGATCCTGCGACATGCTTTAGGTCAAGCTTCTTCATTTGAACCTTTTCCCGTATGAAGTGACAATCGACTTGTTTGAGCCAAAAAGATTTCGAAGCGCATCGATAAGAAGTCGACGCAATATGCATCGGCTTCTCTACCAGTTCTTTGCGCGTTAAGTTCTATTACGCATTTTTCTCAACATTACTCCTTTACGTCGAAATTCCTACATTCTTTTGCACGATTAAAACTTACTAATTGTAACTGTTAGAATTATTACGTGATAAATTCCCTGCCATTTTACGATACTATATAAAAGATTTTCCAATTTGTTTTAGTGGGAGTTTGGGTACTGTTTGCTTCTTTGATGTTCATGCACATCGGAGTTTCGGGATCTAACTGAGCGTTATACCTTGGAGAAGTGAGCATCAGTTGAAAGCCCTGTCGGAGGGTGGTGCAACTTCTTTAGTGCAGTGACCACACGCCTTACCTAGGCTTGATTCTAAATTTTACTTCACCTCTTGTGTTTATACAAGTTTTTAGAATCATATTTTCAAGATCTGATTTATTATTATTATTAACTGTTTTCAAAACGAAAAATATATATTATTTTAAAATATAAATAAAAATATTCCTACACTATCTACTGGAAGTGCTATCACAAGCGGTAGTGTTGTTTTTTTTTCATTTTTCAATTCTATTATGTTCGTGTTTCATTGCATATTATATTGTTGGCACAGTAAAGGCGAAGCGTGGCCTTTCTATTAGTGGTTGAACGTGGTCCCACGACAATGTATAGGGAAGTCCGGCCATCACGGCACACTTTAAACTTTATATGTGGGCTAAGAGCTGCCATAACCATAATAATAGGATATTTATTTAGAAAAGTACAGCTTCCAACTATTTAGCTTATTCTCTAGACAATTTTACTATTGCTAGAATATTCTCATGTAATTACGTTCTCTATAAATAAGGAGGAAATCCTCTCTATTCTAAAATAAGAAAAGACATGGAACTTCACATGGTATCAGAACAGCCTATCTAACGGCGTTCGTGCCTCGTTCCCCTCCTCCCTTAGGCGGTGTGCCTCCTAGAACTCCATTTCAAACAGTGCACGGATGCTAAGTCCTGATCTCAGGAGGCAGGATCTGTAGCCACTGAAGCCATTGCTACACATGCATTGTGTCCACTTGCAGGAGGTGGCGTGATTTCAGGCACTACAGATGTCATGAGATGATGGATCTGATCATATGAAGGTGAGAACTGAGTAGATCTGTTTGCATGGAGGCGTGAATGGCAGTCTCTGCTTGCCCCATTTTGTAAACTGGATCTGGTTGACACCTGGACGCATGAGCGGCAAGCTCTACTTGCTCGACAAGTCAATATAGATGATTAAATCCCAGACCGACTAATGTACCTGAGATACGTATCTGAACATCCTGTTGTACATGATGTACTTTCCAAATCATGT
Organism: Platanthera zijinensis; assembly: GCA_039513925.1. Lineage (NCBI taxonomy): Eukaryota > Viridiplantae > Streptophyta > Magnoliopsida > Asparagales > Orchidaceae > Platanthera > Platanthera zijinensis. The sequence goes on along the minus strand of CM077082.1, from coordinate 118,927,593 downwards.
CTGCCTGAAATCTTTCAATAGAACTGATGGCTGGATGATCATCCTCTATTGACATCAGTTTGGCTGCAGGTCACATCCACTAAGGCTCTATTTGGCATGGCGGTGGCGGTCGTGAACGTGATGTTTAGAACCGTTATTTGTGAATGCCCGACCTAGCCTAAGGAACTTCATCCACTTAAGTGCAAAACTAGTTTTCTTTTATGGTGGTCATAACCGTTGGCATGCCAAACATATATTCTATGACGGTGGTGTTTGTCCAAACTCAGCGGAGCAAAAAATGCCGCACCAAATGAAGCCAAATTAGATGGGACCAATTATCTTATTTGGTCATACTCGTTCGGAATATACGCACCTCTCAGGGACATCTCCGTCATCTCATTGCACAACCTCGTGTTCCTCCCATTGGTCATGCAGCCAAGACAAACGAAAAAGAAGTCTACATTGAAAAATACGTCTCCATCATTGGGTGGTTTGTTGACAGTGTGGACCTGATGGGGGGCCATCCGGCGCGACACGGCGCAAGGCGGACCCCACGTTCGTGTATTCTCGCAGGAGGGCGTGACCGGCTCGCCGATCCGCCACCGTGTTTGCGTCCGGCTCGTCGTTCTAATGAATTTTCATATATAGCATGTTGTATTTTGAATAATATTAGTGTTGTTTTGGCGCCAAGATCGACGGCCAATCATAGCCGTCCATCTTGGGTGCCCTAGTTTTATTTCATTATAAATAAGAACCTAGGGCTGCAGTTTCTATTCATTGCTGAAATTGGAGAAGACTTCTTCCTCATTTCCGGTGGTCATTCCGCGGTGCCGACGCCATGACGCCCTTGGTGCCGACTCCTTGGGTAAGCTTCCTGTCTCTTCTTGTTTCCCTTTCCTAGATCCAAGCCGCCACCCTCCTATCCCCTGTTTTCCACCGCAAAACCCCCTCCCTGATTCCCGCCGCCACCCCTTTACCTCGTCCAGGTACTGCTCCCCTACAGCCGCCCACCGCCTCCTCTTCCGGCCGCCCTACAGCCGCCGCCAACCACCATTCCTGCACCCCACGCCGCCGCCTCCCTTCCCCCTACAGCAGCCCGCCTTCCACAAGCCCAGCCGCCCCTCCTGCCCCCTTTAGACACCCTATATTTTCAGATCTGGGCCCACCGCAAAACCCCCTCCCTGATTCCCGCCGCCACCCCTTTACCTCGTCCAGGTACTGCTCCCCTACAGCCGCCCACCGCCTCCTCTTCCGGCCGCCCTACAGCCGCCGCCAACCACCATTCCTGCACCCCACGCCGCCGCCTCCCTTCCCCCTACAGCAGCCCGCCTTCCACAAGCCCAGCCGCCCCTCCTGCCCCCTTTAGACACCCTATATTTTCAGATCTGGGCCGGATCTGGACAGATCTGGACTGGGTTGTCCCGATCCAGCCCTACGCCTCCAAACCAGCCCCCCTACAGCCATACCTACAGCCACCACCCCCTCTCCCTCCGTGGAACCACCTCCCCTTACCCGATCTAGTCTTGCACCATCCGGAAAACTCCATCTCGTCTCCAAAATTCAGATCCGCGTAAAGTTATTGCAGCCCTAGTTTATTTCCAGATTTTATATTACTTTGTTATTTGTGGTACTAGTTGTTGTTGTTTGTAAACATTGTGCACTTTGTGGAACTCTTGCTTTCAAAAGAATTATAGCTTGTGATTATTTGCCTGTGAATATCTTAACCTGCAGGACGACTTAATTCGCCGCGTGCTTATTTTGGCCCTCCGTGTGGAGGAAAGCCTTCGCCCAAAAAGAAAAAATGCCTAAAGAAATTATTTCTCTTTCGTATGAATGACTGCGCTGATTTATTATCATGTTCCGTTGCTTTTATTAATTCCTACGCCTGATTTAAAATTATCATGACATATAGGCATTAGGTTTGATCGAGTCCGCTCCTACACATCACTAGTTTGCATTCTGGTAGTCCACTACACAGCCTACCCTACATCAGTTGGTATCAGAGCCCAAGTCGGGCCGATTTGCATGCTCCGTAGTTGTAGGGCATTTAGAAGCATGGTAGATCCACCAGCCACCAATGACCGGGCAGCGGGCTCGAATTCGAGCGCCGCTACCACAGACTTTCAGCGCCTTATTCTAGAACGTTTTGACGCAATGGGTACCAAGTTCAAAAAAGTGCGTCACGATATCGCCGCGGTGAATCACCGTCTAGATCAGTTAGAGAACGCTAGGGATACTCCCTCACTACATGACGATGAGATCGCGGATGACCCGAATGACTCTCCCCATCGCGGTCAACGGGTAAGAGATGATCCGCCACCGGCAGACCTCTACCGTCGTGAGACCCCTGTGAGAGTCCCCACTCCGCCAGCAAGGCGAAACCCAGAGCCAGCACGTGGCCGACCCCCGCCTCAGCAGGAAGAATACCGCTTGCCACGTCATCCTGACCCTAGGAACCGTGTACCTCCACACGGTCGCCATGACCAGCGTCGAGATGAGTAATACCCGTCAGGTCGACGTGAGTGCGGGCCCCTGCCCGCTCGGCACGATTACGACTGTGACGATTATCCTGATCCGCGGAGAGATGACCGCGCCTTTGACATCACTTGTCGGAAAGCTTTGACGCCCCGACATTCGATGGACGCCTGGATCCAAAGGCCTTTAGTGATTGGCTCCTTGACATGGATCATTACATTGATTGGTATGATATGAGTGATGAGCGTTGTATCCGGTTTGCTAAAATGAAGTTAGTCGGGCAGGCCAAGGTGTTCTGGATTAGTGTAGAGAGAACTGTTGAGAGAGACGGCTACTACCCCATCACCCGTTGGGAGGACATGAAGGAGAGACTCAAGGATAAGTATCTCCCTGCCTCTTACCGTGACCAGCTACTAGATCAGTTGCAGAGCTTACGTCAGGGGACGCTTACGGTAGCCGAGTATATGGCTCGATTCAACGAGCTGGTTGTTAGGAGCGATATTTCGGAGGAGCCCATTGCCACTGCCTCTCGATTCAAGGCTGGCCTCCGTTCGAAGATCCGGAGAGAGTTGATCTCCCATCGCATGGAGACTGTAGACCAGATATTCCAGCTTGCCCTAGAGTACGAGCAGTACATTCGTACATCTGGTACGAAACAGTTCTCCTCCCGGACGGAGTCGTCGACGATTAGGAAGCCCACTCCAGCACAGACTGCTACAGCCGCCCCACCCCCACGAGTCACTCCTAACATGAAGGGGATGGCTGTCGCTACTGAGGGCCAGAGGCCTGGGGGTATCCGGTGTTTTAGATGCTCTGGCAGAGGACACGTGGCGGCACACTGCCCCACGCGGAATCTATTGATTGAAGATGAGGAGCAAGGAATAGAGGGAGATGAGGAGGTTACTGAGGAGATTACTGCCACCGTTGAGGAGGGCTGGGAGAGCGACGTTGAGCGTTCGTTAGAGGTGGGAGTGGTCAGGCGCTTCCTGCATAACCCACGTGCCGATGAGGATTGGCGTCACACCACCATTTTCTATACGTATTTCCCGAGTGCAGGCGGACCCTGTAAATTAGCCATCGATAGCGGGAGCTGTGTGAATATCGTGGCCCAGAAGGGTCTAGACCGCATGCAGGTGAAGGCGGAGCCTCACCCACACCCCTATCGTGTCATCTGGGTAGACAAGACAGCGATACAGGTTACCCAACGCTGCCTCGTACCGATCAGCATCGCCTCCTTTGAGGACCGAGTCTGGTGCGACGTCATCCCCATGGATGTCGCCCGCGTTCTATTAGGCCGTCCTTGGCTCTTCGATCGCGACGTCACGTGCTTCGGTCGTTCGAACACGTGTGTCTTTTATGACAAAGGGCGGAAGATCACTTTATCTCCTACCCAGCCCAGAGAGAGACCTAAGGGTCGGATTGAGCCTTCCACCAGCACGATTGCCTCGAGCCCCGTGCATATCCTGAGGCGTGGTGAGTTTATGAGAGACAGCACTGATGCTGGTATCATGTATGTAGTGGCAACGACTATGGTATCTGATTGCCCTACACATGAGATCCACCCTGCCGTTCGACCCTTATTAGGTGAGTTTGCGGATATTATGCCAGAGGAGCTCCCTGACGAGTTACCCCCTCTGCGGGACATCCAGCACGCTATAGATTTAGTCACAGTGGCCTCGCTCTCAAATCTACCACACTATCGCATGAATCATGTTGAGCACGCTGAGCTCAAGAGGCAGGTTAATGAGCTTCTCTGAAAGCAGTTTATCCGCGAGAGCCTGAGTCCATGTGTCATCCCCGCCCTTCTTACCCCTAAGAAGGACGACAGTTGGCGTATGTGTATTGATAATAGAGTTATCAACAAGATTACGGTGAAGTATCGTTTCCCGATCCCTCGTCTAGATGACCTATTAGACACGATGTCCGGAGCCCAGATCTTCTCAAAGATCGATCTCCGAAGCGGGTACCACCAGATTAGAGTTCGAGAGGGAGACGAGTGGAAAACGACATTTAAGACGAAAGACGGCCTGTACGAGTGGTTGGTCATGCCATTTGGGCTCTTGAACGCCCCGAGCACATTCATGCGAGTCATGACCCAGATCCTGCGGCCCTATATGGGCAAATTCCTAGTCGTTTACTTTGACGACATTCTGATTTATAGCCATACCAAGCTGGATCACCTCGAGCACTTGAGACTCCTATTTGACATTCTCCGAAATGAGAAATTGTTTATCAATATGAAGAAGTGCACCTTCTTATCCGAGTCAGTCCACTTTCTGGTATTCATTATCTCCTCCTCAGGCGTGTCTGTTGACCCTGAGAAGTGATGTAGGATGGGTTGTGACACGCGACTGCTTACGCTAGAGGAACAACCATCATCACAGAATATGAAAATAACGATGAGGGCTCCGACCAAAAGCGAACGAAAAGGGGTCGGTTGGCTCCAAAAATCCGGGACTCGATACCACGTCCTTAGGACCTACCTCTCCAACAAGCACACAACTCGCCGCACCTACACAAACATCTAAACTTTCAACTTGAGTCATTCCAAACGCAGCGAAAACTTCAAAAGGTGATCGAGTTCAAGTTGAGATTAAATCCCTTGTTAACACAAAGAGTGCCAAACTTGGAGAGCAAGTCAAGGCTAGGCCTAGTTTGCTCCCGCAATGGATCTTCCAATCCGGAATACAAGAGATTCAACAACAACGAAATCGAATCAAACTTGCGAGCGAAGTATTTAAAAATCACGGAAAAGACGGTTCGAATACAACCTCCACAAATCTCACAAGAAGAAAACACTAGGGAGGAGAGGGATTACCCAACCAAGAAGATCAAACACACAAGATAAGTGGGAGAATCACTCTCTCCACGGAACCACCGGCGTCACACCGAATGGGGCTGCAACCTTCTTCCTTGGAGTCGCACCGGAGGAAGCCACGCCGGAGTCGCACCGAACGGGATGGAGGTAGCAAGGGGAAGGCTTCACACCAAGGGGGGGGGCGGCTAGGGAGAGCCTCCTTTGGCCGAAATTCTCAAGAGGGAGAATAGGGTTTTCTTTTTCTCTTTTTCAATGCCTTAACTCTTCATAATAGCCTCCTTATATAGGAGTTACAAAACACATCCAACCGTCCAAGATGGAGATGAAATCTCATCCATCCGGGCGGTTAAATACACACCAAAATGTTTAAATGCAGGAAATAAAATAATACAAGTCCTCAAGTGAATATAAAATTATTAACCAACTATGGAATAATTTTATATTCACAAATAGTTAAATAAAATACAAAAACATAATATGTTAAAGAAATTAATCTTCAAGTGGGCCTAGGACGCCGCGGACGGAGGTTGTAACGCGGGCTTCCGTCAGCATCATCATTGCGCCTGAAGTCTTTATGTTGTAGCGCCTCGGCAACCGGGTCATCGTCAGGTAGCGTCGGATGGGCCGCGCCATCAATCCTCCCCCACTCAAATTCACGTATCTCCGATGCGTGGTCCGAGAGATAGCGGTGGAGAAGCTCGGCGTCCAAACGTTGAAGCTCCGTTGCGAGGACCCATGAGTCGTCTGAAGAGGGGCGGTCACGCCAACGGACGAGGAAGCGGTAGGTAGCACTATCAGGAGTAGTAAGTGGCTCAACAGCGAGAATCACATTTGGAATGAGAAATGTCTTCACGAACCTGGGAAACATGCCAGCAGTAGGAATAAAAGAAGACAACTTACCATCTGATGTTATACCTGCGGGGACCGAAGGAGAGAGATCATCCGAACTACCACTTCCCAACCCATCAGAATTTTTAGTAGAGGGAGAAGACGACAAAGAATCCAACTCTTGCGGAGGCGAAACAAACGACGTCAAATCCGAGACATTAAAAATATGGGAGATATCCCAATCAGCAGGCAAATCAAACACGAAAGCGCTGTCACCTAGCTTCTTTATAATCCGAAAAGGACCGGCGCGCTTTGGGGCTAACTTTTTAACGGTGCCAGTTGGCATTCGTTCGGGAACTAACCGGACTAAAACCAGATCGCCGACTTTAAAGTGTGACACCCTCCTATGTAGATTAGCGTGCGTTTGATAAGACTCGTATTGATCAGTCAAGGTAGCTCGTATACGTGCATGTAAGTCATGAATATGTTGGGCGAAGGATTGTGCAAACTGACTTGTTTTGTACGTTGGAGGCAATGAGACCAAGTCAAGCGGCACAGGGGCCTTGTACCCGTGAACAATTTCGTTAGGAGACATACCCATGGACCTATTTTTTGAATTATTGTAGGCCAATTGGGCATGTGGAAGAAGTAAATCCCAAGTGCCTTTGTGATCGCTCACTAGACATCTAAGAAGATTTCCTAGGCTCTTATTGACTACCTCCGTCTTCCCATCAGTTTGCGGATGATAAGCCGCGGAGAATAGTAATTTTATTCCCATAAGAACCCACAATGTTTTCCAAAAGTAGCTAGTGAATTTTACGTCCCTATCTGAGACAATAGTCTTCGACACTCCGCAGTGACTAACGACGTCCTTAAAATACAGCTTCGTTATGTGAGAAGCGTCGTTGGTCTTACTACAAGCAATAAAATATGCCATTTTGGAGAACCTATCCACAACGACGAGAATAGAGTCGTGACGTCGAAGGGTGGGGGGAAGGCCTAATACGAAGTCCATGCTCACGTCTTCCCACGGTACGGACGGGATATGTAGAGGGGTGTACAAACCTACATTGGACTTAGTACCCTTAGAAACTTCACACGTATGACAACTGTTCAATACCCTCCCAACCATCGCCTTTAGTTTAGGCCAATAGAATTTCTCCTCTACGAGAGTAATCGTTTTGTCTCTCCCAAAGTGTCCACTCAAGCCACCACTATGTAACTCCCAAATGATGTGGAGTCGCAAAGAGGAGCGAGGGATACACAATTTCCCGTGCTTGAACAGATAACCGTCCCTAAGTGAAAAGGCCGTGATAGTCGTGGGAGAGCTATCCTGAGCAGATAAATATGGCTCCTGAAAATCAGGGCATATGGCGTATTCATCCTTTATGCGCTCGAACCCTACCACGTGGACTTGCATAGAGGAAAGCAAGAGGGTGAGGCGACTGAGTGCGTCGGCCACTCGATTTTCGGGCCCCTTAAGGTGCTTAAGATTAAATGTGTATTCCTACAAGAAGGATACCCATTTAGCGTGGCGCGGGCTGATTTTGTGCTGACCGTTGATGAATCGTAACGCTTCATGATCAGAGAGGATGACAAACTCCTTAGAAAGAATATAGTGTCTCCAATGATGTAAACACCTAACGACCGCATAAAACTCCCTATCATAATTGCAATAATTTAACTTAGCGCCTGCTAATTTCTCACTAAAATAACTAATCGGGTGACCCTCTTGACTCAAGACACCTCCAATTCCTACGCCAGATGCATCACACGTAAGCTCGAAGACCTTGGTGAAGTCAGGGAGACGCAACACCGGTGCTTCGGTCATAAGCTCTTTAATACGACGGAATGCAAACGTGGCGGATTTCGTCCATGTGAATTCGCCCTTCTTCATGCAGTCAGTAATGGGCGCCATAATGCTACTAAAATCGCGTATGAAACGACGATAGAAGGTAGCTAACCCGTGGAAGCTACACACCTCTCGAAGGCTAGTGGGCTCGGGTCAGTCTCTAATCACTTGAACCTTTCCTGGGTCAACACGAATACCATCAGAACCAACTATGTAACCCAAGAATTCGACCTCCGAAACATAAAATGTGCATTTCTTAAGGTTTAGGAATAAGGTTTCCTTAAGGTGGTGAGGATCACTTTGATGTGGGAGATGTGTTCGGCGGGGGAGGTGCTAAAAACTAGGATGTCGTCGAAATATACTACAACAAACTTCCCCATATACGGCCTAAAGACGTGCGTAATTATTCGGGAGAAGGTGCTGGGGGCATTGGATAACCCAAAGGGCATCACCAACCACTCATACAACCCGTCCTTAGATTTGAACGTTGTCTTCAACTCATCCCCCTCTCGGACCCTAATCTGGTAGTAACCACTCCGTAAGTCTAACTTCGAGAAGATAATGGCACCCGAAAGGACATCCAAGAGGTCATCTAGTCGCGGGATTGAAAACCTATATTTTATAGTAATTTGTTGATAGCCCGTCTATCAACACACATGCGCCAGGTGCCATCCTTCTTAGGGGCAAGAAGGGCTGGGACAGCACATGGGCTCAGACTCGTCCTAATGAATCCCTTACTCAATAAATCCTCTATCTACGTTTGTAACTCTTTGTGGGCGGTGGGATTAAGCCTATAGTGAGGTTGGTTGGGTAGGGACGATCAGGGGATAAGGTCGATGGCATGTTGTATATCTCTAAGAGGTGGCAACGACGAGGGCAGCTCGTCCGGGTAAACGTCCCTAAACTCATCCAACAATATCCGTAGCTCTCGAGGTAAATCATCCAACACGCCACTGTCAGTCTTTGCACCCATGAGAACGAGAGCGTACATCATACCCTCAATGAAGGAATCCTTCACAAATTCTTTCCTACCAACTAAACTCAACGCCTTCCTCTCTACAGGGACGGTGGTATCCTTAGCCAACACTACCGGCTCTTTCAGCACAGTCGGTCTCAAGGTGATGGTCTTGCCGTTGAATTTGAACTCATATGTGTTGGCGCGACCATAGTGCGTCACGTTACGGTCGTAGAGCCAGGGGCGGCCTAACAACACGTGACAAACGTCCATTGGCAGGACGTCGCACCAAACCTCATCCGTGTAGGATTTGAATGACAGGGGGACTAAGCAACGTTGGGTTACTTTAATAGTAACCTTACTGATTCAAGCAACCTGATAGGGGGTCGGAGGCGGTTCAGCAGTCAAGGGCATACGCTTAACGACGTTCTCAGAAACGGCGTTCACGCAACTACCACAATCAATAACTAGTTTGCAAAGCTTCTCGCCACTCTTAAAGATCAAGGAGAATATACTCGTCCTCTTCCAGTCGTCTACGGGACGAGGGGTGGTCAAAATACAACGCATCACTATCAGGCGGTGATCGTCCTCCAAGTCACTAGGGACTCCCTCTGGGTCGCTTTCCTCTGCGGCCTCATATACATAATCGTCAGGGTCGGTAGCTGGCTCTAATAAGGCTAGGGCTTTCATCTTTGTTGGGCATTCGTAGGCATAGTGGCCTTGAACGCCGCAAGAGTAACAAGTGGTGTTAGCCTTGCTAACCTTCCCTATAAGAACACGCTCACTCGCAGGGTTCTTGGTGTTCCTAGCGGTGATCACGACTGACTTCGACTCGGTGGATTTGAACTTTCCCTTATCAGGATATGTGGAAGAAGATGCCCCAGTGGTGGACTTGTTCTTCGCATGAGCGTAACGAGAGTGAGTCTTAGAGGCTAGGTGTTTTTCAATGTCCAGGGCGGCATTGAAAGTCGTGTTCAAATCCGTATGCCCATATCGCAAGAGCTTCCTTTGGATATCGGGGTGAAGCCCCTTTCGGAATCTAGATAAAGTGACTTCGGGGATCTCCCTAAGGTCACATCGCACCATACGGTCCTTAAGTTCACCCATATATTCAGCCACCGACATTGAGTCTTGCCGAAGGGTGGCAAGCTCATCGAACATCTGTGTCCGATGGTACGCGGGAACGTACTGATCGGTCAACAGGTTCTTCATCACCGACCAACCTATAAGGGGGGCTCCGTGTCCGGTTCCTAACCTCCGCTCATCATTCAGGCAAAACGTCTTAGCACGACCTGTTAACTTCATCCAGGCAACTTGGACCTTTTGGGGATCCGTCAGGTTGTGCCACTTGAAGTAACACTCCATGTCCACCGTCCAGTTAAGGAAGATCTGGGGATCTCCCATGCCATCGTAAGTGTGGGAATTAATCTTAATGGCCCTCGTGATATCAAAACCTCCCTCTAATACAAAATTGATGTAGGATGGGTCGTGACACGCGACTGCTTACGCTAGCGGAACAACCATCATCACAGAATATGAAAATAACGAGGAGGGCTCCGAGCAAAAGCGAACGAAAAGGGGTCGGTTGGCTCCAAAAATCCGGGTAGGACCTACCACTCCAACAAGCACACAACTCGCCGCACCTACACAAGCATCTAAACTTTCAACTTGAGCAGTTTCAAACGCAGCAAAAAGCTTTATTTAGGAGCAGCGAAAACTTCAAAAGGCGATCGAGTTCAAGTTGAGATTAAATCCCTTGTTAACACAAAGAGTGCCAAACTTGGAGAGCAAGTCAAGGCTAGGCCTAGTTTGCTCCCGCAATGGATCTTCCAATCCGGAATACAAGAGATTCAACAACAACGAAATCGAATCAAACTTGCGAGCGATGTATTTAAAAATCACGGAAAAGACGGTTCGAATACAACCTCCACAAATGTCACAAGAAGAAAACACTAGGGAGGAGAGGGATTACCCAACCAAGAAGATCAAACACACAAGATAAGTGGGAGAATCACTCTCTCCACGGAACCACCAGTGTCACACCGAATGGGGCTGCAACCTTCTTCCTTGGAGTCGCACAGGAGGAAGCCACGCCGGAGTTGCACCGAATGGGATGGAGGTAGCAAGGGGAAGGCTTCACACCAAGGGGGGGGGGGGGGGGCGGCTAGGGAGAGCCTCCTTTGGCCGAAATTCTCAAGAGGGAGAATAGGGTTTTCTTTTTCTCTTTTTCAATACCTTAACTCTTCATAATAGCCTCCTTATATAGGAGTTACAAAACACATCCAACCGTCCAAGATGGAGATGAAATCTCATCCATCCGGGCGGTTAAATACACACCAAAATGTTTAAATGCTGGAAATAAAATAATACAAGTCCTCAAGTGAATATAAAATTATTAACCAAGTATGGAATAATTTTATATTCACAAATAGTTAAATAAAATACTAAAACATAATATGTTAAAGAAATTAATCTTCAAGTGGGCCTAGGACGCCGCGGACGGAGGTTGTAACGCGGGCTTCCGTCAGCATCATCATTGCGCATGAAGTCTTTATGTTGTAGCGTCACGGCAACTGGGTCATCATCAGGTAGCGTCGGAGGGGCCGCGCCATCAATAAGGTCCAGTCCATCCGCGAGTGGCCCACACCATCGACCATTCATGAGGCCCGTAGCTTTCATAGACTTGCGAACTTTTATAGGAGATTCGTTAGGGGGATTAGCTCGATCATGGCCCCGTTTACTAGTTGTTTGCGTAAGGGAGACTTTCAGTGGACCGCCGCGGCCACTCGTGCATTTGAAGAAATTAAGGACAAACTGACGTCCGCTCCCGTTCTCCGACTCCCCGATTTTAGCAGAGCTTTGGAGGTCGCTTGTGACGCGTCGGGTGTGGGTATTGGGGAAGTGTTGAGTCAAGAGGGACACCCAGTTTCTTACTTTAGTGAGAAACTGAACGAAGCCAAGCAAAAATACTCGAACTACGATCGAGAATTTTATGTTATCGTCCAGTCATTACGTTATTGGAGACACTACCTCCTCCCCCAGGGAGTTTGTACTGTATTCTGACCACCATGCCCTCCGCTACCTCGACTCTCAGAGGAAGCTGAGCCACCGCCACGCGAAGTGGGTAGAGTACCTATAGGATTTCCACTACGTTCTCAAACATCGCGCTGGTGTTGAGAACAAGCCCGTCAACGCACTCAGTCGTCGAGTCTCTCTACTACACACATTGCGGGCCCAGGTGGATGGTTTCGAGAGGATGATCATGGACTACCCCACTTGTCCTGATTTTACTGAGGTATACACTGCGCAATCGAGGGACCCTCCTGATCCTATTGAGGGGTTTCAGATCATTGATAGGTACTTATTCCGAGGCTCCCGTTTGTGCGTGCCCAACACCTCGTTTCGTGATTATTTAGTATGGGAACTACACGCCGGGGGTGTCGCCGGCCATTTTGGGCGGGATAAGTCGATTGCTATGGTAGAGGATCGTTTCTATTGGCCTAATCTGAAGAAAGATGTGGCTCGTATCGTCTGACATTGTCGTGTATGCCAAACGGTCAAGGGAACGAAACAGAAAATGGACTTATACACCCCTTTACCCGTTCCCCATCGTCCTTGGGAGGACATTAGTATGGACTTTGTGCTTGGGCTTCCGCGCACCCAGCGGAAGCATGATTCTATCTTTGTTGTGGTCAACCGGTTCTCTAAGATGGCGCATTTTATCGCGTGTAATAAGACCACCGATGCCCCCCGCATCGCGGCCTTATTTATGAGTGAGGTCTTTAGATTGCACGGTCTCCCAAAGTCCATCGTGTCCGATCGAGATGTGCGGTTTGTTAGCTACTTTTTGAAGACGTTATGACGTAAAACCGGGACTACTCTTAAATTCTAATCCGCATACCACCCTCAGACGGACGGTCAGACTGAGGTGGTGAATAGAAGTTTAGGTATTCTGTTGAGGTGTTTAGTTGGTGAGCATGCGCCTAGTTGGGACTCGGTGCTCCCTATAGCTGAGTTTGCATACAACAGTTCCACCAATAGGTCGACTGGTCTGAGCCCGTTTCAGGTAGTATCAGGTTATGACCCTAGGAAGCCTATTAATCTTATACCCGTCCCGAGTGAGTCACGCCCTAGTAAGTCTGTTGAATCCTTCACACGTCACTTGCATGAGTTGCATGAGTCCATCAGGCGTAAAATTAATTTAAACAATGAGCATTATAAAGAACAGGCAGACAAGCATAGACGGGAAAAACATTTTCTGGTTGGCGAACAGGTGATGGTACGAGTCCGTGCGGAGCGGCTCCCTCAGGGAACTGCTAAGAAACTAAGCGTCATGCGAATTGGGTCCTACTCAATTTTGAGACGAATCGGATTAAATGCCTACGAGCTGTACATTCCTGCAAGCATGGGTATCCACCCTGTGTCCAATGTCGAGGACCTGACACCCTACTTTGCACCTCACGAATACCCCGATCCCTACCTTGACGGCCCTTCCGAGCCTACACCACCGCCCCTTTCTCCCGCCACCCAGCCTCCACTTGATTCCCACTGGAGCTCATCACCATTGGCTTCACCTGAAGCACCACCACCACCGGATCGCTTTCCCCGAGTGCCGAGGACCGAACAGATTACAGAGATAGTTGCGCATGAGTTCGTCCCCTCTACGGATGGGCTCGTTTGCCGCTACTTGGTTCGTTGGCTTGGACGACCTTTCACCGATGACACCTGGATTGCTGCTGCAGAGTTGGATCAACTCGCCCCGGGACTTCGACTTCAGTACGAGCGTCTCCATTCATCGGAGATGATGGCTTTTTAGTCCGGGGGAGTTGATGGGGGGCCATCCGGCGCGACACGGAGCAAGGCGGACCCCACATTCATGTATTCTCGCAGGCGGGCGTGACCGGCTCGCCGATCCGCCACCGTGGTTGCGTCCGACTCGTCGTTTTGATGAATTTTCATATATAACATGTATTTTGAATAATATTTAGTGTTGTTTTGGCGCCAAGATCGACGACCAATCATAGCCGTCCATCTTGGGTGCCCTAGTTTTATTTCATTATAAATAAGAACCTAGGGCTGCAGTTTCTATTCATTGCTGAAATTGGAGAAGACTTCTTCCTCATTTCTGGTGGTCATTCCACGGTGCCGACGCTGTAGAGCCCTTGGTGCCGACTCCTTGGGTAAGCTTTCTGTCTCTTCTTGTTTCCCTTTCCTAGATCCAAGCCGCCACCCTCCTATCCCCAGTTTTCCACCGCAAAACCCCCTCCCTGATTCCCTCTGCCACCCCTTACCCCGTCCAGGTGCTGCTCCCCTACAGCAGCCCACCGCCGCCTCTTCCGGCCGCCCTACAGCCGTTGCCAACCACCCTTCCTGCACCCCACGCTGCCGCCTCCCTTCCCCCTACAACAGCCCGCCTTCCACCAGCCCAGCCGCCCCTCCTTCCCCCTTTAGATACCATATATTTTCAGATCTGGGCCGGATCTGGACAGATCTGGACTGGGTTGTCCCGATCCAGCCCTACGCCTCCAAACCAGCCCCCCTACAGCCATACCTACAGCCACCACCACCTCTCCCTCCGTGGAACCATCTCCCCTTACCTGATCTAGTCTTGCACCATCCGGAAAACTCCATCTCGTCTCCAAAATTCAGATCCGCGTAAAGTTATTGCAGCCCTAGTTTATTTCCAGATTTTATATTAATTTGTTATTTGTGGTGCTAGTTGTTGTTGTTTGTAAACATTGTGCACTTTGTGGAACTCTTGCTTTCAAAAGAATTATAGCTTGTGGTTATTTGCCTGTGAATATCTTAACCTGCAAGACGACTTAATTCGCCGCGTGCTGATTCTGGCCCTCCGTGCGGAGGAAAGCCTTCGCCCAAAAAGAAAAAAACGCCTAAAGAAATTATTTCTCTTTCTTATGAATGACTGCGCTGATTTATTATCATGTTCCGTTGCTTTTATTAATTCCTACGCCTGATTTAAAATTATCATGACATATAGGCATTAGGTTTGATCGAGTCCGCCCCTACACGTCACTAGTTTGCATTCTGGGAGTCCACTACACAGCCTACCCTACATCAGGACCCTTCCAAACGCAACACCCTAATGTGTCTAAAAACCACAAAGGAAAAATGGGATCACCTTTCGAATGTTTACTCTAAAGAAAAACCTCTCATATCATTGAAATTACAAGTGACTAGAATCTCTCCAGCTAGAGGATTTGTCTTCTTTGACACATCACAACTGTCTTCAAAGGTCTATGTGATGGACCAAATTGATTTGGCAATTATGCAAAACAATGGGATAAGTTGACAATTGTTCTCATTCTGGGTATGCGAACATCATCCAGTAACTCAATCAAAAATCAAATTCACATCTCAGATCCTCTTTCCAATTTGACTGAAGGTTATGTCAGCCAAATACACCTACCAACAATATTAGCTACTCCTGAAGATGCTTCCGCTCTTGCTCTTGCTGTGATTTCTTGAAATCGAGGTCACGAACAAGGACGGGTGCAATCTATTCGTGGATGAGGTAGATAACACCCTTCTCCCAAGTGTGGCTATATTGTCCGCACTAATCACCTTGAGGAGAAATGGCGGGAAAACATGGAAAGACAGAATGGGTGAACCATGCCTCCATTGAGCTTGTTACCTCTGAAGAGGCTTCTACAAAATTTGACATTTAAGTTACGTGTAATCTTAAAAGAATAGGACACCATAAACCTCCCTGATTAAGGTCAAACATAATATTATGATTCATAGAATGAGTAAAACAATTTTTAGGGGTTTGTTCGGAGTGAGTTGGGTTCTAAAGTGGTTCAACCTAAAGTCAGTTTCTGTTCCTCCCGACCAAGGAGTGCCGAATAATATAAGAATCACAATTGTAATGACATTCTAACACTTAATCTTAAAAGAATTTTCAAGAGTATAACAAATATGTTTATAATTTTATATGGACAAATTAATATTTACTCCAATTGAACTCCATAACTTTAGGGTTTATCATTTTGTATCTTTTTTTTTATATGTTTATCAATTAAATATATAATATGACAGCAAGAGAGAGGGGAGGTGGGGTAGTTGATGGGTTCCCTTTAAGAAATTCCGAGTCATCCCAAGGGGTCCTGATGGGGGACCATCGAGCGCACTTCGGCGCAAGGCGGACCCCACCTTCGTATATTCGCGGCGACGGACTTGATCGAACCGGCGATCCGTTACCGTGGATGCGTCCGGCTCGTCGTTTAGATTCATTTTCATATATAGCACTTTGTATTTCGGACATTATTTTATTTAGTTTTGGGGACGGAACCGCCGGCCGATCATAGCCGTCGATTCCGGTTGCCCTAACTTGGCTTTCTTATAAATAGAATAGGAGGGCTGCAGGAATTCCTATTGCTGAAGTTTGGAGAAGTTCATCTTCCTCGCTTCCGGTGATCCTTCCGCGGTGCCGACGCCGTGGAGCCCCTTGGTGCCGACTCCTTGGGTAAGATTCCTATCTCTTTCCTTGTTTCTTCCCCTACCTAGCAGCCAACGTTTTCCCCTCTCAGATTTGGCCGCTGCCCCCCCCCCCCTATTCCCAGCCGCTGCCGCCCAGCACCCTTCTCCCCTCCACACAGCCCGCCGCTCCTCCCTCTACCCCCTTGCAAACCCCACGCCGCCAGCCCCTACCCCTCCTACAGCCACCTACCGCCGCCCCTTTCAACTCCCCCACCAGCAGCCCCACAAAACCCCACCTCCAGCCCAAACCGCAACCCCCTCTCAGCCCCCTGCACCCGCCGCCCAGATCTGGCCAGATCCGGCCAGATCCAGCCCGGTAGCCTCCAAATCCGCCATCGTCCCTTCTACTCACAGCCACCATCATTCCCCCACGTGGATCCACCTTTCCCCTTGCCCGATCTAGTCTCGCCACCACCCGGAAGTCCCTTTTAGCCGTCCGAAACTTCAGATCTTTCATTAGTTCCTGCAGCCCTACTCTTTAATTCAGAATTTTATATTTGTTGTGGGTGTGGATTTTTATTGTTGTTTGGTATAAAATATTGTGCACGTTGTGGACCTTTGATTAATGGAATTATAGCACGTTATATTTGCCTGTGGATCTCTTGCTTTGCAGGACGCTTAATTCGCCGTGCGCTTCAATTAGCCCTCCGTGCGGAGGGGCGCTATTGCCTAGATAGCTGAACTGAAATTGCCTCCCTTGCTTAAAATGAATGTTATGTTTAATATTTTGTCGTGCTGCTTAAAGTGATTCATCGCCTGATTATTCTTATCTTGCATATAGTCATTGCTTAGGGTGAGTCTTTCCCCTTCAAGTCACTAGCCGGCGTCTTAGGATTTCACTCCACAGCCTACCCTACATCAGTTGGTATCAGAGCCCAAGGTTGGGCCATTGTGCATGCTCCGTAGTGGTAGGACATTTAGAAGCATGGTAGATCCGCCAGCCACCCACGAGCGAGCGGCCGGCTCGAATTCGAGCGCCGCCACCACGGATTTTGAGCGCCTTATCTTAGATCGCTTTGATGCCCTAGGCACCCAATTTGAGACCGTGCGCCACGACATCACTGCGGTGAATCGCCGCCTAGATCGGCTAGAGCACGCTAGGGAAGCTCCGTCCTTACATGACGATGAGATCGCAGATGACCCAGACGGCTCTCCCCGGCGCGGCCAGCGAGTCAGAGATGACCCGCCTCCGGCAGACCGTTATCGTCGTGAGATCCCTGTGAGAGGCCCCACCCCGCCTGCGAGGCGGAACCCAGAGCCGGCACGTGACCGACCCCCGCCCCCGCGGGAAGATTACCGCATACCACGTCAGCCTGGCCCTAGGAACCGTATACCTCCACACGATCGTTATGACCAGCGTCGAGACGAATATTATCCACCGGGTCGACGCGAACGCGGACCCCCACCCGCTCGGCACGATTATGATCGCGACGACGATCCTGACGATTATCCTGATCCGCGGAGAGGCGACCGCACCTTTGATATTACCCGTAGGATTCGTCTTGATGCCCCGACCTTTGATGGCCGCCTAGACCCGAAGGTCTTTAGTGATTGGCTCCTAGACATGGATCACTACTTTGATTGGTACGATATGAGTGACGATCGATGTGTCCGGTTTGCCAAGATGAAGTTGGTCGGGCAAGCCAAGGTGTATTGGATTAGTGTGGAGCGAGCCTTAGAGCGTGATGGTTATTACCCCATCACCAGATGGGATGATATGAAGGAGAGGCTTAAGGATAAGTACCTTCCTGCCTCCTACCGTGATCAGCTACTTGACCAGCTACAAAGTTTACGCCAGGGAACGCTTTCCGTAGCCGAGTATATGGCTCGATTCGACGAGCTAGTCGTTAGGAGTGATATTTCGGAGGAGCCTATTGCCACTGCCTCTCGATTCAAGGCTGGCCTCCGATCGGATCTCCGGAGAGAGTTGATTCCCCATCGTCTGGAGACCGTGGATCAGATATTCCAGCTCGCCCTCGAGTACGAGCAGTACCTTCGTACACCTGGTACGAGGCAGTTCCCCACCCGGACGGAGTCATCGACGTTTAGGAAACCCGCTCCAGCCCAGACGGCTACAGCCGCCCTACCCTCACGGGTCACTACTGACTTGAAGGGCAAAGCTGTCGCTACTGAGGGCCAGAGGCCTGGGGGTATTCAGTGTTTTAGATGTTCGGGCAGAGGACACGTGGCGGCCCACTGCCCCACGAGGAGTCTGTTGATCGAGGATGAGGAGCACGGAGTAGAAGGAGAGGAAGAGGTTACTGAGGAGATCACCACCACCGTTGAGGAGGGATGGGAGAGCGACGCTGAGCGCTCATTAGAGGTGGGAGTAGTCAGACGCCTCCTACACACCCCCCGTACTGACGAGGACTGGCGCCGTACCACCATTTTCTACACGTATTTCCCGAGTGCAGGCGGACCCTGCAAGTTGGCTATTGATAGCGGGAGTTGCGTGAACATCGTGGCCCAGAAGGGTCTAGACCGTATGCAGGTGAAGGCGGAGCCCCACCCACATCCTTATCGTATCATCTGGGTTGATAAGACAGCTATCCAGGTTACCCAGCGCTGCCTCGTTCCTATCACCATCGCATCCTTCGAGGACCAGGTTTGGTGCGATGTCATCCCTATGGACGTCGCCCACGTTCTGCTAGGCCGCCCTTGGCTATTTGATCGCGATGTCACGTGCTTCGGTCGATCGAACACGTGTGTCTTCTATGACAAGGGGCGGAAGATCACGTTAACTCCCACCCAGCCCAGAGAGAGGCCTAAGGGCCGGGTCGAGCCGTCCACTAGCACGATTGCCTCGAGACCCGTGCATATCCTTCGATGTGGTGAGTTCCTGAGAGACAGCACTGATGCTGGTATCATGTATGTGGTGGCCGCCACTATGGCTTCTGATGGCCCCACATCTGAGGCTCCTCCTACCGTGCGACCTTTACTTGATACGTTTGCAGACATTATGCCAGAGGAGCTCCCTGACGAGTTACCCCCTTTGCGGGACATCCAGCATGCTATAGATTTAGTCCCGGGGGCCTCGCTCCCCAATCTGCCGCATTATCGTATGAACCCTGTTGAGCACGCTGAGCTCAAGAGGCAGGTTGATGAGCTTCTTCGGAAGCAGTTTATCCGGGAGAGCCTGAGTCCGTGTGCCGTACCCGCCCTTCTTACTCCTAAGAAGGACGGCAGCTGGCGTATGTGCATTGATAGTAGAGCTATCAACAAGATTACGGTGAAGTATCGTTTCCCGATTCCTCGTCTAGACGACCTATTAGATACGATGTCCGGAGCCCAGATCTTCTCGAAGATCGATCTCCGAAGCGGGTACCACCAGATTAGGGTTCGAGAGGGAGACGAGTGGAAGACGGCGTTTAAGACGAAGGACGGTCTGTATGAGTGGCTGGTCATGCCATTTGGGCTCTCGAACGCCCCGAGTACGTTTATGCGTGTCATGACCCAGGTCCTACGGCCCTACATGGGCAAATTCTTAGTCGTCTACTTCGACGACATTCTGATCTATAGCCACACCGAGCCAGACCACCTCGAGCACTTGAGGCTTCTGTTTGATATCCTCCGAAAGGAGAAACTGTTTATCAACCTGAAGAAGTGCTCCTTCCTAGCCGAGTCTGTCCATTTTCTGGGATTTATTATCTCCGCCTCAGGCGTGTTAGTTGACCCTGAGAAGGTCCAGTCCATCCGCGAGTGGCCCATACCATCGACCATTCATGAGGCCCGTAGCTTCCACGGACTTGCGACCTTTTACCGGAGATTTGTGAGAGGTTTTAGCTCGATTATGGCCCCATTCACTAGTTGTCTGCGCAAGGGAGATTTTCAGTGGACCGCCGCGGCCACTCGAGCATTTGAGGAGATTAAGGACAAGCTGACGTCCGCCCCCGTTTTGCGACTCCCCGATTTTAGCAGAGCCTTCGAGGTCGCGTGTGACGCGTCGGGCGTAGGTATTGGAGGAGTGTTGAGTCAGGAGGGACACCCGGTTTCTTACTTTAGTGAGAAACTGAATGAAGCCAAGCAAAAATACTCGAATTACGACCGAGAATTTTATGCTATTGTCCAGTCGCTGCGATATTGGAGACACTACCTCCTTCCCCGGGAGTTCGTGCTGTATTCGGATCACCAGGCCCTACGCTATCTCGACTCTCAGAGGAAGCTGAGTCATCGCCATGCGAAGTGGGTAGAGTATTTACAAGATTTCCACTACGTTCTCAAACATCGCGCCGGTGTTGAGAACAAACCCGCCGACGCACTCAGTCGTCGAGTCTCCCTACTTCACACATTGAGGGCCCAGGTGGATGGTTTTGAGAGGGTGATTTTGGACTACCCCACTTGTCCAGATTTTGCTGAGATTTACACCGCGTTATCGAGGGACCCTCCAGATCCTGTTGAGGGGTTTCGGATCATTGATAGGTATTTGTTCCGGGGCTCCCGTTTGTGTGTGCCCAATACCTCATATCGTGATTATTTAGTTTGGGAACTACACGCCGGGGGTGCCGCCGGCCATTTCGGGCGAGATAAGTCGATTGCTATAGTAGAAGATCGTTTCTATTGGCCGAGTTTGAAGAGAGATGTGACTCGTATCGTTCGACACTGCCGTGTGTGCCAAACGGCCAAGGGAACAAAGCAGAACACGGGTTTATACACTCCTTTACCCGTTCCCCATCGTCCTTGGGAGGACATTAGTATGGACTTCGTGTTGGGACTTCCGCGCACCCTGCGGAAGCATGATTCTATCTTTGTTGTGGTCGACCGGTTCTCTAAGATGGCGCACTTTATTGCGTGTAGTAAGACCGCCGATACCCCCCGCGTCGCGGCCTTATTTATGAGCGAGTCTTCAGATTACACGGTCTCCCAAAGTCCATTGTGTCCGATCGGGATGTGCGGTTCGTTAGTTACTTTTGGAAGACGTTGTGGCGGAAGACTGGGACCACGCTTAAGTTCTCTTCCGCATACCACCCTCAGACGGACGGTCAGACTGAGGTGGTAAATAGAAGTTTAGGTAACCTACTGAGGTGTCTAGTTGGTGAGCATGCGTCTAGCTGGGACTCCGTGCTCCCTATAGCTGAGTTTGCATACAATAGTTCCGTCAATAGGTCGACCGGTCTGAGTCCATTTCAGGTAGTGTCGGGTTATGACCCGAGGAAGCCTATTGATCTATTACCAGTCCCGACTGAGTCACGTCCTAGTGAGTCTGCTGAGTCCTTCACACGTCATTTGCATGAGTTGCATGAGTCTATCAGACGTAAAATCAATTTAAGCAACGAACATTACAAAGAACTGGCAGACAGACATAGACGGGAGAAACATTTTCTGGTTGGAGAACAGGTGATGGTGCGAGTTCGTGCGGAGCGGCTCCCTCAGGGGCCTGCTAAGAAACTGAGCGCCAGGCGAATTGGGCCCTACACTGTTTTGAGGCGAATCGGGTTGAAAGCTTACGAGCTAGACATTCCTGCGAGCATGGGTATCCACCCTGTGTTCAATATTGAGGACCTGACACCTTACTTTCCACCCCATGAGTACCCCGATCCCTACCTTGGCGGCCCTCCCGAGCCTCTACCACCACCCCGTTCTCCCACCACCCAGTCTCCCCTTGACTCCCACTTCCCCAGGAGTTCCCCACCAGTGGCTTCACCTGTGGCACCACCACCATCACCGGACCACTTCTCCCGTGAGCTGAGGGTCGAGCAGATTACAGAGATCATTGCACATGAGTTCGTCCCTTCCACTGACGGACCCGTGTGCCGCTACTTGGTTCGCTGGCTTGGACATTCTTCATCCGACGATACTTGGGTTATTGCAGCTGAGCTTGATCGACTCGCCCCCGGGCTTCGACTACAGTACGACCATCTCCATTCATCGGAGATGAAGGCTTTTCAGTCGGGGGGAGTTGATGGGGGACCATCGAGCGCACTTCGGCGCAAGGCGGACCCCACCTTCGTATATTCGCGCCGACAGACTTGATCGAACCGGCGATCCGTTACCGTGGATGCGTCCGGCTCGTCGTTTAGATTCATTTTCATATATAGCACTTTGTATTTCGGACATTATTTTATTTAGTTTTGGGGACGGAACCGCCGGCCGATCATAGCCGTCGATTCCGGTTGCCCTAACTTGGCTTTCTTATAAATAGAATAGGAGGGCTGCAGGAATTCCTATTGCTGAAGTTTGGAGAAGTTCATCTTCCTCGCTTCCGGTGATCCTTCCGCGGTGCCGACGCCGTGGAGCCCCTTGGTGCCGACTCCTTGGGTAAGATTCCTATCTCTTTCCTTGTTTCTTCCCCTACCTAGCAGCCAACGTTTTCCCCTCTCAGATTTGGCCGCTGCCCCCCCCTATTCCCATCCGCTGCCGCCCAGCACCCTTCTCCCCTCCACACAGCCCGCCGCTCCTCCCTCTACCCCCTTGCAAACCCCACGCCGCCAGCCCCTACCCCTCCTACAGCCACCTACCGCCGCCCCTTTCAACTCCCCCACCAGCAACCCCACAAAACCCCACCTCCAGCCCAAACCGCAACCCCCTCTCAGCCCCCTGCACCCGCCGCCCAGATCTGGCCAGATCCGGCCAGATCCAGCCCGGTAGCCTCCAAATCCGCCATCGTCCCTTCTACTCACAGCCACCATCATTCCCCCACGTGGATCCACCTTTCCCCTTGCCCGATCTAGTCTCGCCACCACCCGGAAGTCCCTTTTAGCCGTCCGAAACTTCAGATCTTTCATTAGTTCCTGCATCCCTACTCTTTAATTCAGAATTTTATATTTGTTGTGGGTGTGGATTTTTATTGTTGTTTGGTATAAAATATTGTGCACGTTGTGGACCTTTGATTAATGGAATTATAGCACGTTATATTTGCCTGTGGATCTCTTGCTTTGCAGGACGCTTAATTCGCCGTGCGCTTCAATTAGCCCTCCGTGCGGAGGGGCGCTATTGCCTAGATAGCTGAACTGAAATTGCCTCCCTTGCTTAAAATGAATGTTATGTTTAATATTTTGTCGTGCTGCTTAAAGTGATTCATCGCCTGATTATTCTTATCTTGCATATAGTCATTGCTTAGGGTGAGTCTTTCCCCTTCAAGTCACTAGCCGGCGTCTTAGGATTTCACTCCACAGCCTACCCTACATCAGGTCCGAGCCGAACGTGCAAGGAGGAGCACACCCGGGCACAACCGACTCGAGCACGAGCACGTCACGCCAAGGCAGGCACAACGCGTGCCCCATGGAAGCACACACCCAATGCAAATCCCTTGGGCACAAGCGCGCGCGCAGGGCGCAAGCACGGCGGGCTCCCAAGGGGCACCAACGTGCCCCTTTGGCGCGCGTCTGCGCGACTCTTGGACGCGCACATAGCGTGCGACCCTTGGAGAGCTCGCGCACATGTCCCATGAGAGCTCGTGCGCGCCCCTTAGGCACGCACGCACAACGCGCGCTCTTCGCGCGCCGGCGGCAGCCACCGCCTCCGGCCTCCGCCTCCGGCCTCCGCCTCCGGCCTCCGCCTCCGGCCTCCGCCTCCGGCCTCCGGCCTCCGGCCTCCGGCCTCCGGCCTCCGCCTCCGCCTCCGGCCTCCGGCCTCCGGCCTCCGGCCTCCGCCTCCGGCCTCCGCCTCCGGCCTCCGTCAGCCGTCACCGGCCACCGCTGCCGTCGGACACCTTGCACGGGCTGCACGGACCGCTCGGAGGGCACTTTCATCATTTCGCTAAAATTGGTGATCCAGGTGGCCAAAATGGAGCAATGTCATTCGACAGCACAAATTCTGCTCCGGTGCAATTACAAGCATATCCCTCCAGAAAAATATAAAAAAGCCCAAAGGCCTTCATTTGAAGACAAGTGATTCCAAAGGCTAAAGAGAGCACTGAGATTTCCCGACGAGAACGTGGGGCTTAGAACATTTCTCTGATCGGAATTCGCTCCGCTCACCCCTAGTGCGGAGGTATCTAGAGGCTTTCAAACCATGACATTCTTCTCCACAGGAGCGCTCTCATCAAGGCTCTGACTCAACAGGAGCGCTTCCATCGAGGCTCCAAGGACTTGACAATTTTCTCCACGGGAGCGCTCCCATCCAAGCTTCAAGGACTTAGTTTCTTTTCCACCGTTTTCGTACTTTGTACTCATAACAGAGAGGTGGTCTGTCACCCTCCGAGGAATTATCTTAACTCTTATAAACACCAATGAAATAGTGGATTTTGGCCCGGCACAGATCTGACCACGTGATATTTTACCCTTCTGGGGTTTTCCACGTCAAAAAAACTTTTTGTCTTTTGCTGCTGGTTTCATTGACTTTTTGCCACGCATGGGCTTGGGGGCACGGGCCGCGGGAGAGGTCACCCCGGACAAGGCATCCCACCAACAAGAGCGAGGAGACCAGGTAAGGAGGTAGTAAATGAATCTAAGCCTAACGCCTGGGAAATGCAACTGGCACCTCAATCGAACCTCACGAGCCGGGGGCAACCACACTTCGCCCCGCTCAGCGCCTCTCATAAAGAGATCCTATACGCCCTCAGAAACCACCCTAAACTTTGTAGACCCAAAGCACTCCCCCGAGGGAGGGGAGACCAGTCCTAGTACTGTCACTTTAACCAGGGGAACAGACACGACACGAAGGAATGTGTGCGCCTAAAGTAGGAAATCGAGCGGCTTGCGCGACATGGCTTCCTCATAGAATTTCAAGGAAAAACGACGGCTGCGCTGCCGACGGACAACAACCCCAACGGGGGGGGGGGGGGGGGGGGGCAGCGTCGCGAAGGAGCACCTTCTAAGAAGCAAGAAGAGCTGGTTAGGCTAACCATGCCCAGCACACCGGTACTCCCGTCAAATCCGCAACACATTCAGACGACCCTTGGAAGCCCAACGGTCAAAGTGAACAGGATATTGATCGATGATGACATGTCTGCCAATTGAGAATCTCGGAGAGAGACATCCAGCTTGTCTCGGGAAGCATCACCTACCAGTGACTCTGGGATTTTAGCCGTTACAGGCCATATATTGTTCAATTTATCATCATACAAGCCACCTCAACATGCAACGCCATCCACCGGGGGCCAATGCTGAGGGCACTCCGCGCTGACGCACTAGCTCAAGGGATCACGTTGGACGTCCGCTCGCAATACGCAACTCTCAAAGGCCCTGCCAAGACTTGTCGCACGGAGCACGCTTAGGGCACTCCCCTGCCGTCCGCAGTCCGTCTTCCATCATTGTAAGAACAGAAGCCGCACGACCGGGTTTGCACACCCCTGTACTTCAATTAAACAATAATCCCATTAATTTCAGTTTTGTCAACTGTACCAACCAATTACAAGCTCGGTAGCTCTCAGGCAAGATGGACGAAAGTCCTGCACCTCAAGGGTGAGATGGATGAAAGTCCTTCTACACCTCTCAGGCAAGATGGACGAAAGTCCTTCCGCACCTCCCGGACGAGATGGACGAAAGTCCTTCTGCACCTCCTAGGCAAGACGGAAAAAATAAGTCCGTCTCACCTCTCAGGAGAGATAGACAAAGGTCCGTCTGCACCTCCACCTGGACGAACCCTGTTTCTCCTGAGACGTGAATGAACAAAAGTTTTTCAACACCTCCACTCGGACGGACCCCGGTCCACCTGAGGCACAAACGAACAAGGTTCTTTGCCTCCACCTGGACGAACCCCGGTCCTCCTGAGGCACGGACAAAGGTTTTTTGCCACCTCCACCTGGACAAACTCCGGTTCTCCGGAGGAACGAACGAAAAATATTATTCGCCACATCCACCCGAACGTACCCCGGTCCTCCTGAGGCGCGAACGAACAAAGGTTCTTCACTACCTCCACCTGGACGAACATTGGTTCTCCTGAGACGCGAACGGACAAAGTTTCTTCGCGACCTCCACCTGGACGAACTCTGGTTCTCCTGAGGCGCGAACGAATAAAGGCTCTTCGCCACCTCCACCCGAACAGACCCCGATCCTCCCATGGCGTAAATAGACTAATGTCTCCCACTAGCAACCTGTTACCAATGCTCAAGCTAAAGCGCTACCCCGCCAACCGTATACGCGCACCGAAACGCTACCAGAATGCAAAAGATCTGAAAACAAAGCAGGTTTCTATTCAAACAAAAACTGCCCCGTGGGCTACATCATCATGAATAAGAAAGAACATACAACGATGCAAAGACGCACGTACAAAACAATACAGAAGCAAAGCAAACAAACAAATGAAAGAAGGGTACAACGGGGTCATCCCCCAATGCCGACGTCAGCGTCATCATCCGAGGCATCCTCCACGCCCAGATCATCGCGCTATGACAACCTCTGAGCAGCCCGAAACCTCTTGCCAAAGCCCAAGAAGTGCACAACATCATGCTCGTTGTTGAAGTGTGACCGGGCGGTCTGTCTTGGCGAGTTGGAGACCGCGCGGTCTGGCGGTCTCCCTCAGCGGTTTGGTTGCTGTGCTGTTGCTGTCTGGTGGTAGCCGTGCGGTTAGCCCTTCTGTCTAACCGCGCGGCCTGTGCGGTCTCCCCTGGCGGTCTCTCTCTCTCTCTGGTGGTAGCCGTGCGGTTAGCCCTTCTGTCTAACCGCGCGGCCTGTGCGGTTTGATCTGTATAGTCCGCTTAGTCCTGTAAATTTTTAGTCCCACATCTCTTATTTGTATTCTCTCTTCTCTCCTCCATTCTATATAAGGGAGGGCATACCTTTGTAATAGATACCTTTTTCTGATAATAAAGTTTCAGTTATACTACTTCCGGTTTGTTTCTGTTCGTTTCTCACATGGTATCAGAGGACTCGACCTTCTCCTCCTGATTCTGTGCGCCCTGTCCGCGCGGCTTCCCTTTCTTGTCGCGACCTGTTCTCGCGGCTTGCGTCCTGTCCGCACGGCTTGCCCCTTCCTCTCGCGGCCTGTTTCCCGCGGCTTGTTTCTTCCGCCTGTTTGCTTGCGCCCTGTTCGCGCGGCCTGTTTCTGTTGCTTGCTTCTTTCTTGCGACCTGTTCTAGTCGCCGCTTCCTCCCTCTCTTCTCTAGTCGCCGCGACCTGTCTCCGCGGCCCTTTTTGCCTTGTTCGCCTTTTGCCTCCCGATATCCTCCCCTTCTGTTCGCGCGGTCTGTCTGCTAGCCGCCCGACTTCTCTCCCTCTGTTTGCTTCTGCGGCTTGGTCGTGGTTTTTCTGGCCGCTGGTGTCTGACATCGTGACCGCTGCAGAACTTCTTCTTCCTATCCGCGCGGATAGTTTCCTAACCGCGTGGCTTCCTGTTGTTTGCACAGCAGATCTCTTTCTTCTTACCGCTGCGTTTTCTCTCTGTTCGCGCAAGTTCTTCCTGGTTTAGGCGGCCTCTTTGCCCTTCTTTCTTTGCCGCTCTCTCTCTTGTCCCCGCGACCTCTCTCTAAGTCGCGCGGCTTGTTCTCCTCTGTGCGGCTCTTCCTTTAGCCGCTCCTGCTTGTTAGTCGCTGCGACCTCCTGCTAAGTCGCGCGGTTTGTGCTTTCCTAACCGCGCGGCTTGTTTAGGCGGCCTAAGGCGAGTTCTTTTGTTCCTCCCTTCATGGCTTCCATATACTCCTCAGAGCCGTTCGCCTCGGTGGTCACGTCTTCTGGTAGTGCCCACGTTGTTACTCAAGGAAAATGGTTGATCGACACCGGTGCTACTAATCATATGACCGGCAATCCCCAGTGTTTTTCTCTCCTAGAAACACATGGTCGGTTTCCCCCTGTTACTCTCGCTGACGGCTCTTCATCATCGGTTCATGGGACGGGGATAGTTCATGTCACTCCGTCTCTTCGCTTGGAGGATACTCTCTACGTGCCCAAGTTCCCGTGCAACTTATTATCTGTTACCTCTCTATGCAAGCAATTACAATGTTCTGTTACTTTTACTTCTACTACTTGCTCTTTTCAGGATCCGGACTCCCAACGGACGATTGCTACTGAGACTGAGAGTGGCGGCCTATACTTTCTGGACAACATTTCCGCTTTCTCCACCTTCTCCTCCACCTCCACAGATCTTCTCCAATGGCATCTCCGCCTTGGTCATGCTCCTCCTCATCTTCTTCGTCAACTTCTGCCCCACCTTCCTCCACAAAGTCCACCGCTCAACTGTGAAGCTTGTCAGCTTGGCAAGCATCACCGCTCCTCCTTCCCTCCAAAGCACATTCGTGGATCCACCCGTCCGTTCGATCTCATCCACTCCGATATTTGGGGTCCTTCTCCTACCCTTAACGTTGGTCGGGGTAGTTCATATTTTGTCACATTCATTGATGATTTCTCTCGTTGTACGTGGGTGTATCTGTTAAAAGATCGCTCCGAGTTATTCTCTGTATGGACGTCATTCTATCTCATGATCAAAACTCAGTTTGATGTTTCCATTAAAGTTCTTCGCTCTGATAATGCCAAAGAATATATCAGTCATGACCTTTCTGCCTTCTGCATGCAAAATGGGATTATTCATCAAACGAGTTGTGTCTATACTTCACAACAAAATGGTGTGGCAGAACGCAAAAACCGTCACCTGCTTGATGTCGCTCGCTCCTTGATGACTCAGATGCATGTTCCTCGCTCATATTGGGGCTATGCTGTTCTCCTTGCCTGTTACCTCATCAATCGCATTCCCTCCACCGTTCTCCACGGAAAAACCCCTTTCTCCATTTTGTATCCGGGCAAGGAGCCGTTTCATCTCCCTCTCCAAATATTTGGATGCACTGCCTTTGTGCATGCCCCTTCTGCCACTCGTGATAAGCTATCTCCTCGCTCCACCAAATGTATCTTTCTGGGGTACTCCACCACTCAGAAAGGTTATTGTTGCTTTGATCCCATCCTTCGTAAGCAGTTCGTTTCTGCTGACGTCACCTTCTTCGAGAATACCTCCTACTTCTCGGATGACTCCCCTCCTCTTCTCCCAGCCTCTGATTCTCCTGCTGTTCCCTTTATTTCCTCGACTCCCACTACGATATTCACCCCTACTCCGCCCTCGTCCACTCCTCTTGTTCCACCTCTCTCTCCCTCTTCTCCACCTCCATCTCCCGCATCTCCGCCGCCGTCGCTCTCTACTCCCGGGCCAGCTCTCTCTGCCACGGATGCTCCGGATGCCGAGGAACCTGCTGACCTGGATCTTCCTATAGCTCTTCGCAAAGGGGTGCGGACGTGTACCCAACACCCTCTTACTGCTGTTGTTTCATATGATCGTCTTACCCCTTCTCGCAGGGCCTTTGCTCTAGCTATCTCCGCCACTGCCACGCCCCGCTCCTACCAGGAGGCCCTTGCTATTCCTCACTGGAAGATGGCCATGGATGAGGAAATGGCCACCCTAACAGAGCGGGGTACCTGGACTCTTGTTCCTCCTCCCTTCAGCACTGATGTTGTTGGCTGTCGCTGGGTCTTTGTGGTGAAATTTTCCCCGGATGGCACGGTGGACCGTTATAAAGCTCGCCTTGTTGCTAAGGGCTTTACTCAGACCTATGGGGTTGATTACTTTGACACCTTCTCTCCCGTGGCTCGTCTCAGCACTATACGGGTTCTTCTCTCTGTGGCGGTCAATAAAGATTGGCCGATTTTCCAGCTGGATGTAAAGAATGCCTTCCTTTATGGTGATCTTCAGGAGGCCGTCTACATGGAGCAACCTCCTGGGTATGTTGCTCAGGGGGAGACACGAGTATGCCGGCTGAAGAAGGCAATTTATGGCCTCAAGCAGAGCCCTCGAGCTTGGTTTGACAAGTTCAGCGGCATCGTGGCGGCCGTTGGTTTTGTGCGCAGCTCTGCTGATCACTCTCTATTTGTTCGCAAAACCTCCTCGGGACTGGTGGTTCTTGCAGTTTATGTTGATGACATTCTTCTCACTGGCGATGATCAGGAAGGGGTAGCCTTGACAAAGCGGCACCTTCGTCAACATCTAGTCACAAAAGACATGGGCTCTCCGAAGTATTTTTTGGGGATCGAAATCTCTCGGAAGCCCAACTCCTTAGTCCTCTCTCAGCGTAAGTATGCCCTTGATCTTTTAAAAGAAGCAGGATTGACTGGGGCTAAACCTGCCCGGTGTCCCATGGCTGTTGGAGAAGACAAAACCTGGACAGATGATTCGCCTCTTCTTTCAGATACTACGCGGTACAGGCGACTTGTTGGTAAGCTCATATACCTCACCGTGACCAGGCCCGATATTTCCTATGCTGTGGGCAAGGTGAGTCAATTCATGCAAGCACCCAGGGAGTGCCATCTACAGTCCGCCTTGCGGATCTTGGAGTACGTCAAAGCAGCCCCTGGGAAAGGATTGCTCTTTCAGAAGAATGGTCATCTGAGGGTTGAAGCATACTCAGATGCGAGTTACGCTGATGACAAAGGGGATCGCAAGTCCACCTCCGGTTTCTGCACTTTTGTTGGGGGAAATCTGGTAAGCTGGAAGAGCAAGAAGCAGTCTGTTGTCTCCAGGTCCAGTGCTGAAGCAGAGTATCGGAGTATGGCATCGACCACTTGTGAGTTAAAGTGGCTTCGGGCTCTCATGCTGGATTTAGGAGAGGTCTACAACCATCCTCTACCTATGTTCTGTGACAATAAGGCTGCTATATACATCTCCAAAAATCCAGTCTTTCATGAAAGAACCAAGCACATTGAGGTCGATTGTCATTTCATTCGTGAAGAGATTTTAAAGGAACAAATTTGCACTCCATTTGTTACTTCTGAGAAAGAGCTGGCTGACATCTTCACCAAGCCAGTATCCGCCTCGTTCCTGCATATTTGTGACAAGCTGGGCATGATCGATATATATGCTCCAGCTTGAGGGGGAGTGTTGAAGTGTGACCGGGCGGTCTGTCTTGGCGAGTTGGAGACCGCGCGGTCTGGCGGTCTCCCTCAGCGGTTTGGTTGCTGTGCTGTTGCTGTCTGGTGGTAGCCGTGCGGTTAGCCCTTCTGTCTAACCGCGCGGCCTGTGCGGTCTCCCCTGGCGGTCTCTCTCTCTCTCTGGTGGTAGCCGTGCGGTTAACCCTTCTGTCTAACCGCGCGGCCTGTGCGGTTTGATCTGTATAGTCCGCTTAGTCCTGTAAATTTTTAGTCCCACATCTCTTATTTGTATTCTCTCTTCTCTCCTCCATTCTATATAAGGGAGGGCATACCTTTGTAATAGATACCTTTTTCTGATAATAAAGTTTCAGTTATACTACTTCCGGTTTGTTTCTGTTCGTTTCTCACACTCGTCCTCCACGAGCAAATAAATATTGGTCGCCATCATCTCGGAGCGAGCCTCCAATGTGATACAGGATCGCTCCATCTCAAAATCGTGAGAACCCTTGTTCTTGGCCACCGCAGATGCCCGCACAACCTCGATGCCCGTTAGCTTCATTGTCAGTTGAGCGTTCTCCTTCTTCAACTGCTCCATCTTCGCCTCCTGCTGAAACATCGCAGCGTCTACTGCCTCAATGAAACAGATCGGCTCAACGAGGGTCGCTTCGGCTGCAACCAGCCTCTCGCGAAGATCCCTGACCTCTGCGTCAGCAGCGCTCAGCTTCTCCCGAAGAGTCTCGATCTCGAACTTGAAAGAGGACAACTTGGATTCCACATTAACCAGCAAGTAAAGAACATTTTCCTTATTCTTCTGAGCAGCCGACGAGGAATCCTTGGACGCAGCTAGCTTCGTCCGCAAAGAGAAAAAATCAACTTTCGTAGTCACATAGCTTTTACTCCAGGAGAGCACAATCTCACGCATTTTGTCCAACTGCAAGCAAAAAATTATTTCAATGCTATAAACAAACCAAAGGGGGCAAACAAAGGGAGTAACAAACGTACCTTTAGGAGAAGTGCTCGGCAAGTAGAGTATTCCCGCCACTTACCCTTCGCAGTCACCAACGACAACTCGAGATAATCTCGAGGAACTGACTCGTCCGCAGGTAGCTCTGGGGCTCCTTCGGTCTCAGCAGGCGGCGGATCAACGATCAGGTCGTCCGAAAAGTCGTCAGTGACTTCAATGACGGCCTCGGGAGCAGCAAAGGACGATACGCCTTTTCCCCGTTTCTGTGAAAATAACAGCTTCCTTTTCTTCCCGCACTCCAATGGTACAACACAACTACTCTTCGCGTCCGTCGAAAGGCAAATGAGAAGCAACCTTTTCACAACAACGAACGCATCGACCTTTTAAAGAGCGGCACCTAGCTCGCGTGGATCCTCGAAGCCCAATAGAGGAGAAAAGTCATACTCCTTCCCTGCGAGATGGAGACAGCGATCCGGAACTCCCGCCAAATCTCAGGCAGCTTCCACGGGTTCTTGACAAATCCAAACAATGTCGCCCCATGGCGGTGGTCGGTCTTCTATTCAAACGACAACCACCTGTTTTTGCTCTGGACCTAAATTCGGTCACCGAGACCAAGACAAACTTCACACCATTTGTGTAAAATGCGAGTCGACATGCGGGAGCCATGCTCTCAAAAGAAGCACAACAAGCACATGATCCTCGTCAGCCCCACTAAAGAGAGTTGCGTAATCAGAACGCCA
Source organism: Platanthera zijinensis (assembly GCA_039513925.1). Taxonomy (NCBI): domain Eukaryota; kingdom Viridiplantae; phylum Streptophyta; class Magnoliopsida; order Asparagales; family Orchidaceae; genus Platanthera; species Platanthera zijinensis. Next base: position 118,894,765 of record CM077082.1, on the reverse strand, counting down.
CAAAACTGGAAAACCACGATAACATCCTCGGAAGGGGGAATCCAAAAGGCCGCCTAAAGACACCCCTCTGTGATCGCAAATTGATACGGAGGAGGGTTTTGAACACGCTCCAACGGGGACGGGATCACAATATCCACATCCCCAAAATCCCAAAAGCCCTCCAACTATTCACTCGGGTGAGGCTCAGAGTCGAGGGAAGGCGCACGACCGCAGCGGAGCGCTACCCTTTGGCACCTATAAAAGAAAATGGATGTTAGCACAAAAACAACAACCAGGAAAAATCCCGACAGAAACACGCGCCCACAGAAGCGTCCTGCGCACGCCCGCATACACCCGCAGAGACGACCGCGCACGGTAGCTTCCATGTAACATCCGTAAAATTTGACGCAAAAAATTATTTTTAATTGTAGGATTGAGTCGCGATGGATTTTGATCGAGGCAGCACGTCGTCGAGGTACGATATCAGTATGGTCAAAAGAATTGAGTTCGTTAATTTGTGATTTATATCAGTCGTAAAGATGTGTGACGCATTGTATTTTAAGCTGTGAAGCGTAGAACATTTTGGGTTGCCAATAGCAAGACTCATTTTTTCCCTCTAGCGGTTACTGATCAAGCCCGCAATATGCCGATAGGTTAAAAAACCGCATCCACGTAAATTTTAACCCGTACGCATCATTCTCACGGGAGAACCGCAAACCCGACACTCTGTGCCTTTTGTCTCCCGCAAGCGGAGAACAGCCGGTTCCCGCTGCCCTACCACCGCCCATTCCCCCTCCATTTCTCAGCGTAAGCTCTTCCTCCTTCCTCTACGGGCGCCAGTGAGTGCTCTCCTTCCTTCCTTGGCCGTGGGAGAACCGATTTCAACCCTAACCGGTGGAATCAAGAGTGTCGAAGTTCATTTTGGTTCCGGTGAGTTTTGTTCCTCTCTAGTCTTCATTCTTCGTGGATATCCTTCTATTGGAAGTTAACCCTAACGTTTTTTCGCATTTTCCTCTTGCCCTAGTTGAGGTTTGGAGTTCTAGATCCACCGCTAATCTGGTGTTGGGCGTGTTGTGAACCTTAGTCACTCTCACGTAAAGGTAATACACTATTTTGGTCCTTTTGTGTTTACCCTAACCAAATTATTTTGAGTTTTCCTTACCGAAAACCCTAAGGGGAAGAATGCATAATTTAGGTGTGGTATGGATTGCAGATTTTTGGTGGCCTCGGGGCAAGGCTCTAGAAGTCCGCGGTAGTCAAATTTCCTTTGGAAGAACAAATGTCGTCGCGCCAAGTGTACGAGCGCCGCACCACCACTGTAAGGAAATCTAATCCCTCTTAGTTAGACGTAACAAGAAAAATAATTTTATATACGTCTGTGTAAGTTTCGTACGAGCATCATAATCATGCACATAAAAGTGTTGTGGTAGGAAAAGGTCGCGGAATTAGTTATAGGGTAATTCCTTTTCCAAGACCCTAATATACAGATCGTAGATGCTAGCGTTAGGTACGAAACCTTACACGTTTATGCAAGTGAGAGAATTTATCTAAGTTAGGGCGTGAACGTCTCTCTAGTCGACCACAAGAAAAGCAAGGGTCGTTCAGTAGTACACTTAAGAGAAGTCTCAAGCAGGGTAGCATTAGACCAAAAGGGTCAGTAAGCACACAAAAGCCTTCTTGTGCTAGGTAGAGGCGCACTACCTTTCTCATGGGGCATATGAAATACCATGAGTTGTAGAGTCTTGAGAGTTGACTCCCCTTTGAGACAGTTTGTAGATTCGAGATCGTGTCCGCGCGACACCAGAACAATTGTGTTCGTCGGATGGTCTCGGGTCGTCAAATTTTAGTTGCGTGTTAGGAGCTACTCTGTCTGGAGTCTTTAAAGTAGAAGTACAGGATAGAAGCCACCTAGAACTCAAGCATACACCTGACGTGAGGCAGCGCACTAGTTAGTGAACGTCGGGGCTTGGGTAAATGTAATGAAAGTTCATGAATGTAGAACGAGTAGGTCTGTTGACCAGGAAGCATTGTAAACGCATGCATATCATTTAGCATAAAGATTTTAAGAACAAAACTATTTTTCAAATGGCATGCATTCATCATTTAAGAAAAAGTTTTTAGTGTCATTAGCATGAGTTATTTTTCCTTACTCTGACCCCTCATGGGCAATGTTTTTACAGGTGACCCAGGTGGGAAACTACGCCTAGGATGAGCGTCCTTGCGATGTCAGTTTGTAGTTGTTTTCCCCTTTCAGTTTTCTTTCATACAGTATACACCTATAACTTCAGATATTGTATTTGGTTAATGTTTGAATTATCATGTATCAGACTTGTTATGTTACTTCAGGTTTACAGTACTTTCATCTTAATTCATGTTTAGTGGCTCTGTGAATTCAGTTTTCTGGTATGTGGTTACTCTTAGTTATCTTTCATACCTTCCATTGTAAGTTTAAATTCTTAGTAGTTGCTTCTTTTTACCTACTGTGTACTAGTTTTGCTACTGCTTCCTAGTTCTCTTTATATCGCTGATCCGGCCGGATGGCTGATTGTAAAACTGAGAAGGTGTGTTACAAATTGGTATCAGAGGCAGGTTTAGGATCCCTGGACCCAAGAAAGATTCACAGAGTCATAGGAGTGTGTAAGAGTAAACTCTTGTTAGTAGAATATTTAAGTTGCATTTAAGCCCTTGTTTTCGCAAGGGTACGAAATAAATTGCTAAGCCAGATTTCACAGATGCATGATAAATAAGCATATTTCTTTTATATGTTCTATCAGGCACCACGAGTAAGTGAACCGGGTGAATCATCACGTCAGGACCCTGTTCATAACGCTGTCATGGAAGATGCTGATGTTCCACCGGTACCACCAGTTCCAGCAGCTCCAGAGGCCACTGACATAGCGTCACAGATTGCCAAGACGGTCACTTTAGCCTTGATGGAGTTTCAGAGAGGACTGGCTGCAGGGTTTCCAGCTCCAGTACAAGTACCAGCCCCTGCACCAGCTTCAGCACCAGCACCCGTGGAGATGACCCTGGAGCGCTATTTGAGGAACTTTAGAGAGCTCCAACTGTCAAACTACAGTGGGGATGAAACCCCGATAGACACAGACGACTGGATAACAAACACCAGAGACCTGTTGAATGTTATGGAGTGCCCGGAGAACAAGAAGGTTCCTCTGACAGTTTTCCTCCTCCGAGGTGAGGCAAAGGTCTGGTGGGACAAGTACCGGGCAGATGACCCTGTAGGTAAATTGTCATGATAAATTTCCTTTTTTAAGGAAGTGATAGGTTCTTTATAAATAGTATGACCATGTTTTTGGCCAGATCGTATGTCAAACATGTTTACGTAGGGCGAGTTTTCTAGAGCCCTTGCAAATTGGTTTGTGCCTCCTTCCACACGACGAAGTCTCCAGGAGAAATATCTTAGGCACTTCCAGGGGAACAAGACCGTTACTGTGTACGAGCGAGAGCTTACCCATCTGGCTCGTTATGCGGGCGTGATGCAGGGAGATCAGGCTGAGAAGTGCAGCCGCTTTGTGGATGGCTTGCATGACTCGTTGAGGCAGTCGTTGATGACCATGGTCAACGCTGACTACAGGAGCTTAGTGGATACGGCTCGCAGGCTGGAGGCTGATCAGCAGAAGGTTCAGAAGCGAAGTAGTTTCCGTATGAAGCGGTCTAGGGATTCGCCTCAGTCGCAGCAGAGCAGGAATGACCGAGGGAAGAACTAGAACAAGAAGCAGAAGCCTGATGCTAAGACGAGTGGTCAGCCTGGAGACAGGAGAAAGGACTACCCCCTTGTCCCAAGTGTCAGCGTCGTCATCCAGGAGAGTGTTTGGCCAGCGCAGGTGTGTGCTACAAGTGCCTTCAACTTGGACAAATAACTCGCTACTGTTAGGAAGTTGGTGCGAATCAGGTAATCAAAGCCTAGCTGTATTCATTACATTTATGTAATTACTGTAGATGACAAATGTAATTTGGTCCTGCACTCGAAGTATGAGGTTGGTGGCTCAAGCAGAGTAGACAAGGGCAAAGCATTGATGATCACTGACGGGAGACCACAACAGGGTCGAGATTTAGTGCATCCCAGAGCGTATGAGCTTGGTCAGCAGGAGGCAAAGGATCAGGAGGATGTAGTGGCTGGTAAGTGTTTAATTTGCTTAACAAGTTTATTTAATCCTCCGTAGTGACACTCTCGTCATCTTTTGTAAATCATTCATGTAGGCATCCTTATGATTCGTAATTAACCCTCCAAGATTCTATTTGATACGGGCTTCTCGCACTCGTTCATCGCGAAATCTTTAGTGCGTAAGCTGAATTTAGAAGTCTTTCCAGAGACAATACCGCTGAAAGTCATAATGCCGAATGGATCCCTTCTACAGACCAGAAATAAGTGCAGGGTACCGGTGCAGTTTGGTGATATCGAGATTATCGTGGAAGCTTTACAGCTACCTATTACAGGATTTGACCTGATCATTGGAATGGACTGGTTTTCGGCAGTCAACGCCAGGATTGACTGTAGGGCGAAACAGATACAGTTTGAGGGCCCCAACCAGGCTGCATTTTCCTTTCAGGGCTTGAAGGAAGTAGTGAAGATGATCATCTCTTCAGTCCAAGCTAAAAGGTGCATCAGTAAGGGTTGTGAAACCTATGTAGTACTGATGAACGCGGAGGCTAAGGCTGACTGGTCAGAGGTACCAGTGGTGTAGGAATTCCCCGATATTTTCCCGGAGGAGCTCCCTGGTGCCCCTCCAGATAGAGAGATTGAGTTCCCAATAGACCTACAGCCTGGGGCTACACCGGTAGCCAAATCCCCCTACCGGATGGCTCCAAGGGAACTAGTGGAGTTGAAGAGCCAGTTGCAGGAGTTGCTTGACTTGGGCTTTATACGTCCCAGCACTTCACCTTGGAGTGCTCCAGTACTATTTGTGAAGAAGAAATATTGTAGTCTGAGACTGTGCATAGACTACCGTGAATTAAACAAACTGACAGTAAAGAATAAATATCCGATTCCCAAGATTGATGATTTGTTCGACCAGTTGGTGAGATCGTGCACCTTTTCCAAGTTAGATTTGAGGTCGGGCTACCATCAGTTAAAGATTCGGGACGTGGATATACAGAAGACGGCCTTCAGTACCAGATATTGACACTTCGAGTTCGTGGTCATGCCGTTCGGGCTGACCAATGCCCCTTCAATATTTATAGACCTGATGAACAGGGTATTTCGGGAGTACCTGAACCGTTTCGTTATCGTCTTTATAGATGATATCTTGGTGTTCTCAAAGAGTGCAAAAAATCATGTCGCACACCTCAGGATAATTTTGAGCACCCTCAGGGAGAACCAGCTGTATGACAAGTTTACAAAATGTGAGTTCTGGCTTTCAGAGATTGCATTCTTAGGCCATATCATCAGTCAGAAAGGGGTTAGTATTGATCCAAAGAAGCTAGAGTTCATTAAGAATTGGCCAAGGCCGACGACAGTCTCAGAGGTTCGCTTTTGAGGACTTGAAGGGCAGGTTGATGACCGCACCGATCTTGAGTTTACCTTCAGGGCCTGAAGGGTTTCAGATTAATAGTCATGCGTCAGGTCAGGGTTTGGGTTGTGTTCTCATGCAGCATGGAAAGGTCATAGCTTATGCCTTGATACAGTTAAAGGTGCATGAAAGGAATTATCCCGTGCATGACTTGGAGCTTGCAGCAGTCATCCATGCTCTGAAGATGTGGAGGCACTATCTCTATGAAGTGCGTTGCGAGATCTTCACTGATCATAAGAGCCTCAAGTACATTTTTGATCAGCGGGAGCTCAATTTAAGGCAGCGCAGATGGTTAGAGTTCCTTTCGGACTACGATGTAGCCATTCAGTACCACCCAAGAAAGGCGAACGTTGTAGCTGATGCCCTTAGCCGTAGAGGTTTGTGTTCTTCCCTTCTCACTCAGCAGAAAGAGTTGGTGCGGGAATTGGAGAGACTGGACATCATCGTTGTGCCACGTTGTAGTTTTGGTTCTGCAAGGTTGAGTTGGATGGAGATTACATGCGACATTAAGGATAAAATCAGGATAGCTCTACCCTTGGATCCAAAGATGACAGAGATTTGGATCTCAGTGCAGACGGGTCAGAAAGAGAGATTCACTATTCAGGACGATTTACTATTGCATGATGGCAGGGTGTGTATCCTTGATGTGGGTCACCTTCGCGAAGACGTCCTTTTTGAGGCACACAATTCCACATATTCTATACATCCTGGTAGCACAAAGATGTATGCGGATCTCAAGAAGGTAGTCTGGTGGCCAGGCTTGAAAAGTGATATTGTTGATTATGTAGGGAAATGCGAGACTTGCAAGCTAGTTAAGGCCGAGTGCCAAAAGCCTGGAGGCAAGTTGCAGCCACTTCCCATTCCCGAGTGGACTTTTGAGAATATATCCATGGACTTCATCCATGGTCTACCAAGATCGCAGAGTGGGAATGATTCCTTATGGGCTATAGTAGATCGGCTCTCTAAGTTCGCCCACTTCATTCCTCTTAGGAAGACGGATCAAGGTCTGGAACTGGCACAGTTATACATAGATGAGATTGTTCGACTTCACGGTGTTCCCAAAACTATTGTTCCAGACCGAGATGGCAGGTTTACCTCCAAGGAGTGGAGACACGTTTAGGAGCGGTTGGGCACCAAGTTACATTTCAACACTGCTTTCCATCCCCAGACAGATGGACAGACTGAGCGCACAAAAAGGACATTGGAAGATTTGCTACGGATGTGCATACTGTACTTTGGAGGGAAGTGGGAGAAATATGTCACCCTTGTGGAGTTCTACAATAACAGTTTTCAGACGAGTATTGAGATGACACTGTTCGAGGTCCTTTATGGTAGACGTTGTCGTACACCGTTGTGTTGGGCTGAAAGTGAAGAAAGATCTATCATCAGGGAATCATGGATTGATAAGAGCACTGACAGAATCAAGCTCATTCAAGAGCGTATGAAGACAGCTCAGGATCGTCAGGCCAAGTATCATAATCAGAAGCACAGGTCAGTAGAGTTCAGTGTTGGAGAATACGTTTATCTGAAGGTCATACCAGTCAGATGAGTCTCTAGTATAAAACGGATGAAGAAACTGAGCCCCAGATTCGTTGGTCCTTTTGAGGTACTGGAATGAGTTGGTGAGGTTGCATATAAGTTGGTCTTACCTGAGGAAATGAGTGGTGTAAATGATGTATTTCACGTCTTCTATCTGAGGAGAGCAGTCAGAGATTCCAGCCAGATCATCAGTACCGAGGGAGCACCAATCGAGGCAGATCATAGTATTGGGGTTAGACCAGTCAGAATCGTGGATTCAAGGATACAGAAGCTCAGGAATAGAGAGATTCGCATGGTCAAAGTCATTTGCATGAACTGTGACCGTCCAGAGTATATTTGGGAGCGAGAGGATGAGTTTAAGAATAATACAGATTATACTTTCCTCTTTGATTCAGGTATGGTGACTATTTTTGAGGTCGAAAATTTTTGTTAGGAGGGGAGATTTGTAACATCCATAAAATTTGACGCAAAAATTAATTTTTAATTGTAGGATCGAGTCGCGACGGATTTTGATCGAGGCAGCGCGTCGTCGAGGTACGATATCAGTATGGTCAAAAGAATCGCGTTCGTTAATTTGTGATTTATATCAGTCGTAAAGACGTGTGACATATTGTATTTTAAGCTGCGAAGCGTAGTATATTTTGGGGTGCCAATAGCAAGGCTCATTTTTTCCTCTAGCGGTTATTGATCAAGCCCGCAATATGCCGATAGGTTAAAAACCCGCATCCACGTAAATTTTAACCCGTACGCATCATTCTCACGGGAGAAAACCGCAAGCCCGACACTCCGTGCCTTTTGTCTACCGCAAGCGGTGAATAGCCGGCTCCCGCTGCCCTACTGCCGCCCATTCCCCCTCCATTTCTCAGCGTAAGCTCTTCCTCCTTCCTCTACGGGCGCCGGTGAGTGCTCTCCTTCCTTCCTTGGCCGTGGGAGAACCGGTTTCAACCCTAACTGGTGGAATCAAGAGTGCCGAAGTTCATTTTGGTTCCGGTGAGTTTTGTTCCTCTCTAGTCTTCATTCTTCGTGGATATCCTTCTATTGGAAGTTAACCCTAACGTTTTTTCGCATTTTCCTCTTGCCCTAGTTGAAGTTTGGAGTTCTAGATCCACCGCTAATCTGGTGTTGGGCGTGTTGTGAACCTTAGTCGCTCTCACGTAGAGGTAATACACTATTTTGGTCCTTTTGTGTTTACCCTAACCAAATTATTTTGAGTTTTCCTTACCGAAAACCCTAAGGGGAAGAATGCGTAATTTAGGTGTGGTTTGGATTGCAGATTTTTGGTGGCCTCGGGACAAGACTCTAGAAGTCCGCGGTAGTCAGATTTCCTTCGGAAGAACAAATGTCGCCGCGCCGAGTGTACAAGCGGCGCACCACCACTATAAGGAAATCTAATCCCTCTTAGTTAGACGTAACAAGAAAATTTATTTTATATACGTCTGTGTAAGTTTCGTACGAGCATCATAATCATGCACATAAAAGTGTTGCGGTAGAAAAAGGTCGCGGAATTAGTTGTAGGGTAATTCCTTTTCCAAGACCCTAATAGCCAGATCGTAGATGCTAGCGTTAGGTACGAAACAATACACGTTTATGCAAGTGAGAGAATTTATCTAAGTTAGGGCGTGAACGTTCCTTCTAGTCGAACACAAAAAAAGCAAGGGTCGCTCAGTAGTACACTTAAGAGAAGTCTCAAACAGGGTAGCATTAGACCAAAAGGGTCAGTAAGCACACAAAAGTCTTCTTGTGCAAGGTAGAGGCACACTACCTTTCTCATGGGGTATATGAAATCCCATGAGTTGTAGAGTCTTGGGAGTTGACTCCCCTTTGAGACAGTTTGTAGATTCGAGACCGTGTCCGCGCGACACCAGAATAATTGAGTTCGTCAGATGGTATCGGGTCGTCAGATTTTAGTTGCGCGTTAGGAGCTACTCTGCCTGGAGTCTTTAAAGTAGAAGTACAGGATAGAAGCCACCTAAAACTCAAGCATAGAACTGACGTGAGGCAGCGCATAGTTAGTGAACGTCGGGGCTTGGGTAAATGTAATGAAAGTTCAACGTAGAACGAGTAGGTCTGTTGACCAGGAAGTATTATAAACACATGCATATCATCTAGCATAAAGATTTAAAGAACAAAACTTTTTTTCAAAGGGCATGCATTCATCATTTAAGAAAAAGTTTTTAGTGTCATTAGGAGGAGTTATTTTTCCTTACTCTAACTCCTCGTGGACAATATTTTTACAGGTGACCCAGGTGGGAAACTACGCCTAGGATGAGCGTCCTTGCGGTGTCAGTTTGTAGTTGTTTTCCCCTTTCAGTTTTCTTTCATACAGTATACACCTGTAACTTTGGATATTGTATTTGGTTAATGTTTGAATTATCATGTATCAGACTTGTTATATTACTTCAGATTTCGAGTACTTTCATCTTAATTTATGTTTAGTGGCTCTGTGAATCCAGTTTTCAGGTATATGGTTAACTTTAGTTATCTTTCATAGCTTCCGTTGTAAGTTTAAATTCTTAGTAGTTGTTTCTTTTTACCTGTTGTGTACTAGTTTTGATACTGCTTCCTAGTTCTCTTTATATCGCTGACCCGGCCGGATGGCTGATTATTTTAAAACTGGGAAGGGGTGTAACATTCCACGTGCGTGCCCGTGCGAGCGACCCCGCGCGAGCGTCTGCGTCGGCGACCCGGTATCCGCGCTCGCGCGCGTGCCAGGGCAGACGACCCCCCGTGGGCGCCCGCGCATGTGATTCTGCACGCGCGCCTCGCGCAGGCGACCCCACGCACACTAGCGGGCACTCCCAAGCGCGCGCTCGCGCGGGCGATCTAGCGCGGGAGAACCTGCACGTGCCCGCGCAAGCAACCCTGGGTCCGCGAGGGCGACAACGCCCGCGCTCGTGCGGGCGGCACCGCCCACGCGCCCGCGCGGGCCTCTTCGCGCACGCGCTTGTGAGGGCCTCCCCACGCGCTCCTGTCTGCGCGAGCCTCCCCGCGCATGACTGCACAAGCGACCCGCGCGCGCAGCCGCCGCCTTGCGGTCACCCGGGCATCCCCGCGCGAGCGTCGTCCCCCGCACCCACATCGGGGCTCCTTCATTCCACGAACCCCCACGTCAGCGTTGTCTCCTCACACCCCCCACGTCAGCGCTACCTCGTGCAGGATTCTCCGCACAAACCCACTTCCGCTCACTCACCCTCACAAGGAATTTGAATAATTTCATAAGAAATGCTAACCTTTTTTGACGAAGACATGACGGATGCAAGACTGCACGAACTCCAAGCAAGGGGTCCAAGAATTCCAAGAACCCTGCAATGGCGTAAGAGAAGGGAAAATACCCTCTCTAATTTATAAACCTCATAGGAGGGCTTATAATAGAAGACCTTATTGATACCATATATTGAAAGAATATGGATAGTCTACAACATCTAGAGGGGGGGGGGGTGAATAAGTGTTAAGCTGAATTTGACCTTTTAAAAGTTAAAGCTAATCTACCACAGAAAATTAAACCAAATCACAGCACAAAAAAACACAGAAATTTATAGTGATTCCCCAAAGTATAAATACATCCACTTTCCTCACCATCTATCTAATAGTGTGCTAGACTCAACAAACTCCTCCAACTTCTCAGATCAGAGATCTTACACCTAAGATTCTTCAGATTCGTACCTCAGGTCTTCAGCAAGACACTACCTCAGGCTTCAGCAAAGCCCTACCTCAAGCAGTGTGTTAGACTCGACAAACTCCTCCAACTTCTCAGATCAAAGATCTTACACCTCAGATTCTTCAGAATCATACTTCAGGTCTTCAGCAAGAACCTACCTCATGCTTCACCAAAGCCCTACCTCAAGTTGTCCACAACCCTTACCTCAGAGTGCAAGCACTCCTATAGTTCAGAGACCCAGCTGGTCTCCTACCTCAGATCTAACTCTTGAATCCTACCTCAGATCTATACAAGATCATACCTCAGATCCATACAAGATCATACCTCAGATCTATTCAAGATCATACCTCAGTGTGATCACACTCCTACAACTCAGATCTCAAAGAGATCTTACAGCCAACAAGTTTAAATAGTTTGTTACAAAAGATAGACTCAAATAGGATGTTACTTTTGGAGCTTGAGTCTTCTTAGTCTTGTTGAGTATAAAGCCCTCTTCAGCAACATCACTGGATCAATCAATAGATTTGTCTTTATAATTGGATCAGTGCTGAAGAATGTTGTATGATGAAATCTTCTTGCTCTCAGAAAATGTGAGCTTTCTTTTTGTTAAAGCATGACTTTCTCTGCTTCTTCTTTAGAAAAGCTTGTTGCACTGTTCTATTTCTTTTGGCGGCCAACTCAGCTTTTCCGAGAGCTAAGAATTTCCAGCCATTGTGTTTGTTGTCCTTGTTATTCTTCTTGTTCTTTTATATCTAACTCCTCAAACGGTCAAAAACATCATGCACATCAAGCCAAAACACTTTACAAAGACGATTGATGCGACATTTGCCTTCGGCGCCTCCGTTGACTTTAAATCCCACCTTTCTGGACTATGCAACGATAAATTTGAATGTCTTGACTGTATCGCTTTGTGAGGTCATCTCACAAAATGATATTATATTTGACGTCAGATTCCTGCTTCTTCTGCTGCTTACACAACGATAACGTTGTGTGAATCTTTCTGACACAACGATATCGTTGAGTCTTCTTTACTCATCAAAATGGTATAGTCTTAAACACTTAACTATACTGAACATAGACCATATCAAAGTTATAAGGAAGTTCACTTATGGTCTAAAATATTCTCCTGACTTACTAAGATTGACTAGCATTATGAAATATAGAACCTACATATATCTCAACAGAAAGACATCAAATACAAAATGTATTTATCATTGCATAATGTACTTCAAATCTCGGAACATCGAGCACAATTTTCCCAACAATCTCCCCCTAATTGAATAAGTCAGAACCTTGATCAATGATAAGATACATATATAGAATTAAAAGCAAGTCAACATAGAGATCAACACTTATATAAACTTGGCGAGACAAAAAGCATTTAATATAAAAAATAGATATATGAAACAAAGACATTCAGGTTTAAGTTTCTAAAGACATAAACAACATTTTCATATAATAAGCCCAGCTATATATCCATTCATCCAGCAAACTACTTTCCAGATCTCCTCTCTTTTAACCTCTGTCTGTCAAAGTACTTGAATGACTTTGGAATGTATCTGGAAGGTACACTGACAGGGTTTCGTGTGTCCATATTTTTCTTAATGATCTTTTCTCTGAGTGACTTCCTCTCCAGATGTTTGATCCATTCTTCAGAGGGATAGATATTGTCGACATCATTTCTAATTTGATCATGCCCTAATAAGGCAGCCATGATGATTGCTCTTGAGTCATCACTCCAGTATTCATGGTCAAGATCTTTAGCAATATATTTTCTTCTTTTGCCCATGTACTCTTCAGGGTGCATGGTCCCTTTTCTTTCCCTCCTCTTGGTTTTTTGCACATCTTGTGCATCTCTTTCCTTTGCCTCAAAGTCAAAATCTGTAGGCTCGTTGACATCCAGCAAGGGAAGGTTGAGACCTAGCCTTGTGCCTTGAAGGCACCATAAGACTTGGTTAGCATTGATACTCTCCCCCTTTCTGACTTCTTCAAATATCTTATTCTAAAGGTTTAGGGTTTAGGGTTTGAAATAGTATACTCATTATTCTCAAGAATTTCATATTTGGGCTCTTCAACCTGTTTCAATACTTCAATCTGAGTGGGATAGAAATAGTTTTCAATGTGATTCACTCCAGTTTCAATTGTTTCATCAGTCTTGCTGACATAATGCTTAATACCTGTGATGTCCTGAGGGCATTGCTACAAATTGTCATTCAATGACTTCATTATTTTGGCATTATGGTGTACTACACTTGCAGATTTGTCAAACCATTTTGTAATTTCTACATTGACATGGACAATGTCATCCATGATGATTTTTATCTCTTGCATAACTTCATCTCTTACTCCTTTCACAGCTTCATTAATGTAAGCCTTCAGAGATGTGCTTCGCTAATCTAGCATAATCTTTAGGGCAGCAAGGATGGATTTGTTTGAATCTGCAGGGCCAATAGATGTGGAAGGCCCATAGGGATGTGGTGTTTCTTCAGTAGTTGGTTTGGACTTGTCCTGGCGCTCACTAAGGTCCTCTTGGACTGCCAACTCAATGTGAGTTGCATCCTCAGCATCTTGTAATACAATCATGTGTTCATCTTGAGCAGAAAGCTCATTTTGAGTCTCCCCCTAAATATCTGCACCACCTCCCAAGCTTTCTTCATCATCTTGGTTGAAGAATTTATCTAGAATCTTATCAACATTTCCACCATCTGCTTCCCCTTATTCTTCAATAAATTGTGAGCCAGGGACTTGTTCAAATTCTCCCCTTCACTAGAAGCACTCTTCTCTGAATCGGCAGTTCTAATATCCACTTGAGAACAGAAGTCTTAGTGTTCAATTTCTTCCTCTTGAGGATTATATATTTGGATCATGAACTGGTTCACTGTACTCTCCTTCACCTTCTTCCTCAATAGAGGTTGAGGAATTAGAGAGACTTTCTGGAGCATTTTCTTCAGCAGAGGAGCTTTCCCTTTTTTGGTCCTTGACTTTTCTTCTCTCTTGGAGCCTTTGTCAGAACATTCTCATTCCTTTCTAGAATCCTTATGTCCATCCATGGACAAGATGTGGAAGGATTGTTTTTTTTTGGGGTGGGGGGGGGGGGGGGGGGGGGGGGGGGAGGCATCAAAGGAGGTCACGGGTATCAGAGGAGGTCACGGGTATCAATTTCTCCCCCTCTCATACAAGTGGAATCAAAGGAGGTCACGGGTTCAAACCTCGGGGTTGTTTATGGGGGGGGGGGGGATTATTGGGTTCAGCAATGCCCCCGGTGCTGGGGGGTACGGCGCGAGGCGCTATGACCCACACTAGTCGAACAAAAGGGCGTGTACCCTGGGCCTAACTAGCCTCCCCGTGGATCCTGACTAGGGTAGCCAGCTCCATAAAAGAGTGGTAGCGGTGCCCTCAAAAAATCCAGGCTTTTGGGAGAGTTGGTAGCGATATGTCCCTACAAATATCTCTTACCAAATTCTACTGTCCCAAAAGAGGCAGCGAAGTAAAAAATATGTCGGCCAAATATCTCACAGAAATGGCAGGAAATACCCTCTACGATATGGCAAGAAATATTCCTTTATTTTCTCATTCCAAATTTGAGCAAGAAATTATTCACGGGCAAAGTTAATGACCACGAGGTTCCGAGATATCCCGAGCTGAAGTCAAAAATTGTCTCCCTCAATGCTTCGCGGATCATGACTCGCGAAAATTTGGGGGCATTTGATGTGTTCCTCATAAGAAATTCCGAGTCAGGCCAATGGGTTCGAGTGACCGCACAAGGAGGAGCACACGCGAGCATAGCCAACCCGAGCACAAGCACGTCACGCAAAGGCAGGAACAACGCGCGCCCCATGACAACGCAAACCCAGCGCACATCCCTTGGGCATGCGCGCCACTTGGGTGCACGCCCAATGGGCACGCTCGCGTGCAGCGGTCGCCACAGGGGCACCAGCGCGCACAACGCGATCCGTTTGAGCAAGCATGACCCTTGGATGCGTGCCAGCGGCCTCAACCGCCGGCTGCTGAAGCCACCGGCGGTGGCCTCCGCAGCCGCCTCCTCCGGCCATTGCCGGCCACCGCCGCCATCAGGCACCTTGCCCGGGCTACCCGGACCTCCTGGGGGCACATTCGTCATTTCACTAAATTTGGTGATCTAAGTGACCGAAATGGAGCAACGTCATTCGCTAGCACAAATTCCGCCCCGTCGCAATTACCAACATATCCCTACAGAAAATTATAAAAAGGCACCTAGACCATCGTTTGAAGACAAGAGACTCCAGAGGTTAAAGAGAGCTCTGAGGTTTTCCGGCAAGAACATGAGACTTAAATCATTTCTCCACTCGGAATTCGCTCCGCTCTCCTCCTAGTGCGGAGGCATCTCAAGGCTTTTAAGCCACGACATTCTTCTCCGCAGCAGTGCTCTCATCAAGGCTCCGACTCATCAGCAGAGCTACCATCGAGGCTCCGAAAACTTGACAATTTTTCCCACGGGAGCGCTCTCATCCAGGCTCCAATGACTTAGTTTTTTTTTCCACCGTTTTCATACTTTATACTTATAACGGAGATCTTGCGTATCAACCTCCGAGAAATTATCTTAACTCTTGTAAACACCAACGAAAGAGTGAATTTTGGCCCGACACAGATCCGACCACGTGGTTTTCTACCCTTTCCGGGTTTTCCACATCAAAAAAACCTTTTGTCTTTTGCTGCTGGTTTTCATTGACTGTTTGCGCGCTCGGTCCGATTCCGAGCTAAGGCGCTCCGATTCTACAGACCGGGGAAAAACCGGATAGCCCGCAACAATGGTTAATGGAAAACCATAAAAAATGACTTTGATATCATCTTATCAATATACTACCAACAATAGGAGCGCATGCCTAATCTAAATTAGTGTATGCAAATCTATCGCTTTGCCTAACTGTGATTAGAACGTATCAGACATATTTGCTAAAAGATCGTACATAGGTCTTTCATGTCCTCCAAATTTTTTATAATAAAATTAAAACTTAATTTTAGCTCTCCCTTTGTATGATATGCATTGACAATACATAAAATATATGCAACATAAGTTTCAAATCTTTTGTACCTTACATGAAATTTTACATCAAACCTCCTGCTCCTACAAGTCACCGCAAAAAGGTACATTGGAAAAGAAAAAACATCATTTATTAGATATTGATCGCACCCTACATTTCACATGAATGTTCTCAAAATCTCTTTGGCTAGATGCAATTCTGATGACTAATTACTTAATTAATTGTATTTTGTCCTCATTTCTTGAAGATAAGTACCAATTAGCTTTTTTTCCTCATGAACCATCATTTCCCCTTCCCTCGAAGATTTTTGGTTGTCTTCTTTAATGCATGATTTGTGTTTTGGTCTTGGTAAGTGATTTCCTTCAGCTGTTCAGTGCACTTTTCTTGGTTACTCCCGCACACAACATACAAAAACTATGACTAGGTTACCAAAAAGAGTTATGTCAGTGCAAATGTTATTTTTTAGGGTATGACTTTTTTCTCCTCCAAAGAATTATTGACGTGTTATTTCAGTTGTCCATTAATTTATTTCAAGTTTATGTGTGTGGGTAGTATTCCCCTTGTATCTCCTATATATATATATCGATTCCCCCCTAAGTGGATGAATACAATAATTCTTTTTCACTCTCACTTAATTTGGTATCAGAGGATGAAACGAACCCCGATCCCGCCCCTTCGCCCTAACTTCCCGCATCGTACGACTTCGCCGATCCCGCAGTCTTCGCCGTCTTCGCCGATCGGTGCGCCTTCGATGCGGTTTTCGCGCGATGTGAGGGCATCGCCGATCCTGCTGTTGCTGCCGATCCCGCCCTTCGCCGACCCCGCGCCGTGTTGATCCTGCTGATCTGCACCTCGCCAATCCCGCACCTGGCTGTTGACGCCAGCTTCCTTTTTTCCATCGATTGTTTCTTCCGCCGCCGATTTGGTTGGGGTTTACCGCCCCTTTCCTCCTTTTCTTCTCATGACTTAGATCTGTGATCTACGGTCTTCCTTTTTTGGGATGGGTTTTTCCTCTTCTGTTTAAGGGTTTCCCTACTATCCTCCCTTGAAAAATTTTTTGGGGGGGTTCTCTTATTCCCATCCCATGGATTCCTACCTCTTTGGTTCGAATGATGGATTTGCTCGGTGCATTACTACCGCCCTTCTCAATGAAAAAAACTTTATCGCTTGATCCAACTCTGTGCGAGTCCATCTTGTCGGGCATGACAAGCTTGATTAGCTTGAACCTAATGGTGTTCCCAAGCCATCCGACAAAAAGGCTATTCGTCACTGGCGCACGAAAATTTTCAAGATTCTTGGGTGGCTTCAGTGCTCCATGGAGCCCCGCATTTACAAGCAGTTCATGTGATTCGATTCAGTGTCGTCTCTTTGGTCTGCCTTGACACGTACCTACGGTCACACACGCGTTGATTCGCGGATTTATTCTGTCTTCCAGGAGATTTCTACTGCTCGTCAAGGGGACCGTTCTGTGCACGAGTACTTTACCTATCTCTCAGGGAGATTCCAGGAGTTTCTTGACCATGAGCCGCTCAGTTCTTTTCCACATCCAGAAGATCTACTTGTTGCCAAGTAATGGCAGGAGAAGAGGGAGACCTATCAGTTCTTGATGGGCTTGAGGCCGAGTTTGAGAAGATTCGGGTTCAGATTGTCGGCATGAACCCTCTTCCTGATATCTTGGATGCTTATTCCTTGGTGGAGGAGCATGAGCGTCGTGCCCGTCTGACTGTTGTTTCGCCCGTTCCAGCTTCTATTCCTATTCCAGACCAAATGGCCCTGGCTTCAGGACATCCTTCTTCTGTGCGTGGGGGGCGTACTTCTACCTCTAAAGGTCGCGGGGGTGGTCGCGGCAGCCCATTTGTCTCTGTTCAGTGTCAGCACTGCCTTCGGACTGGTCATGAGAAGGCCCGATGATGGCTGCTCTTTCCTCACCTACGCCAGCAATCCCCCGCCACGCGTGCTGTCGCCGTTACTTCTTCCGACTTTGGGGGCCAACCTGATTCCAGTGCCTCTTCCGGTGCTCCTTCCGCTGACTGGAGTCAGCTTATGGCTCAAGTGCAGCAACTCCAGTCTCAGCTTCAGTTGCACTCTCCGTTTCACCTAGTGTTTGGTCCCTCTTCCTGCAGGTCGGAAAAATGTTAGCTGTCGTTGGGTTTACACTGTCAAGTATAATGCCGATGGTTCTCTTGACCGCTACAAGGCCCGTCTTGTCGCGAATGGCTTCACTCAGACTCCTGGGGGTTACGGCTTGACCTTTACCCCGGTGGCGAAGCTATCTACTTTCCGTCTACTTGTCTCTCTCGCTTCATGCCATGGGTGGCCTCTTTATCAGATGGACATGAAGAATGTCTTCCTCAATGACGATCTTGCTAAGGAAGTTTATATGGATCCGCCCCCCGGTTACAAGCTTCAGGGGAAGTATTTGGGTCGTGTTTGCCTTTTGTAGAAGTCCTTGTATGGGCTGAAGCAGTCTCCTCGTGCATAGTTTGAGCGGTTTGGTACTGTTGTGCTTCAGAGTGGGTTCACCAGATGTCATGCCGACCACACGTGCTTTGTTCGGACTGTTGTGGATGTTCATAGGGTATTTATTCTTATTTATGTGGATGATATCATTCTTACCGATGACGATAGCTCGGGGATACTTCAGATCAAGGAGATTCTTCAGAAGGCATTTGAAGTGAAAGATTTGGGGCATCTGAAGTACTTTCTGAGGATTGAGGTTGCCAGATCTCAGCAGGGGATCTCTTTGTCTCAGCGCAAGTATACACTCAACCTCTTAAGTGATACTGGCCTTCTTGGGTGCTCTCCTGTGTCTACACCCATGGATCTGAACCACTGCCTTCACGTCGAGTCTGGCGATCCTCTCCCTGAACCGGGCAGATATCAGTGTCTTGTTGGCAGACTTATCTACTTGACCAACACTCGCCCTGACATTAGCTTTGATGTGAGTGTGGTCAGTAAGTTCATGCATGCTCCCCAAACTTCTCACCTAGATGCAGCATTTCGGATCCTCTACTACTTGAATGGTTCTCCTGGTCTAGGGCTCTTCTACCGTTCATCTCCGGCCCTTGATCTCACTTATTACACGGATTCTGACTATGCTAGCTCCGTTAATGATCGACGTTCTACCTCGGGGACGTGCACTTTCTATGGTAGCAATCTTATTTCCTGGAAGAGCAAGAAATAGAGTGTTGTCTCTCGCTCTTCTGTTGAGACTGAGTACCGGGCTATGGCCCTGGCGCTACTGAGCTCCTTTGGCTGCATACTCTTTTGACCGAGCTTGGCAATCCTCCCTCTGGTTCTTTGACTCTTGTGTGCGACAACCATTCTGCTCTTATGATTGCCTCTAACTCAGTTCTGCACGAAAGGACTAAGCATATTGAGGTTGATATTCACTTTCTCAAGGAGCACATCGGTTCAGGGACTCTTGAAGAGTCCTATGTTCCCTCCGCAGAGCAGATTGTCGATGCCTTAACCAAGGCGGTTGGGCCTTCCAGACTTCTCTCTACATGTGGCAAGCTGGTATCCGTTATTTTATTTCAAGTTTATGTGTCAGGGCGAGTGTTGGTCAAGTAGAATCGGTATTCATCCACGATAATATTCTGGGTTTGGAAGAAGATCGGTGTCAGAGGCATTAACACAGAGCTTGTGATTGACATCCACATGAGTATCAATAGACATGCACACAGAATAGCCCGCGTCATGAAGAAAATCAAGACAGTACTTCCATTGGGATAGAATAAGGCCATCAGAACGTCTTGTAAGCACTAGGCCAAGAAAAAACCGAAGATTCCCAAAATCTTTAATTTGAAAAACAGAATTCAGGTGCTGCTTGATCATTTGTATTCCTTTGAAATTATCTCCCGTGATTAGAATGTCATCGACTTAAAGTAAGAGAAGCACTGTGTCTGTTGCTTGATAACGAGTAAAGAGAGAGAAATTCATCGAGCTCTGAGAAAATCCAACATCACTGACGACCTTACTAAACTTATCAAACCATACGCGATGAGACTGTTTAAGACTATAAATTATTTTTTGAGATGACAAACAAGTGACTATCCCGTGGTGGCTGATGCATGTAGAGAGCTTCTTGAAGATCACAGTTGAGAAATGTATTCTTGATATCTAATTGATGTAATGGTCACTGACGATGTACAACCAAAGAAATTAGGACACGAACGGTGTTAAACTTGACAACAAGAGAGAAAGTAAAAGAGAGGGATAGATAGAATTTACTCTAGAGGGGGGGTGAATAGAGTATTAAAAATTTATTTAGATTTATTGCGGAATTAAAATACTGATACTTATAAATAAGGGAATAAAACAAACTAAACTAACACGGAACAGCACAGCACACAAAGAAACACAAGGCAAACCAGAAGACACAAGAAAATTTATAATGGTTCCTCAAATCTGGGTACATCCACTCTTCTACCACCCAGGTAGGAATCCACTACAGATTTTTGACCAGGTGCTCTGCAACCACAAGATTTCTTTCAGGTAGATCTAGAGACCCTTTGAGTTTTTGATCAGGAGCCCAATATCCAATAGGTTTTTGATCAGGTGTCCTATCACCAAGAGTTTTGAAGGGAGAGATAACCCGGTACAGATGGAGGTAAAAGAAAAAGTTTATGGAAGTCTTCTCTTTCTCAAGCAAATGAGAAGACTATGTGGATTGTTGTAGAAATCCCAAGCTCCCCCTGAGATGTTGTGTTGATTCAGGAAGAGGAAACTTGGTCCTGGGTGTAGGTCTTCAAAGAATTGTTGTAGAGCTTTCTTAGATCTGTAGACTGATTTTGAATAGAACTCTCTGTAAATCTTTGAAGGCTGAGGAAAGAAGAAGACTTGAAAAAGATGTTTTGAGAATGTTCTTCTTCTTCCTTTCAAAGCAATGCAACAGTCCTTTAGAAAAAAATGAGTATTGCTGAAGAATGTTTTTCTCTATTTCACTGACTGACTTTCTATCTTTTTGTTTCTCTGTTATATATTCAATCAGAAGGAGAAACGGCATGAATTTGAAATCCCAAGACAATACTTTAATTTTCTGCAAGAATTTAGGAGCCCAAACGGCTAGAATGGCTGGCAATATAAATGCACTTCCATAACTGTCTTCTTAAGATAAGACAATAAAATATTTTGTGAATAACATAATTAATGCTTAGGAAATACGACTATTAGCCTTGAGAATATCAACATTAATTATCAGAATATAATTGTCATTAAATAATTGATCATACACAAAATAAACACTTCAGACCGTTTCTATAAACTGATAACTACAAGCAGCATAAAATCGTAGAACTTAGTTCAGAGATCTTCGAACTGGGTTAAGAGATCGTCGACCTGAGAACAACTATCGTAGATCTGAGATAACTGCTGAGAAACAAGAGATCGTCGACCTGAGCTCGTAGATCGTCGAGCTTAGTTCAGAGTAGGAGACTCTGAGAACGTCTATGGGAGATCGACGATCGTCGAGCTGAGTTCGACTATAGTCGAACTAATATAAATAATACACTAAATTCTTCTGATTCTAAGTCTGAGTCCACTGCAATGCTGGTCTGCACAAACCTGACCTAAAAGGACCTAACTTAGACTAGACAAAGACCCTGGCTATACAGGTGGGTCAAAACATCCTAAGAGTAGACCTAACACAAATCCAAACAAGGGTTCTAACAGAAAGTCGCATCATAATCTAGGCCCTGTTGCTGAGTATACCGACGAGCCACTAGTCGAGTTTTGAGACGGTCAATTATCACATCAGGAGCATGTTTGATCGTGAAAACCTATTTACACCCAAAACAAGTCTGCCCCGGGGGAAGAGAAACCAGATCCCAGGTTTGGTTAGCCCAAAGGGCATTCATTTCCTCATCTATGGTCGCACGCCACCTAGGATGTCAGAGAGCCTCCTGCACAGAGTTAGGTATAGAAATGGAGGATAAAGAAGTTGAAAGTTTGAGAAGTGTCGGGCAGATGCAATGCAAGGAAACATAATTTGCCAGAGGATGAGCCGTTGAAATAGGAGTCAGATCAGCAGGCAGCGATGTACCAGAGGTAAAAGGCGGCGGTTGAGGGGTGTTAGAGAGAGCAAGACGACGTGTGTAGACACGAAGAAGAGGTGGTTTGTTTGGTACGGGAACCACGGTTGGGAGGAGTGGTGGGAGAGAAGTAACAAGGACGGCAGGTCGTTGCAATAACGATGGAGGAGGGGAGGAATGAGGAGAGCAAAAGGGTTGATCTTCCAGAAAGGTAACATCAGCAGACACAACAACCTTACGATTAGTGGGAGAGTAGAAAACATATCCTTTTTAAGTAAGAGAGTAACGAACAAACATATATTTAGTATCCCGAGAAGTAAGTTTGTTAGTGGAAGGACAAAGATTATAAACAAAACATGTATAACCAAAGACTCGAGGTGTGAGGGAGAAGAACGATGTGGAGAGAATTAGAAAATTTAACGGAGTGGCATAGTTGAGAATGGAGGAGGCCAGACGATTGATGAGATAACATGTCATAGATACTGCAAGGTGTCAATAAGCCTTGGGAACCTACATTTGAAACATGAGAGAGCGAACAACATCAAGAAAATGTTTATTATTGCGCTCAACCACACCATTTTGTTGGGGGTATAAGCAAAAGAGGTATGATGGATGATCCCAAATTCAGTATAGAGACAATCAAACGCATGACTGGAGTATTGACGAGCATTGTCTGTGCGGATAGTTTTAATTGTTCGGGAAAAGTGAGTACAAGTCTCCATAATAAAGGCCCGAAACCCACGAGGGAGTTCCGATCGATCACAAAATAAGTATAGCCACGTCATACAAGAATAATCATCAATAAAAGTAATGAAATAACGATAACTAGAAAGACTAGCAATTTTATACGACCTCAAACATCTGAATGCATTAAATCAAAAAGAGCATTACTCCGAGTACAATGTGGAAAAGAAGAACGATGTTGTTTTCCAAAAACACATTACTCGCAAGTAAATACAGGAAGAGGTAGGTCAGGAAGAGTCTTCTTGAGATTCGGAAGAGGTGCATGCCCAAGACGTCGATGCAACACGACAGGGGTGACAGATGAGAGAACGGTGGGAAAAACGTCCAGAAGGTAGAGCCCGTTGCACAGTCGTCTTTTACCAATGATATTTTGCGCCCGTCGATCCTGCATCACAAAAGAAGAAGACGTGAAGGTCACAGAGTAGTCAAGATCCTCAGTGAGGCGACTAACAGAAAGTAGATTGAAAGGAGAGTAAAGAACATGAAGAACCGAGCGAAGAGAGATAGAGGGCCTGAGAGGCATATCAGCAAAGTCGAAGACAGGAGCAGTGTCACTATTGGCCACTGTGATAAACTTGGGATGAGGAGATGCCAAATATTGAGGTGGTTTCTACGAAGTGATATAATGAGTGACACCAGAGTCCACGATCCAATGTGGACTATTGGAGAGACAAGCGATACATTCATTGGAGATAGAGGAAACAAAGCAAGTGGACCATTGAGTAAACCTTGGATATGCTGGAGATGGAGGCACAAAACTTCGATATCGGCGTGAGTGGCAGAAGATGTTGTAGCAGCAACGGAGACATTAGGCGGAGGAGGCAGACCATGTTTACGATAACAAGTATCCTAATGATGTCCATCTCTGCCACAGTGAGTACCCTTGAATTTAGGCTGGCTGTTGCGACCTCTCGCTCGGTAGTCGGTGCAACCTCCTCAGGTAGATGGAGGACGGTGAGAGACAAATGAGTGCTGGAGAAGAGCCGAAGAGGGAGGTCCGAGAGCAACTGAGGGAGTCACCTTCAACAACATTGAGCAAGCATATGAGAGAGAGGGAATAGTAGAGGAGGAGAGTATCTGAGCCCGAACAGTGTGAAGATGAGGCTGAACACGAGTCATCATCATGGCAATACCAATATCTTCTTTTTGAGCACGCTGCACCGCAAGATCAGTAATAGGAGGTTGTTGCTGAATCCATGTCTCAACTAAAGTTTTGGAACATGCAACAACGGAGGCTAAGTCGCCAGCACCGCCTTAATCGAGAGATTGAAGATCTGTGATGATGGCATACAGATGTTGATGGTTGTCTTTGCCGGAATAGAGGGGATGAAGTTCATCCCATATAGCCCTAGCTGTCTCATGATACAAAGCAATATGATAAGGTTCACCATCTAGGGAGTTAAGGATCCATGTCTGAACATGACCATCAACTCTAAGCCAGTCATCAGTGGGTTCAAAGGAGGTGGCCTTAGTTAGATGATGCAAAAGTCCTTTGTCTGAGGAACACGACGAACGTAGTGCACCCCACTGAACAAAATTCTTCTACCTACTAAGGGAAATAGTGGTGATCTAAAGCTCATTAAAAATTTCAAGAATCAGTGTCGCAGCACGAGCAGGAAAAGACGGAGCACCAGTGGGCGCCAAGGAGCATACAGGTGGCTAAAACAGCTGAAAAACTCTTACGACAAGGAGATGCGAACAAGAAGCAAAGAGCTGGGACGGTAGAAGCAGCAACAACACTACCAGCACCCTAGGCGGCTAGATAAGGGTGATGTGTGGCTAGGAAAGAAGAACAACAACTAGACAGTGCCCAAGGAGCACAGGGACCAACGACAAGAGCTGCGGCAAGGGGCATAAAAATGGCAGCGGAAAGAGACGGTCAAAAATTACGGCTAAGCGGCCAAGGGAACAACAGCGACAAACCGGGACAGACAGATTACTGCGAAGAGAGCACCTAACAAGAAGAAGAGAAGGTGTCCAGGTGATCAAACACCGTGTCAAGAGGAAGACCGGCAACAAGCAAGTCGCGCGGCTAAGAGAAAAATACCTGCAGCGAGCAACTCGTGCGGCAAAGTAGAGAAGTTGGCGGCCTGGCGAGGAGCACGTGCGGCAAGGTGAGCAGAAAACCAGGCAGAAGAGCTAGCAAGCATATGATTAGCAACGGGTAGGCACTACGAGCTCTGTGAGGACTCGATTGGCAGCGGGTAGGCGCAACAGGAAAACCAAGGGAACTACGGACAAGAGACCGCCGAGGTCGCTGAAAGTGCCAGAAAAGCGGGGCCCAGGGATGGGGGTAAAGGCTATAAAAGCAGAGGGAGTTAGCAGTAGCAGAAAGCAGAACGGGAATCAGCAGAGGAAGCTGCGGCTAATAAAAAGTTAACCGCAAATAGAGGTTGTACGGTTAGAAAAATTTTAACCGCCCAGGGAGCGCTAGCAAGCGAGAGCATGACATAAAAAAAATAGGATCGTCGATTCTGATACCATGTTGAGAATACCAGAATACTGATAAATAAAATAAATTTTTATTAATTCTCCATACATGTATATCATTGAATACAAGTATTTGTACATTAATATAGGAAGAAAAAGATGTAAAGCAATCATATTCTAAGATGTGAGACAAATACATAAGGAGGAAGAGGACCCTAGATGAGCCTTTCTTTGGGCCTTTACACATCATTCTTCTAACAAATAACATCCGTGACTCGGATCGTCTGAATGTGTAGCGGATCACCGCCATCTCCACCAGGAAATCTCCACGCACTTGCACCAAGTATCCAACTGCCCACTAAGGCTCCGTTTGGCATGGTGGTGGAGGTCATGAACACGGGGGTTAAATTGTCATTTGTTAACGCCAACCTAAGGAAATCCATCCACTTTCATGTTCTAATGGATGATGTTTGTTAGGTGATCCTTAACGAATGACGTTTTTATCCATGCGTTTACGACCGCTACCACCGTGCCAAACGGAGCCTAAGTGAATATTGAAAATCATAATCCTGTCATAAAAGCTTTCACTATAGCTTTATAATAAATTACCGTACCTCGGATAGTTGTCGAGGTAATGTTTATCCTAATTGAGAGCAGCTATGCAGAAAGAGATTAAAACCTTGAAATCCATAAATATTTGGGATATTATGCCTTTACTATCAGCTCAGTGGGGCGTATATGAGCCTTACCATCAAATATCTACCTGATGGTGCCGTAGAAAGATTTAAGGCATGTCATTTTGACGTTATATTGTATCTTCTTTCTACGAGTCATAACAAAAAAACATCTTAATTGCGAAGCATCAGTCATCTCCTAGCTCATATGCACTTTCTTGTGTGATGTGTCTGTTAACTTGAAATGGCATTGTTATAGATGTGGTTGATGGGAGTGAGCATGTGCTCAACTTTGGTGGGAGCCACTTCGCGGTGTGCCCATTAGAATTGGAGACTCCTACACCCTAAGCATGGGTTGTCTTCACATTCTTTGGTATCAGCAAGCATACTGCTTCGTAGCAAGCACTGATTACTGATGATCTTCAAATGATGGGATTTATGCTCCCGCAGATAGAGTTAAACTATAGTAGTCACATTAACTCCCACAGTTCGGTAGATTAGATTTGTGTAGGCCCAAGAGTCGATGAAACAGTCACGAAGTCAAAAGAGAACTGACAAAATAATTTTTATATGAAAAATCCAAAAAGGGTAGAAAATCAAGAGATCAGACCCGACTCTGAAAACATCACTACTGATTTTTTGATCACAGTTGTTGGGAAAAACTTTTTTGATTTAACTTAACAAATTATATTATAAGTGATTTTACAACATAGTGTAGAAATGTAGAGACAAACTTTGTATATACTTTATCATAACAAAAATACATGAGAGAGTACAAATATATAGGAGAAGAGAAGGAGAAAGAATCATATACAAGAGATGTGAGACTAATAGAAGAAAGAAGAAACAGGCTAATAGATGGGCCTTATACATGGGCTTTTAAATTGTTTTCCCTCATATTCTCTAACACTCCCGCGCAAGCTGGAGCGTACAAATCGTAAGCACCAAGTTTGGACAGGAACTGATGGTACAATTTCTGAGGTAATGCCTTGGTAAGAATGTCAGTAACTTGCCCAGAAGTAGGAACATGTTCAAGCTTTAGCATCTTCGATTGGACTTTTTCCCGAACGAAGTGACAGTCAACTTCAATATGTTTGGTTCGCTCATGGAACACAGGATTCTTTGCAATATGGATTGCAGCCTGACTATCACGAGACAAAGTTGAAGGTGAGGATAATTTAACTCCCAAATTCATAAGAAGACCTTCAAGCCAGGTTAGTTCAGATACAACGGTCGTCATCACACGGTACTCAGCCTCCGCAGATGAGCGAGCAACCACGAACTGCTTCTTACTCCGCCATGTGATAAGATTTCCTCCAAAATAAGTACAAAAACCAGTTGTAGATCATCGGTCATCCAGCGAGCCCGCATAATCCATATCAGAGTAAGCAATAAGAGAAAGCTCCGAAGATGGTTTATACACAAGCCCTTGTCCAGGAGCAGTCTTCAGATATCTGAGAATGCGTTTCACTGTCTGAAGATGGGAAACACGAGGAGTGTGCATAAAGCGGCTGACCACTCCAACTGCAAATGAAATATTTGGTCTTGTAACTGTTAGGTATATCAGTTTTCCCACAAGACGCCAATAATAATCCGGATTTGGAAGTAGAGAATCAGACTCAGATCCCTGAGCACATAGCGTGTGGTTGACTTCCAACGGGGTCTCCACAGGTTTGCACCCAGAGAGGCCAACATCTTGCAGAAGGTCAATGCAATACTTGCACTGGGATAAGACAAGACCATCAGGTCGCCGTGGAACCTCTAGTCCAAGGAAATATCGAAGGTTCTCAGATCTTTGATTTGAAAGACAAAATTTAAATATTGCTTAACAAGTTGTATCCCAGCGTAGTCATCACCAGTGATCAAAATATCGTCCAGATAAACCAGTAGTATTACAGTTCCGGATGATTGGTGACGAGTGAAAACAGAGAAATCTGCGGAGCTTCATTTGAACCCAACCTCACAAACTGTCTTGCTGAATTTTTCAAACCACGCTAGAGGAGACTGTTTGAGACTATAGATAGATTTGCGAAGCAAACATACACGAGACTCCCTCGCGGTCTCAAACCCGGGCGGTTAATGCATGTAAACAGTCTCTAGAAGATCACCATTCAAAAAAGCATTTTTTACGTCCAACTGAAGGAGAGACCACTGGCGATGAATAGCTAAGGAGAGCAGAACCCGAACCGAATTTAACTTTGCGACAGGGGAGAATGTTTCTTCATAATCAAGGCCGTATTGTCGAGTAAAACCCTGTGCCACAAGTCGAACCTTCAAGCGATCAACTGTCCCATCCGCCGCATACTTGATTGTAAAGATCCATTTGCAACGGACACAACTTTGTCCATGAGGAAGAGAGACCGGTTCTGAATTCTGATTACCCCATAGAGCAGTCATTTCTTCATCCATGATTGCACGGCACCCCGGATGCTGGAGAGCTTCCTGAACAGAGTTAAGTATAGAGATAGAGGAGAGAGAGAGAGAGCAAATGAAAGGAGAGGTGGAGAGAAGATGTAAAGAAACATAATTTGCCAAGTGATGAGCCGTCGAAGCAGATGTCGAATCAACAAAACGCGAGGATACACCGGTAGAGGGATGCTGCTGCAGGGCATCTGGATGTGGAGGACGACGAGTGTAAACCTGAATGATGGGAGGTTGAGGGGACAGGTGGTGGTGTAGGAATTGGAAGCAGAGAGGGAGTAGGTAGAAGGGGTGGAAGCGAGGACGTAACTGGAACTGTGGGCCGAGGTAGAAGGGGGGGAACCTCGCTTTGATACCAAAGAGAGGACGTAACTGGAACTGTGGGCCGAGGTAGCGGAGGAGGAATAAGAGGATCAATGGGACTGATGTGATATGGTTGTTCTTCATGAAAGGAGACATCAGCAGAGAAAACCACCTTCCATGGGGTAAGGGTAATAGCATACATACCCCTTCTAAGTGCGAGAGTACCCGACAAACATAGCTTTGGTAGCACGAAGGGCTAACCTGTCAGATGGAGGACCAAGGTGATGGACATAACATGTACATCCAAACACATGAGGGGTAAGAGAGAAGAGCGTCTTGGATGGGTAAAGGAGAGTGATGGGAGCCATAAAGTGGAGGATGGACAAGGGCATGTGATTGATGAGGTGGCAAGCAGTGGAAACCGCAAAGTTCCAGTAGAGAGGAGGAACCTGCATTTAGATCATGAGATATCTGACAACATCAAGGATGTGGCGATTTTTTCGTTCGGCCACTTCATTTTGTTGAGGGGTATATGCACACGAAGTCTGATAAATAACACCAAACTTGGCGAACAAATTGGAGTAGGTGCGGCCGGTATACTCACGAGCATTGTCAGTACGGAGAATTTTTACACTCGTTGAAAACTGGGTACGAGTTTCTGTAAGAAATGTACGGAACGTGGAAGTGAGTTTGGTACGATCACGAAGTAAGTACAACTAAATAACCCGCGAGTAATCATCAATAAATGTTACAAAATAGCAATAACCAAAAACACTAGGAATCCTATATGGTCCCCAGATATCAGAATGCACTAAAGATAAAAGGGCATCACTTCGAGTACTAGGAGAAGTAAAAGATACACGGTGTTGTTTGCCAAAAATACATTATTCACAAAAAAACTCCTGAAGGGGAACAGTCGAGAGAGCTTTCTTGAGAATCGGAAGAGGAGCATGCCCAAGAAGACGATGTCAATCAGTGGAGGAGACAGTGGAGAGAGCAGCGGGAGGAACATTGAGAAGATACAGCCCGTTAGACAGTCGTCCCTTACTAAGTATATTCCACGTTAGTCGATCCTGCACAAAAAAAAAGCGTGAGAAGGTAACACAACAATCAAGGTCCTGTGTAAGACGACTAACAGAAAGTAGATTGAAAGGGGATCCTGAAACATGAAGAACCGAGGACAAGGAGAGGGAAGAAGTAAGAGGCAGATGAGCAGTGCCAGCAACCGGGACCGTGTCACCAATAGCCACAGTGATGAACTTGGGATAAGAAGAATCTAAGTTTTGAAGCGGCTTCTGCGGAGAGAGATGATGCGTAGCACCCGAATCCACAATCCAGGAAGAGAAGTGTGAGAGGCAAGATATACCTTTATTGGAGATCGAGGCTACTAAGCCAGAGGAGCAACTAACTACCCCATGAAGCTGATGGAGTTGAGCAGGTAGAGCAGCAATATCCTCACTAGTGGCTGAGGGAGGATGGGAGTAGCCAAAGCAGCAACGTGAGAGGGCAAACCATGCTTGCGGTAGCAGGTGGCCAACAGAAAACCATCCCTGCCGCAATAAGAGCACCTGAAGAGAGTACGACCACCACGACCCCGTCACCAAGACTGGCGACCTCCACGAGCCGGATGGCTTCAACTAGAAGGAGCAAGAGTAGTCATGGGTTGCTGAAGGAGAGCTGGAGAGAGAAGTGGAGCATCCGTAGGAGGGGTATGAGAGGACTTAGCGCTACCAAATGCACCAAAAGACCGGCCTGAAGGTCAAAGGCGCATACTAATCTTTATATCAAAGGTCCTCGGGCGGATCCACGGGGCAGCCAGTTAAGCCATTACCGCATAGCACCGCAGCGCGGGGCCGATTCCGGACCGCAGCCCCAACAATCCCCCCCCCCCCCCCCCGGAAACGACCCCGGGGTTTCGAACCCGCGACCCCCTCTGATACCAATTGAGAGGACTTAGCACTACCAACTGCACCAAAAGACCGGCCTGAAGGTCAAAGGCGCATACTAATCTTTATATCAAAGGTCCTCGGGCGGATCCACGGGGCAGCCAGTTAAGCCATTACCGCATAGCACCGCAGCGCGGGGGCGATTCCGGACTGCAGCCCCAACAGGGTAACTTTCAGAAGCATCGAGCAAATGTCAGAGAGGGGCGGAGTAACAACGGAAGATAGGATATGAGTGCGGACACTATGAATATGTGGTGGAATACGGGTCATCATCATAGCAATCCCAACTGCTTCTTTCTCCTGTCGTTGAGTAACCAAGTCAGTGGAGGTTGGCTGGTGCTGGATCAAAGCCTCGACAAAAGTTTTAGCCTAAGTAACAAAGGACGTTAAGTCACTAGTAGCTTCAAGGTCAAGAGACTGAATATCGCTAAGAATGTCGAATAAGTGTTGAAGACTGTCCTTCCCGGAGTAGAGAGAATGAAGGTCAGTCAATATAGCGTGAGCCGCCTCGTGATACATGATCATCTGATACGGCTCAGTGCCCAGAGAATTGAGAAGCCAAGATGGGACACGCCCATCGTCCTAAATCCACTCGTCAGTCGGGTCAGTGAGAGGAGGCCTTGTGAGGTGATGAAGGAGACCTTTAGTTTGCAGCACACGGCGAACGGAGTGAACCCATTCAACAAAATTTGATTTTCCACTGAGAGAAATGGTGGTAATACGTAATTCATCATGGAGTTCCAAGTGAGAAACACAAGCTGATTCGGGAAGAGTTGTTGAATCAGAAGCAGTAAGTGAGACGGAAGCCATGCGGACAACACCAAGAACGGAGAAAAGAAATCTAACCACGCGGTTAGAAGGCTAGGCCGCTGCGGATAAAAGGGAACGCGGTAGAGAGTCTGCGGCAAGAAGATTGCGCGGCAAGAGAGAATATGCCGCCCAAAAGACCACCAGGAAAGCGGTTAGAACCATTCCGCTGTGAGAAGGGTAAGAAGAGAGGCCACGGCGAGCAAGACACCAGGCTGCTGCGGATAAAAGCAGCGGATAGAGGCAGCGGTTAGGGAACGACCGCAGCGAGTAGAAGAAATTTCCAAGGGTCAGCGGTTAGGCGAGACCGTGGTGAGAAGGAGAAGTCGAACGACTAAACAAAGCATCCAGAAGCAGCGGACAGGGGCAGCGACTAGAGGTAGCGGTAAGACGCAGTGACTAGAAGCAGCGGTTAGGCAATCCACAACGGACAGAGACAGCGACTAGAGGCAGCGGTAAATAACGGCGACTAGAAGCCGCAACCAGAAGCAGCAGCAAGGAGTAACGGAAGAGGCAGCGAGCAGAAGCAACGACACGGCAACACGCAGCGGCTAGGCAACCCGCAACGAATAGGCAATCCACAACGGCTAGATGAGTGAATAGCGGGAAGGGGCGGGTCCCACCGGTCAGAGAGAAGAGGGCTATAAAAGCAGTGGGAGGGCGGAGGAGAGGAGAGGTGGAAGCCACGGAGAGAGAAGGGGCAGTTAGAAAAGAGAAGGCCGCCGAACAGCAGCGGGAAGACGGAAAGAGGCCGCGCGGATAGCAGCGGTTAGAAATTGGGTAGCCCATTCGGGATCAGATTGCCTCTGATATTATGTAGAAATGTAGAGTCAAACCCTGTATATACTTTGTCATAAAAAAATACAGGAGAGAGTACAAATATATAGGAGAAGAGAAGGAGAAAGAATCCTATACAAGAGATATGAGACTAATAGAAGAAAGAAGAAGCAGACCTCTAGATGGGCCTTATACATGGGCTTTTACATTGTTTTCTCTCATATTCTCTAACACATAAGATTATTACTCGTGTTGTATAGAGAGGTTAATGTGGTCATAGATGTCCTAAAAAGTGAGTTGAGTCAAGGGCATGAGAAAGACACACTGAAATAAGGAAGAAAATAAAATTAAGTCAACATGCGTCGACTAGAAGTCAACGGAACATCGACTTGAAGTCGACGCCACTTCGACTAGAAGTCAGAGCAACCACAGATGTTAAGTTGACCCTACTCTAAGGCAGAAGACGACACAAGCGTCGATATGATATAGACGCAATGTCGATTACAGACTTAAGTCAATTGGATTTTATTTTAACTGAAGATCTTGACGTAACTTATATTGGAAGTCAACGTAGCGTCGAGTAAGCTTAATTTTGAAATAACAGAGAATCTGTCCAAACTTATTTCCAGGAAGAATCTATGAAATTATTTCAAATAATTCTAGTTGTTAAAAGAAGAATATAATGAAGGATTTCTCCACTAAATTCAAAAAAGTTTATATGGAAGTAATTTGAAAATTTTGTCGAGATCTATTTAAACATTTTTGGAAGAAGATAATATCATTCCTTCTAAATAAAATTTCTATGAAGAGGAAAATTCAAACTTATTAAAGAACGATATACTCATATGGTAGAAGAAGAATACAGGAACAAATACATAGAATATCAGAACAGACACAAAGTTGACAACCTCTCTACTTCTTCCTCTTTCTCTCTTCGTTGCTACAATTACAGATTCTGCAAGAATAACCAGAGAAATTTTTTGAATCAAAAGTTTATAATCTTTGCAACTTCTTCAAGCAAAGATTGATCATCAACAGAGGATCCAAAAACAATTAGTATCATATAGTCCTCAGTTTGTCGAGAGAACACTCATTTTTGAAGACACTTCTTCAACACTTTTTTTCTTTCTCATTCTCATCTTGTATTATTGAAAAAAGAGTTTTAAGCCTTATTCAAATGAATCAGTCATTGGTTCTAAGACTCTCTTTATCAAAAGACTTACTGTGTCAATGGTTCAAGATCTCCTTGTTAGAAAATCTGGTACTGGTTCAAGATCTACTTATCAAAAGATCTAATTGTTGGATCCAAGAGTCTTTGTATCAAAATACTCAGACACTAGTGAAAGTCTTTGTTTCAATAGTAGCTATACACCAAGAGGAGGGGGGATGAATGGGTCTTTTAGTCTTTTTGAACAACCTTTTTGATTTGCTGTGTTGAGAGTTAGATTATTGTGTTAGCTTTCAAGAACAAGAACAACACACCATAATTTATAGTGGTTCCCCAAGGTATGGGTACATCCACTGTCCCTCCCACATTTCTAACAGTGTGTTAGACAAGACAATCTTCTCTAAACTCGTCTCAAAGAGCTTACAACACAGATCCCTCAGGATCTCTCAGGCTTCCTCCAAGCCCTACCTAAAGTCAAGGCCCTGCCCACTCAGAGTAAACTTTACTCCTACAGCTCAGTGATCCCTAGATCACCTACCTCAGGCTTAACAAGAAGCCCTACAACTCAGGCTAGAAGGATAGCCCTACACTCAGAGAGAATCACTCTCTTACCTCAGATCTGACTCAGATCCTACCTCAGGCACACATGCCCTACCTCAGATTCTCAACAGAATCCTACCACTTGGCCTTTATATGTTAGACTTACAACTCAGATCAGTAAAGATCCTACAGAATGAGTAAGTATTTGATGATGACTGACTCCAGAGAAATGATTCTCTAAGAATTTTTTCTGAACTGAGTAGACTCAGCCGTAACTTCTTCACAGCACCAAGAAAGTAGATCTTCAGGAAGTTTTTGCTTGTACTGAGAAGACAACTGCAGAGCACTGTTTTTTCAAGCCTCTGATGTAGTAGAGTTGAGTACATTGGACTTGAAGATGAACAACAACTTAAGTTTGCTCTGCTTCTTCTTACTCAGAAAATGAGATTTCAGATCTTGCTGTTGAAGACAAAATGATTCTTCAATTCTTTGTTTCTTCAACCAGCCAACTTCTGTATGTGATTCACAGACTTACTGTTAAAAATGAGTTCTGGAAATCTTCTGCTTAGTCGAGAGGAAGAAGAAGACAAAAAAGCCTTTCTTTTTATTTCTCGGAAAAGTTCCTCTTATTACTCGTCGTCCAACGGCTCTTTGTGCGGTATGGACCAGCCGGAATAGGCAATTGCAACATATCTTTTGTATTTATTACTGTACAAAAGGCATACAGCGTCTTTTGTCAACTACCGCGCAATTCCCGCAACATTTGAATTATTGATGACGTCAGCATGTTTCAGCATTTGTGGACTTGGCAATTTCCAGATAATCTTCATAGGCGTTGAGTGAGGCCTTGTCACTCGACGTTGAAATACTTAGCAAAAAATCTGCATTTTGAGGCATTGAGTGAACCTTCATCACTCAACGCATTTGACTTTTACAGTCTAACTGTTAAGGCGTTGAGTGAGCCTTCATCACTCAACGCATCTGGACTTGGTAGAATTTTCCTTTATGAAGGGGTTTACTGAAGCTTATACACTCAACGTTTCTTGACTTTTGACTGAATTCTTGATGAGGCATTGAGTGCTCCGTCATCACTCAACGCTTTTATACTTAGACAGAAATCTTGTTGAGTAGGCGTTGAGTGAACTGTCTTCACTCAATGCTTCTGTCCTTAGATAATTTTCAAGTCAGCAACACCGCGGCTTTGACTGCATGGTGTTCTGTTAACGCTTTTACCCTTTTGGCGTTGAGTGAAGGGAGTTCCCTCAATGCTTCTAGACTTCGCATATTTTCTGTTTGTTCAGCAACCTGTCTTGAGTACAACTGTCATTGTGACCCTGACAACCTGTCAAATCAGTGCAACAGAATACAACCTGCATACAATGAACTTTGAGCATATATTAGATGCATTCATGTATATACCATTGACCGGTGGGCCTTCTTCAAATCTAGGACATTGTGATCAATGAACCAAACAATCTCTCCATATTTGAAGAAGTCAGAACCCTAGTCAATGATATACACTACTATATGAATAGAAAAACATTCACAACAAACAAGAGCAATAGATGACACATAATCAAAAATGTGATTATCATTTAAAGAGATAATTATAAATAGATAATGTGCTTATGATAATGTTCACAATCTTAAAGCCCTTAAGGAATACAAAAACATTTCATGTTTCAGGTTCCTTAATAACTATCCCCCCGCTGGGTTTCTTTGCAGCCTTTTTATCTGTTTCAGCCTTCTTCTGCTTATGTCTCTCAGAGTTGCTGTAGGGCTTTGGGAAGTATTTGCTGGGCTCAAGAGCATCTGGTGGCACTTCACCTGTCTTCTTGTCTCTCCTTAACTATCTCCTGGCCTCTTTATTTCTTCCATGATTTGCTCATTTTAGAGAGCTATAAAGCTTTCCCTATCAGTCTTATGTTCTTTGATTTGATCTCAGGCAGACAAGATGATAGTACTTGATTGAGGACTCCATTTTTCAAAGTATGGTCTGGTCTTCATCTCTTCTCTGTACGTCTTTTTACTTAGCCTAATCTCTTCCTCTTCTTCACCAATAGACTTTTTGTTGGAACACCCTATTACTAATTTGGGCAAGGATTACTATGTTTTTAGGAAAATTGGTTTGATCTAGATGTATAGTTGAAAAGGTCAAATTAGAATGAGTCTAGGGCTTAGAAATTAGGTTTGAAGCTGCCCCCAGGACCATTCAAAGATCAAAACTTAGAGCTGAGACAAAGACAATTTTCGTCGAGGTTAGTTTGACGAAACGTCGAACTCCGTTCGACGCTCTCTGAGCTCAACTCTGCTGAGTCGTCGAACTCCGGTCGACGATCTTCGAGCTCAGATCGACGATCTTCTTTCAGCTACTTTCTCAGTCGCTGAGCTCAGTTCGACGATCGTAGAGCTCAGTTCGACGTTTTCTGTCTGCTGTGTTAATCCAATCTCTGAGCTCAGTTCAACGATCGTAGAGCTCAGATCGACGATTTCTGTGAGAGATCGACGCCTTCAGAATTCAAATTCAAGGACAGTTATGGATTATAATCAGAATTAATTCCTGCATTGATTGCAAAGGATTTTCTAGTCGTTTCAATCAATCTGATGCAAGTTTCAAGGAAAGACTAAATGGAATATTGCTTAGGACTTTACCCAGATACAGTTGTCTATTATAGAAGTCATTTATGACTGATTAAACGGACGTCTAAGAGAATATCTGATATACTCCTTCAGTTTTCATTCGGACAGAACAAATATACAAGATACAGTGATCAATACAGACAATAAAAAGAGATACAGAAGAATTAGATTACATTACAGAGGATTGAACAACACAATTTCTCTGATCAAGAATTAAACTTCTGTGATTTACAAATCTACTGAATCTTCAAGTGTTCAAAGGCTTCAACATCAAGGACTCCAGACACTAAATATTTCAGCATCTGCTGGAATCATCTTCTGCTAGAGATCTGAAGCTTCTGAAGGCCCATCACCCTAGCAAAGCTCTCACTCCTGAACCATTCTACATCTCAGGGGGAGCTTTGACAACATCAGCAATCCACTAGTCTTCTCTCAGTGATTTGAGACAGAGAAGACATCATCATCTCTTTCTTTTTCTTTTCTTGCTGTAAAAGGGTTATCAAAACTCCCTTCAAAAGTTCTGAATCTGGTTCTGAGAGCCTTGTCAAAACTCAGTGGTGGCAAGACACCTTATCAAAAAATCTAGATCTGGTTTTTGAGCACCTTATCAAAAGCTCATTGGTGCCCAGGACACCTGATCAACTCATCCTGCAGTGGATTCCTACCAAGGGTGGTAGAAGAGTGGATGTACCCAAGCTTTTGGGGAACCACTATAGATCCTTGTGTCTTCTGGTTGCTGTGTGTTTGTTATTGCTGTGTGCTGTGTGATTCTTATTTCTTGCTGTAATTTTATTTTTCTACAAGCACCTTATACATATAATTAAATTAAATCTTCCACTACCTTACATTTTTTTTTAATTATAAACATTATTTCAAAATACTCTATTCACCCCCCCCCCCCCCTCTAGAGTCAAGGTAGATCTTTCTCTTACTTTCAATTGGTATCAGAGGAGGTTGGTTCTTACAGGCTAACACCTGAACCAAAAGATCTCTGAAAAGATCAATCTTATATAGAGGGGTATTATTTTTTGTATTGTATTTATTTTCCAAAAACCATGGCACAAAACAAAGACTATGCTAGCACCAGACCTCCAGTGTGCAATCTTTCCAAGTTTGCACTTTGGAAGACAAGGATTAGATTATACATGAATTCTATTGATGAGGACATTTTCAATTCTGTTTTGACAGTGTGTCCAAGACCTCCAGAGAGCACAAGCACAAGTGTTGTTCTACCTCCCTCAGGAACAGATGCTGAAATAAAGAAATGGAAAACTGCAGATGCAAAGGCCATGAATATTCTTGCTCAGACTATGTCTGATGAGATATTCCAGAAGGTTGTTGAATGCTGCTCAGCTAAAGACATATAGGATAAGCTTTCAGAAATTGTATCAGGATCTGCTGATGAAAGAAAGGACAGGAGATCCCATATCATATCCCAATATGAGAACTTCAAGAAAGGTGAAGCTGAATAAGTTGCAGACATGTACACCAGGCTCATTCGGATAGTTAGTGAGTTAAAGTCATTGGATAAGGAAATCACACTCACTGAACTCAATGACAAGATTCTAATGTGCTTCCCAAGCACTTGGGATTCAAGGATCTGGCCAATTAAAGATGCAAGAAGCCTAAGTGAAATTACCACAGAGGCACTTCTGGGCAAGCTCAAATCTTATGAGCTGCTCATCAAGAATAGGGAAGAAGAACAAAAGGCTACCTCTCCAGTTATCAGAAAGGAGAAGACCATAGCCTTCAAAGTTACAAAAGAGAAGCCTGAAGACAAAGTTACAGGAAATGATGAGCTCCTAAGTCTACTGGCCAAAAGATTCTATAAGATGCTCAGGAAGGACTTCAAAAAGAAGTCATTCAAAGGGCATGAGAAGCCTAGATATGGCAAGTCCAACAGCAAAGAAATCATCTGCTTTGCATGCAAGAAACAACGCCACATTGTGCCTAACTGTCCAGAGAATAAAAACAAGGACAATAAGGACAGAAATGAGAGAAGAAGAGAGAAGGACTCCAGAAAGAACAACAGCAACAGATCGTCATCCAACAAAAATAAACATACAAGGAAGGGATTTGTAGCAGAAAGCTGGAGTGACACTGAAGAAGAATCAGAAGCCTCATCCAGCTTAAGTGATGATGAGGATGATGCTGAGGAAAAAGAATTTTGCATGATGGCAATCAATGCCTCCCAGCAAAACTCTGATGCAGAACAAGAGTCTGATTCTGAAGCTGAAACTGGATCTGAAACTGGATCTGAAGAGGATGAGGTAATAAACTCTTTTGATTTTACTTTTGAGGACATTAAAATTGAATTTAAGACACTGTGTTTAGATTTGCTAAGGTCTGATAAAGAGATAATCTCTCTCAGAAATCAATTATCTGACTACAGTGTCCTAAAATCAAATAACCTCAAACTCTCTGAGGAGTTAGAGTGTTATAGGGAGGAGATAGCTGCACTGAAAAGTGAACTATCCAAGGCCAAGCAGTTTGAAGAATCCCTTAATGGGAGAAGCATCAGACTGATGGACATTACAAGCACAGTGAACTCAAGATTCAACAGTACACTGGGCTTGGGTGCTTCATCCAGCCAACCTATAGTATTAACAACTCCAATTAAATTTATTCTGATAAAGGAAAGGGTGTTTTAGAGGTAGCTAGGAAGAATTCAGATTTATCTAAGGTAAATCAAGTTCAACAGAAAACGTCGAACAGAGCTCGACGATCGTCGAACAAAGCTCGGCGATCCAAGGCTGGATCATCGAACTCAGATCGATGACTTCTGAACTCTGAACTCTGGCATAGTCGATCTTCGAACGGAGCTCGACGATCTGACCCAAGATCGTCGAACTCAGGTCGACGATCGTCGAACTCAGGTCGTCGATCGTCGAACGGAGCTCAGAGCTTTGAACCTTCTTTTAGAGGTAAATCTCAAGTCAATCCTAGAAGTCCCTCATCCCAAAGCTTCAACCCTTATACTGAATGGATAGTACCTCCTAGGAGATACCATCCTGAAGGATATAAGAGTCAGCCAGGGAGGTCTTTCTTTTCTGAATTTAAAGTCTATCAACCTAGACCCAAGGTAAACTGGGTCAAAAACATATAAGCTATTTATGTGCAGGTGAAGACCGATCCAGAGATAGTCCAACAATGGTATCGAGATAGTGGGTGCTCAAAGCACATGACAGGGAACAAGGAGAACATATCATCCTTCATAACCAAACTTGGACCCAAAGTAATTTTTGGTGATTCAAATTTTGGTCAAACCAAAGGATATGGTGCTGCTCAGATAGGTTCAGTCACTTTCAAGAAGGTGACATATGTGGAAGGAATTAAGCACAACCTGATCAGCATCCGTCAACTATGTGATGAAGGATATAAGGTGATTTTCAACAAATCCCTGTGCAAGATCAAGTTAGAGGATAACACAACTATGTTAACACGTAAAAGGAAAGGTAACATCTATCTTGTAGATTTTCTTTCAACCCATACAGACATTTGCTTATTTAATTCAGTATGCAAACCAAATGATCTATGACATAAGAGACTAGGACACCTAAACCTTAGAACCATTATTAGGCTGTCCAAGGACAACCTTGTTAGAGGACTACCTTCTGGCCCCTACAAGAAGGAAGGACTCTGCAGGGCCTGTCAATTAGGCAAGCAAACTAAAAATAGTTTTAAGTCACTTAATAAGAGTGATTCACCTAGGATTTTGTATCTGTTACATATGGATCTTTTTGAACCCATTACAGTACAAAGCTTAGGAGGAAAATCTTATACTTTGGTGATTGTAGATGACTTCTCCAGATTCACTTGGGTATTCTTTCTGAGGAAGAAGTCTGATAACTTTAAGTGTCTGACAGAGTTTCTCAAATGTATACAGATTGAGTTCAATACTCACATTGCCCTGATCAGAAGTGATCATGGGGACAGAGTTTGATTCTCTTCTTATGCAAGAGTTCTGTCAGAGTGAAGGGATCAGACATACTTTCTCAGCTCCTAGAACTCCTCAACAAAATGGGGTAGCTGAAAGGAAAAATAGAACCCTAATTGAATCTGCTACTACATTGTTGACATATGCTCACCTACCTCTATCTTTTTGGGCTGAGGCAGTTAACACCTCTAACTATGTGTTGAATAGAAGTCTAATACATAAACTGAAGGGCAAGACTCCCTATGAATTGCTCAAAGGGAAGAAACCTAAAGTAGACTATTTCAGAATCTTTGATTGCATTTGTTATATATACAATAATGACAAGAAATATTTAGCAAAATTCCAAGCTAAAGCTGATGAAGGGGTGTTTCTGGGATACTCCATGATCAGCAAGGCTTATAGGGTATATAATAAATCTACTCTTAAAATAGAAGAATCTGTTCATGTTTCTTTTGATGAGACTAACATGTTTTATAAGGAGAAGTCTGCTTCTACCATAGAACCATTGCAGGTACACTCTCTTTCAGAAAGTATGGACAGATTACAGGTTAAAGAAAAGGATACAGCTTTTCCACCTATCCAGCAAAAGGATGAGAGCAGTGATGATGAAGAGGATGTGCAACATCTAAAAGAGCCAGTTGTTGTTCCACAAGAGAAAACAACAACAATGGTTGGTGAACAATCAACACCCACTGTTGATCTAGTAACAACAAGAGATCATCCAATCTCCCAAGTAATTGGAGACATCTCAGCTGGTGTGCAAACCAGAAATCAGGTCAACCAGAATCTGATGCACACTTGCTTTCTATCTCAAGTTGAGCCTCAATCCATTCAAGATGCAGAACAAGATTCCACACTGGATCATTGCTATGCAAGAGGAACTACATCAATTTGAGAGGAATCAAGTTTGGGAACTAGTGCCAAGGCCTAAGGATCACTCAATTGTTGGAACAAAGTGGGTGTTCAGAAACAAGTTCGATGATCAAGGAGTTATTGTAAGGAACAAGGCAAGGCTAGTTGCTCAAGGCTACTCTCAAGAAGAAGGAATTGACTATGACCAGACTTTTGCACCAGTGGCAAGTTAGAGGTCATAAGAATATTCCTTGCTTATGCTGCTCACAAGGAATTCAAGGTCTACCAAATGGATGTGAAGAGTGATTTTCTCAATGGAGACATCAAAGAGGAAGTCTATGTTAGACAACCTCCAGGTTTTATCTCTTCAACTTATCCTGATCATGTTTTCAAATTGCATAAAGCATTATATGGTCTCAAGCAAGCTCCTAGAGCATAGTATGAGACCCTAACATGCTTTCTTCTGAAAAATGATTTTATTAGGGGTAGAGTAGAGCAAACTCTTTTTATTAGAACTCATAAGTCTCATACCCTACTAGTACAAATATATGTAGATGATATTATTTTTGGTTCTACTGATTCAAATTTGTGCAAAAAGTTTTCCAACCTAATGCATTATAAATTTGAAATGAGTAGCATGGGTGAGCTTTCCTTCTTTCTAGGATTGCAAGTCAAACAACATGCTGAAGGCATATTCATTTCTCAAACCAAGTATGCAAAGGAACTGGTTAAGAAATTTGGTATGTCTGAAGCATCTTGTATGAAAACACCTATGCCTACTAATGCTGTATTGGATGCTGATGAACATGGAAAATATGTTGATCAGACAACATATAAAGCAATAATTGGCTCTCTATTGTACCTTACAGCTAGTAGACCTGATATAATGTTTGCTACATGCATATGTGTTAGATTCCAAGTAAGCCCTAGAGAGTCACACTTAACTTTAGTAAAGAGGATTCTTAGGTATGTAAAAAGTTGTCCAAATCTAGGACTCTGGTATCCAAAAGACTCAGGATTTGAATTAAGTGGATTTTCAGATGCTGATTATGCTGGATGCAGAGTAGACAGGAAAAGCACCAGTGGAACCTCTCAGTTCCTTGGTGAGAGACTTGTCTCCTGGTTCTGTAAGAAACAGACATTTGTGTCTACTTCAACTGCTGAAGCTGAATACATGGCAGCAGGCAGTTGTTGCTCACAAATTCTGTGGATTCAAAACCAGCTTCTAGACTATGGCTACAACTTAGAAGGGTCAAAAATCTTTTGTGATAACACTAGTGCTATCTCCATAGCACAAAATCCAGTCCTCCATAGTAGAACAAAACATATAGAGATTAGGCATCACTTTCTAAGAGATAATGTTGAAAAGAATAAAATTGAACTACAATATATCTCAACTGAGTTGCAAAGGGGAGATATTTTCACCAAGCCTTTGGATGAGAAGAAACATACCTTCTTCCTCAATCAGTTACGAATGCTAGATAGAAGCTGTCTAAAATAAATTCCAAGATTTTGAAAATCTAAAAACAGACCAAGACTAGGCTAAAAACTTATATTTTCTATTGTCTGTAGGTTCTGTTTTGTCTCTGAACTGCGCTCGACATTTTTCCAAAAATCGTCGAACGGAGATCGACGCTTTCCAATAAGCGTCGATCGGAGTTCAGCGTTTTCCAGGCAGCGCTAGGCTATCTTCCTCTGGTCAACAATCGTCGAACGGAGTTCGACGCTCTCCAGTATCGTCGAACGGAGATCGACGTTATTGAAGACTCTTCAGATTCCATTAGAAGCCCAGATCGTCGAACGAAGTTCAACGATCCTTCCTTTCCGCCGTCGAACCCTAATATAAAAATCATTTTTCGTCGTCGTTCTTCGATTGCGCATTCATACTCTCTGCAATTTCTTTCTTTCCCTCCAAACTCTACTACACTTGGTTGTGTTTGGTACTTTCTTGCAGGTACTCAATGGCTGTGAACATTGCGGCTCTCGCGAAGATGAAGTTTGATACCGGGTTTGATATTGATATGGATTCATTCGCCGACAGCGATCAAATTTTTAAAGATATTCTGGAACTCTTCAAGGAACAACAACTAGAGAATATTATGTCAACAAGAATGAAGATTGCGGCTGACGAAATAAAGGAATGGGTTTTACTGCAAACAATGAGAATGAGAATACTATAGTCGGCACGATCAACGGGACTCAGGTACCATTGTCCCCTATT
Source organism: Platanthera zijinensis (assembly GCA_039513925.1). Classification (NCBI taxonomy): domain Eukaryota; kingdom Viridiplantae; phylum Streptophyta; class Magnoliopsida; order Asparagales; family Orchidaceae; genus Platanthera; species Platanthera zijinensis. The sequence continues at coordinate 118,851,545 of CM077082.1, read as the reverse complement.
CTTCTGACTGAGGTATTCAACTTAAGTTCTGGAGATGTTTCCCCTGATATGTCTGGTGAAGAATTTGATTCCATGTTAGATAGAATGGGTCACTCTATTGTAAACCTTAATAAGCGGTTGAAAAAGAATCTATCTGTTGAATATAGATTTTTGACTGATGTTGTGGGCAAAGTGCTGCTGGCCAAGTACTCAACACATGATACCATCTCAAGGTATCAGTTCTGTTTAATGGGAGCAATAGTTGACAAGAAACATCTGAATTGGGGAACAATCTTCTTTGATTTGATCAAGAAGAAAATTAACAAAAGTTTTGTCAATTTTGGGAGGATTCTAGGGGTTTTCCTGCATTCCGGGTTCCCTGAATTACTTATTTCCAATGGGATGCACATCAATGCATCTAAGAGATTAACCTGTGCCCTATTTGGGAAATGGGACAGGCAGATTATAAAACCTGCCAGGACTGCCATAGCTTCAGGCACAAGGAATCCTGCAGTCACTTCCTCTCCGGCTCCAGAAGAACTGCCTGCCTCCTCTCCTCCTTTTCCTCCATTTGTTTCTACCTCCATCTCCACATCAACCCCAACAATCACCTCAACCATAACTATCTCTTCCCTCATTACCATCTCATCACCTCTTTCTCCTCCAGCCACTTCAGAAACATTCCACCCACTCCACTATTATCCACCTCTCACCATTCCATCATTCAACATCATGGAAGACTCCTTCATGGATGATTCTCCTTCCTCTCCTCTTGAGCTTGCTTCTACCTCCTCCTACTAACAACTACTTCAAGATATACTCTCCCAACCATCCTTCACTCCATCCATCTCCACTCCTATACCATCCATCTCCACCATCCCTATCTTTCAACCATCCATTCTACCATCCACCACAGCATCAACTGCAGTCCATCCACCATCAGTTCCAGCCACCTCTTCCTCCACCTCTACTCAAGTATCCCTTGAGCAAGTGGATCTTTCAGCTCTGGCAGATAGGCTTTATGGGATACTGGCCCCCAAGCTAGTAGCCCTGCTGGAGACCTCCTTGGCTCCACTCCTCAAATCTATACAGGAGCTATCTGACAGGCTGTATGTTATCTCCTCTCCTCAGGAAATTCCTTCAATGGAGTGCCTTGATCCAGTCCTGACTGAATCAAGGCAGGGGGAGATGCCTCATGAAGCTGAAGAAGTGTCTGCTGCTGCTCCAGTACCAGTGTTTACAGTGGACCTCAGGTCACTGTTGTGTGCTTTTGATATTCTTCACAGAAGATATTTACCAACTCAGGGAGTTGAAGACCTCACTAAGGTCATTGTGCCTATTTCAGAATGTGATCCCAGCCTGATTATATCATATGTATATTCTCTTAAGGCTGAGGATGTTGCTTCTTCTGTTTGTACTGCTGCTGCTGCTGTTATATCTGTTGAATCTACTGACATTGAAATGCTGTCTGCTGATGCTGATACTGCTGCTGCTGAAGAATTGGCTAGTTTTTTGGAAGAAAAAGTCTCTGAGACTCCTGCTGTTTCATCTGCTCTTGCTAAAGTCCCTGATGCTGTCCCAACACTTCCTGCTCCTGTTGCTCTTGAGAAATCAAAAATCCAAGAGGAATACATCAAGAGAATAGATGATCTGTATGACAGACCACAGAGTTCTGATAGTGACAAGTTCAGTACTGAATCTGATGACTCTGTTGGCACCATTGTCAAAAAGAGGAAAGCTAGAAGCAAAGTTATGATGAGAGTTCCTCCTGCCAAGGCCAAAGATGCAAATGACATACCATATTATATTCTGCATGACTGTCAGATTACAGAGCCCTGGATGCAATTTTCTAAGAATCAGTTAAAGGCTATGAGAAAGAAAAGGAAACTGGATAAGTATGAGAAAGGGTCCTCCCAGGATCAGCCTCCTCCTCCTCCTCCTCCAGACTCAGGATCAGGTGGAGGCTCAGCCTTTCAAACCTCTGCTTCAAAGCAAAGCTCCTCCCAATCTTCCCAGAGATATCATCCCAGAGGACAATATCAGAAAAGTTATCAGTTTAGAAGAGGTCAACACAGAGGAAGTCAGAGAGAATATAGAACTTATTCCAGACAGCAAAGGGACGGACAAAGACATATGGACTATCTCAAGGTCCTTTCCCTTGCAAACTCAGAGATACTGTTGTTACAAGGACATCTACTGCTTCAGAAACCATAAATAGATATGAACCTTCAATTCCTTTTGAGGATCCAGAAAACAATCCTCTATCTTGGACTACCAGGATGAAAGAACTTGTTGCTCTAGATCAATTGAAAAAGGCCAGAGAACAAGGTAAGGATACTTCCAACATCTCTACTTTTTCAGAGAAAAGAAAGGCAGAGCTGGAGAAATATTCTTCAAGGAAGTTCTTTGACCCAGAGGATTACATAAAACTGCATCCTGAGGCTGTAGTTCCCAGGCCAAGATCTCAAACCTCCTTAGGTGCAGATGATGACAGAAGGTCAAAGAAAGAGACTCTCAATCCCAACAGGGAAATTTTATTTAAGAAAGGAAGTGAAAGGAAATGAATTCTGTAAGCAGACAGTACATTCATCTTTAAACATTTGTTGATATTCTATCTGAATGCTGCTATGCCATATGTTCTGCTCTGTTGTTTCAAATTTTGCATTTTTATATATGCTTTTGTATTTCTTACTGAGTCCTGTAAATAGTAATCCTAACCCAAATAGGGGGAGATTGTTGGAACACCCTATTACTAATTTGGGCAAGGATCACTATGTTTTTAGGAAAATTGGTTTGACCTAGATGTATAGTTGAAAAGGTCAAATTAGAATGAGTCTAGGGCTTAGAACATAGGTTTGAAGCTGCCCCTAGGACCATTCAAAGATCAAGACTTAGAGCTGAGACAAAGACAATTTTCGTCGAGCTCAGTTCGACGAAACGTCGAACTCCGTTCGACGCTCTCTGAGCTCAACTCTGCTGAGTCATCGAACTCCGGTCGACGATTTTCAAGCTCAGATCGACGATCTTCTTTCAGCAACTTTCCCAGTCGCTGAGCTCAGTTCGACGATCGTAGAACTCAGTTCGACGTTTTCTGTCTGCTGTGTTAATCCAATCTCTGAGCTCAGTTCAACGATCGTAGAGCTCAGATCGACGATTTCTGTGAGAGATCGACGTCTTCAGAATTCAAATTCAAGGACAGTTATGGATTATAATCAGAATTAATTCCTGCATTGATTGCAAAGGATTTTCTAGCCGTTTCAATCAATCTGATGCAAGTTTCAAGGAAAGACTAAATGGAATATTGCTTAGGACTTTCCCCAGATACAGTTGTCTATTATGGAAGTCATTTATGACTGATTAAACGGACGTCTAAGAGAATATCTGATATACTCCTTCAGTTTTCATTCGGACAGAACAGATACACAAGATACAGTGATCAATACAGACAATAAAAAGAGATACAGAAGAATTAGATTACATTACAGAGGATTGAACAACACAATTTCTCTGATCAAGAATTCAACTTCTGTGATTTACAAATCTACTGAATCTTCAAGTGTTCAAAGGCTTCAACATCAAGGACTCAAGAAGCCAAATATTTCAGCATCTGTTGGAATCATCTTCTGCTGGAGATCTGAAGCTTCTGAAGACCTATCACCCTAACAAAGCTCTCACTCCTGAACCATTCTACATCTCAGGGGGAGCTTTGACAACATCAACAATCCACTAGTCTTCTCTCAGTAATTTGAGACAGAGAAGACATCATCATCTCTTTCTTTTTCTTTTCTTGTTGTAAAAGGGTTATCAAAACTCCCTTCAAAAGTTCTGAATCTGGTTCTGAGAGCCTTGTCAAAACTCAGTGGTGGCAAGACACCTTATCAAAAAATCTAGATTTGCTTTTTGAGCACTTTATCAAAAGCTCATTGGTGCCCAGGACACCTGATCAACTCATCCTGCAGTGGATTCCTACCAAGGGTGGTAGAAGAGTGGATGTACCCAAGCTTTTAGGGAACCACTATAGATCATTGTGTCTTCTGGTTACTGTGTGTTTGTTATTGTTGTGTGATGTGTGATTCTTATTTCTTGCTGTAACTTTATTTTTCTACAAGCACCTTACACATATAATTAAATTAAATCTTCCACTGCGTTACATTTTTTTTTAATTATAAACATTATTTTAAAATACTCTATTCACCCCCCCCCCTCTATAGTCAAGGTAGATCTTTCTCTCACTTTCACTTTCCTTTGGCTCTTGCTATCTGATCAGCAGTGGGGCTGAAGTTAGGCATGTCAGTAACCGCAGTAGATGGTTCAACCCACTGATCATCATATTGATCTGTCATCTGATCACCATACTATTCATCATACAGTCCTTCTAGAATAGGAGAAGGAACAATGTTATCATATGAATATTGCTCAAGCTCCAATGAACCTCTGATTACATTGGTAACTCAAACAACATTCTCAGTGTTGGCTTTGATCATTTTCTTCTCCCCATTTATGACTTCTTCACTAACTGTTGTAGTCAGGGAGTTCTTGGCTATAGAGAGTCTTTCATCAAGAAAATTGACACCCTTAGTAACATGATTTTTGACCTCTAACAGGAGATCATGAAAACTCTGAGTGCATGCATCCATTCTTCTTTCTATTGTGATCCTGGGGGCTTCCATCAGTTGTTTTTGAGCATTATGGACCATCTCCATATTGCTGGAGGTAATGCTCTGATTCTGCAAGATATCATCCTGCTTAAGTGCTATCTCTTGAAGTTTATTCTCAGTAAAGGTCACAGCAGGAGCAGCCCTTGTGAAGAATGCAATTGTATTGGCCTTCAGCAGGTTGACCTCAAACCTGATTGACTTGATTTCAGTAGATAGATCATGTCTCACTTCCTTGATGGAATCATCAATGTAGTGCTCAAGCTGTCTTCTTTGACAATCTAGCAGACCTTTCAGTTGTGCTATGAATGTGGAGGACATTGGATCAGCTTGATGAGATGTCCCTTGGTCACAGACATCCTCATCCGTCTCCCTTTCATCCTCCCTCACTTCTGAGTCAACCCTCATATATTCAGAGGAATGGGCATCAGCATCAGCAACACACTTGTCAGATTCTATGGAGTTTATATTGTACACTGTCTCTGGAGCAGGGAGTTCAGAGTGAATCCCCCTCTCAACCTCAGCACTGTCCATAGGGACATTCTGGTCTTCTGCAGTTTTGTGTTGAATAGCTTCTTCAACTATTGCAGGAGCTTGCTCATGCTCAATATGAGTATTGGAGACCTGCCATAGAGGCAAATCAGCAATCTGATCAATTTTGTTCTGGAGATTCTCTAGGAAGGAGTCATGCTTGTCCTGCATGGATTGAACTTGCTCCCGCTCATTCAGAGCATCTGACTTGGTAGTCTCCCCCTCAACAGGAGCATCTAGCTTGACATTCTCCCCCTCAATATTTACACAGATGTTGTCCACTACCTGTCCAGTCAGTATTTCTATTATTTCATCTGGAATCTCTTCAGACTGAGATCCACCAAGTTGAAGTTTTTGCTGCAGGTTCTGAGGGTATTGAAACCTAAGCACTCATATCTCTTCTTGTATCCTCAGTAAATTCAGATAGCTGAAGATCATGTGGCTCTTCCTCACAGCTCTCAGAAGAGCTGCTCCATGTACTTTCCTCTGAGATAATTACAGCTTTTTTTCTTCTCACTTGTCTGTTGCTGTGCCAGCAGCACTCTGTCCCACCTGTCAAACATCTTTGATTCCATCCTCCTCATGTGATGGATCTTTGTTCCTAGCCTCATGTTGAGGATCCCTGGAACAGAACTGTGCAAGTCCAGAGACAAAATCCTTCCTAGGTTAGGTTCTGGGACACATTCCACTATTCTGTCAAAGAGCACCTTCCCCCAGTCAGTTTTCTTAGATAGAATTATTCTTGTCATGAGCTCAAACATCTTTCTCGTGATCTTGTCATGGGAACCTGTCTTGCAGATCAGAGCTTTCCCAGCGACATCAGCCAGAAACATTCCTCTTAAGTTCATTTCCTTCCTTAAAACTGATCCAGTGGTATGCTTTGAAAGCCCGCACCACTTGAGTGCAGATTTCATATCGTCCTGATATAATTCTTCTTCTTCATCAGACGGCTTGACTTTGGGCAGATTCAGTGCTTTGCACAAAATTCTTGGAGTGATTTTGATCTTATGTCCACTGATTGATGATTTGAATTTATTGGAGGATGAGTCGACAGTGACATTCAAATAGAGTTCAAGCACTTCTCTCTTCCATATCGAGCTTGGCTCCGACAGGAAGAAATCTAGGTTACAGACCTGCAGTAAGTGTAGAACAAGTTGAACTTCCTCGGAGCATCCTTGAATCCGTTTCGCACTAATTCGGATCTTTCGAACAGGAAATCAATTCCTTTTGGCGCCATGAAGCCTTTGAATTTCTAAAGTATTCTCGAGCTTTCGTCGCAGGGAGGCAGAAGGTCGAGAAGGGCTAGGAATAGTGTATTTTATTCTAAGCACACGCACTTTTATTTATACTTACCTCTTATTTGAGAATGTGGAAAGGCGTGTAACTGTCGTGATAACCACGAGGAGATCAACGGATGTGATTAATCCCATAAGATAGCCGCAAACAGAAGTCCCTTGGAGAATTCGTTGAGTGGACTCGACGCACTCGACGCTCTCGACGCCTGAAGTTGACTCAACGCACTTGACGCCTGAACACTTAGACTCAGCGCATTTGACGCTTGGATACTTAGTCCATATCTTCTTTGATATCCTGCAAGGATCAATACTGTCTGCAACATATAAGCATGAAAAGACACTGAAGCTATATTAAGTTCAACATGCCCAATTCAAATTTGAAGGTGTTGAACTTGGCTTCATCTACTGGCTTAGTGAAGTTATCAGCCATTTGTTTGCCTGTGAGGACAAACTCAAGACTGATGTCCTCTCCTTCAACACGCTCTTTAATAAAATGATATTTAATCTCTATGTGTTTAGTCCTACTATGAGACACAGGATTCCTAGCAATAGCGATTGCACTAGAAAAATCACAAAACATTAGAGTTCTACTTAGCTTGAGATTGTAGTCCTGGAGCTGATGCTGGATCTACAGTTGTTGTGCACAACAACTTCCATCTAAGATATATTCTGATTCAGCTGTTGAGATGGCAACACTTGTTTGCTTCTTGTTGCTCCAAAATATAAGTCTTCTTCCTAGAAATTGACAGGAGCCCGATATGCTTTTCCTGTTTTCTCTACAAGCTGCAAAGTCTGCATCTGAATACCCAATTAGTTCAAAATCATTATTTCTAGGGTACCATAGACCAAGATCAGGTGTGCCCTTAAGATAACTCAAAATTCTTTTAGCTGAGAATAATGAGACTCATTATGGCTAGCTTGGTATCTAGCACAAACACATGTAACATACATGATGTCTGACCTAATACAGTTAAGTAGAGGAGGGAGACAATTATATCTCTATACAAGGTTTTATCAACAGATTTCCCAGTCTCATCCTTGTCTATTGACACATTTGACCCCATAGAATTTTTCATTATGGAGACACTATCTATTCCAAACTTTTTAATTAACTTCTTGCTGAACTTAGATTGAGAGATGGATAGTCCATCCTCAGACTGTCTAACTTAAAGGCCCAAGAAGTACTTGAGTTCACCCATTTCATCTCAAATTTCACTTGCATAAGTTTAGCAAACTTCTTGCAGAGGTCATCATCAGTAGACCCAAAAATTATGTCATCTACATAAATTTGGACTAAAATGATCTTACCCTTGACTTTCCTAAAGAATAATGTTTTGTCTATCTTTTTTCCCTTGAGAATTTGTTCTCAATGAGAAAGGTAGACAGAGTTTCATATCATGCTCTAGGGGCTTGCTTCAACCCATATAAAGCATTTCTAAGCTTAAATACATAATCAGGAAAGTTATAGTTAACAAAACATGAGGGTTGCTCAACATAGACCTCCTCTTTTAGGTTACCATTTAGGAAAGCTGACTTTACCTCCATTTGGTAGATCTTAAAACCTTTATGTGCAGCATATGTAAGGAATAGTCTTATTGCTTCCAATTTAGCTACTGGTGCAAAGGTTTGATCAAAGTCAATACATTGCTCTTGTCTGTATTCCTTCGCAACTAGTCTAGTTTTATTTTTTATTATAACATCATTCTCATCTAGATTATTCATATAGATCCACTTGATTTCAATGATGTTATGTCCATGTGGTCTGGGAAGCAGCTTTCAGATCTTGCATCTCTTGAACTGCTTCAGTTCTTCTTGCATAGCCACTATCCAGAATGAATCTATGTTGGCATCTTCAAATCTCTTTGGTTCAACTTGAGACAGAAAACTTGAATACATAGTAATGTTGAAGCTTCTGCTCTTTGTTGTAACACATTGTCTTGCATCACCTATGATTTGATCTCTGGGATGATCCCACAAATGCCTGACAGTAGGTGACATTCTTTCTTCAGCATCATGAACTTCAGTGGCCGGATCCTGTTGATCTACACCCATGTCCTATGAATTTGGATCATCTTCAGGAATGAACACACCATCATCTTCCTCTTGGGCAGTTGGAGGAGTGTTCTTGATGGTCAGATTATTCATCTTCAACTCTATGCCTGCAGTTCTAGAAGAGCTTGGCAGCTCACTGTTAATCATAGATAATTCATCAAACACAACATTGACAAACTCTTCTACAACTTGATTTTTCAAGTTGTAGACTCTATAGGCTTTGTTATGGTTGTTGTACCCAACAAAAATTCTTTCATAGGATTTGGCAGCAAACTTAGTCAAGTAGGACTTCTCATTATTGAGCACAAAACACTTGCTTCCAAAGATCCTGAGATAGACTAGATTTTGTTTTCTGCCTTTCATAATCTCATAAGGAGTCTTCTTGTGAAATTTGTTGATAGAAGCTCTATTCAGGACATGACAAACAGTGTTCACTGCCTCAGCCCAGAAGTACTCTGGGAGAGAAGTGTCACCGAGTAGTGTCCTCCCAGCTTCTATGAAAGTCATGTTTTTCCTCTCAGCAATACCATTTTTCTGGGGTGTTCTTGGAGAAGAAAAATCCTAATAAATCTTTTATTCTTCACAGAACTTTGTCATGCCTTCAGACTGAAATTCAGTACCATGATCACTTTTTATTTTGACCACAAAACTATTCTTTTCATTCTGAATTTGTCTAACAAAGGTCACAAAGATGACAAGGATTTCAGATTTTTTCTTTAGAAAGAAAACTGAAGCAAATATGAAATAGTCATCAACTATCACAAAGTTATAGACTTTTCTACTTAGACTATGAACTGGCATAGGATCAAACAAGTACATATGCAAGAGGTACAAACACCTCTTAAAATCATTGGCCCCAATGCTCTTAAATGATGTTTTTGTCTGCTTGCCCTTTTGTCATGCAGAGCAAATGCCCTTTTTGGGGCATCTTAGATTGTGTCCAATTCTGACTAGCCCCTCACTGAAGAGCCTGCAAATTGTCTTGTAGTTCAAGTGAGCAAGCCTCTTGTGGCATTGCACACAATAAGAGACTTTCTCATTTGCTACCAGACATACTGGTGAGTCTGTAATTAAACATAAGAAGTTTAAACAATAAATATTTTCACTCATGTTGTCTGTCAAAATGACCTCTTGGTCACTTGACATCTTGATTAGACACTCATCCTTATGAAAGACAATGACATAGTCAATATCACATAGTTAGCTTATGCTAATCAGATTGTGCTGCAATCCTTCCACATAAGCTACCTTTGTGATGGAGAATGGCATTGATGATCATACTATAGCCCTTGGTAACTCCTTCGTCTGAACCTCCAAAGATCACCTTAGGTTCATTCCTCACTGGAGTATAATCCTTAAGGTGACTCCTTGTTCCAGTCATATGTCTGTAACATCCACTGTCCAAGTACCATATTGACATGGTATGGGTACTAGGAATACCCTGCAAACACAGATTAGTTTACCTTAGGAACCCAAAAAGGATTGGGTCTTTGCTTCATGTTAGCTTGAAGATGCACATGTCTACCTGTAGCAGCTCTGACAGGAAGACTCACCCTTGCCCTTGGCACACTAGGGTTGTGTCAACAGTGTATGAGAAAGTGACCAAGTTTACCACAGCACCAACACTTATGAATATTGTATCTCCTCTTATGAACAGCCTTTGAAGAGTGCAAACTATCAATAGTTGTCTGTTCAGAGGGGAGAACAGCAGCCTTCTTCTTGTTTCTTTCAGCAAGAATTTGAGTAAAGGTGAGTCTGTCACTAGATGTACTTGGCTTACTCTGAGTTTCATCAAAAGTAGTCTTCTTTGCAGTTGATATGTTGTTGATGGCATCAGAGACAACCAAGTGAGGCTTACTGACTGACTTACCCTTAGTCAAGGTTTTTGCTGAAGGAGCATGAGAATAGGCCACTGCCTTATCCTTGAGTGTGGGGGCTGGAGCACCAAATACAAATGGTTCATAATGGGTCATTTGGATTTCCTCATGGGGAGCCTTCAGTGCACTCAAACTCATGTCCTTTTTCCTTCCATTGTAAGATACCCTTGTATTCTTACAAGAAAAATTCTCATTCTTCCAGTGACCATACATGTTGTCCAGGTCATACAAGTTGGAAGGGAGGATTACCTTGTGAAAGGTGGTCTGAGGCACTACAGGAACTTTGTCTTTCCCTTTGGAATGGGTAGTTCTAGAGTTCCACTTGAGCCGTAAACCTCTCTTATCCTTTTGAGAGGTGAAGGAGTCAATCAGTGGCAACACAGTTTTGGGCTTAGAGAATTCAGCCACAATCTTTCTCTCCTTGAGAAGCTTCTCTTCAAGATCCATGATGATCTTGTTCTTCTGGCTGATGACCCCAATTTGGATAAATGAGATTGTCTTAAGTTGGCTAACTTCCCTCCTCATCTGAGCTAGCAAGGGTGCTGAATCAGACTGTAGGGAAGCAAGCAGCTTGCTGAATATTGACAAATATTGTGTTCTTCTTCAGAGTATCCAGAATTGCACCATACTTGTCAATTAATTAATTGACATCATCTTCAGAATCTGATCCATCATCCCCACTGTAGGAAGTGGATGCTTTAGAGTCTGAGCCAGACTCATAGACAGAGGAAAAGCTAGGGATAGAGTGTACCTCATCAGGAATAGAATTGTCCTGATTATCTTCTGATACGCCCATCAGACTGAACTCCTCATCCTCTTCAAAATCACTGTCAACAGAGGACAGTGAGGGCCTTATACCAAATGGGGTAGCTAGATGATCGGCCCCTTCTTCAATGGACATGAGACTAATGTAGGCCTCGTCTTCATCTGATTCTGAAGACTCAGAATCACTGTCTGATAGGCTGACTTTCTTCTTGGCCAAGAATCACTTTTCAGTCTCCTTGTCCTTGTGATGTTTTTTTGCCTTCAGACTTCATGTGCTCCTTCCTCTTAACTGGACAGTCAACAATGACATGTCCACTACTGTTACAACAGTAGCAAACATTAGTCTTAACATATTTTTTCTGCTTGGAGTCATACAGTTCCCAAAAGGGATCATTTCTGGATTTGTCCTTGCTGGAATAAGGCTTCTTTGCGGTTAAGCTTGAAGAGCCTTTGTTCTTCCATTGTTTCCTTTTGTTTAGCATCTTCTTGAACTGTTTTAAGAACAGTGTCAGTTCTCCATCAGACAGTTCATTCCCAGAGGAGCTGGGATCTAAACTCTCAGACTCTGCAGCTCTCCTTGGTGGAGAGGGAGTCTTTTCCCTGCTACTTCTTGTGGCTTCAGTTCTGAAGGCCAGAGTTTTCTCTTTGTTCAGAGATCTGGCAGCATTCTCTTCAGCCTTCCTCGAGTTTAGCTGCATCTCATGGGATAGCAGCTTCCCAAACAAGTTCTGAGGCAATGTGTTTGTCAAGTTGTCAACCTCTCTGATGACACAGATCTTGATATCTCATTCCTTGTTTAGGGATCTCAAGAAATGTCATTCAGCTCATAGTTAGTGAACTGTCTGTCATAAGTGATCAGAGTGTTCACTATTATGAAGAATTTTTCATAGCATTCAGCTATGAAATCTTTCTTTCCTTGTTTGAAGGCCTCATATTACTGATTTAGGACGGATTTCCAATCATCTCTCACTTCCTCTATCCCTTCCATATAAACTTTAAGAGAATCTCACATCTATTTCAAAGTTTTGCAATGGACCAAGTTCTGGAAAGTGTATTTATCTATTATACTGACAATGATGTTTTGAGCTTTTTTATCTACGATTGTCAAGATGGCTTCATCCTTAGTCATTTCAGTGTACTTCTTTGGAGTCTGGACATTGACATCTAAGACAGAGACCTTCATGGGAATGAAGGGTCACTCTTGTACTGTGATGAATATCCTAGGGTCTGAGGCTTCCATGAACAGTTTTAACCTTTCTTTCCAAATCCCAAAATTTTCTTTTCTGCAAATAGGGAGCTTCATGGTGCTCAACTTCTTATGGTTCTCACCTAAACTCATAGGGATTATCTTCAGCTACTCTTGGAGATCTGTTCAGATTGCTGAGTCCTTTTTGAACACTTCAATTTGATACCACTTGAAAGCCTTTGTTTCAAAAGTAGTTATACACCTAGAGGGAGGGGTGAATAGGTTTTTAGCTTTTTTGAACAACCTTTTTGATTTGGTGTGTTGAGAGTTAGACGATTGTGTTAGTATTCAAGAAAGAGAACAACACACCATAATTTATAGTGGTTTCCCAAGGTATAGGTACATCCATTTTCCCTCCCACCTTTCTAACAGTGTGTAAGACAAAACAATCTTATCCAAACTCAGCTCAAAGAGCTCACAACACAGATCCCTCAGGATCTCTCAGACTTCCTCCAAGCCCTACCTCAGGCCAAGGCCCTACCCACTTAGAGTAAACTTTACTGCTACAGCTCAGTGAACCCTAGATCACCTACAGCAGGCTTAACAAGAAGCCCTACAACTCAGGTTAGAATAATAGCCCTATAATCAGAGAGAATCACTCTCCTACCTCAGATCTGACTCAGATCCTATCTCAGCCACACAGGCCCTACCTCAGATTCTCAATATAATCCTACCACTCGGCTTTTAAATGTCAGACTTGCAGCTCAAGTCTGCAAAGATCCTACAGAATGAGTAAGTATTTGATGATGACTGACTCCAGAGAAATGATTCTCTAAGTCTTCTTTCTGAACTAAGTAGACTCAGCCCTAACTTCTTCACAGAATCAAGAAAGTAGATCTTCAGAAATTTTTTGCTTGTGCTGAGAAGACAACTGCAGAGCACTGTTTCATCAAGTCTTTGATGTAGTAGTGTTGAGTACAATGATCTTGAAGATGAACAGCAACTTAAGTTTGTTCTGCTTCTTCTTACTCAGTAAAAGAGATTTCTAATCTTGTTGTTGAAGACAGAATGATTCTTCAGTTCTTTGTTTCTTCAACTAGTCAACTTCTGTCTGTGATTCACAGACTTACTGTTAAAAATGAGTTCTGGAAATCTTCTGCTTAGTCGAGAGGAAGAAGATGAACAAAAAGCCTTTCTTTTTATTTCTAAGAAAAGTTCCTCTTATTACTCGTCATCCAACGGCTCTTTGTGTGGTATGGACTAGCCGGAATAGGCAACTGTAATATATATTTGCATTTATTACTGTACTAAAGACATACGGCGCATTTTGTCAAATAGCACGTAATTCCCGCAACATTTGAATTATTGATGACGTCAGCATGTTCCGGCGCTTGTGGACTTTGTAATTTCCAGACAATCTGCATAGGCATTGAGTGAGGCCTTGTCATTCGACGATGAAATAGTTAGCAGAAAATTTGCATCTTAAGGCTTTTAGTGAACCTTCATCACTTAACGCATTTGACTTTTACAATCTAACTGTTAAGGCGTTGAGTGAGCCTTCATCACTTAACGCATCTGGACTTGGTAGAATTTTCCTTTATGAAGGCGTTGAGTGAAGCTTCTACACTCAACGCCTCTTGACTTTGCCTGACTTCTTGATGAGGCGTTGAGTGGCCCGTCATCACTCAACGCTTATATACTTAAATAGAAATCATGTTGAGTAGGCGTTGAGTGAACTGTCTTCACTCAAAGCTTCTATCCTTAGAAAGATTTCTAGTCAGCAACACTGCGGCTTTGAGTGCATGGTGTTCTGTCAACGCTTTTACCCTTCTGGCGTGGAGTCAACGCTTCAGGACTTAGCCTATTTTTTGCTTGTTCAACAACCTGTCTTGATGACAACTATCATTGTGACCCTGACAACCTGTCAAATCAGTGCAACATAATACAACCTGCATACAATAAACTTTGAGCATATATTAAATGCATTCATGTATATACCATTGACCTGTGGACCTTCTTCAAATATAGGACATTGTGATCAATGGACCAACAACTGGGATAATGAATTTCTACCAAAGTGGTAGGAGAGTGGATGTACCCAGATTTTAAGAAACCACTATAATTTTGTGTTTTTCGTATTTGTGTTTTTTGTAATTGTTTTGTTGTGTTGGGCTTCTACTTACTATAATACTATTCTGGGTAACTTCTTGTGAATGCAAAATCCGAGCTAAGATTAAAATCAGTAACTTGTTTTAAATCAAACTTTTAAATCTCTATTCACCCCCCCCCCCCTTAGAGAATTCTCAGAGGATTTACAAAACTGTTCAGGCGTTCAATTGGTATGAGAGTTAGGTAGATCAAATAAACGTTAACATCTTGATCAAAAAATATGAAAAGTTAGATAGTTATAATGACACATTATTATAGAAATTTATTTTCAAAATGACATCAATTAACTTTAAAAGTTTTGAATACACAGCCTCCAGTGTGTAACTTAGAGAAGTTTATACTCTGTAAAGCTAAAATTAAATTATACATGAATTTTATTGATGACGGTATCTTTGATTCTATTCTTATAGAACCACTTATGCCCTTCAAGAGAGATGTCAGTGGAAACACAACAAAAGAACCTGTTCCAAGATCTAAATGGACTAAAGAAGAAAAGAGAGTAAAGCTTTGCGATGCAAAGGCAATGGACATCCTAGTCTTAATAATGAATGATGAAATATTCCAGAAATTGGCTGATTGCCAGTCAGCCAAAAAAATTTGGAAGTCATTATTCAGGATTGTAGATGTTCTGATGAAAGAAAAGACAAAAAGATCCATCCTTATATCCCAGTATGAGAAATTTCAGAAAAAAACTGAGGAAACTGTTGCTGAAATGTATGAGATATTCAACATAATTGTGAGTGAACTTAAGGGACTGGACAAGGAAAATTTACTCACAGAGATAAATGATAAATTTCTCATGTGCTTCCCAAGTACATGAGACTAAAGGATCTGGTCCATTAGAGAGTCCAGATGGCACAAGGAAATCACTATTGATGCTCTGTTAGGCACCTCAAGTTCTATAAACTTCTCTTGAATAGTACAGCTAAATTGAAAGTAAAGGTCAAAATCTCTGCCACTAGAGAGAAGCCCATTGCACTGAGGCAGATGATGAAGAGTCTTCAACCTCTGAAGAAGAGATGTTTAATCTCTTAGCTAGAAAATTCATAAGGTGGATCAAGACAAAAGACTCTAGAACAAGAAAAATGTGCAACAACAAGCGCAAATTTGACAAAACCCCGAACAATAAGGTCATCTGCTTTTCTAGCAGGAAGCCAGGCCACATTACTCCTGACTGTCAAGAAAATAAGAAGAAAAAGTCAAGCAAGGAGTACAAGAAACAATCCTCCAAGAAGAAGTACAAGAAGAAGGGAAGAGGTTTCATTGCAAAAACCTGGAGAGACTCTAACTCAGAGTCAAATTCATTCTCCAGAGAGTGAAGATGAAGTTGTTGTTGAAGAAGTCCAATTGATGGCTTTGGAAGACTATTCAGAAGATAAAGAAGATCAAGTATCCTACTTTGATGATATTAATTTTTCTTCTAATAATTTTAAAGAATGCTTTAAGAATTTTTACAAAAATCAATTAGAAGAAAAAAAACAAATCAAACAACTCAGAAAAAAATTAGAGGAATTGAGAAATGAAAATCACTATTATGTGAATTAAAAATTTAGAGTTCAACTAGATAGAATAGAGAAACAAATAAATGAACAAATTTAAGAAAATAAAATTTTAAAGGATAAGCTATCAAAGGAACTAGAGCCTTTGAAGACTCCTTAAATGAAAGGAGACAATAACTCAAAAAAATAACTGAGAATCTCACTATGAGGTTCAATCACTTAGGTTTGGGTGCTAATCCAACTAACTCAGGTAAAGTATCCAGCACACCTGCATGAAAAAACTCATTAACCTTTGTTAAACCTTGTAACAACCCTCAAAATAAAAAGATAAAAAAAGAGGATTTTTTTTGGTTTAATTTTAAGTTCAATGGCAATTTTGTAACTACAAAAAAATTTTCCCTCTTATTCATAGCCGAGTCAGCCTTCTCCCCGATCATTTTAATCCTTCGGCCCAGGGTTTCTCCCAATCCCGCCTCCTATTTCCGCCGGCTCCCGTCTCCTGCTGCTCCAGCATCCGGCGTGCCTCGCCGTTTCTGCCGCTCAATTCCACCTCCTCCTGCTCTCCCTCAGGCGATGAGATCTTTTTCCCCCAAGCAGCCAGTGGAAGCGGATTCCTCTTGCTTCTCCTCCAATTTTCCTTTGCTCGGCAGTCCTCTGCATCCTTCTTCCTCCTCTGCCGACAACAGTAACCCCTCCTCCAAGTCTGACACCGCTTCTTCCTCCTCCAATAGGGTCGGCAGCTTCAAGCCTTTCCCTCCCCCTACTCAGGCCAGCAGCCTCAACCTCCTCTCTTGAGGCTGAGGGTTCCTCCTCTGCAAGGGCCAGCCGCATGCTGCTCTTCACCTAGGGCCAGCAGTTCTCCCTTCTCCCTCCTCTCCATGGGCCGACAACCCCCTCTCCTCCTTGGGCTCTAATTTCTCTAGGAGTTTTGCTCAAATCCTTCTCCACTCAAATTTTGGGCTCAGATTTGACTCCTATTGGTGAGATTCTCCCTCCAAAATCTCATATTCAGTTTTTCTTGCATCCTTTACAATTTTTGGCTCCAATATTGTGTACAACTATTGAATCATGATTTTTCTTTCTGCATATAATCGTCTAACTGTCGTTGTGTAATTGTGATTTTCGGTGCCGCTCCTCGAAGCTATCAATATGATCGTTCAAATTTCTCTCCGATTTAGGGTGTCTCCTAGCCCAGCGCCGTCAGGTCTTCGTTTCCACGTGGTACTCTCTTCTCCCCTCACTTTTGAGAGAGGTAAATCTCTTAACTCACTCTTGATCAAGTTGTGCGATGAATCATGTCTGTGATAGCATTAAAATTTCTTTTATGTCAAATGTCATCTATGGTGGTGCTTGAGCTGGTTTAAATAAGTTTCTCGGTTTTTCTTGTGTCGCTTAGTCATCGTCAGTTTCAGTCTCAACTTAAGGCAAGTAGAGATCTCTGTCTCTTGTAAACATTGAACTTAAATTACTTTGACTTTATTTGTTTAAGCGTTTTCAGCCAACGTTTCCGACAAACGCTACCGGACAGCGGCTAACCAAATGGGGCGGCGTCTCCGTTTGCGCCCGCAACAAGGAGGAAAAGACCCTCCTCCGCTCCGTTTCGATCCCCACCTCCCCTCTTCCGGTCCCAAAGCTCCCTTTCTAGCCGTCGGCTGCTCCCACCACCGCCTAATCAAACGAAGTTTTTCTCTGTTCTTATAATTATATGAATTCACCATTGATTATTTGTTGCGTCAAATAAGTTTAGATCTTGAATGCTTAATTTGACTTGTTGGTAGTTTGAGATTTCACGTGTTTTAATAACACGATTTGTGAATGTGAATGATAGTTATTTTGATATTCACTTAGTTGAATTGCGTCACATTTGATGGATAATTGGAAGACGGGTTAGTGAATGAAAGTGATTTTAATTGGATTTCCAATTAGATGAATTGCGTCTCATTTAATAGACAAATAAAAGACTAGTAGATATTTTTGAGCATGGACATTAACTGTTATAACGATAAATATTAAGATTTTTTGTTATCAAAAAGATGAATTGTGTTTGATATAAAATATTTGGATCGTGCACATGTTTACTTATAAGATAATAGTGTCATGGAAAGAATACTTGGTATCCTAGAAAATGCTGCATAATAATCTTATCACTCGTGAATACCTGAAACCGCAAAAATATAAAATCTTCTATCAAGTTTCTTTTGTGTCATCGAATCATGTTTCTAATGCATGTCTGGTTGCAAGACTTGAATAAAATTTATTTCATAATCTGATGTTTATCTTTACCGTGAATCCGTTCCTATTAGAATTACCAAACTATGGATCTATCAATCCATTAATATCATAAGCAATCATTGAAAGCTAGCATTTAATTGGTGCAACTCTTTGCTTGCATAGTCACGACAAGCAGGATTTTTTTCTAATAAGACTTGCACTTGAACTTGAGTGCGAACCTTGTGCACCCACTAAAAACACTCACACACTTCATTGATTACAGCTTATGATATTACTTGAACAATTATGTGTTATGCTCCTAAGTATACTAATACTTCTAGTTATTTCTGCTTGATTCGTTTACTTGTTTGTCTTGTTAACTTTGTTTCATGAAAACTGGTACATATGCATTTCTATTTCCCTTATTAGTTATGTACTTTACATTGCTTATGTAATCAATATTCTGAGTCTTTTCCTTCTTGTTTTGGATTTCCCTTAGCGTTCGTGTTTGTGCCGCCTGCTTCCTGAGCACGATCTGTGCCAAGGTTCAAGTTCTGTGTTTACGTTTCATTTCTTTTACTGTCAGACATTTCTTTACGTAATAAATATGGTCAGTAAATTATGTACAACTGCTAGGTTAAATAATATATGATCTAGAATTTAACATTTATTTGCATGTTCATTTCTCTAAGTTTGTCATGACATGAAAATTTTATTTGAACTTTTATCATGAGATTTATTAAAATATAAATAGATTTAATTTTCACAGTCATATTTTAAAACTTCCGCATAAAAAACAATATATTTTTACTCAAAAGTAATCATTTTAAACTAATTATCAGTATCTCTGCTCCCGCTTTACAGACATTGATTTTCTTTTCGCCCATCTCTGTGACATCACGACCAGCCCGAAGCGCAGTCTCACTTTTGTTTAGACGGGTCGTGACAAACCTAAAGAAACACAACCAATAATAATTATAGATGATAATGACCCTGAGAAGATCACTGTCTTTAACGGGTTAGCACACCTAAAAATAAGTGCATTTTGGGAAAGAAACCAATAAAAAATAAAGTTTCAGAATATATAAATTTGGCGCACTTGGAAGACGCGCCGACTTCATCTCGACGCAACTCTGCCTATACGTCAAGCTATACTCAACGCAAACATGAATTTGCATCGATATCATATCGACACAACCCCTTATATGCGTCGACATAATATCGACGCAACCAGAAAGTTGCGTCGTGTTCTAGTCGAAGCAACCTTAAAGTGCTGAATTTTAGTAGGTTTAGTACTACTATGTTTCCTGATTATCATTCATATAAATATGAATCTGATAATTGTTTCAAAAAAGGACAAGATGTTAGAAGTTGTTGATTTAACAGACTAACACTCTTTCAGCAAAGGGATATCATGAAAAACCTTCTATTACTTCCATCACCCCATATAATGGTAAAAGAAGCAATGAATCCAAGATAACCTAGGTCCCAACTAAATTTTAAATTGCTTGTGCAGGTTGAATGTCATAGGACAATCTGACTGAAGAGAAACATCAGATTATGAAATAAACTTTACTCAAGTCTTATTAAACATCAGATTATGAGGATAAGATTACTATGCAACAATCCTTCTTGTCGTGATTATGTCCAAGATGACTTGGGCTAGACTTTTCTTATCCTCATGGCTCCAAAGAAAAACTCGGGATTTAATGTAACAACCATTAAAACATTAATGTAACAACCATTAAAACACACAAAAAGGGGAAATAAAAACAATTAAAACCAATGGCAAACTTGTAATATTTTTGTAGGGTTTTCCCCCTTCTAATATTGAGCCTGGGCCAGTCCCCCCCCCCCCCTTATTTCTTCTGCAAGCCGCTTCTCCCGATTTCCGCAAGCCCCCACTCCCGCTTCCGCAAGTCCCGACTTGTACTTATACTTGAGTGTGAACCATGTGTACTCACTATAAACACCTACTCATTTTTGTGATTACAGCTTATGTCGTTGCTTGAACTATTGTATGTTATACTCCAAAGTAGGCTAATAAAATTTTGGATATCTCTGCTTGACTCAGTTACTTATCTTATTAGCTTTGCCTCAGGATAAATTTGGTACATATATAATAGATTCTCAAACTCGTATTATATTTTACTTGCTCACTTATTATTTCGATATTTTTAGACATTTTCCTTCTGTTTTGGAATTTGCCTCAGCGTTCGTGACTACGTCGCATGCTACCTGAGCCCGAACTGTGTCAAGATTCTGGATTCTTGGAGGTTTACTTTGTTGTTATTTCGTCAGGTTCTATGCATTTTGTTTTGTGTACTGTTGGGTTTGATTATTAAGCAATAGTTATGATCAGCTACTTTTTTTGTGTCATGGACAACTGTTAGACTATTACGTACGTACTGGAAATTTAATATTAATTTCATGTTCATCTATTTGATTTATTACATTTACATTTTGTACGAGCACTGTGTGGCTTGAGAGTTTATTAAAATGCATGTGTAACAACTTTACATTAAAACTTCCGCATATAAAACAAACTAGTATTTCTAAAATTAGTTATTTTAAATCAAATATTATAATTTCAACTCCCGCCTAACAGATATGGAATTTCCTTCGCACACGCCTGTGGCATCTGTAACATCCTAATTTTTGATGCAAAATTTATTTTAAATTGTAGGGCCGAGTCGCGACGAATTTTGATCGAAGCAGCGCGTCGTCAAGGTATAATGTTACTTTGCCTTTTGTTAGCGTCCGTTAGTTTGTTAAGTGCGCTAATAATAGTGCGTAACGCATGTTATTTTAAAATCGACGCGCGCGACGTTTTCAGTTAGTATTCAAAGTATTAGAGTGGAAATGGTGTGCCAATAGTTTCTTCCCCCACACTCTCCTCTTTGTGGTTATGAAGAAAACCGCTGCAGCCCGATTAAAATCCCGCACCCCCTCTTGTTTTTTTAGGGATTTAGCCGCTTACAGCAAACCGCAATACCAATTTTTCGCCCCTCCCGATTCGTCTCTTCCCGCACGCGACGACGCCGTCTGAGCCCGACGCCTCACCTGCCTTGGTTGAAGGCCCTCCTCCTCGCTCCAGAACCCGTCGTCGGCGCCTTCTCTTCCCTCGTCCGCAGGGCCGACGCTTTCTCTTCCCGTTCCTGTGCAATAGGAGGATCAATCTCCTCTCCAACCGGTGCAGGTCAAGTGCAAGGTCAACTTCTGTTTCCGGTGAGTCGATTTCTCCCTTATCTCCATTCCTTCATGAAAATTAGTTGTTTTGGAAATTAACCTAGACTAAGGTTTCGTTCCCTTGTGCCCAAATTAGGATTGGAGATTCTAAATCCTCCGAAAATTTCGTGTAGGGCGTTTGGAAAGCCTTGGATTGCCCACGTAAAGGTGATATTTGGGTTTAGCACGTGTATTTCGAAACCTTAGGTATTTTGGAATTTTTCCACCGGAAAACCCTAAAGGGAAAATAACGAAATAAGGGTATACCCTGAATTACAGGTCGTTGGTGGGTTCGAAGCAGCATTCTGAAATTTCGTAGCAGTCGGATTTCCTTCGGAAAAGCAAATGTCGTCGCGCCGAGTGTACGAGCGCCGCACCACCTCGGTAAGGAAATTCTAATTTCTTTTAGTTAGACATATCAAGTAATTATATTTTTATACGCATGAGTAGGTTTCTTAAAAGCATCATAACCATGCATATAAAAGTGTGGCAGTGGGAAAATAATTGTGGAAACGCGTAGGATAACGCCCTTTTCCATAACCACGTTAGTAAAGTCATGAACAGTTATTTAGGTACGAAACTTTACCCATGTACGTAAGTTTGGAGATTGTCCAACCAACGGCGAGAAGGCCCCTTCAAGTCGACCATGAGAAAGTCGATGGTCGCTGAGTAGTACACCAGAAAAGATATCCCGTGCAGAGTAGCGTCAGACCAAAAAGGTCAGTGAGCACACAAATCTTTTCGTGCTAGGTAGAGGCGCACTACCTTTCTCATAAGCCATATGGTATCTTGTGAGCAGTACAATCTTAGGAGTTTACTTCCCTTTAAGACAGTTAGTAGATTCGAGACCGTGTCCGCGCGACACTAGAACATATGAGTTCGTCAGATGGTCTCGGGTCGTCAGTTTCAGTTGCTCGTTAGGAGCTACTCTGCCTAGAGCCTTCCTAGTAGATGAGCAGGTTAGAAGTCACATAGAACTCAAGTATAGACCTGTCGTGAGTCAGTACACTAGTTAGTGAACGTCAGGATTTGGGTAAATAAACGGAAAGTCATGAATATAAAACTAATAGTTGTGTTGACCAGGAAGTATAGAAAAAGCATGCATAACATATAGCATAAAATGTTTTCATTGCACGAGACTATTTTTAAAGGCATGCATTCATGTATAAATCTGTTTTAGTGTCACTAAGGGAATTGTTTTTCTTTACTCTGACCCCTTGTGGGAAATGTTTTTTAAGGTGACCCAGGTGAGAAACTACGCGTACGATGAGCGTTATGGTGGTGTCAGTCAATAGTGTTTTACCCTTCAGTTTTCTACTTCCAGTATACTCTTGTAAATGTGGTTAATGTAACTTATTAATGTTTTATCTAATTTGTATCAGACTATTAATGTTAAACAGATTTTTAGTTAATTCAATTCTATTCATGTTAGTGGCTCTGTGAATCCAGTATGAGGTATGTGTTTACCCTTAGCTTATTTTCCTAGTTTCTGCTGAAAGTTTTAAATTTCTTAGTAGATATTTCTTTTAACTATTACATATTAGTTTTAATATTGTTTCCTAGTATCTTTATATCGCTGACCCGGCCGGACGGCTGATTTCTGAAATACTGGGAAGGGGTGTTACAAATTGGTATCAGAGGGAGGTTTAGAATCCGTGGACCCTAGAAAGAATTCACAGAGCCATAGGATTGTGTAAGAGTAAACTCTGGTTAGTAGAGTATTTTAAGTGGCGTTTAAGTCCTAGTTTTCGCTAGAGTACGAAATAAAATTTGCTAAGCCAGATTTCTCGGATGCTTGATAAATAATTAGATTTCTTTTGTATGTTCAATCAGGCACCACGAGTAAGTGAACAAGGTGAATCTTCACGTCAGGACCCGATTCCTAATGCGACCATGGGAGACGCTACCGTGCCACAGGTACCACAAGTTCCAGCAGCTCCAGAAGGAACAGACATAGCGTCTCAGATTGCCAAGGCGGTCACTGTTGCCTTGATGGAGTTTCAGAGAGGACTGGCTGCAGGGTTTCCAGCTCCAGTACAAGTACCAGTCCCTGCACCAGCTCCTGCCCCAGTACCGGTGGAGATGACCCTGGAGCGCTATTTGAGAAATTTTAGAGAACTTCAGCCTTCGAACTACAGTGGGGATGAGACCCCAATGGACACAGATGATTGGATAGCAAACACCAGAGACCTGCTGAATGTTTTGGAGTGCCCAGAGAACAAGAAGGTTCCTTTGGCTGCTTTCCTCCTTCGAGGTGAGGCGAAAGTCTGGTGGGACAAGTACCGGGCAGATGATCCTGCAGGTAATGCGAAATGAAATTTCCTCATATTTTAGGAAGTGATGCGTTTCATTTTAAATTGTATGACCATATGTTTGGCCAGGTCATACATCAGACATGTTTACTTGGGGCGAGTTCTCTAGAGCCCTTGCAAGTTGGTTTGTGCCTCCTTCCGCACGACGAGGTCTTCAGGAGAAGTATCTTAGGTTTTTCCAGGGGGACAGGACAGTTTCTGAGTACGAGCGAGAGCTTACTCATCTGGCTCGATATGCGGGCGTGATGCAGGGAGATCAGACTAAGAGGTGCAGTCGCTTTGTGGATGGCTTGCATGACTCGCTGAGGCAACCGCTGATGACTATGGTCAACGCTGATTACAGGAGCTTAGTGGATACAGCTCGCAGGCTGGAGGCTGATCAGCAGAAAGTTCAGAAGCGGAGTAGTTTTCGTGCGAAGCGATCTCAGAATTTGCATCAGCCGCAGCAGAGCAGGAATGATCAAGGGAAGAACTGGAACAAGAAGCCGAAGCCTGAGGCTAAAAAGAGTGGTCAATCTGGTGGCAGGAGCAAGGACTACCCTACATGTCTCAAGTGTCAGCGTCGCCATACAGGAGAGTGTTTGGCCAGCGCAGGCGTATGCTACAAATGTCGACAACCTGGACATATAGCTCGCTTTTGTCAGGAAGTTGGTGCAAATCAGGTAATCAAAATCTTGTTGTTTATATTACATTTATGTAATTTCAGTAGATGTTAAATATAATTTGTTCCTGCAGTCGAAGTATGAGGTTGGTAGCTCTAGCAGGGTAGATAAGGGCAAGGCGTTGATGATCACTAATGGGAGACCACAGCAGGGTCGAGACTTAGTGCAACCCAGAGCTTATGAGCTTAGTCAGCAGGAGGCGAAGGATCATGAGGATGTAGTGACTGGTAAGTGCTCTATTTTACTTAACAAGTTTATTCAAATCCTCCGTAGTGACACATTTATAATCATCCTTCATAATTCATTCATGTAGGCATCCTTATGATTAGTAATCTACCCTCTAAGATTCTGTTTGATACGAGTGCCTCGCAATCGTTTATCGCGGAATCTCTAGTGCGTAAGTTGGGTTTAAAAGTCTTCCCAGAGTCAGTACCGCTGGAAGTTATGATGTCGAATGGATCCCTTCTGCAGACCAGAGACAAGTGCAGGGTACCAGTGCAGTTTGGTGATACTGAGATTATCGTGGAAGCTTTGCAGCTACCTATAGCAGGATTTGACTTGATCTTTGGAATGGACTGGCTTTCAGCAGTCAACGTCAGGATTGACTGTAGGGCGAAGCAGATTCAGTTCGATGGCCCCAACCAGACATCTTTCTCTTTTCAGGGATTGAAGGGAGTAGTGAAGATGATCATATCTGCAGTTCAAGCGAGAAGGTGCATCAGTAAAGGTTGTGAAACCTTCGTAGTATTGATGAGCGCGGAGTCTAAGACTGACTTGACTGAGGTGCCAGTGGTGCAGAAGTTTCCCAATGTTTTCCCGGAAGAGCTCTCTGGTGCCCCTCCAGATAGAGAGATTGAGTTCCCGATAGACTTGCAGCCTAGGGCTACACCGGTAGCCAAATCTCCCTATCGGATGGCTCCAAGGGAGCTAGCAGAGTTGAAGAGTCAGTTGCAGGAGCTGCTTGATTTGGATTTTATACGCCCCAGTACTTCGCCTTTGAGTGCCCCAGTATTGTTCATGAAGAGAAGGATGGTAGTCTGAGACTGTGCTTAGATTACCGTGAATTGAACAAGCTGACCGTAAAGAACAAGTACCCGATTCCCAGGATTGATGATTTGTTCGACCAATTGGTGGGAGCGAGCACCCTTTCCAAGTTAGATCTGAGGTCGGGCTATCATAAGTTAAGGATTCGTGACGTGGATATTCAGAAGACGGCTTTTAGTACTAGATATGGACACTTCGAGTTCGTGGTCATGTCGTTCGGGCTGACCAATGCTCCTTCAGTGTTTATGGACTTGATGAACAGGGTATTCCGGGAGTACTTGGATCGTTTTGTCATCGTCTTCATAGATGATATCTTGGTATTCTCTAAGAGTACAGAAGATCATGCAGCACACCTCAGGATTGTTTTGAGCACACTCAGGAAGAACCAGTTGTATGCTAAGTTTTCAAAGTGTGAGTTTTGGCTTTCAGAAATTGCATTCTTAGGCCACATCATCAGTCAGAAAGGAGTAAGTGTTGATCCGAAAAAAATATAGGCTATTAAGAATTGGCCAAGACCGACGACAGTTTCAGAGGTTCGCAGCTTTTTGGGTCTTGCTGGATAATACAGGAGATTCATCAAGGATTTCTCAAAGATAGCCTTACCACTGACTTCCCTCACTAGGAAGGGAAAGGGTTTGGTTTGGACAGTTGAGTGTGAGTTGGCTTTTGAGGACTTGAAGGACAGGTTGATGACCGCACCGATTTTGAGTTTACCTTCAGGGCCTGACGGGTTTCAGATTTATAGCGATGCTTCAGGTCAGGGTTTGGGCTGTGTCCACATGCAGCATGGTAAGGTCGTAGCCTATGCCTCCAGACAGTTAAAGGTTCATGAGAGGAACTATCCCGTGCATGACTTGGAGCTTGCAGCAGTGATTCATGCTCTAAAGATTTGGAGGCACTATCTCTATGGAGTGCGTTGCGAGATCTTCACTGATCATAAGAGGCTCAAGTATATCTTTGATCAGCGAGAGCTCAATTTGAGGCAGCGTAGATAGTTAGAGTTTCTATCAGACTACGATGTAGACATTCAGTACCACCCAGGAAAGGCGAACGTGGTAGCTGATGCCCTTAGCCGGAGAGGTTCGTGTTCTTTCCTTCTCACTCAGCAGAAGGAGTTAGTGCGAGAACTGGAGAGACTGGACATAATCATTGTGCCCCGTTGTAGTTTTGGTTCTGCAAGGTTGAGTTGGATGGAGATTACTTGCGACATTAGAGATAGAATCAGGACAGCTCTACCGATGGATCCAAAGATGGCAGAGATTTGGATCTCAGTGCAGTCAGGCCAGAAAGAGAGGTTCTCTATTCAGGATGATTTATTATTGCATGATGGCAGAGTGTGTATCCCAGATGTTAGTCACCTTCGTGAGGACATTCTTTTTGAGGCACATAATTCCAGATATTCCATACATCCTGGTAGCACGAAGATGTATGCAGATCTTAAGAAAGTAGTCTGGTGGCCAGGTTTGAAGAGTGATGTTGCAGATTATGTAGGGAAGTGCGAGACATGCAAGTTGGTTAAGGCCGAGTGTCAAAGGCCTGGAGGCAAGTTGCACCCACTTCCCATTCCCGAGTGGACTTTTGAGGATATATCCATGAACTTCATTCATGGTTTGTCGAGATCGCAGAGTGGGAATGATTCTGTGTGGGTTATAGTTGATCGACTTTCTAAGGTCACCCATTTCATTCCTCTTAGGAAGACAGATCAAGGTCCGAAGCTGACACAGTTATACGTAGACGAGATAGTTCGACTTCACGGTGTTCCCAAGACTATAGTTTCAGACCGAGATGACAGATTTACCTCCAGGGAGTGGCGTTAAGTACAGGAGCGGTTGGGTACCAGATTACATTTCAACACCGCTTTCCATCCCCAGACCGATGGACAGACTGAGCGCACAAATAAGACTTTGGAGGATCTGCTACGCATGTGCATGTTAGACTTTGGAGGAAAGTGGGAGAAGTATATTACTCTTGTGGAGTTCTCCTACAACAACAGTTTTCAGACAAGTATTGGGATGGCACCGTTCGAGACACTCTATGGTAGACGTTGTCGGACACCGTTATGTTGGGCTGAGAGTGAGGAAAGATCTTCTATCAGGGAGTCATGGATTGATAAGACCACTGACAGGATCAAGCTCATTCAGGAGCGTATGAAGACAGCTCAGGATCGTCATACCAAGTATCATGATCAGAAGCACAAGTCAGTAGAGTTCAGTGTTGGAGATTACGTTTATCTGAAGGTCAGACCAGTCAGAGGAGTCTCTAGAATAAAGCGGATGAATAAACTGAGCCCCAGATTCGTTGGTCCTTTTGAGGTACTGGAGAGAGTGGGTGAGGTTGCATATAGGTTGGCCTTACCTGAAGAAATGAGTGGTATACATGATGTATTCCACGTCTCTTATCTGAGGAGAGAAGTCAGAGATTCTAGTCAGATCATCAGTACCGAGGAAGGCCCAATCGAGACAGATCTCAGTATTGGGATTAGACCAGTCAAGATAGTGGATTCAAGGATTCAGAAGCTCGGGAACAGAGAGATTTGCATGGTCAAAGTCCTTTGGATGAACTGTGGCCGTCCAGAGTATACTTGGGAGCGAGAGGATGAGCTTAAAAGCAATGCAGACTATTCTTTCCTTTTTGATTCAGGTATGTTTCAATTTTCGAGGACGAAAATTTTTATTAGGAGGGGAGATTTGTAACATCCTAATTTTTGACGCGAAATTTATTTTAAATTGTAGGGCTGAGTCGCGACGAATTTTGATCGAGGCAGCGCGTCGTCAAGGTATAATGTAACTTTGTCTTTTGTTAGCGTCCGTTAGTTTGTTAAGTGCGTTAATAATAATGCATAACGCATGTTATTTTAAAATCGACACGCGCGACGTTTTCAGTTAGTATTCAAAGTATTAGAGTGGAAATGGTGTGCCAATAGATTCTTCCCCCACACTCTCCTCTTTGCGGTTATGAAGAAAACCGCTGCAGCCCGATTAAAAGCCCGCACCCCCTCTTGTTTTTTTTTAAGGATTTAGCCGCTTACAGCAAACCGCAATACCAATTTTTCGCCCCTCCCGATTCGTCTCTTCCCGCACGCGACGACGCCGTCTGAGCCCGACGCCTCACCTGCCTTGGCCGACGGCCCTCCTCCTCGCTCCAAAACCCGTCGTCGGTGCCTTCTCTTCCCACCTCCGCAGGGCCGACGATTTCTCTTCCCGTTCCTGTGCAATAGGAGGATCGATCTCCTCTCCAACCGGTGCAGGTCAAGTGCAAGGTCAACTTCTGTTTCCAGTGAGTCGATTTCTCCCTTATCTCCATTCCTTCATGGAAATTAGTTGTTTTGGAAATTAACCTAGACTAAGGTTTCGTTCCCTTGTGCCCAAATTAGGTTTGGAGATTCTAAATCCTCCGCAGATCTCGTGTAGGGCGTTTGGAAAGCCTTGGATTGCCCACGTAAAGGTGATATTTGGGTTTAGCACGTGTATTTCGTAACCTTAAGTATTTTGAAATTTTTCCACCGGAAAACCCTAAAGGGAAAATAACGAAATTAGGGTATGCCCTGAATTACAGGTCGTTGGTGGGTTCGAAGCAGCATTCTGAAATTTCGTAGCAGTCGGATTTCCTTCGGAAAAGAAAATGTCGCCGCGCTGAGTGTACGAGCGTCGCACACCCTCGGTAAGGAAATTCTAATTTCTTTTATTTAGATATATCAAGTAATTACATTTTTATACGCATGAGTAGGTTTCGTACAAGCATCATAACCATGCATATAAAAGTGTGGCAGTAGGAAAATAATTGTGGAAACACGTAGGATAACGTCCTTTTCCATAACCACGTTAGTAAAGTCATGAACAGTTATTTAGGTACGAAACTTTACCCATGTACGTAAGTTTGGAGATTGTCCAACCAAGGGCGAGAAGGCCCCTTCAAGTCGACCATGAGAAAGTCGATGGTCGCTGAGTAGTACACCAGAAAAGATATCCCGTGCAGAGTAGCGTCAGACCAAAAAGGTCAGTGAGCACACAAATCTTTTCGTGCTAGGTAGAGGCGCACTACCTTTCTCATAAGCCATATGGTATCTTGTGAGCAGTACAATCTTAGGAGTTTACTTCCCTTTAAGACAGTTAGTAGATTCGAGACCGTGTCCGCGCGACACTAGAACATATGAGTTCGTCAGATGGTCTCGGGTCGTCAGTTTCAGTTGCTCGTTAGGAGCTACTCTGCCTAGAGCCTTCCTAGTAGATGAGCAGGTTAGAAGTCACATAGAACTCAAGTATAGACCTGTCGTGAGTCAGTACACTAGTTAGTGAACGTCAGGATTTGGGTAAATAAACGGAAAGTCATGAATATAAAACTAATAGTTGTGTTGACCAGGAAGTATAGAAAAAGCATGCATAACATATAGCATAAAATGTTTTCATTGCACGAGACTATTTTTAAAGGCATGCATTCATGTATAAATCTGTTTTAGTGTCACTAAGGGAATTGTTTTTCTTTACTCTGACCCCTCGTGGGAAATGTTTTTTAAGGTGACCCAGGTGGGAAACTACGCGTAGGATGAGCGTTATGGTGGTGTCAGTCAATAGTGTTTTACCCTTCAGTTTTCTACTTCCAGTATACTCTTGTAAATGTGGTTAATGTAACTTATTAATGTTTTATCTAATTTGTATCAGACAATTATTGTTAAACAGATTTTCAGTTATTTCAATTCTATTCATGTTAGTGGCTCTGTGAATCCAGTATGAGGTATGTGTTTATCCTTAGCTTATTTTCCTAGCTTCCGATGAAAGTTTTAAATTTCTTAGTAGATGTTTCTTTTACCTGCTGCATATTAGTTTTAATACTGTTTCCTAGTTTTCTTTATATCGCTGACCCGGCCGGACGGCTGATTTCTGAAATACTGGGAAGGGGTGTTACAGCATCATGACTCGCCCGTAGCGCACTCTGATAGTTGTTATTAGACGGTTCGTGACTGTTGGTATCAGAGTCAGGTTGAGCATCTTAAGATTAAGTATTTTATAATTTCTACATATTTTAAATTCCATTATATAAATAAACATTCATGTATCATTTTTTCACTCCTCGTCGTTGTCTGTTGTTCAAAACTGAAACACGCGCACTACACTCATAAGCATGAGTAGTATGCATATGAATGTTAAGGGGTTATGAGCAAATTTAATATTTATGTGCATATAAATTTTCACTATGATATACACCGCTTGCGAATATTAAATGGATATGAGCAATTTAATATTTTCAAGTGCGATGACATTAATATCATAATATGGATTACATGTTAAGCGATATGGACACTTAACATGACATTTGTATTTATTCATGAACATTCTTAGGAATGCATTTTAGGCACAATTGAATTGCATGCATAACATAAAGTATTGCACAAGTGTTAAGCTAAGAACAACAGATGACGATTGTGCACACAATGATTTTACAAATCATTTTCTATCGCAGGCGATTTTAATATTGCATTTGCATGATCATTACCTAAAGTTGTCCAATGAAATTGTCGTAACTGTTACATGATTTATGTATTTGACAATATTAAAATGTTAGAACCTCTCATCTCAATCCTTTTTGTTTAATTTGACTGTTATCTTACTCGATTCTTTTGTGACTCTTTTTAGATGGCTCATAAACGATCGCAACACAAGAAGGCTACCTCTTCTCGGGAGGCACTTCTGGAGATGTCACTGCCCTGCTGAGGAAGATTTTGGAACGTCTCAATTCTCTGCGCTCATTCAAACTATTCGCACTGACAATGCGCGCGAGTACACTGGCCATGACTTCGCGACCCTCTGCTCTGATTTTGGAGTTATTCGCCAAACATCTTGTGCTTATAGCCGAGAACAGAATGGTGTCGCCGAGCGTAAGAATCGTCACCTTCTTGATGTGGCTTGCTCTCTTATGCTTCAAATGCGGATTCCCAAATCATACTGGAACTTTGCGCTCTCCACGGCCTGTTTTCTTATCAACCGTCTATCATCCTCCGTTCTCCAGAATGCTACTCCATTCGGCCTCCTATTTCCATCCACTCCATCTTTTCCTATTACTCCTCGCATTTTTGGGTGTACATGCTATGTTCACCACCTCGGCCCCTCTACAGACAAGTTGGATCCCCGCGCAGCCAAATATGTCTTTGTGGGCTACTCGCGCACTCAAAAGGGCTGTGTGTTATTCTCCTACTACCCGCAAGATGACTGTTTCTGCGGATGTCACTTTTCGGGAAGATCTTCCCTTCTTTTCTACTCTGGATCTCGCTCCTCTTCCGGAGCCCGTCGTGCGTCATGTCATCTTTGTTCCCCGTTCCCCACCGTCTCCTCTTCCTGCCCAACCTCCGGTCCGTCCACAGCCACCTGTCATCCAGGTCTATTCTCGTCGCTCTCCTCATCCCGTTGCCCCACTGTAGTCGGCTTCGACCTCCGATGCTCCACGGCCTGTTGCTCCGGCTCCAACCTCCACCGCTCATCCTATGGCGAATTATGTCTCTCTACATCGCCTTTCCCCGCCACTTCTTCACTTTGCCACATCATTATCCTCTGTTTTTGTCCCTAACTCTGTGCAGGAGGCGCTTCAACATCCAGGCTGGCAGGCTGCCATAGACGAAGAAATGACGGACCTTTGGGCCAACCAGACCTGGGTCCTTGTCCCTTTACCTCCCAGTCAGCACCTTGTTGGGTGAAAATGGGTTTTTTTCATCAAACATGCTCCTGATGGCACTATTGCCCGACTGAAGGCCCGCCTGATGGCCCGTGGCTTCACTCAGCAGCAAGGCCTTGATTATGAGGAAACCTTCTCTCCGGTGGCCAAGCTCAACACCGTTCGTGTCCTTTTCTCTGTGGTTGTGCATCGCCACTGGCCCCTTCATCAGCTGGATATCAAGAATGCCTTTTTGAATGGCGATCTTCAGGAAACCGTCTACATGAGCCAACCGTCTGGGTTTGAGACCACGGGGGATTCTCGTGTGTGTCTTCTGAAGAAATCCATCTATGGTCTCAAACAATCCCCTCGGGCGTGGTTTGACAAGTTCAGCAAGGTGGTTCGGGGCATGGGTTTCACTCGGAGTTCCGCAGACTTCTCCCTATTCACTCGACACCGGGCAACAGGAACGGTCCTTCTGTTGGTTTATGTTGATGACATCCTGCTTACTGGGGATGACTCAAAAGGGATTCAAGTGGTCAAACAGCATCTGAGCACCGTGTTTCAGACCAAAGACCTAGGGGTCGCTACTTCCTCGGTCTTGAGGTCGCACGACGACGGGATGGGTTTGTCCTCTCCCAACGGAAGTATTGTCCTGATCTCCTCAAAGACGCTGGTCAGTCTGGTTGCAAGCCAGCTAATACCCCGATGGAGGCAAATCACAAGCTATGTGCTCATGCCTCTGATGATGATCTGCCTCTCCAGAACCCAGAATATTATCGACGCCTTGTGGGAAAGTTGATCTACCTAACGGTCACGAGGCCTGATATATCGTTCGTTGTTGGGGTTGTCAGTCGGTTCATGCATGCTCCCCGGGTTTCTCATCTCTAGGCGGTTGAACGGATTCTCTGATACCTTAAGGCAGCTCCGGGTCAAGGGCTTGTTTACAAAACCTCCAACTCTATTCCAGCATTGGTTGCTTATTCAGATGCCGATTATGCTGGTTCCCTGGACGATCGGCGGTCAACCAGGGGGTTCTGTACATATTTTGGCGGTCATCTCATTACATGGAAAAGTAAGAAACAAGCCGTGGTAGCTCGATCCTCCGCGGAAGCTGAATACCGATCGATGACATCGGTTGTCTCAGAACTCGCATGGCTTGAAAGCCTCCTTGCTGACCTGGGAGTAAAACTTCATCTGTTATTCTATTCTGTGATAGTCAAGCGGCCATACACATAGCAAAGAATCCGGTGTTTCACGAGCTCACGAAACATATCGAGGTAGACTGTCATTTTATTCGAGAGAAAGTTCAAATGAAGAAACTTGAATTAAAGCATGTTCCGGACACTGATCAAGTTGCTGATATTCTCACGAAGGCTTTATCAAGTACCTTATTTTACATGTGTTTGTCCAAGCGTGGTGCATATGACCTATACGCTCCAGCTTGCGGGGGAGTGTTAGAAAAGCCCATTTAACATAGGCTCATTATGTATTTTTATTGTTATTTCTCTCTCCTCTTTAGTCCCACATCATGTATAGGACCTTCCTCTCTCTTTCTCCCTTCTATAAATATGTACTCATTCTTTGTATTTGATATAAGTGAACATATATACAAGGTTCTTTTTTTCTCCTCTACAAGGTTGAATTTGGGTATTTTCAATTTTTAGGGGTACCAAACAATGCAGGCTTGTAGCAAGCGTTGAAGGTTGTAGCACCAAGCCAAAGTTATGAAAAGAAATAATAGCACTTTTATTTTCTCCAATAACAGTAGTTATTAATGCAACTATCTACTTTTGTTTCCCCATTTCCAAAAAAAATTCACTTAATTCTTGTATTTGTCTACCTGTCAAAATTAGTAGAAAACTCCTTGGGGCAAGGTCAAATTGCAGCTTAGATATCTATTGAAGTTAGTTACATTGCTAATATTTTCGTACTTCAACTAAGGCAGAATACCAGATTATGCATAATTGCATATACACGTATAAAGAATGTGCAAGTTTCTAAAACAGGTTGAATTTTATACATAATAATACCAAGAATGCATAAATACAAACCTGTAACCAGTTAGGAAAACCAAAGGAACCCTTGGTGCAAAGTTCAACTGGACTTCCATCATCCCGGATGGTAGACTGACCTCTGCAAATGATTTCAAAAGTAGCCTGTGCTTGTCACTCTTATTACTTATCCGGAGAATGGATGTATCCGAGTTTTGCAAAATAATATTGTCTGTGCTAATAATTGTTTCGGGAATAATGCTATATTCTTTATACAAATATTTAATTTTCTGATGTGATGCAAGTATTTCTCCAAACTCTTGCCTTCTTACTGTCCGGTCGACATGTGCAATTTCAACATTGAATATGCACCTAATAGGTTTGTGATCACTGTCTGTCACATCCATACAAGCTTCGTAACTGGAAAATGGAACCCAGAGACCAGTGAGCTATAAAATATATATTTAATCTAAGTAATGAAAGTACCACTATGTGACACTTACAGTGCAATTGATGAAACAACAGGGCATTCCAGTGAACACTCAGCCACTGAGATAGATCGATTATCACGATAAAGTACTCTATCACACCAAGCAGGAATGCGCTTTTTCTCACTAGAATCATATGCTTCAAAGAAAAAGAGTGATAGTTTAAGCTTGAAAGCTTATATGAAAAGAAGTGATGAAGAAAATCAACATAATTGAGTGATGTTCAATCAAAATGTAATGGCAATGCAAGGAAGGACCTTTCTCATTACCTGATAGACCAGGCTGGTGCCTTTCAAATTTGTACGTTGGAGGAAATTTTATTTGGCCTTCCCGCATTCCTTGAAAAACTTTTCCTGCTTTCATTTCTGCTCGCAGTTGATCTTTTTCTCTAAGCCAGTCAAAACATCTTTGGGAGACCATGTCTCGGGCCTCATCATAAGAGAGACCAAAGAGCCTATAATTGAAATCACCCATAAATACAACCATATCTGCTTCGGACAACTCAGGTTTTTCATCTGAATGAGAGGCAGTTGACTGGCAACACCAATTAATATGATGATGAATATTTTAAACACGAGCAGGGAATAATTTATGAAAATCAATTCAAAACCAGCGAGAATAACTACTTACATTTCCTCCCCGAGGCACTTGTACAGATGTAGCACCAGCTGAATAGGAGAAAAGGAAAGATATATGAGTGCTTAAATGCATGTCCTTGTGCACATATGCTTATATTTCAACCGATTTATATACTGAAAAAAATTTACATTAAAAAGGATAAAAATACCAACCTGGTCCAGAATTTAGTCCCGCAGAAGGCCGAGTGAAGGACAATGTTCTAAAAATATGATCAAAGTCGGCGTTCCTCTTATTGACAGCCTCCAAGTGAGCAGCAAAATGAGAATTCACAAAGCATAGAACTCTATCAAAAACCCGCATTCTCAATCCAACAGCCCCCTGCAAACAAGCCATGCATATCAACAAAATGAAGCGAAGGAATCAGAAAAGGTCACAAAAGTTTTTTCCATACAGCAATAGATGGTGCTATCATGAGTGAGAAGAAGAGCAGAGAGTAGAAAACTAAATCTTATATAAGAGAGTTGTAGTGAGTCTTTTAGGAGATCTTAGATCATTTAGATTTTTGATTCTCTTGGAGAGTAGACTCTTGGAGGGATCCTACCCTCACAAGATTGTTTTGAGCTTGTCTCGATATCAAGTATCACCATTCGTATTAATCAATATAGATTGTTCAACAATACCCTAAGTTATTATCACAGCATTGTCCATTGGTATGGGATTGACGACTGTCGTTGAGGTAGAAAAAAATCTCAAAGAGGAAATGACCGGATAGTGTTGAGGGGTGGCCAATTCATTGAAGATAAAGTTATATTTGTCACCGATATAAATCATAATCACCATGACTACAACAACAACAACACTCAAGCCTTTATCCCACTATAGTGGGGTCGGCTATATGAATCCTTTGTCGCCATTGTGCCCTATCTTTTGACATAATCTCACTAATGCCTAAGTACATCATGCCTTTCTTTATATTTTCATTCCAAGTATTTATTGGTCTACCCCTCCCTCGTCTAACATGCAGGAGGGCCCTCCCGGTCAGCTCCCGGATCACTTCACCACATCAGAATTGGATGTTCTGCGACGCCTGCTTCACTCTCAGTCTACTCCTACTCCGAGTGGTACTTCCTCTTTGTTTGCTACTGCTGTGATGCCCAGTGCCCATGCTGTTGTGTCTCCTCCGTCTGAGTGGATCATCGATTCTGGAGCCACTGATCACATGACCGGGTCCTCTATAGGTTTTTCCTCCTACACTCCCTTGTCTGGTAAGGACAAGGTTGTCTCTGTCAATGGTACCTTGTCTCATATTGCTGGCAAGGGTCTTTTTTCATGTTCTCCTTCTCTTCCTCTCTCTTTCGTATTACATGTTCCTTCATTTCCCCATATTTTACTCTCTATTAGCAACCTTACTAAATCCCTTAACTGCTCTGTAACATTTTTCTCTGATTCTTGTATTTTTTCAGGAACTGGGTACGAAGTGGATACTTGACAGTGGTAGGAATCGTGGCGGAATGTACTACCTGGATACTACACCATAATCTCTTGCCCTTTCTTCTTCAGCTGCTACTGCTACTGATGCTCACCGCTGGCACTTGCGCCTTGGTCATCCGTCTCTCGTTTATCTTCAGAAACTGTTTTCTGTTTTATCTCAGTTTATTCCTAGTTTGAAATGTGATGTATGTGTTATGTCTAAACATGTTCGTCATTCAACAACTCATTTATCTTCTCCTAGTAGCACTCATTTTGTTGTTATACATTCTGATGTCTGGGGACCTTCCCCGATTGTCTCTTTAACTGGCTATAGATGGGTTGTTACCTTTATTGACCGTTTTTCTCGCACTACGTGGGTTTATCTTTTGAAGAAGAAAGGCGAAGTTGCTTCTGTTTTTCAAACTTTTCATAAGATGATACAAACATGGTTCAATGGAACCATTTGTGTTCTTCGGAGCGATAATGGGGGGGGGGGGGGGGGGAATATGATGATCGGGGTGAGTTTGGAGCCTACCTCTCAAGACATGGCATCCTCCACCAGACCACGTGTGTTTACACTTCCACCCAAAATGGGGTGGTTGAACGCAAAAACAGACATCTTCTTGATGTTGTCCGTTGTCTCCTCATCTCCAAGCACCTTCCGAAACCCTATTGGGGTGATGCCATCCTGACGGCCACTCATCTTATCAACCGTCTTCCTTCACGGGTTCTTGCGTATTCTACCCCTCTAGCCTGTCTGTCCTCTACGACTATTGTTCATACCTCTTCTCTTCCACCACGCGTGTTTGGGTGTGTTTGCTTTGTTCATGTTCACCAGCCACTTCGTGACAAGCTTGACACCCGAGCTATCCGTTGTGTTTTCCTTGGATATTCTACTACTACCAAGGGGTACCGGTGTTATCACCCACCCTCCAGACGTACTTACTGTACTATGGATGTGACGTTTCGCGAAGACGAATCTTATTACTTAGCTTCGACTCCCTCTTGTCGTCAGGGGGAGGAGGATTATGATGGCATTGGTTCTGTTCCCCTTCCTATTGTTCCTCCTGTGATTGGTACCGCTCATATACCCTCCACTATACCATCCACTACAGATATCCCGCATATACCTTCTACTATACCATCCACTCCAGATATCTCTCATTTACCCCTTTCCCATCATCCGTCTCTCATCACGCCGCTACCTCATGTTTATCATCATCAAAAACCAGGTGAACAGCCCGTCATTGCTCCACTGCTGCCGATGTTGTCTTTGGACCCAGCTCCTGATGCTGATTTACATGTTACTATTGCTCGGCTAAGAGGTAAGGTCCGATGTACCGAACACCTCATTTCTAACCATGTTGCTTATAATCATCTCTCTAAGCCTCATCAGTCTTTTATATCCTCCTTGTCTGAGATCTCTATTCCTAAGACATGGCAGGAGGCACTTGGCATTCCAGTGTGGGCTCAAGCAATGAAGGAAGAAATGTCCGCTCTGCAGAAGAATCACACATGGGATATCATCCCTCTCCCTCCTGGCAAGAAACCCATTGGTTCACGATGGGTCTTCTCAGTCAAGCAGAATCCGGATGGGAAAGTCGAACGATATAAGGCCCGGTTGGTTGCGCGTGGTTATACCCAGACTCAGGGGATTGATTACCAAGAGACCTTTGCACCTGTTGCAAAGATGAACTCTATACGTGTGATCATATCTTGTGTTGTGACTTTAGATTGGGAGCTTCATCAACTGGACATCAAAAATACGTTCTTACACGGTGACCTCGAGGAAGAGGTGTACATGGTCTTTTCACCAGGCTTTCTGAGGAAGGGACAAGAAGGCCTTGTCTGTCGCCTATGGAAGTCCTTGTATGGGCTAAAGCAGTCCCCGAGGGCATGGTTTGGTAGATTCCACAAGGCCATGATCCAGTTTGGCTACAAGCAGGGACACTCGGACCATACCTTGTTTGTCAGGAGGAATGAAGGGAAAATTATTGTTCTGATTGTCTATGTTGATGACATCGTGATCACAGGAAATGACACGGATGAAATCTCCAAGTTAAAGGGCCGTCTCTTAGCTGTGTTCGAAGTGAAAGACCTGGGAAGGCTACGCTACTTCCTAGGAATTGAAGTGACCATTCTGATAAAGGTATTTTTATCTCCCAACGCAAGTAGGTGTTGGACCTGCTAACAGAGACCGGTCTGCTCGGTTGTGCTCCTGCAAACACTCCTATGGAGGAGAACCATAAGATCGATGAGGATAGCAATGGTGATCGTACAGATGCCTCCAGTTATCAATGATTAGTGGGAAAGCTCTTATATCTCTCACATACTCGCCCCGACATTACATATGTTGTGGGGATCCTGAGTAGGTACATGCATGCCCCAAGGGTCAGACACCAGGAGGCAGCTTACCGTGTCCTCCGGTATTTGAAGAAGTCCCCAGGACGGGGGCTAATGTTCTCTAAGAACAATCATTTGCGGATCGATGTTTTTACTGACGCTGACTGGGCTGGATGCCACGATGACTGAAAATCTACAACGGGTTATTGTACTTTCATTGGAGGAAATCTGGTCACATGGCGTAGTAAGAAATAGAATGTGGTGGCAAGATCTAGTGCCGAGGCTGAGTACCGAGCAATGTCTCAAGGCCTCTGTGAAGGCCAGTGGTTACGTACTCTATTGCAAGATTTGGGGTTTCAGGAGGAAGCACCCATATCCTTGTACTGTGACAACAAAGCTACCATCAACATAGCACACAATCCAGTTCAGCATGACAGGACTAAGCATGTTGAGGTGGATCGGCATTTCATCAAAGATCATCTTGAAAAAGGAAGCTTAGTCACACCCTTCATTCACTCAAAAGACCAGTTGACGCAGGGGTAGACTAGGGGGTGAAGAAAACTTGACACACCAAGGGATCCGAGAAGTAGTTTGTCAAACACGAGTAAAGCACCAATGAAACCAACCGTTTTAAATGAATTTTAAATGTGTTTGCGGCATATGCAATTATACGAACGGGGATTACGCAATGAAAATAAGCCACAGGAGTGGTTCACACTCGGAGAGTGCGAGTAGTCGAACTGCCGTTCAAACGTCCCTGCAAGTTAGTACGATCTCAAGCAACCACAACAATAATAGACGGAATCACCATAAGCATATAACATCAACTAGCATATTCAATATCCAAGACATGAAAGCAAATAATGACTTACAAACATGTGCGAACCCAAATCTGAGAGGAATAAGGACCGGAGGGAGAACTTCTTGCTGGATCCAACGGTTTGGGTGCGGGAATAGGGGCTGCAGGTAGTGAGAAGGAGATCGACTATACGGGGGTCAAGGGGAGTGGTCGGTATGGGTTGTGAAGGGGGCGGGTGGCAGACGGATGGCTGTAGGAGGGAAGGAAGTGGCCGGCGAGGCTGCTGGAAGGGGGGGAAACGGGCTGGCAGGGGTCGTCGAAGGTAGAGGATGGTCGGCGATGATGCTGGAAGAGGGGCGTGAGGCTGGCGAGGGCTGTG
The DNA here is from genome assembly GCA_039513925.1 of Platanthera zijinensis. Taxonomy (NCBI): domain Eukaryota; kingdom Viridiplantae; phylum Streptophyta; class Magnoliopsida; order Asparagales; family Orchidaceae; genus Platanthera; species Platanthera zijinensis. Next base: position 118,811,386 of record CM077082.1, on the reverse strand, counting down.
GGAGGGAGGAAGGTAGTCGGCGATGCTGTCGTGGGTGTGCGACGGGGTCGGAGGAAGCTGTTGCGGGAGACGACGGGGTTGAGGTCGGGGATGAAGGCGATCGGCGAGGCAGGCGACGGACCGATGTTTTGAGAGCTTCTAGCAGCCGGTCTTTGGTGCGACGCCAAGCCTTCAGGTGCGACTCCTGCCTATCCTTCCTATTCCCGCGATTTTCTCCATCCCTGCCTCGCCGATCGCCTTCATCCCCGACCTCAACCCCGTCGTCTCCCGCAGCAGCTTCCTCCGACCCCGTCGCACACCCACGGCAGCATCGCCGACTACCTTCCTCCCTCCCACAGCCCTCGCCAGCCTCACGCCCCTCTTCCAGCATCATCGCCGACCATCCTCTACCTTCGACGACCCCTGCCAGCCCGTTTCCCCCCCTTCCAGCAGCCTCGCCGGCCACTTCCTTCCCTCCTACAGCCATCCGTCTGCCACCCGCCCCCTTCACAACCCATACCGACCACTCCCCTTGACCCCCGTATAGTCGATCTCCTTCTCACTACCTGCAGCCCCTATTCCCGCACCCAAACCGTTGGATCCAGCAAGAAGTTCTCCCTCCGGTCCTTATTCCTCTCAGATTTGGGTTCGCACATGTTTGTAAGTCATTATTTGCTTTCATTTCTTGGATATTGAATATGCTAGTTGATGTTATATGCTTATGGTGATTCCGTCTATTATTGTTGTGGCTGCTTGAGATCGTACTAACTTGCAGGGACGTTTGAATGGCAGTTCGACTACTCGCACTCTCCGAGTGTGAACCGCTTCTATGGCTTATTTTCATTGCGTAATCCCCGTCCGTATAATTGCATATGCCGCAAACACATTTAAAATTCATTTAAAACGGTTGGTTTCATTGGTGCTTTACTCGTGTTTGACAAACTACTTCTCGGATCCCTTGGTGTGTCAAGTTTTCTTCACCCCCTAGTCTACCCCTGCGTCACCAGTTGGCCGACATCTTCACCAAGAGTCTAGGTTCCAATGTCTTCACTGATGATACTCATAAGCTCGGAATGACGGATATCTACTGTTCGACTTGAGGGGGAGAGTTGAAATCAAGTCGTTTTTTACTTCATTTCTATTGTATTTTACCCATAAGGGTATTATTGTCTTTGTACCTTTCTCCCCTACATATATAAGTATGGGGAGTCTCCTTTTATGAATTAATTAGAGTTATTTTCCCTTCTCAACTGTTTTTACTCCTTCAAACCTATCATCTTCCACCATACTTCTCAAGTTTTACTATAAGTGGACAGTGTCTCTACCTTCTTCTACAAATACCTCCGAGTTTCACCCTGAGTCTTCCCTGAGTCTCAGGCTTCCAAGAACTCATTGTAGGAAACAAATATTCATTTCATCAACTGCTTGTTCTTGAATGTCTCGTCTCCATCACACTCAGTGGATGGAAATCCCCCTTCCGATGTATCTCCACCTAAAATCCTTCCATCTTCACCTCTAAATGTATATCCAATGATTACATCATCATCCTCATTTTCTTCTCATTTGAAGGAAGACAGTGCTTCTATTATAAACGAAATTCGGCCTAAAATGAAAGAGCTGTACGAGTAAGTTAAAGTAGGTTTCAAAGATCTTCAAAGCAGAATTGATACTTTCTCTAAAATGGTTCAACCTAAAAGCTCTGCAGAGAAAGGGAAGAAGAAGATGGCAGTTAAAGACAGATAGGAAGAAAAAGTTGTTGAAAAGCAGAAGACTGAAGACAGGGGTAGACAGTTGAGAAGTAGGGAGAAAATGCTTCCACCCAAGGGGAGCTGAAGAAATTTATTAAGAAGTTAGTTGTTGACGGTATATGAAAGAAAAATTCATCGATAAAGATTTTAGACAGACTATTTTGATCGTGTAATTAATAATTTCTACTCTTTTGTCTTACACTATGACTGTTATTGTAACAACCATAAAATAACGCAAATAAAATTAAATTTCAAGATCGGATCGCAAATGTTCTTGATCGAGGCAAGAGTCTGGTCGAGGTATGAATTCTGTGAGATTGAAACCTGAGCGTCAATTAGTGGATTTAATTCTGTAGCCTTTGTGTTGTGATTGACGTATTTTAAATTTTTAGCGCGATGGCGTAACGTTTAAAATATTCTAAGTGTTAGAGAAATAATGACACTTTGGTAATTAAGTGGAGTTGCTCAATTCTTTCGATATGCCGATACACTCTCCCCGTGCAGTTACCGAAACCGCCTAATGCCGGACATCTATTTATCCCATGAAAACATTCTAGCAGCGCGTTACCCCCCGTCTTCTCCTATTAAGCCACGATTTGCTAGTTCCCGCAGACGGTGCAACTGTTTCCTCCCCCGACGGCACATCCCTCTGCATCGATCGGGATTACCGCTTCTAACCGGCGTCAGTGGAAGCCCTGCCGCCTTCGCCTTTCTCACCAGCAGTCGGCGGCCACCCAGAGAGGGTTGTGTTGCCCGCTTGGCATGCGCTGAACCGACGGCTTCGGTTCTTTCCCCTCCCTCAGTTTGGGATTTTTGGTAGAGACTCAACCCTCTTTCCCTCTCGTTTCTCAAATTCCTTGCTTTCCAATCTCAATTTTTGAAATTAGGGCTCAAGGTTTCCATCCCTCTTGCTCAGATTTTGGGCTTGGGGGTTTACTTTTTGGTCTCCACATCAACCCTAATAGAATTCGGAGAGTTTGGTCGCGATCGTGTTACTTTCGGCTCTCTCATCTTCAGGTAGTCGTCGGAACCGGAAAATTTAAGTTTTAATTGTTTTGCTCTGTTCAAAAAAGCTTTATCTGCCACTGTTAGAGACTTGAGTAAATGTCCCTAGATATATATATATAAGTATGATATTTTTTAGTCGTGATCTTTTTCCCTTTCAGGGTAAACCAGGGATCATTTAGGGTTTCAAATTACTTTTCCATAGAAGTCATGCTGCCGCATCATGTGTACGAGCGTCGCAATCCCGCGGTAAGAAACTCTAATTCTTTCTGGCTAGGCATATCAATTGATTACATTTTAAATGTTCGTGTGATTCCGTATAATATATAGCAGCACAAAGGTGATTAGTATCGTTTGGAAAAATGATAAATTAGTAATCATTCAGTAACTCGTTGCCTGATAGCGACCAATTCCAAATTTCCCCAAATAGTCAGATCTCGGATTAGTGCATGATACGGAACTTCCACACGTATATACAGATAGATACAAATATGAGATATTAGGGGCTCAATTACAAATTCTATCTAACCACATCAATTTGATGAACGGTCTTTAGTACATAAAAAGTAATGTCACAAGCAGAGTAGTACTAGTTCAAGATGATTAAGAAGCACGTCAGAGTTCTCCTCTCGTGCTTGATAGAGGCGCACTATCTTTCTCATAGGGCGTAGAGTACCTTATGGGCCTCAGAGTTTGGGAAGATGTTTTTCCTTTTAGACAATTAGTAGATTCGAGTATGTGTCTACGTGACACTAGAATACCTGAGTTTGTTAGTTGGACTCGGATCGTTTGACTACAGTTGCGCGTTAGGAACTACTCTGTCTAGAGCTTTAGAGGAGGAGTAAGCACGAACCACCTAGAACTCAAGAATAGACCGTACATTAGAAAAATACTTAGATGACCAATGTCAGAACTTGTGCAAAAGAACGAGAGTACGAAATCAGATAAACAAAAATTTATGTAGCTAGTGATGTCTTGCCAGAGCATGCATAGCATATTACCATAAATTTTTTCTATAGTATAAACTGTTTTTAAAATAAAAAACATGCATCCAATCATTTTTAAATAATTTTAGTGTCACTAGGAGGAATGGTTTTTCTTACTCTCCCGTTGGGCTGACCCATTTTTGGAAATGTTTTTACAGGGGATCTAGGTGGAAAGTTACGCTTAGGATGAGCATTTATTGTGGAGTCCATTATGTAGTTTGTTTCTTTTCAGTTATTTATTTCAGTACTTTGTTACTTAGTTCATAACCTTGATGTAATATTAATGTATAAGATTTTCTTGTACCAGATTTGTTGTAAAAATTTCAGATATGTAGTTATTTATTCCCTATTCAATTTTAGTGGCTCTGAGAAATCACCAGGATGAGGTACACTTTTACCTTAGTTACATATTGAACTTCCGATGTAAGTTTACTTTTCAGCATTATTCTTTCTACTTACAATGTACTAGTTTTAATACCGTTTCTTGGTTTTCTTCATATCGCTGACCCGGCCGGATGGCTGAATTGTTATTAAACTGGGATGGGGTGTTACAAATTGGTATCAGAGATAGGTTTAGGATCTCATGACCTAGAAAATTCACAGAGTCATAGGATTTCGTCTCAATTACTCATTTGACGATAGTGTCATCGAGTTTTATCTAATTCTTAGTTGTGCATGCTTTTAAATTTGTCATTCTTAGTAAATCATTTATTGTATTTCTCTCAGGAATAAATATTTCTTTTCCTTACGTGTTATAGATACTGCGTACTAGTGAGGCCGACGAGCCTTCTCGCCAGAATACTACACCTGAGATAGTCATGAATGATAATAGTGTCCCAACAGCGCCTCCAGCACCTGCAGCACCAGCAGTGCCAGACCCAGCAGACATGGCCGTCATTATTGTTAAAGCGGTGGCCTTAGCAATGGTGGAATTCAAAAATGCATTGCCTGCTACAGAACCAGACGCACTTCCAGTGTCAGCTGCAGGGAATTTAGGGTTGGAGCGCTATCTGAGGAACCTCCGCGATCTTCACCCCTCCAACTACACTGGAGAGGAGACGCCAATGAAGACTGATGATTGGCTAATTAAGACCCGTGAACTGCTTGAGGTGATGGAGTGCCAAGAGAACAAGAAGGTTCCGTTAGCGAGTTTTCTCCTGCAAGGAGAGGTCCATCAATGGTGGACCAGACAATTGGTGGACGACCCCGCTCGTAAGTGCTTTAGTGTAACATTTGTCTTTACATAGATTTTCGATATGCAGTTATTTGTTCCCTATTCAATTTTAGTGGCTCTGTGAAATCACCAGGATGAGGTACACTTTTACCTTAGTTACATTTTCAACTTACGCTGTAAGTTTACTTTTCAGCATTTTTCTTTCTACTTATTATGTACTAGTTTTAATACCGTTTCTTGATTTTCTTCATATCGCTGACCCGGCCGGACGGCTGAATTGTTGTTAAACTGGGATGGGATGTTACGGTTACTGTGGTTATCTTTCCTCTCAAACTTTTAATGGTTAAAAGTGTCTCATTTTATACTAAATTATGGAACTGTCAGTGTTCTAGGCTAACAAAATATCTAGGTAGTTACATGAATTTAAATACTTAAGCTCAATGCAAGAATAATATTGAGATACTCTATTGATAGAATAATATTTTGACCAAATAAATACAAATGATCTTGAAATTCAAAAAATTAGAGATAATATAGTACTACAAACTAATAGTTTAAAATGGTGCTCTAGACTCCGTTTCTTTTTCGTAAAGTCAAATCAGAAAAATAATGTAATATACAATTCTGTCGAGTCAAAAATAGGAGACTTAATAATATTTTTCTGTCTTACTTCTTCATCTGGCTCTTTTCATAACTAGCATTACTATCTTTCACCAAACCCATACTAGACTTATGGTTTGTGGACAAGTTCGAATCGACACTGGGTATGAACTTGATCTCAAAAGTTTTGAAGATCATAGTGAAGGCTTCAAGAACATTATAAGTCTGCTGAAAAGCAGTAAGTTAGAATCCTTTTTGTCTCTTCCTTCTTCCATATATCCTTCTACACTAATTGAGTTTCATGGGAGTGCTAAAACTCCTCTGGAAATCATATAAAAGTCATTGTTCACTTTGTCAATGTTACTCTTAATCCTGAAATGATTGACTTTACTTTTGACTTTGAGATTGTTGAGCATGAAGAACTTCTAACAGCTTAAGAGAAAAAATATGGCACTGTTAGCTATGTACACAGAAAAGCACAAGTATTTTATAGTGGTTTCCCAAAATTATGGGTACATCCACTCTCCTCCCAACTTGCTAACTTCCTGTTAGTCAAAGCACTTCTCCAAACCAATGCTCCAAAGAGCTTACACCTCAGATCCCTTAGGATCTCTCAGTTTCCTCCAAGACTTACACCTCAGCCACAAAGGCCTACTCTCAGTGATACAAGTATCACCTACCTCAGGCAATTAAGCCCTACCACTCGGGCTATGGAGGATAGCCCTACCTCAGAGCAAACTTGCTCCTACAACTCAGAGAGATACACTCTCCTACAGCTCAGGCAAAACTGCCCTATTACTCAGTGAGTAAAAACTCACCTACCTCAGATCCCTCAAGATCCTATACTAAGAGAGGAGCCCTCTCCTACAGCTCAGGCAAATTTGCCCTATCTCAGACTCCAAGGTCCTACAGCTCAGATCCAGAAGGATCCTAGAAAAAGAAATAGTTTAATTAACTTTGACACAGAGAAATTTCTCTGTGTCAACAACTTGAGCAGAAAAATTTCTGCTCCAACTCTCCTCACAGCAGGGAAAAGATTTGTTGGAGGAACTCAGAAGTAAACTTCTAAACTTACTGCAGAAGGCTAAAGATCTTTTGATCTTGAGTCTTCAAACAGCTCACTGAACCTGCTTAAGGATAAAGGTTCTTCTTTTTTCAGAACTGAATCTGTTGTGGCAGATGGAGACTTGCACAGCTAACTGAACTTTCTTGCTGGAGAGCTTCAAGCTTTTCACATGCAGCAATGGCGAAGAAGATGAAGACGGCTGCTCTCCTTTTTGAATATTGTATGCCCTAAAAGTTGTCTTTGTCTTGGTCCTATCTCTTCCTTTTGTAGTTCATCGATCAACGGCTCCTACAGATCGGTGGGCCCCACCTGCAGCTTCCAGCTGCATCTTGCTTTAACGGAAGAAGACGTACAGTAGCTTTACGGCAAGTTTTGTCGTGTACTGTAGCTTTCCCGTACTTGATTTGACCTTTAGTTGATTTTGTCGATTTTACTGACGTCAGCACCTGTGGACTTAACCAAAATCGAGCATCAGTAGAATAGGCGTTGAGTGAGTAAGCATCACTCAATGCAAAAACACTTAGACAGATTTGTTGTCTTTTTGCGTTGAGTGAGTAACCTTCACTCAACGCCAAACTACTTAGAATATAAATCTGTTTTTAGGCATTGAGTGATTCAGCTTCACTCAACGCCATCTTGTTTTATCAGCTTTCTTTGTTTGGCATTGAGTGAGCGAGCATCACTCAACGCCAAACTACTTAGATCAAATTCTGTCCCCACTAGGCGTTGACAGCGTTGAGTGAGTAACCTCCACTCAACGCTTTTTGCCTTAACCAAATTTCTGTCTCTTCAATACCTTAGGAGTTAAGAGCGTTAAATGAGCATGCCTCTCTCAACGCTTTTTGCCTTAGCAGAATTTCTATGCTTAAAAACACTGGGCTTATACTGTCTTACTTTGAACTGAGTTCGACAAATGGTGAACTGAGCTCGACGAACTTTGAACTCAGTTCGACGAATTCTCAACTGAGTTCGACGAACTCAGAATCTCAAGCTCTGAACTTAGCTCGACGAATGGTGAGCTGAGCTCGACGAACTCTGAATTCAGTTCGACGAATTTTGAACATGGTTCAACTAGTTCAACTTACAGCCTTTTAGCTGTATGGCGTTGAGTGTATTCATCACTCAATGCCAAAACACTTAGCCATATTTCTCTTGAGTAGCATGGCGTTGAGTGAGTTGACTTCACTAAACGCCTGTGGACTTAGCCACATTTCAGCTCATTCCAACTTAGGTTATTTCTGCCTTAGCCTGTCTCACAGCATTTTGTTGTATGGCGTTGAGTGAGTTGACTTCATTCAATGCCTGTGGACTTAGTCATTTTCTCAGATTGCCACTAATTAGGCTTTGACTGTATAGGCTCCACTCAGCGCTATAAGTCATCTGGCGTTGAGTGATTTACCTTTACTCAACGCCTGTGGACTTAGACAGATTTCTGTCATCCCAAACCTTAGGTAAGTGTTTACCTGACTTAGCCATTTAGGCTACCTGTCCCATCACAGTCATCTTCTTATATGTATATCATTGATAAGATTGACTTCCTCAAATCCAGGACATTGTGGGCAATGAACCCAACAATCTCCCCCTATTTGAAGAAGTCAAAACTCTTAAGCAAGGGAGTCAATGACATACACAGAACCATGCAGCAATAAGCATAATAAAAGAAAACTATATAATTGAGAAGTGATCTATAGTTACTACACTTCCCTGCCTGCAGAATGGAACATCACTGCATCTGTTATCTGCTTCCCTTGAATTGCTGCTATCTCACTTATCTGATCATCTGATCATCTTATCCTCCCCCTTTTCGACTTCAGCAAATAGCTGGTAGGATGCATCTGATCATCTGAGCATCTTACTACCTGCTCCCCCTCAAATAGACAACAGTGATATGTTAGAATTGTGCTGGATATGCTCCCCCTCAATTGGAGAATCTTCATTTCTTTAAAGTACAATTTCATCTGCAAAATGTCAAGTAGCTTGCAACCAGATGAGGAGCAACTGAAGCTATACTAAGTTTAACATACCCAACTCAAATTTGAAGGTGTTAAACTTGGCTCCATCTAGTGGATTAGTGAAGATGTCAGCCACTTGTTTGTCTGTTGGAACAAACTCAAGGGTGATGTTTTCACATTCCACATGCTCCCTAATGAAATAATATCTAATCTTTATGTATTTAGTCCTGCTATGGGAGACAGAATTCCTAGCAATTGAGATTGCACTAGTAGAATCACAGAATATAGGACTTTTACTTATCTGGAGGTTGTAGTCTTGAAGCTGGTGTTTGATCCACAGCAACTGAGCACAGCAGCTTCCTGCTGAGATGTACTCTGACTCTGCAGTTGATATCGCCACACTGGTTTGTTTCTTGCTGCTCCAAGATACCAGTCTCCCTCCCAAGAACTAAGAGGTGTCAAATGTGCTCTTCCTGTCCTCTTTGCAGCCTGCAAAATCTGCATCTGAATAGTCTGTTAGTTCAAACTCCTCATTCCTAGGGTACCATAGGCCAAGACCTGGAGTGCCCTTAAGATACCTCAAAATTCTCTTAGCTGCACAGTATTGAGATTCTTTAGGGCAAGCATGATACCTAGCACAAACACATATAGCATACATGATGTCTGGCCTACTTGCAGTCAGATATAGAAGGGACTCAATTATCCCTCAATACAAAGTTTCATCAATAGGTTTCCCTACTTCATCTTTGTCTGCAGGCATACTTGACCCCATGGGAGTTCTCATGGTGGAGGAATTCTCCATGCCAAAATTATTTATTAACTCCCTAATGAACTTAGACTGGGATATCGACAAGTTATCATCAGTCTGTCTTACTTGGAGGCCCAAGAAGAACTTAAGTTCACCCATACTGCTAATCTCAAACTTCCCCTGCATAAGTTTAGCAAACTTTTTGCAGAGGCTGTCATCAGTAGATCCAAAGATGATGTCATCTACATAGATCTGAACTAGGATGATCTTACCCTTATTCCCTAAAGAATAGGGACTTGTCTATTTTCCCCTTGAGAATTTGTTCCCAATGAGGAAACTAGATAATGTCGCATACCATGCTCTAGGGGCTTGCTTCAGCCCATATAGAGCTTTTCTAAGTCTGTAAACATAATCAGGTGAGTTAGGAACTACAAAATCTGGAGGCTGCTCAACATAGACTTCTTCTTTTAAGTCATCATTCAGGAAGGCTGACTTCACATCCATTTGGTAGACCTTGAATCTCTTGTGTGAGCAGCATATGCAAGGAACAATCTGATGGCCTCCAATCTTGCTACAGGGGCAAAGGTTTGATCAAAATCAATCCATTCTTCTTGTTTGTACCCCTTAGCTACTAGTCTGGTTTTGTTCTTAACTATAATGTCATTTTCATCAACCTTATTTATGTAGATCCACTTAACTCCAAAGACATTATGACCATGAGGTCTGGGAATCAGCTTCCAGACCCTACACCTTTTGAACTGGTTCAGTTCCTCCTGCATAGCTCCAATCCAATGATGGTCTATGTTGGCCTCTTCAAACTTCTTGGGCTTCACTTGGGATAGAAAGCTTGAATACATGACTGTGTTCTGACTTCTGTTCATTGTCATTACTCCATGACTTGTCTCACCAATTATCTGATGTGCTGGATGATCTCTCACATGTATGACTGCAGGTGGCAGTCTTCTCTCAGCAACAAGGGCATCTTCTTGTTGATCTTCATCCACTCCCAGTGTGTCTGGTAGATCTTCTGGAGTATCCATTTCATCTTGGATAACTGATGATGTTTCCTTGATGGTCAATTTGTCCATCATCTATTCTGTACCTGCAATACTATAAGAGGAGCTAGGCAGTCCACTTTTAATCATGGTAGAGTCATCAAAGACTACATGAACTGATTCTTCTACAACTTGGCTTTTCAAGTTGTAGATCTAATAGGCTTTGCAATGATTGTTGTACCCAACAAATATTTCATCATATGATTTGGCAGCAAACTTAGTCATATAGGACTTTCCATTGTGAAGCACAAAGCATTTACTACCAAAGATTCTGAGATAGCACAGATTTGGTTTTCTGCCCTTTAAGATCTCATAGGGAGTCTTCTTGTGACCTTTGGTGATAGAGACCCTGTTGAGGACATGACATGCAGTATTTACTGGCTCAGTCCAGAAATATTCTGGGAGAGATATGTTACTCAAAAGTGTTCTACCAGCCTCTATGAGAGTCCTATTTTTCATCTCAACTATCCCATTTTGCTGGGGTGTTCTAGGAGAAGAGATTTCATGATGAATCGCATGCTCTTCACAGAACTTTGTCATGCTATCAGACTGGAATTCAGTCTCATGGTCACTTCTGATTTTGACCACAAAACTGTCAAACTCATTCTAAATTTACTTGACAAACCTCATGAAGACATCAAGGGTTTTATCCTTTTTCTTAATAAAGAACACTCAAGTAAACTTTGAATTGTAATCAACTACCCAAATAGTGTAAACTTTCCTACCAAGACTGTGAACTGGCATAGGACCAAATAGGTCCATGTGCAAGAGGTATAAGCACCTCACAGAGTCTTTGGTCTCAATGCCCTTGAAGGAGACTTTTGTCTGCTTACCCTTTTGGCAAGCTGAGAAAATGTCCTCCTTGGAGCACTTCACATTGGGGTCATTCCTAACTAGCTTTTGACTGAAGAGCTTGTCAATAGTCTTGAAATTCAAATGGGCTAGCCTCTTGTGCCACTGAACACAGTAGGAGACTTTCTCAATTGCCACTAAACAGATAGGAGAATCTGTGTCTAAACATAGAAAGTTTAAGCAATAAACATTTCCACTGCTAGTGTCTGTCAAGATGACCTCTTGGTCACTTGACCTCCTAATTAAGCACTCATCCTTGTGAAAGACAATAACATAGCCAAGATCAGAGAGTTGGCTTATGCTTATCAGGTTGTGTTGCAATCCTTCAACATAAGCCACCTTAGTGATGGTGACTATGTCATTGGTAATCTTGTCATATCCTCTGGTTACCCCTCTACCTGACCCACCAAAAATGACTTTAGGTCCATCTTTTACTGGAGTAAACTCCTTCAAGTTGCTACTTATTCCAGTCATGTGCCTGGAACAACCACTGTTCAAATACCATATAGGGGTATGACATCTTGGACTATCCTGCAATATACATATTACTTAACCTTAGGACCCCAATATTTATTGGGTCTTAGGTGCATGTTAGCATGAAACTGAACATGTCCACCAGCAGAATTTCTGACTGGTGGACTGACCCTAGTTCTGGCCATATTGGGATTGTGTCAGCAGTCAATAGCAAAATGCTCTATCTTACCATAGCACCAACAGCCATGTATGTTATATCTTCTCTTCTGTATAGGCCATGTGGCTTGGTTAGCAGCAGCCTTAACAGGAGGAAGATGTGTTGCAGCCCTTTTCTAATTTCTTTCAGCTAGAATTTGACTGAAGGTAAGTCTATTAGCTGGCTGATTTGGTCTGCCCTGAGTGCCAGCAGCAGCAAGCTTCTTTTCAGAAAGCATGCTTCTGATGGCTTCAGATATGCCCAGATCAGCCTGACTCATAGACTTGCCCTTAGTCTGAACCTTTGCTGTCAGACTCTGAGCCTTGGCTGCAGCAACATTCTTGAGTGTTGGTGCAGAAGTACCAAAGACAAATGGTCCAGATTGGGCCATTTGAAATTTCTCATTGGAAGCCTTGAATGCACACACTCTGCCAAAACTTTCACCATGGTAATGAACATCTTTGTTCACTCTAGATAAACAACCCTTCTCCAAGTGACCATAAGAGCCTTCTTGGTCATACCTGTTAGAAGGTATCAGAACTTTTCTAAAAAGAATGGGAGGCTTGGAAGCAATAGGATGAGGTGGAGTTGGAGTTTTGTCCTTCCTTTTGGAAGGATCAACTCTTGTGCTTCCCTTGAATTCCAACTCCTTCTTGCCCTTTTGAGAGGAGGAGTCTATCAAGGGGAGGACAGTATTTGGCTTAGAATAGCTAGCCACTATTCTTTTCTACTTCTCAAGCTTATCTTCAAGCTTCCTGATGAGACAGTTCTTGTGCTTGATGGAGGCTACCTGAATGTCCAAGAGGGACTTCAGTTGGGCTAATTTCCCTAGCTTTCTGTTCCAGCAGATTTGTTGTTACAGTCTACTGGGCAACAGCAAGCTTAAGAGATGAAATCTCTTTAGTTTGCTTCTTAGACAACTTCTTGACCTTCTTGAAGGCATTCAGAAGTTCTCCATACTTGTCAATCAACTGATTGACATCTCCTTCAGATCCAGAATCTTCTTTACCACAGGGTGAAGAGGCTTCTGAGCAAGGACTAGTCTCATACTCAGACAAAGAAGCAGAATTAGGTAATGTATATACCTTGCTTTGACAAGGCTGATCCTGGTTGCCCTTTTCATCTGTCATTGTCATCAGCCCTCTGTAGTTGTGGACATCTTCATCCACCTCTGACTCACTGTCTGACAGTATCAGAGGGGCCCTGATTCTTATCCTCACTGAAGGATTGACTTCTGCTGCAACAGTTTCATCTTTAGCAGCAGCAGCAACTAGCCCAATGTAGGCTTCCTCTTCTTCAGACTCAGAAGATGGTGAGTCTGTCCAACTCTTTTCCTTCTTAGCAATAAAGGACTTTTCCTTCTTTCCTTTGTGTTGGTGTTGTTTCATCTCCTCAGTCTCCTTCATCTTCTCTAGGCAGTCAGCTATCACATGCCCAGGCTTGCTGCAACAGTGGCAAACTACTTTAGAAAAATTATATTTATTATGTTTAGAACCATACCTGTCAGTCTTTGACTGATTCTTCCTGTGATGAGTGGAATTGGAAGGCCTCTTCTTCCAATGCTTCTTCTTCATCAGCCGCTGAAGTTGTCTGGAAAAGGCTGCAAAGTCTTCATCAGACATGTTGTTGTCTGATGCCTCTGAGTCTGAGCTGTCTGACTCAGCTGGTCTCCTTAGTGGAGAAGGAATCCTCTCCCTACCTTTACTTGTGCTTTCAGCGCTGAAGTCCAAGGACTTTTCTTTGGCCAGTGATTTGTTGGTGGCATCCCCCTCCTTCCTGGCAGCTAGCTGCATCTCATAGGAGAGCAGCTTCACAAACAATATTTGGGGAGGAGTGTCAGCAAGCTTAGTCATCTCTTTTATGCCACAGATCTTAATATCACAGTCTCTAGTAAGAGACCTGAGAAACTTGTCATTTATTTCATAATTATTGAAGACCCTTCTATAGGTCTTCAACTCATTTATGATCCTAAGAATCTTTCATAACAGGTAGTTATGTTCTCCTTCAGGATTTGCCTGAAAGGCTCATACTCTTGGTTGAGCAGAAACTTCTTATCATCCCTTACCTCATCAGTCCTCCATGTAGACCATAAGGGTGTCTCACATCTCCTTGGAGGTCTGGCAGTGAACCAAGTTCAGGAAGTTTGAGTCATCTACAGCACTGGCAATGATGTTTTGTGCTCTCTTGTCCAAGCCAGCTAATATGACCTCATCTTTGGTCATTTAAGATAATGTCTTTAGTGTCTGGATGTTGGCATCCAGAGCAAAGACCTTCATAAGAATGACAGGTCCCTCCCTAACAGTTGTAAAGATTCTTGGATCATAGGTTTCTATGAATAGCCTCACCCTCTCTTTCCATATTCCAAACTGCTCCTTTCTGCAGATGGGGAGTTCATGGAACTCAGCTCTCTCTGGCTCTCTCCTGAGCCCATGATCACTAAACTGCAGCTACCTTTGAGGATCACTCAGATTGTTAAATCCTTTTTGAGCAGCCTCCCTCTGATACAACTTGAAAGATCTTATTTTCAAGGTAGCTAGCAACCTAGAGGAGGGTGAATAGATTTGTCTAGGTCTTTTGATAGTCTTTTTAATATCTTGTTGTTTTCTTTTAACTTTCAGCTTAGGGTGATCTAGAGCTTGTCTTTAACACCTACAATTAAGAAAAGAAAAGCAAACACAGAAAAGCACACAAGTATTTTATAGTGGTTCCCCAAAATTATGGGTACATCCACTCTCCTCCCACCTTGCTAACTTCCTGTTAGTCAAGGCACTTCTCCAAACCAATGCTCCAAGGAGTTTACACCTCAGATCCCTCAGGATCTCTCAGTCTCCTCCAAAACTTACACCTCAGCCATAAAGGCCTACTCTCAGTGATACAAGTATCACCTACCTCAGGCAATTAAGTCCTACCACTCAGGCTATGGAGGATAGCCCTACCTCAAAGCAAACTTGCTCCTACAACTCAGAGAGATACACTCTCTTACAGCTCAGGCAAAACTGCCATATTACTCAGTGAGTAAAAACTCACCTACCTCAGATCCCTCAGGATCCTACACTAAGAGAGGAGCCCTCTCCTACAGCTCAGGCAAATTTGTCCTACCTAAGACCCCAAGGTCCTACAGCTCAGATCCCGAAGGATCCTATAAAAAGAAATAGTTTAATTAACTTTGACACGGAGAAATTTCTGTGTCAACAACTTGAGCAGAAAAATTTCTGCTCCAACTCTCCTCACAGCAGAGAAAAGATTTGCTGGAGGAACTCAGAAGTTAACTTATGAACTTGCTGCAGAAGGCTAAAGATCTTTTGATCTTGAGTCTTCAAACAGCTCACTGAACCTGCTAAAGGATGAAGGTTCTTTTTTCTTCAGAACTGATTCTGAATCTGCTGTGGCAGATGGAGACTTGCACAGCTAACTGAACTTTTCTTACTGGAGAGCTTCAAGCTTTTCACATGCAGCAATGGCGAAGAAGATGAAGACGGCTGCTCTCCTTTTTGAATATTGTATGCCCTAAAAGTTGTCTTTGTCTTGGCCCTATCTCTTTCTTTTGTAGTTCGCCGATCAACGGCTCTTAGAGATCGGTGGACCCCACCTGCAGCTTCCAGCTGCGTCTTGCTTTAACGGAAGAAGATGTACAATAGCTTTACGGCAAGTTTTGTCATGTACTGTAGCTTTCCCGTACCTGATTTGACCTTAGTTGATTTTGTCGATTTTGCTGACGTCAGCACCTGTGGACTTAGCCAAAATCGAGCATCAGTAGAATAGGCGTTGAGTGAGTAAGCATCACTCAATGCCAAAATACTTAGACAGATTTGTTGTCTCTTGGCGTTGAGTGAGTAACCTTCACTCAACGCCAAACTACTCTGAATATAAATTTGTTTCTAGGCATTGAGTGATTCAGCTTCATTCAACGCCATCTTGCTTTATCAGTTTTCTGTTGTTTGGCGTTGAGTGAGCGAGTATCACTCAACGTCAAACTACTTAGATCAAATTCTGTCTCCACTAGGCGTTGAGTGAGCAACCTCCACTCAACGCTTTTTGCCTTAACCAAATTTCTGTCTTTTCAGTATCTTAGGCGTTGAGAGCCTTGAGTGAGCATGCTTCTCTTAACGCTTTTTGCCTTAACAGAATTTTTATGTTTAAAAACACTGGCTTAGACTGTCTTACATTGAACTGAGTTCGACGAATAGTGAACTGAGCTCGACGAACTTTGAACTCAGTTTGACGAATTCTCAACTGAGCTCGACGAACTCAGAATCTCAAGCTCTGAACTTAGCTCGACGAATGGTGAGCTGAGCTCGACGAACTCTGAACTAAGTTCGACGAATTTTGAACATGGTTCAACTAGTTAAAGTTATAGTCTTTTAGTTGTATGGCGTTGAGTGTGTATTCATCACTCAACGCCAAAACACTTAGCCATATTTCTCTTTAGTAGCATGGCGTTGAGTGAGTTGACTTCATTCAACGCCTGTGCACTTAGCCACATTTCAGCTCATTCCAACTTAGGCTATTTCTGCTTTAGCCTGTCTCACAGCATTTTGCTGTATGGCGTTGAGTGAGTTGACTTCACTCAATGGACTTAGTCATTTTCTCAGATTGCCACTAATTAAGCTTTGACTGTATAGGCTCCACTCGGCGATATAAGTCATCTGGCGTTGAGTGATTTACCTTCACTCAATGCCTGTGGACTTACATAGATTTCTGTCATCCCACACCTTAGGTAAGTGTTTACCTGACTTAGCCATTAAGGCTACCTGTCACATCACAGTCATCTTCTGATGTGTATATCATTGATAAGATTGACTTCCTCAAATCCAGGACATTGTGGGCAATGGACCCAACAATAGTCATGCGGCGGATTGGTACGAACGCATATGAAATTGACATCCCTCATGGTATGGGACCCAGTTAAGTTTCAACATAGAGGATTTGACTCCTACGAGGAGCGCGAGTATGCGGACCCTTTCTCTACACCTCTACCAGAGCTTTCACCTTATATTACCCTTATTAGTCCCTCCCTATTGTCATTCGAAGAGTTGCTCAATGAGGATCACGTTGCACCATCGATGGTTCCACCAATCCAACAGTCAGACGGAGATACAATGCAGCAAGATCCATTTACTTCTACCGACGACATACTTCAAATCATCGATCACGACTACTGCACTACGGGCAGGTGAGATATTGTACGTTATCTTTTCGTTGGAGCGGTTGGCCTCAACTCGATGTTTCATGAATTTCATCAGAGAAGCTCGAGAGACACGCCATGCGGCTGCACAGTGAGTACGACCGTCTACACTCACCGGAGATGAGTTCATTCAAGCCGGGGGGTGGGGGGAGTTGATGGCGGGCAACGCCCGACACAGGTGTATTCCCACATAAGGTGGTGATCCACTACCGAGTCGGACGATCCGAGTCCATTGTTGCATCTGTATGGACGATCCGAGTTGATTTCATATATTACTTTTTATATTTTGAGTTGTACTTGACGCCCGACCGGCCTAAACAATATGAGTCGTTTAATTCAGGTGCTTATATTGGTCTTACGGTTATGCAACAGTTATTATTTTAGGGTTATATATGTATTGGCAAGCGGTTCAAGGGGTGATCATCGAAGGCTTGCGGTAGTTTATGCAAACTGCCGGTCTTCTTCCTAGTGTGACGCTGAAGTGCCTCCTTAGTGCGACACCAAGGTGATCTTCTCCTCCTCCCTCCCTTACAGCAACCACCAAGAGTTTCCAACCCTCTAGTCAACCACTGTAAGTCCCCCTTCCCCTCCGTTTTCCACTAACCCAACTTCCTTGTCGAGCATAATCCTAACATCCTACTCCTCACCCCTTCCTGACACTAGATTGTTCCCAGACGACCCAAAACCGACACCCCTCCTCCTCTCGGCTAGTCTGCCGACCAATCCTACCCTGCCGCCCCTTCACCCAACCATCCCTCACCTCCACCTAAAGTTAAACAACCTACAGTCGGCCTAGACCCACCCACCTCCTCCTCCCTGTAGTTTGTCGGCCGATCTCACCTCTCCTCTCCTTCATCATCCATCATGTCCCCTTCTCTCCCTCGCCTCCCCCTCCCCCCGTCGTGGATTCCACCTCAAATCAGCCACCACCACCCCCCATCCCCGAGACCCTCCCCACACGTTAATTGAGCCATATTCGTCCAGATCCCCTCTTCCAACACCCCCGATGTTGCAGCGACCTTGGATGCCTGCAACCGGACGTTTCTCTCTACTATCTGCTTGCATAAGTTGTCGTTTGAGTTATTATTTTCTACTATTGTTTATTTGGCACTATAATTGACGCGGATGTTTCTTGTTATTTGTCGTTAGTACCAGATTCTGTTTGACTTGCAGGGCCAAATTTGCATGGGCTTAAAATTATTTGTGCCTTAGTCGCTCCGCAGAAAACGCTTGTTTATCTTTAATTAAAGTTTGTGAATACTTGTGCTTTTGGTCATTCTATATTAATTAATTACAGCTACTAATGCTCATGCGGACAAACTTTTGCATCTTCATCATTTTTCGTCACATATATGATTGCATCTAGAGCATCCACCCCGAGTTTACCCACCGCTGCATCACTTCTTCTAACAAGATTCATCTTAAATAGGAAACAATCACCTACTAATTAATACAAGAAAATTAAAGATCTAACTCATTTGGATAATGAAGTGCTCGGTTGTGCTTGGTGGCTTACATGTGCAGGCTAACTTTGTCAGCATATCAATATATTTTGGGATTTCAATCCATTATATGATTTTAGTCCATTTGGTGGATAAAATGTATGGTTGACATGTTGTTGAGGTTGTTTATTTGCACTGATGTAAATTTTATTGATAATATGCTATGGAAATCATGAGGCACAAATAACTACAAATTGCGGCAGAACTAATCTGGTTATCATATTACTGAATTTGTTAATGTAGGGTGTGTGGAACATGACTATTGAAATAGGAGAAATGGAAAATAGAAGAACCTTTAAATTCTTCCTCAAATGGGCTATTTATAGCATTACAACAAGACACTTAAACCGGACTCACGATGTAGGCTAAACTCCTAAAGACTCTAATAGACTAATATAATAATAAACTCATAATTCCAACACTCCCCCTCAAGCTGAAGGGGGGGGGGGGGGGCCTTCAGCTTGGACACAGCAAATAACGGCATGAAGGTAGGATATGCGGGACAAAACATCAGACGAACTACTGGGAGAAATTCCAAAATGGGGAATCAAGTCGGGGGCATAGACACACAAGACGCTGGCCCACACACGACGCAGGACCGACACACGACGTGGACTCACTGGGAAACCGGTCAACCAACATCACCTACACACAACATGCGAAAAAGAACGGAAGTTGTGGAGTAAATCATCAACCGAACAACCGGGGATAATCTGCACCAAAAACGGTCCCACGCGACATAACCCCACACGACACGGTCTCACACGACACAACCTGCAGAGATTAGAACACCAACATCAATCGTGTCCCAACACACGACCAATCGAACGAAATATGGGGAAACACAAACTACATACAACATAGGCCTAGAGGCCCCGTGGAACACAGGTGAAAGGTCGGGAAAGATCATCTGAGTCGTCTTCGTCCCTAACACTCCCTCTCACGTGAATATCATGTGAATATCACGTGCATATAGGCATAACAACAGACCATAATAACAGAACAAACAAATAACTGAAAAACACGAAACAACATCATCATAAGCGGGATATTACCACCCTAAAAATAGGGTGGGTAGCGACCGGAGACGGCTGAAGTCATTAGACGACAACGAAAAGCGATTGGAGGCATCTGGAAAATTAAGTAGCCGCAAGCATATGGAAGCAGAGCAACAGGAAGAGAACCCATACAAATGCAGCCAGCGGGATCGTCGTCCAAATCTGACGCCTTGGAGACCGACTGGAGCAGTAAGGAGGCTAACTGGATCTGCATCGATTTGCGATAGAAACGCAGACTGCAGCAGCGGGGGAAGCTCCAGAAACAGCTGAGGGGGAAGCTCCAGAAACAGCAGCGAGCGAAGCTCGAGCACAGGATCTGGCTCGACGGGATTAAGAGGAGTGATGCCAAAGCAACGGGCATAAGCGACGGGGTCAACGACCATAAGCAGCAGCGAATGGAAGCGAGATCGGCACGGGAGAACGCAGACGGGATCGATGACGGACCTTCACGACGGGATCGACCAGATCGACGGGTTTTCCGTCGTCGTTGAGGGAAATATAAGCCGCTCTAGTCGAAATCTGGAATCGATCTTTCCGACGGGAGCGGAAGCACGAATCGTCGAGGAGAAAACTAACAGAAGGAACATATTTCGAGAGGAAGCCGCCGTGAAATGTACGTCGCCCAAGGGCAATCAAATTTCAGGGAGGAGTCAATTACTGCTTTGATACCATGTTGAAAAAGGAAAAATGAAAAATAGAAGTACCTTTATATTCATCCACAAAGTGGCTATTTATAGCATTACAAGAAGACACTTAAACCGGACTCACGATGTGGGACTATACTCCTCAAGACTCTAATAGACTAATATAATGATAAACTCATAATTCAAACAATGACAAAGTTAGTAATTGGTATCAATTTTTGAACATTTTAACTGCACCCCACCCTTTGAATATGTAAGCCATATATGTCTCCAGTAAAATGAATAAACAGGCATGGTAATGAAAGTGATGCGGCTAGTAAAATGTACCTTGTTACCAATGGCTCTTCCAAAACCACATGCTACAGCTGCTGCATCAACATCACCGACATTTGGCCTAATGTTCTTTCTTGCCCTTAAAAGAGAAATGCACAGTATCGCTAAATACCAAATGGAAACAGGTATTGAAGAAAAAGATGTGCAAAACTATGAAAAAATTGGTAAAACAAAGAAAGAAACAAACCAAAGCAAAAGAACGTACCATGCACCAATGAGCAATCCTGCTAGCTGCCTAGAGCCAACACGTTCAAAAGATGTTCCTTCATTTAAGGTTCTACCAATGTTATCCAACCACCATTGACCATTGGCGCTGCCCTCAATTCCTACCTTTTTACAGTAGAATAATGCAAGTATTCACAAAAACTCAGAAATAAGCTTGCTGAATACCAATGAAGATTTGTTATGCTCAGATACGAGTACAAAACTATAAATAACAAGTTCTACAGTATCCATTGTTTTGAATAGCAGATGGCTGGCATAGACTTTCACATGTTGACGCAGGGTAAGGTCCTACTGAGAGTATGGGTGATTTCTACATGCAGACACAAATAGTTGATTTAACTTGCAATAATAAAATCTATAGAAGCAAACACAAGGCAAGCCATAATAAGAAAAAAAACTTCACAAAATAGAGAACAGGTGATGTAGTATTATTAATGAGAGAGTGAAAGAATCACAAACAAACAAGAAAATGAATACCAACACTAGCTACAAATGATGTGAAAACAAAATTTACAAGAGGATATAATGCAAAGTAGAACATAATCACTAATTCAACATGCAATAAAAACCCCCAAATTGGAAGCTTACACAATTAAGAAGTAGATGACTTGACGGATATTCAGCGAGTCTCTAGTGGCAAGGAATGATACCAAGGACTGGTTCAGTGTCTCCAGGAAGAACTCAGAGTGCTGTATGGGGTTTGCGGGGACTGGATGTAGAGCTCGGGCAAGCTGGAAGCAGACCGAGGGGATGTAGAGGTCCTGGAGTAATAGGGGAGGCTGTGGAAGGGGTAACAGCTGCAGGTAGAATTCACCAGTGGTTTTTGGATGTCCTTGGAGGTGGGGAATAATGCTGAATTTAATTCTGGATGCTGGAATATAGCTGGGAGGGGGAATTATTCAGGAAATAACACCCACGAGAGGTATGCAGGAGCAAGGTGAGTTCAGGGCGATATAAAAGGATACAAGATGAAGGGACTTGGCTGAATTTGTGAGTAAACAGCCACAGGATAGTAGTCCAGGCATAAGACCCTGAAAGCCTGAGGGAATAGAAGCTGGGTGGCGGTTTTGGAGGGTCTCCGGAAAGGAAGAAAGTGGGGGTGGAGGTTTGAGGTGATGTGGCGGGCTAGTGAGTTTGAGTGGGGCTCAGTTGGAGATTAGGGAAGTGGTTCCGCGTGAATGAGTTGAGGGATTTGTGGGGAAGTGGGCAAATGGGAGAGGGAGAGTAAATGCAGTAGTGGGTCTATTTTTAAAGAGGAGGTTGAAGTTGGCTAAGGCATGGGGGCAAGCGTGGCCGGAGGGGATCGCCAGTTGTCGTGGTGGCTGGCGGAGATTCCTGATGATCGTCCGAAAACTGAAAATGAAGGGAATTAAGTGCTGGTGGTGGAGTTCGAGGAGGTGGTGGAGGCTTGCGGAGGTGGTTTCGGGCATGTTAGGGCATCAACTACTGCCCTTAATTCTTTTCTACAAAGAGAGATCAGGTGTTTATTTGACATTTCCTCCCTCTCTGTGCCTACTCACGGAAGGCCACTTCTTCGAACCAATTGAGGTAGATACATGAGCATTTATACTTTTCTACGCCCATCAGCTAGGGCTCTGATTTAGCATTAATGAGTTGTGGTTGAGTTATCTTATTTTTATGCAATATCTAAAAAATTCCTCTTAGAATTAATTAAATAACTCTTTTTGTAGGGTAGTATTTGGTGATTTTATTTCTTGTTGTCCTCTTATTTTGTCACACATGTTTATGTAAATTCGTTATACATTTGAGTCATAACTCATAAGGTGTTATCCTACCTATATCTGATGAATTTCATCCATTAGGTTGGGTGACCTGCGTGTTTCTCGCATCTCCGTAGATATTTTGAAATTTAATGACTTCGCACGATCGTGCGAGTTATATTTCTCACGATCGTGCGGCCGCGAAATTTATAAATACTAACGGATGAAAGATTTTTTTTCGCGTGCTTTTCTTTCTCCTTGGTCGTGTGCGAACTCGTTTTGACCTCCACCACCATTGCTCTCTCTACCTAACATTTTTGCGATTCCTATTCTCGGGTTCTACGCTTCCTCTCATCCTCATCGATGGCTATGCTCGGAAAGTATTACGTTAGTTGTCCCCGCGTGGACAGTTCACGAACTGAAGGGCATTTAATGACTTATTAACCATGACATATTAAATGTACAACCACCCGAGATACATGACGAGTTGGTCGGCGGAGACTAAAAGAAGAGGCCGCGCAACGCTACTTGAGCTGGATCAAAAAAGAGGAGTCCGCGCGGTCTTGGTTGTGATGCGCGCGTGTACTCCCGGCTGGAGCCTCTGGACTGTATTCTGAGAAACTGTCTGAAGGTCGCCTGCTGACTGTCCGCACCAAACTCTGTCACGCTCCCATGGGGTGTCCGCGAGTACTCCGGAGTATTCTCCCAAGAGGTTGGCGAACACCAAGAACAATTGTACGGTAAGCAGTCTTTGTTCCCTCCGGATGCTCTCCTTCGTCGTCGAAGGATTTAATTTAATAATTCTCCTCTTTAATAGACTGGAGCATTAAGCGCTACCACCACCTGAAGGATAAAGAGTTTCTGAACTACAAGTGTATTTTAAGGAATCCCCTCTAGAACATCCGACTCGATGCCGAGGTGTGGCGACTAATCAACTCGGAAAACTGGCATCGCCTCTTCGCTATCAAAGAAAGCGGCTTCCGGCCGCTCACTATGGAATTCCACTACAATGGTCCTCGATTCATCGGCTGAAGAGTTTGTTGAGCCTCTACGAGTTCGCTTACGGGTCACGGGAGGCACCCACATTGTCGGTGTCGGTATGATGGTTGTTTACGCTGACATCTACGACCATCAAGAAATCATTGTGTTGGGTTTCATGACTTACCTTGTGAGCTTCCATCTAGCATAAACATATATGGCCAATGGCATAACTGTAAATACCAAATATACATCAAATATTAAAAACAATTAAATGCTACGATGACTATGACTCAATACAACACGACCCGATACAGTGACTCGACTCGGCATATAAATAATAATAATACAAGATAACCGACGGAGTACCCGCAACACAGACAATTCCTCAAACATCGCCACTTGCCACGTAGGGATCTCGGGATCATCCTGCCAAGATGACGGTATGGAAATGGAAGCAAAAGAGGACTCAAAGGTCTTATGGGAAGTTGAAAAAGACTCGTAAGACACATAATGTGATAGGGGATATTGGGTACAAGATCGGATACCTTTCCTGAGAGCAATGGGTGGATTAGAAGACCCTGAGTCAAGATCCTATAGTTTTTCTGGCTGCATAGAAGGGCCTTGTGTGCAGGTACCCTTAATGCGCCAAGTATACACATGCAAGCTAGGAGCAGTAGAAAGAATAAGTAGAGACACATTTTAGGGGCTTACTACACATATATAGACTCCCCCTGAAGTGAGGGATGAGGTGGAGAAACTAGCAGGGGAACATTAAGAGAGGACATGGAAGTAGAGTCGCCTGATGGAGCATTGTATGTGGATGGAAACATTTGTAGTGTATAAGATGCAGCACGAGTCTACAGATGGCGGACGACCGATGCCCTAAGTCAAAGTGCAATGCAAGCAACTACACAAGACATGCAAATGAAGTTACAAACAACTCTGATGTGACATAATCGTATGCTCATGATCAAATATAATGTGAATGTGATTGTGGTGCAAAGAGTCTGGTTCACGGTCTGATCAACAGTAATAAAAATTTAATAAACTTTAAGACAATTACACAAATGGATAACAAGCCATGAAGAGTAAAGAACAGTTACAATTAACCAACGAGATGAGCCGCAATTCCGTTCATGTGCGCCGAATGCGCTTCGCAAATTACACCGCGAATAAAGATAACAAATGCTTGAACTCAAAAAAGTGACATTCATAGTGATAAAGACTTTCTTTGTGGGTGGATGGAAACATTATATCTCTTTTATGTGGGAGAGTAACCAAAAAAGATACTTGAGCGCTCGAGGATCAAGCTTAGAGGGCGGGGGTGGTGGATATGAGCAAAGCAGGCACATCAAAACACCTTAGGGGAAAACAAAGAGGAAGGCACATGGAGAGCGTCAAGAGGGGTATCAGTCCCAAGGACACGTGACGACATGCAATTGATAAGATATGTCACGGTGAGAACCGTATCATCCCAGTAATATTTGGGAAGGTGCATAGGTTACGAAAGACCTCTAGTAACTTCCAAAACATAGAGATTTGCATGCTCAGTATTAGAAAAGCCCATGTATAAAGGCCCATAAAGGCCCAAGTGTATTCTCTCTTCTTTAGTCCCACATCTTGTATAGGATTTTTCCTCTCTTCTCTTCTCCTATATAATTGTATTCTCTCCTTGTATTTACTTACATAAGCAATACATACACGTTTTGGCTTCTCTCAACATGGTATCAGAGCCAGGTTCCGACCTCTAACCGTCCTGTTCGCTTGTTAACCGCATCTACCCGCCGCCTTCCTGCGGTCTGCCTCCTTGCGGTTTCCTTCACGCGGTCTCAGCGGACAGTCCGCTTTCTGCTGTCTATCCGCCGCTCCTCGCTAACTGTCCGCGGCCTCTGCGGACAGTCCGCTGCCTCTCTCCGTGGATCCAGGTTCTCTCCTCTTCCCACCTTTTTATAGTTTTCTTCTCCTCTATCCCGTGGACCCCACCTCTCGCGCGTCTCGCCGGTCTCCTGCTATATCCGCGCGGCTTCTCTCCTATCCGCTCGAGTTCGTCAACTCGCGGCTTCTCTCTCCTATCCGCTCGAGTTCGTCAACTCGCGGCTTCTCTCTCCTATCCGCTCGAGTTCGTCAACTCGCGGCTTCTCTCTCCTATCCGCTCGAGTTTGTTAACTCGCGGTCTCTCTTTTCTCTTCCGCCCGAGTTCGTTTACTCGCGGTCTCTTTTCTTTTGTTCGCCGTCTTCTTGCGGCCTCCAGACCGTGCGGTCTGCTTCTTACCCGCTCTGGTCGTGGCCTGTCTGGCTGCTGGTGTTCGCATCGTGACCGTGCGGGTTCTTTCTCCCGGCCTTCTCTACTCGCTGCTTCGTCGCTGCGGGTTGATCCTAGTCGCCGCGGTCTCCTCCCGTCTCTGCGGCCTGTCTCTCCAACGGACCCCTGCCTGGTCGCGGCGGCCTCCTTCCAAGTCGGTGCGGCTGGTCTTCCAGGACTATGGGCTCCTCTGTTGACTCCACCGGCCAGGCGGCTAGTCCGCCCGTAGACCGCCCGACTTGTCCTACCGACCTGCGCGATGAATTACGCATCACTACCATCTCTCTCTCCGGGAAGAAAAATTTTCTCCCTTGGGCGCATTCTGTGCGTCGGGTTCTCCAGGCGAAGGGTCTCCTGTCTTACCTCACCCAGGCTCCTCCGGCCCCCCCTACGGACGATTGGCTCCGCAACGATGGTCGTGTGCAGACTTGGCTACTCAACTCCTTGGATGGTGAGCCCTATCAAATGGCCATGTATCACGAGACGGCCAAGTCTATATGGGATGAGCTGCACTCACTCTATTCCGGCAAGGACAGCCTTCAGCACCTCTACGACATCCTCACCGATCTCGTGGCTCTCGATGCCGGTGGCGCCCCGGACATGACGTCGTTTGTCGCTCGGGCTAAGACTTTGGCCGAGGCCTGGATTCTGCACCAGCCTTCTACCAGTGATCATGCTGTCCAGCGCGCTCAGAAGGAGGCGGTTTGCATTGCTATTATGATGGCCCGTCTTCCGCCTCACCTTCAGACTATCCGGACTCAGGTTCTGGCATCTCCCACCGTTCCATCCCTTTCTGAGATATGTTCCATGCTCCTCCGCGTGACGCCTCCTCCAGATGCTCCTGCGCCGACTTCCTCGGCCCTTCTTCTGCAGGCCCCTCCGCCCCTGCTTCCCTTGCCTCCCGCTGCTCGTGGTGGCCGCTCCGGCTCTCGGGGCCGCGGGCGTGGTGGCAGGGGGCGGCCGAAGTGTTCCTACTGTGGCAAGGACGGCCACCTTGAAGCGACCTGTTACCGCAAGAATGGATATCCTCCTCGACCAACGGCTTCGGTGGCCGCAGATGCCTCCTCTACTGCCTCTCCGGACCTTGAAGCTGTCCGCCTCCAGCTCCAGCACCTCCAGGGACTGCTCAACCCGCCTCCTGCTTCCCTGGCCTCCACATTCGTCTCCCAAGCAGGTACGGCTTGTCTCTCCACCGGTCCAACCTGGATCATGGACTCCGGTGCCACTCATCACATTACGTCCCAGCAGCCTGCCACATACTCGGACTCTCCTCATCCGCGGTCTATCACCGTGGCTAACGGGGCCCTTGTTCCCGTCTCCGGATCGACGGACATCTCTCTCAGCCCGTCGTTTCCTCTCCGCTCGGCTCTTCATGTTCCGAGTTCCCCCTTCAATTTACTTTCTGTTGGTCGCCTTACTGCTGATCTGGATTGCTCTGTCATATTCACTTCCTCTTCTTTTGTCATACAGGATCGCAGGACGCGGACTACCATTGGTAAAGGCGGATTACGGAACGGGCTCTACCTTCTCGACACACCTCCTACCATCCTCTCCTCCGTCTCCTCTGTCTCCTCCACCGAGTGGCATCGCCGTCTTGGCCACGCTCCTCTACCTGTTCTCCAGCGGGCTCTCCCTGATATCTCTCTCCATCCGTTTCAGTGTGAGTCTTGTATCCTCGGCAAGCAGCCGCGTTCATCTTATCCTGCTCATTGTACCCGGAGCTCTGCTCCGTTTGATTTATTGCATTCTGATGTATGGGGACCATATAAAACTACTAGTATTTCTGGTTTCCGGTATTTTATTACTTTCATTGATGATTATTCTCGCATGACGTGGTTGTACTTACTTCGTGATCG
Source organism: Platanthera zijinensis (assembly GCA_039513925.1). Classification (NCBI taxonomy): domain Eukaryota; kingdom Viridiplantae; phylum Streptophyta; class Magnoliopsida; order Asparagales; family Orchidaceae; genus Platanthera; species Platanthera zijinensis. The sequence goes on along the minus strand of CM077082.1, from coordinate 118,783,744 downwards.
CTCCGAGCTTCCTCGCATTTTCCGAGCCTTTGTCGTTGAAACTCGTACCCAATTTCACACAACTATCAAAACTGTGCGCACTGATAATGCTCGTGAGTACACTGGCCACGACTTCGCTACTATCTGCTCTGAGTTCGGGATTATCCACCAAACCTCTTGTGCCTACACGCCTCAACAAAACGGCGTTGCCGAACGTAAAAACCGTCACTTACTTGATGTAACTCGCTCCCTCCTGCTTCAAATGCATGTGCCCAAGCATTACTGGAACTTTGCGGTCTCCACGGCTTGTTTTCTCATCAACCGTCTCCCTTCCTCCGTCCTCCAATATGCTACTCCGTTCAGCCTGGTGTTTCCCTCGACCCCGGCTTTCCCTCTTCCGCCCCGTATCTTTGGCAGCACTTGTTATGTCCACCATCTGGGCCCGCCCTCGGACAAATTGGATCCCCGGGCTGCTAAACACATATTCGTGGGATATTCCCGTACTCAGAAGGGGTATCTCTGTTATTCTCCCGTCACTCGGAAGCTCTCCGTCTCTGCCGATGTCACATTCCGCGAGACTCAACCATTTTTTTCGGATTCTCTCACTACTCCTCTCCCTTCGGCTCCTTTACCTCCTTCCATCCCACGACCAGTTCTCCCCGTTACAACGCCGCTGCTACCGGTTCCACCAGCTCTACCTCCTGTCCCCCCCGCACCACCCATCATCCGGGTCTATACCCGTCGCCCCCGTTGCTCTATGGCCCCCCGGCAGTCCGCCTCAACCATGGTTACTCCGCGCCCGGCAGATCCGGTACAGACATCCACCGCTCATCCTCTGGCTCACTACGTCTCTCTACATCGCCTATCTCCCCATCTTCACGCTTTTGCTACTTCTCTTTCCTCGGTTTCTGTTCCTAACTCTGTGCAGGAGGCGCTCGAACATCCTGGCTGGCGGGCTGCCATGGAGGAGGAAATGGCTGCTCTCTGGACTAACCAGACCTGGACTCTCGTCCCTCTTCCTCCCGGTCAGAAACCCGTTGGGTGTAAATGGGTCTTTGTGATTAAACATGCTGCTGATGGCACTATTGACCGCCTAAAAGCCCGCCTTGTGGCTCGTGGCTTCACCCAGCAGCAGGGGCTCGACTACGAAGAGACTTTTTCCCCGGTGGCCAAACTCAATACAGTCCGGGTTCTCCTCTCTGTTGCAGTACATCGCCAGTGGCCCCTACTTCAACTGGATGTCAAAAATGCGTTTCTGAACGGTGATCTCCAGGAAACAGTGTATATGCAACAACCTCCCGGGTTTGAGACCACGGGGGAGTCTCAAGTCTGCCATCTTCGAAAGGCTCTTTATGGTCTCAAACAGTCCCCCCGGGCATGGTTTGACAAGTTCAGTAAGGCCCTCCGGGAGATTGGTTTTACTCGAAGCTCAGCCGACTTCTCGCTCTTCACTCGTCACCGATCTACCGGGACCGTCCTTCTGCTAGTCTATGTGGACGACATCATTATTACCGGGAACGACTCGAATGGAATACTGGCAGCCAAACGTCATCTGAGCACCGTTTTTCAAACAAAAGATCTGGGGCCCCTTCGGTACTTCTTGGGCCTAGAAGTTGCCAGACGGCCAGATGGTTTGATCCTTTCTCAGCGAAAGTACTGTACTGACCTTCTTCATGATGCGGGTTACTCAGGCTGTAAGCCAATTGACACCCCAATGGATGTCAATCACAAGTTATGCGCGCAGGCCTCTGACTCAGATATCCTACTGGAAAATCCAGAATACTACCGACGCCTAGTTGGAAAATTGATATACCTCACAGTAACTAGACCAGATATCTCCTTCGCTGTTGGTATCGTCAGTCGATATATGCATGCCCCCAGAAGCTCTCATCTTCAGGCGGTTGAACGTATTCTCAGATACCTCAAAACGGCTCCTGGACAAGGACTGGTGTACAAAGTCTCTTCTTCCACTCCTACTCTGGTAGCATACTCTAATGCTGATTATGCTGGGTCCCTCGATGATCGAAGGTCCACTAGTGGCTTCTGCACGTACTTTGGAGGACACCTGATTACCTGGCGGAGCAAGAAACAAGCGGTCGTTGCTCGATCATCAGCTGAGGCAGAATACCGGGCGATGGCATCAGTGGTGTCGGAACTAACGTGGCTTGAAAGCCTTCTCACCGATCTGGGTGTAAAGCTTCCTTCACCGGCTCTTCTCCTCTGTGACAGTCAAGCTGCTATACACATTGCCAAGAACCCAGTCTTTCACGAGAGAACTAAACATATTGAAGTCGACTGCCATTTTATCCGGGAGAAGGTTCAACTAAAGAAGATCGACCTCAGACATGTTCCTGGTACTGAACAAGTTGCGGATGTCCTCACAAAGGCCTTGTCAAGTACCCTCTTCTATCAATGCCTGTCCAAGCTTGGTGCATACGATTTGTACGCTCCAGCTTGCGGGGGAGTATTAGAAAAGCCCATGTATAAAGGCCCATAAAGGCCCAAGTGTATTCTCTCTTCTTTAGTCCCACATCTTGTATAGGATTTTTCCTCTCTTCTCTTCTCCTATATAATTGTATTCTCTCCTTGTATTTACTTACATAAGCAATACATACACGTTTTGGCTTCTCTCAACACTCAGCAATACCATTTTGAGCACGGGAATAAACACAAGGATTTGGTGAATAATGCAATGATCAGCAAGATATCATTCAAACTGGGAATCCATGTATTTATGGGTATTATTACTACGTAGGATTTTAATATTGCTATGAAAGGTCATTTTATGGAATTTTTGAAAAATTGGGAACACGCCACTTTTTTCTCATCAAATATAACCAAATAGTGCGAGAAAATCAATCAATAAATGTAACAAATCAAGGGCAATCAGAAATAAAAAATATAGGGCAAGGTCCCCATACATCTATATGGATAACAACAAAAAGGGTAGAACAAGGAAACGAAACACGATTAAAAATAGTACGTCAATGTTTATTAAGAATACACACATCACATGCAAAGGAATTGAAAATAGTAGACATAGTAAGGAAATAACAATTTCATAATAGGAGTGGACGAGTGTCCCAGATGACAAGGCCACGAATACAAAAGATGAGAAGTGCTGGAATGAAGTGCCTATAAAGGTGGTCCTAGGCTGAACTTGAGCACATAAAGACCATTGACCATGCTACCAGAGTTAATCATCTTTCCTGTCGTAAGGTCCTGAAAAACACAAGAGGAAGGAAGAAAAGTTACACGACAGTTCATGAAATTAGTTAAGTGACTAATAGAAAGAAAAATACGAGTGAAGTTGGGGACATAAAAAACTGATGATAAGGTGAGAGAAGAGAAGAAAATGGATCCCTTTCCAACAATAGAGGAAAGAGAGAAATCAGCAATGCTCACCTTATCACGGCCAGATAGAAGGGTATATGATATAAAACCTAAGGCAGAGCTATTCATATGATCAGTAGCCCCGGAGTCAAAGATCCACTGGGTGGAAGAATGAGATGTAGCATAATAAGCACCTAGAGTCTCATTGTGAATATAAAAGGAGGAGGATAAGGCGACAAACTCGGTAGAAAGACCATGCATCATGGAGCAAAGAGCAAGCACTTCGTCAGCAGAGAATGCACCCCAAAAATAGAGGAGTCGGTTCCAATATGGAAAAGAGGGATGTCCACAATGACATCAGTGAGATGAGCATAATGAGGTGAGGCGTGATAACCCAGACGTCTCCCAAATGGACAGCCACCGCGAGGTGTAGCACCCCCTCTCGGCAGACAAAACCAATGTAGTCTGAAGTAAGTATCTCTGGTGTGACGGCTCTTCTCGCAATAATCACAAAGCAGGTGGTATATATTAGGTCATTTTATCTTAGTATTGCACTCCCAAATGGACAGCCACCGCGAGGTGTAGCACCCCCTCTCGGTAGACAAAACCAATGTAGTCTGAAGCAAGTATCTCTGGTGTGACGGCTCTTCTCACAATAATCACAAAGCAGGTGGTATATATTAGGTAATTTTATCTTAGTATTGCAGGTTAGGCGGACAACAGGAATATAAGTGGTGGTAGCAAGGGCAAAACTCTCAGGAGAAGAGTCATGAAGCAAGGTCTTTCAACAATCGAATTCCTGTCGCACAATATTGTAGGCCCCAGGTAGTGACAGTAGAGCGGACGCCCCGGAATATGATAATTTATCTGATCAAAGTTCGTATGGAAGCCATTAAGAAACTCAAAGATCCGGTTGCGGCTTCCCAAGCAAGAACCAATGCCTAATCAACAAGGCTAACAAATGTGAGGTGAAAAAGTGATCGTATTCCTTAAAGTAATGAATTTCTAATTAGAAATGAAAATCTCCTTTCCCGGGCGCTAGGTGAATCCTTAAAATAAAACCCATAAAATTCTTAGAATTAGAAACAATTCCCAAGAGGATATAATCTGTTGGCTGGGATCAAATAAATTGAAAAGAAATTCAGAGACAAAGCTCTCACCTCGATTCGGAGATAAATGTTAAGCTTCTCCAATCCTTAGCACCAACGATTACCAAAATCTGAACTTCAAATGGAAACCCAAACTTAAACTCTTTACCCTTTTAGGGTTTCAATGGGAATTAATCAAAATATGACAAAGAATCTAATATGGAGAAAAAAACAACGTACACGGGAGCGGCACTCACCGAAACCCAAACGAAAGATTTGAAACCCATCCTGTCGGTTAGGGTTGGAAGCAAAGTCTCACACGACATTGATCAGAGGGAGAGAGTCTGACGCTGGCTTCCGGCAAGGAAGGAGAAAGGCGTTGTTGAACGGGATTGGGAAACAGGAAGCGACAACAAGAGAAAAGGAAAAGGTGTGGCACTCTGAAAGTGAGGGAATAAGATACTTACTACTCTAGAGGGTGGGTGAATAGAGTATTCAAAAATTAAGGAGACTCTAAACACTTCTCTTCGAGCTATTTGCGGAATACAAAAATAAAAGCTTTAAATCTAAAGTCTAACTGAGTGTAGTGAATAAAAGAGAAGCTCACTGAATTTTCAGTTGAACTTTTATCCTAACACAGCAACTAGCAATCTAGTTAAAACTATCACAGCCACAGAGCAATGATTAAAATAAGCAACAGACAACACAAGAGCTTTATAGTGGTTCCCCAATTGGGTACATCTACTCTTCTACCACCCTGGTAGGAATCCACTACAGGTATTTGATCGGGTGCCCTGCCACCAGTAGATCTGCTTCAGGTAGATCTAAAGACCCTTCAGGCTTTTGATCAGGTGCCTAAAAACCAAACACACAGGTTTTTGATCAGGTGCCCTGCCACCAATGGTTCACTTTTGAATGGAGTAATAACCCTTTTACAGGAGGTTGAAAGAGAGAATTAAGATGTCTTCTCTGTGTTCAGAGAAGCTAGTAGATGGCTCTGAATATATCAAAGCTCCCCCTGGCTTAGAGAATGTCCAGGAAGAAACTTTGCTTCAAGGTGTAGGATCTCCAAATTGCTTGAGAAGACTTTCTGATGCAGCCTTGAAGAAGACTCTAGATTTTGAATGAATGATCTTCTTCAGCAGCTTTTGCAATCTGGGAGAGTTTGCAACAATGAATGTTCAGCAATCTGGGAGGTTCTTCTTCTTGAATGCTTGAACTCTGAGTATTGATTTTCCTGAAGACAAAATGAACTCAGGAAGAAGAAGAACTTTTCTTTTCTCTTGAGATTATCTGGTTCTGTGTCTGCTAAGAGTTTGTATGAATTATTCTCTGTATTCTGAGTTGTGAGTGAGTATCTTTGTCTTCAGCCGACTGCACACTGATAATATAGAAACTTCTCTTCTTTTGAAAAAGCCTCGAGCCCTGCACTAGAAAAACTTTCCAAATAATAGAATAAAACAAAATAAGGAAACTTGCACCTGCAATCTTTTCTGTCATTCCCAAAAACGAAATTAAGGATGTTAAAAAATATCCTTTCAATTTGACTTTACAAATTGGCACAGGAAACAAAGCCTAACGGCTATATTACAGCTGTAGAAAAGCACGATTTCCTCTGATAAAACAAACGGCTTTATTCTGCCAAATCTCTCAATTAATGCAAAGGGAATATTGCAAATAAGCAAAAGAATATAAGCATTAAATTGAACAGAATATTCTGAATAAAATATGTCTTAAACAAGAGAAAATAAACCAAAGATCAAATGAAATGACTATAGATAAAAGCAGACAGAAAGCGTCGACCAGAGATCGAAGATCGTCGATCTGAACAAGCAGATCGTCGACCTGAAGAAAAACTGTCTTCACAGAAATCGTCGACCAAGGCAACACGATCGTCGATCTGAATAAGCAGATCGTCGACCCACTTCAGAGTTCATATAACTCTGAGATCGTCGATCATCATTTGAAGATCGTCGGGCGCCATTCGACTATCGTCGATCATAATTCTACTTAGTCATTTTCATTTCAATTCAATCTCAACTAATCTAACCTAAGGGTAGACTAACCTTTAGTCTAACCATTGACCATAGATAATTCTTGGGTCAATTAAGCCTAATTGAGATGGCATGGCCCAAATCAAAACTAGGGAACCAACACACACTGCTAAGAGGGATCGGGTTACGCGAAGGGAGTGCGGTCTTTTAATCGGAGCGGTATCGTGTGAGGGGGTGCGGTTATGATAACTGAACAGTGGGAGGGGGAGTGAACCAGAGTTTTTTATTAGATGAGAGGTAATTAGGCTTTTCTTCTAATTATGAATATGCCCTTACAACCTCTCAACGTGAATAACTTGGCAAATATAATTCCCGCAAACCTCAAAATTTTGTCGATCGATACATAAAAATTTTGATCACGCGCTGACACTTCATTATCTGATTATCATGCATAATAAATTAATTAAAAATAGATTAATACCTCCACAGATCGCCGACTCGATTAAATTTACTCGCGATCAGACCCTTAAATTAAAATTGAACGCGATATTAAAATTTAGGGCGTTACAAATCTCCCTTCCTGAAAAAAAATTTGTCCTCGAAAATTATAAGCATACCTGAATCAAAGAGGAAGGCATAATCTTTATTACTCTGAAGTTCATCTTCTTTTTCCAAAGGATACTCTGTTCGACCACAATTCATCCAAAAGGCCTTAACCAAACGGATCTCTCTGTTCCTGAGCTTCTAAATTCTCGAGTCCACAATTCTGACTGGCATAATACTGATACTGAGATTTGATTCAATCGGCGCATCCTGATAGAATCTCTGATTGCTTTCTACAGATAGGAGACATGAAATACATCATGTAACCCACTCATTTTCTCAGGTAAGGCTAACTTATAAGCAACCTCACCTATGCGCTCCAGTACCTTGAATGGACCAATGAATCTGGGACTAAACTTCTTCATCCGTTTTATTCTAGAGACTCTCTTAACTAGTCTAACCTTCAGATAAACGTAGTCTCCAATAGTGAATTCTACGGCTCAATGTCGATGATCGAAATACTTTGCTTTTAAGTCTTGTGCTCTCTTCATGCGTTCCTGGATGAGTCTGACTCGAGCTATGGTCTTATCTATCAATGATTTCTTGTTGAAAGATCTCTCTTCGCTTTCCGCCCAAATAAGGGTGTCCTGCAACGTCTGTCATATGAAGCCTCTAATGGTGTCATACCGATGCTCGCCTAGAAGCAATTATTATAAGAGAATTCCACAAAAGTGGTATACTTTTCCCATTTACCGACAAAATCCAAAATACACATTCGTAGCATGCCCTCCAGGGTTCTATTTGTACGATCTATCTGTCCATTAATCTGGGGATGAAAAGTTTTGTTAAACTTCAACTGAGTGCCCAGACGTTCCAGAACATACCTCCAATCTCTGGCGGTAAATCTGTCGTCTCTATGTGACACAATAGACTTCGGCACACCATGAAGTCGGACAATCTCATCCACATACAGATGAGCCAACCTTAGACCATGGTCGGTCCTCTTGTGAGGAATAAAGTCATTCCCACTCTGCGATCTAGGGGGTCATGCAAAAAATCCATAGAGATATCTTCGAAGTTTCACTCTGGAATAGGAAGAGGTAGTTGTAATAATTGGTCTTTCAAGTCGTCTGGGTTGTTTATGTGTAACCCCGGTATGGGGTAGTTTAGTCTTTTTAGCTTTTTCCCTTACTCATGTATATGTACGAGCAAGGGGGTTCTTTTCGATCTAATGAAATCATTATTCGGTTCGACTTGGTATCAGAGGGAGACGCCCTAATCGCGTGACGCCCTAATTGCGCGCTCGACGACCTCCATCCTCATGCCAGATCCCGCCACCGCCGGCTCTCCCACTCACGCCTGCACGCTCTCCGGACACGACGGGCGGCCTCCACCCCGTCGCTAACTGCTGAGAGGAACGCAGCTGCCGTTCCTCCATGACGCAGTCCGCCTATTTCTTCTGCCGCTGATTTTCGCTCGTCTTCCCCCGCTGGTCGATTTCTCCGGACACGCCGGCGCAGATCCCGCCGCCGCTGGCCTCTTCTGTCTCCGACGCTTCCTGGCGCAGCTTCTCCCGCAGGCTTCTCCTGCCTCCGACGCTTCTTGGCGCAGATTCCGCCGCCGCTGGCCTCTTCTGCCACCGTAGTACGCAATATGTTGTTGGTATCTCCTCCAGTACGCAACATGTTGTTCAAGGCCGTTACCATCTCCTTGTTCTAACAATATTGTTGTAGGGTGCTGTCCTTTTTTTGTTTTCTCGTCAATATGGGTGACCCTGATTCTTCGGTATCTTCCCCGAGTGTGATCCAGCCTCAGATGAGTGACACTCAGCGGCCTCATGGCCACTCCAGCTCCTTGAAGATTACCACGGTACCTTTGGATGACACAAACTACCTTGAATGGTCCCGCGCGGCCCAGTATGTCATCTGTATCCAACAGATGTTTGGATATATCGATGGGACGATTAAGGAGCCCAATGTCTCTGATCCTTCCTGGAAGCGCTGGGATTTAGATAACTCTCTGGTGGTTTCCTGGCTCCTGCATTCGATGTCACCCAAGGTTTATCGGAGTTATATGTTGATGGACTCAGCATTCGAGATTTGGACTCATGCTCGTAAAACATACTCTCAGATTGGGAGCTCCACTCAGGTGTATGAGCTCACTCGCCGCATTTTGGAGTTGAGCTAAGGCTCGATGATTGTTTCGTCATTCTTCTCTGAGTTTGAGCGGTTGTATCAAGAACTGGACTACTTTGCGCATTTCATTCCAGCATGTACTGCTGATATCGTTCAGTTAAAGCAAAGGGAGGACCGTTTCCGCTTTCACGTCTTCTTGATGGGATTGAATATGGACTTTGATATGGTTCGAACACATGTTCTCCATCGCTCTCCTCTTCCCTCCCTTCGGGAGGCGTTCAGTATGGTTCTCAGATATGAAGGTCACCGCAAGTCTCTCAGTGTCATGGTTCCTCCTGATCGCTCTGCCCCGACTGGTACTGGTCGTGGTCTCATTCTCACTCCTGGCTCCTCTGTGTCTATCTGTGATTACTGTGGTCGAAGGGGACATTCTCGGGAGGCATGCTTCAAACTTCATCCGCATCTCGCACCCTCTGGCCGAGGTCGTGGCCGGGGTCATGGATCAGGCCGCGAAGGACATAGACACAGTGGCTACAATTCTCCTGATGTTGCGTACACTACTGATATCTATGATGAGTCCCAGTCTCAGTCTCCATCTCTTACAGCCCAGGAATTGGATGCTTTCCACCGCCTGCTTCACTCCCAGCATGATCCTGTCACCGGAGGTTCTACGTCTCTTGTTGTCATTGTTATGCCTAGTGCTCATGCAGCCACCACCTCACCTTCTGAATGGGTGCTCGACTCTGGGGCTACACACCACATGACTGGATCCTCCTCAGGTTTCCTCTCTTATACCCCTTTGTCTGGTAAGGAGAATGTTATTTCTGCTAACGGCTCGTTGTCCTCTATTACGGGAAAAGGCAATATCTCTTGTTCTTCGTCCATCTCCCTGCCATTTGTGCTTCATGTTCCTTCTTTCTCTCGAAATTTACTTTCCATCAGCAATATTACAAAATCACTTAACTGTTCGGTAACTTTTTTTCCTGATTCTTGTATTTTTCAGGAACTGGGTACGAAGCAGAACATTGGCAGCGGTAGGAATCGTGGCGGCTTGTACTACCTGGACACTCCTCTCTTTCAGGCTCTCTCCAGTTCCGTTGTTACTACAGAGGTTGTTCTCCGTTGGCATCGGCGTCTTGGCCATCCCTCTTCTGTTTATCTACGAATATTATTTCCTGTTTTTTCCCCTTTTCTTGGGAACTTTGTTTGTGATGTATGTGATGAATCTAAACATGTGCAATATACTACTTCTCATCTTTCTGTTCCTAGTACTATTCCTTTTGATGTTATCCACTCTGATGTTTGCGGGTCACCCCCCATTGTTTTTATCACTAGTTTTCGATGGTTTGTCACATTTATTAATTGTTTTTCGCGTACTACGTGGTTTTATTTGTTAAAAAAGAAAAGTGAAGTGTTTTCTTGTTTTCAAATTTTCCATAAAATGGTGCAAACACAATTTAATGCCTCTATTCGCGTTCTTCGGAGTGATAATGGGGGGGAGTATGATGATCGGGGTGCCTTTGGCTCTTACCTCGCCTCTCACGGTATCATCCACAAGAAAACCTGTGCTTATACATCTACTCAGAATGGAGTGGCCGAACGGAAAAATCGGCACCTCCTTGAGGTTACTCGCTGCCTCCTTAACACTATGCACCTTCCTAAACCCTATTGGGGTGATGCGGTTCTTACCGTTGCTCACCTTATCAACCATCTCCCTTCTCGCGTCCTTTCCTTTACCACTCCTCTCGCTCGTCTCTCTACCTCGGGTGTGGTTCATACCTCTCATTTGCCACCCCGTGTTTTTGGTTATGTATGTTTCGTGCATGTGCACCAACCTCATCGTGACAAGCTTGACCCTCGGGCTCAGCGGTGTGTCTTTCTTGGTTATTCTTCTAGACCAAAGGTTATCGTTGTTATCACCCTCCTTCAAGGCGTACATTATGTATCATGGATGTCACCTTCCATGAGGGGGAGCCCTATTTTCTGCCTTTGACTCACCTCTTTCATCAGGGGGAGAACCGTGGTGATGTGGATGTTACTCATGTCCCTCTTCCTCTTCTTCCTACATTCTCTCTTCATTCTACTCCGGTACCCATAGCCCCTATCCAGGTACCTGACTCTTCTACTATGATTTCCCCCTTTCCACATGTTTACCACCGCCGCAGTTCAGGTATTCAGGTTACCACAGCTCGACCTCTGCCAGTGCTATCTTCGGACTCAGATCCTGATGAAGCTGATCTGCATATTCTGATTGCTTTCCTCAAGAAAGGTAAAGCTCCTGGTACGCAGCATCCTATCTCTAATCACGTGGCTTACCACCATCTTACTCTGAACCATCAGGCGTTTGTTTCATCTCTTTCCCTAGTTGTTATTCCTAAGACATGGCAGGAAACTTTGGAGATACCGTCCTGGACTCAGGATATGCACGATGAGATGTCTGCCTTGGACAAGAATCACACGTGGAATGTTTTTGCTCTCCCTTCCGGGAAGAAAGCTATACGTTCCTGGTGGGTCTTCTCTGTTAAGCAGAATCAAGATGGCAAGGTGGAACGGTACAAAGCACGTCTAGTTGCTCAAGGGTACACCCAGACACAAGGAGTTGACTATCAGGAGATGTTTGCTCCTGTTGCCAAGATGGATTCTATTCGGGTGTTGCTATCGTGTGTCACGTGCCTGGACTGGGAGCTTCATCAACTGGATGTTAAAAATACGTTCCTCCATGCTGAGCTCGAGGAGGAGATGTACATGAAGTTTCCTCTCGGTTTTGTAAAGAAAGGAGCTGAAGGCCTTGTCTGTCGCCTCAGAAATCTTTATATGGCCTGAAGCAATCACCTAGGGATAGGTTTGGGAGATTTCTTACGGCAATGCTCAAGTTTGGGTACAAGCAAGCCCAATCGCATCATACCATGTTCATCCTGAGACATGAACAGCGTGTTGTGGTCCTCATTTTCTACGTGAATGATATTGTGATTACGGGAAATAACACAGAGGAGATTGTCAATCTTAAGACCTTCTTGTCTGCTGAATTTGAAGTGAAAGACTTGGGAATATTACGGTACTTCCTGGGTATCGAAGTGATCAGATCCGAGCAGGGTATCTTTATAACCCAATATAAATACATATTAGATCTCCTAAAAGAAACAGGTATGCTTGGGTGTGTTCCTGCGAACACCCCGATTGAGGAAAATCACAAGATTGATGAAGATGGTGATGGTGATCACATCAATGTATCACGTTATCAAAGATTGGTCGGCAAACTTATATACCTATCTCATACACGCCCCGACATTACGTATGTTGTTGGGCTCCTAAGCCGATATATGCATTCTCCTTGAATCAGACATCAAGAAGCTGCGTATCGTTTGCTGCGATATTTGAAAAAAGCACCTGGTCGTGGTCTCTTATTCTCCAGGAACAACACTTTGAAGATTGAAGTCTTTACTGATGCTGATTGGGCGGCTGGCTGCCATGATGACAGAAAATTCACAATAGGATACTGCTCCTTTGTTGGTGGAAACCTCGTGACGTAGCGCAGCAAAAAGCAAAATATTGTGGCTCGGTCTAGTGCGGAGGCAGAATATCGTGTCATGTCCCAAGGTTTATGTGAGGGACTATGGTTGTGCACTGTATTACAAGATCTGGGTTTCCCAGTGTCGGACCCCTTCTCCTTGTTCTGTGACAATAAGGCGGTCATTAACATTGCCCATAACCCGGTCAAACTTGACAGGACAAAGCATGTTGCGGTTGATCGGCATTTTATTAAAGATCACTTGGATAAAAAGACAGGTGTCACTCCGTTTGTCCATTCTAAAGATCAGTTGGCCGATGTGTTTACCAAGAGTTTGGGGTGTGATGTGTTTATCGACGATATTCAAAGGCTTGGGATGACGGATGTCTTCCGTCCGACTTGAGGGGGAGAGTTGTAATAATTGGTCTTTCAAGTCGTCCGTGTTGTTTATGTGTAACCCCGGTATGGGGTAGTTTAGTTTTTTTAGCTTTTTCCCTTACTCATGTATATGTACGAGCAAGGGGGTTCTTTTCGATCTAATGAAATCATTATTCGGTTCGACTGAGGTTGCAGTTTGCCTCCAAGCATCTGACATTTTGCTTTAATCAACTTGCAAGTCTCACACTTCCCAACATAATTTGAGACATCACCCTTTAGCCATGGCCACTACATTGACTTCTTGAGATCTGCATACATCTTAGTGTTGCCTGGATGTATAGAATACTTAGAATTATGAGTATCAACTAAAATGTCATCACGAATGTGACAAATATTAGGAATGCACACTTTGCCCTTATGTAACAACAAACCATCACAGATCGTGAAGTCATCTCTCTAACCAGCATGAGTCAAATCCAATATCTTTGCTAGCTTTGGATCTAAGGGCAAGGCATCACGGATCTTTTTCTTGATGTCACACTTAATCTCAATCCAACCTAAACACAGATTTAAAACTAGTACGCGATACAATACTAATCTCTAACCTTTGCAAGGCTCGCGCCAATTCTTCCTGTTGGGTGAAGAGCGAATAACTGGAACTCCTTCTACTGAGAACATTCGCTACTACATTAGCTTTTTTTGGATGGTACAAAATAACAACATTATAGGCCGCCAAAAATTCGATCTGTCTATGCTGCCACATGTTGAGCTACTATTGATCAAAGATGTACTTGAGACTCTTATGATCTCTGAAGATCTCACACCAAACACCGTAGAGATAGTGTCTCAATATTTTCATTGCGTGGATGATAGCCGCTAACTCCAAGTCGTGCACGGGATAATTCCTCTCATGATTCTTCAATTGTCTGGACACAAAAGCTATGACCTTCTCATACTGCATGAGAACGCATCCTAGCCTGAAGCATCACTAAAAAACTGGAAGTCATCCATATCTGAAGGTAGACATAGTACTGGTGCTTCTGTCAACTTGGTCTTCAACACCTTAAATGCAAACTCGCACTCTATGGTCCAACTAAATGTTTTCCCTTCCTAAGTAAGTGAAGTCAACGGAAGGGCTATCTTTGAAAAATCCTTAATAAATCTCTTGTAGTAGCCTGCCAAACCTTAAAAACTTCGGACCTCGGTAACTGCCTTCAACCTTGGCCAATCTTTGATCACCTCAATTTTCTTTGGATCAACCGCAAGTCCATCTCTGCTAACCACGTGGCCCATGAATGTCACCTTCGAAAGTCATAACTCGCACTTAGAAAATTTTACGTATAACTGATTCTGCCTAAGAGTGCTCAAAATTGTCCTAATATGTGTGGAATGCTTCTCCTTGCTCTTAGAATATACTAGGATATCATCAATGAAGACAATTACAAAACGGTCCAAGAACTCTCGGAATACCCTATTCATCAGGTCCATAAATGCGGATAGGACGTTAGTCAAATCAAACGGCATGACAACAAACTCGAAATGTCTTTATTTGGAACTAAATGTTGTCTTCTGGATATCCTCATCTCGAATCCTCAACTGATAGTACCCTTACCTCAGATCTAACTTAAAATAAGTGCAAGACTTTTCGAGTTGATCAAACAAGTCATCTATCCTTGGGAGAGGATACTTGTTCTTAATAGTAAGTTTGTTTAATACGTGGTAGTCAATACACAACATCAAACTGACATTTTTTTCTTCATAAAAAGGATCGGTGCTCACCACAGTGACATACTTGGTCTGATGAATCTCAAATCTAACAGCTCCTGCAACTGGATCTTTAATTCAGTCAACTCCCTAGGAACAATACGATAAGGAGCATTGACCACTGGTGTAGATTCAGGAACAAGATAAATCTGGAAATCAATCTCTCTAGAGCGAGGAGCACAGAGTAGCTCCTCAGGGAAGACATCAGGGACCTCACAGACCACTGATACCTCCAGCAAGTTGTCTTTGGCTTCTGCATGCATCAACACTAAGAAGACAGGACAACCTTCAATAACATGCCACATAGCTTTAACTGAAGAAATGATTAACTTGGATACTCCCTTCAAGCCAAAGAAAGTAATGAGAGATTTACCAGGTTCTTCTATCAAAATCTCTTTACTTCTACAATCTATTTTGGCATTCACCTCTGACAGCCAATTCATACCCAAAATCAAATCAAATTCAACAATAGGTAAGAGGGACGCCTCGACTATCGTTTTTGATTCTCCAAATAATACTGACGTCATAATTTTACAACTGGTCTGCATCACTGAATCGTTTAGCATCGTGACATCTAACAAAGTCGAAACTGTGGTGATACCTAAGCCAAGCTTACTTGTGAAAGATTTCGCTATGAATGAGTGTGATACACCTATGTCAAAGAAGACCTTAGATGGGATGTTATGAACTAAGAGGATACCTAAATGTATATTTGTAATATTTTAGTTAAGTGTGACTGGGAGGAGTAAAACAAATTATCATACCAGTCACCACATCCTCCTGATCCTTGGCATCATGTTGGCCAAGACCATAAGCTCTAGGCTGAACCAGACCACGTCCTGGAGCTGGCTTTGGGTTTGAATCCATTACTTCCTTTCCTTTATCGATCCCACTCGGACCGTCAACCTCGAACCTCGACTGAAAAACATGTCACGGGTATAGTTAAACTTACGAAGAAAGGTCCTGAGTTAGAAAGAAAAATCACCAAACATAAGATTGAATTACCTTATTTTCAACAGATCCAGGGCAATTGCGTGCAATGTGTCCTGCTCTCTGACACTTGAAATAGACACCTGAAGCAGCCAAGAATTCACCATAGTGATGACGATTGCATTTAAGGCAGAGGGGGTAGTCCCTGGGCTTTCCTCGGGACTAGTTGCTCTACTTATTATTCGTCTTCTACTATTTACTCCAGCGGTCTATGGCCCGGTTCCTGTCCTGTCGGTGTTGTGGCGCACCATGAGCTCGTTTGTGGCAAAAATTGTTGTGTCTTTGAACTCGATGTTGATCGGCCCCCAACCTCTATGCAGTACTAACAGGCATTGACCATAGTCATCAACGGTTACCTTAATGAGTCACAAAGGCCATCAACAAATCGGTTACACTTCTCGACCTCATCTCCTTACATCGAGCCCGAATAGCGAGATATGTGGATGAGTTCTCGCTTATACTCTGTAACAGTTTTATACCCTTGAAAGTTCCTGAGGTACTTCTCTTGGAGACTTCGACGTGCTGAAGGGGGTGTGAACCAGTTTGCAAGTGCCCTAGAAAATTCGCTTCAGGTGAACATATCTGCTGAACGACCTGCCATAGATAAAGGTTGCATTGACATCAGACTAGATAGATAATAAATATTAATGGGAAAAAAAATTAAACTTGATTTTTTACGGGCAGGATCGTCCGCTAGGTGCTTAGTCTACCAAATTTTAGCTTCACCCCAAAGCAGAAAAGCTGCTAGTGGTACCTTTTATTCTCAGGACACTACATTACGTTCAGTAAATCTCTAGTATTTACTATCCAATCATCTGCTTTCATCGGGGTTCCTTCACCGCTGAAGTTGGAGGGGTGGAGATATCTAAATTCCCTTAAGTATCGGTCCATCCTGACCTCCACAGCTGCAGATACAGGGACTTGTGCTGGGATCCCTGCAAGTTGCCCTTTTTGAAATTCCAACAAGGCTACGGCTACTACCTTGGCAATTTGGGTTGCCAAGTCTATAGGTTCTGGAGCTGCTAGCGTGGTTGGCGCAGCTAGCGCATTGGCGTCACTTGCGCGGTTAGATATCTGGATTTGCAACGCAAGTTGGACACCGGCACGCCAAGTGGGTCGATACCTGCAGGATTTTCATTACGTTCTCAAACACTAAGTTGGTGTTGTGAACAATTCGGCTGATCCGTTGAGTCATTTTGTCTCTCTGTTATAGACGATGACCGCATGTGTAGATGGGCTTGAGAGAGTGATCATGGATTATCCAACATGCCCTAATTTTGGCGAGATTTATACTGCCCTGTCCGGAGACCCTTCGGACCCAGTTGAGGGTTATCAAGTCTTTGAGAGATATTTGTATCGGGGCTCCCGCCTGTGCATACCCCAGACTTTCTTCCGCGATTACTTAATTTGGGAGTTTGCATATAACTATTCAGTCAATAGGCTTACTGGGTTGAGTCCATTTCATGTAGTGTCAGGATATGACCCTAGGAAACCTATAGACCTTATCATTAATCCCCTGGAGTCACGCCCTAATGTGTCTGTTGAGTCTTTTACATGGCATTTACATGGGTTGCATGAGTTGGTCCGCTGACAGATAACAACAGCACTCAAGCCTTTATCCCACTATACTGGGGTCGGCTATATGTATCCTTTGTCGCCATTGTGCCTTATCTTTTGTCAGGGCACAATGGCGACAAAGGATCCATGGTCGGTTATATGGATCCATGGTCGGTTATATGGATCCTTTGTCGTCATTGTGCCCTGACAAAAGATAGGGCACAATGGCGAAAAAGGATCCATATAGTCGACCCCACTATAGCTGGATAAAGGCTAAAATGTTGTTGTTGTTGTTAAAATTATAACGAGCAATGAAAATAGGAATAAGTATTTCAAGAAGGTAGGAATAAGTATAACAACGAGCAATGAAAATTAGAAAACTCATGCAGATAGGTGAAAGTAGGAATAAATATTTCAAGAAAGTGAACAGGTAATGTTGTGAATCTGCCTGAGAGGCTCCCTTAAGGCCCGCCAAAAACTAAGTGCCAGGAAAATGGGCCCCGACTCAATTATAATCGCATTGGGACGAAAGCTTACAGGATCGATATCCCTGCAAGTATGGGAATCCATCCAGTATTTAAAGTTGAAGATCTGACGTCATACTACGAGCCTCGCGAGTATATGGATTCGAGTAGTGGAGACTCCCAGCCACCCCCACCTCCACTCCCGTTACCTTACCACCCTCATAGTCCACCCGCGTCTGATGGCCACCACAGTACACCCATTACTGGCACCCACCCACCTGGGGATTCGTCTTCTTTGATTTCACCGACGGTACCACCGATCGCACCGGGATCCACCACTCGAGAGATGAGCGATGAGAGCATTACAGAGATCAGATCCCACCAGTTCGTTCTTACCACATGCGAGCCGCGACGCCGCTACTTAGTACATTGGCAGGGCCGCCCAGATGCAGATGACGCTTGTATACTACCCGCAAAGCTCGATCGACTCACCCCCGGACTTCGACTTCAGTACGATCGTCTCTATTCATCGAAGATGAAAGCTTTTCAGTCGGGGGGAGTTGATGGGGATCCATCAGATCATGCATCAGGAGGGGTCGCAAGTCAGGACCCACGTTCTTGTATTCACGCAGGAGGTCTTGGTCGGATCTCCGATCCGACACCGCGTGGGTCTGAATCCACGTCGCGACTCAAAATCATATGTTACTTTATTTTATTTATTTATTTTAGTGTATTTTGAGTGGTCTCACCTCCGTCCAATCATAGGCGTCAAAGGTACGATGTTCTAGCCTATGTTTTATTATAAACAGATTTATAGTGGGTTGGTTTCAGTTTATTGCATATTTTGTAGAAAGCTTTCCCGGAATACCACGATCCCGCCACGGTGCCGACTCTGTGGAACCACGGGTGAAGACTCTTAGGTTAATATCTCTCACCCCAAGTCTTTCCCTAACCCTGGGCTTCATTTTTCATCCATCAAACCCCTCTTCCACTCGCTGCAGCCCCCCTATATCCCTCCCCAAAACCTGCGGCCTGCTGTTTCACTTTCCCTTCAGCCACTGTCCCTGCAGTCCTCCCCTCCTCTAAGCCGCCACCGCTGAACCCCCTCCCGCCTCTGTCGTCCGCCTCCCTCAGCCCCCTACCTTCTCCAGCCGACCACTCCTTTGCCCACTAAACCACTGTCGCCTCCCCCTCTCACATTTGCAGCCACCGCCCCTCTTAAACCCTCACAATTCCCTTGCCTCCAGCCACCTTTTATGTGGAACACCGCCAAAATCCCTCCTCCCGGATCAACCCCGATTTGGAGTTTTCAGCTCGGATCAGATCTCATATTGTTAGATCTACCCATGCGTGGTCGGATCTACACATTTCCGGCCTGATTCCACCTTCCATCGTCGAGGACAGCCACCTACGCTATTTTTCCATGCCACCGATTCCACATTAGATCGGCGTCCCGCGCATCTGGCTCCGGAATCTTCAATGTCTCGGTCAGCCCACTACTTTGGTGAGTTACTTGTTGTATTGGATCATTTGATTCAGCATTTTAATTTGGATTGGACACTGCATTTGTTTGGAAATCGTGTTTGTGGAAATTCGTTTTAGATACGCCTATAATTTCCAGATGGGATTTATTCGTCGCGCACTTAGCCTTGGCCCTCCGAGCGAAGGAAAACCATTAATTAATTGCTTATTGAATACTATTTTCTGTTCTTTAAATTATCTGCGTTGGTTGAAATTTCATTTGCTCGAATTAATTTGTCACTGTCACTGACGGTATCGTTGCATTTAGGTTTGGGTTAGTGTGTCACATTTGCACTCCACTCATAGTAGTCTTGGTTTTGTGCACCCCCGTAGCCTACCCTACATCACCTCCCTTGTCAGTTACTACCTAGTCAAATAATAATTTGTCTTTCACAACTAAGGTCATTTCCAACCATCATTTTATGACATTGTTATATACTTAATGTATCATGCCTTCTAGACTCAAAATATTGTTACCAATTCAACTCAGACTCAAACATCAAGTGATTTTCAAACAAGTTTCGAACGTTTTCATAACTCCTAATTATAGCCAGTTGTTCGAGTGTTTTCCATGGCATGACAACCCATAAAAAATATGCATGCTTCATACTGTTAGTATGAACAGCGAAGATGTTATCCCTATCTAGCCTTCGCCTTCTTAGGTACGAAAATAACGGTAATAAAAACATAAACCTCAAAGCAAAAAAAAAGACAAACAAAACAAAGTTTGAACTTAACTCCAATTACTTGATTGAATAGAAAGATGTAAGCATGGAGCATGTGTTACAGTCTTACAGTCTCTTTTGCTGCAGACATCGCAAGAAAACCAGCACCCATCTCCACTTCTTGCAGGCCAACAACAACTAATCCAACATCTCTTGCTGCACTAGCAAGCCAAGAAATAAGAGAATCATGAGAAGCTCTTTGTTGGCCGACATTCCAACTGCCGGCCAAGATTTTAATTTTCTCCATTTTTGTATATGTGAGTTCTTTACTTGACAGCTCTGCTCTCAGGATATTATCAATGGGTCCAGGTGATGTGAGACTCCAACCACGAATTCCTCCATGGCTAGCCAATGTAAGAAGATAAGATGCTCCAACTACAATCTTTATAACAGGGCCGCTGTGAGCAAGCCATTCACCTAGTAAACTCCCTTCAAGATCTATAATTTGAACAAAGCCATTCACATAGCCCACCCACAACCGTGTACCAAAGGAACATATGACCTTGACAGCTGAAGTATGATACTGTACTTCATGTACTCTATTCCCATTTCCATCCCACTGAACAAGTGAGCCATTTGTACATCCAGTCCAAATCATACCATCTGCTGCTATTGCTAATGCTTCTGTTTTTCGATCTTCTCCAAATGTTCCTTTTTGAGCAACTCTACGAACTGCATCAGCAGCTCCTATCAGTGCATTTCGTGAACGTTGGAAAAAACTCATAGATCCAGATTTTTCCTTCTTCGTTAACTTCACCTTCATCTCATCCTCCACATGTGTCTCCTGGGATTGTGCTACATCAACCCGATTCTCAATTTGACCATCAATATTAAAAACTTTTAAGAGTTCCCTTTTCCGTGAATCCCTATAGCATTAGGTTAGAAAGACAGGTAAATTAAGAAAGCTGAGGAAATCATACAAAATAGATATATTGTTCCTGTAACAAATGAGTAGTGCACATACAAGTTAAAGAAGGTAGAACGCAAGTTGAGGTGTACCATAATGCGAAGGTCAGGCTTCCCGCACTCCACACTTTTGATCTAGAACTATCAGATAATAGATACTTGATATCAACGGAAGGAAGGGAGCAAACCCCATTTACCGTGACCAGACTCCTCAGATCAACATATGACCTCTCAACCAATAAAGCAGCCATATGTCGTTCTTCAATTGTTAGAGAAAGAGACTTTTCAATAGATTCCCAGGGCCAGGCTTTCAAAACTCCGCCTTCACAACTTGTCCATATATCACCTGTATTTCACAAATAATTAAGATATAAAGCAATGAGAATAAATAATAACTAAACTTGAAAACATGAAGAAGAAATGAAAGGGCCTTCTAGATACTGCATTCTAACAAACTACAGAAAAAGATGTACCTTAACAAAATAGTTACTCGGTAAATAAGATATGATTAATCTTCATTAGTCATATCCGAATGCGAGCCCCGGCCAACTCTTGGAGGCTGGGTCTCTAAAGATTCTCTCACAAGAGGCCCCAAAAACCAAGTGATTCAAAAGATACCCATACCCACTACTCATCCCCCTTCTATAGATGAGGAAGGCACCGATACTAAGAAAAACAAAATATATTGATTAATATAATTAATTAAATCAATATGGATTAATCATAATTAATCAATATTAGCTAATTAATTAATAATAAATAATAAATATTAACTAATTAATTACATGATATTATCATGGTGGTTTTCATATGCATGCTATGGTGGTTCAGACGAGGGGGTCCGCTTAGTCAAATGTGTGTGGGCGTAACAACTAGCCTGTATAATTACCAATACAAGCCCATTTTGGCACATGTGAGCATAGCTTACTATTGTTAAATGGTTTAGCAAGGTATTGCAAGGTCTTGCAAGTCCCACCTGATCAATAACAAGCAATAAGGAGTCACAATAGCACACAGACGGCTAAAACACACCTCATGAAAAGAATCCGTAAATACGGTACTTCGGCCAAGAATGAGCAAAAGAGAAATTCATATCTAGCCATTTAGATAAAGAATAAAAAACCTTGCTGACAAAGTTGACCGCAGTTGCATATTCAAAAAAGAAAAGCTCAAGGAACGCCTGTAAAGAAATGATTATACCTATTAATTGTAACAACTCAATTCTTATATGGATATAATGATAATAATAATAATAAAAAAAAAAACCTCTTAAACCTAAAACCCATGAGCCAGCCTCCCCCGCTTCTTTTTCTCCCATAATCAACCTGTCAGCCTAGGGCTTTCCGCAAACCCGTCTCCCGCAAGGCGCCGACTCTCCCGATCCCGCCTCCTGCCGCTCCCGTGCCTCTCGCCTCCGCCTCAAGCTTCTCGTGTTGTGGTCGGCGTCTCCTCCTCTTGCCTTGGCCGACGATATCGCCTCCTCCTCTTGCTTCTCCAGCCATGGCCGCCGACTGCATCTTCCCCTGCTTCTCCTCCCTCCATGGCCGCCGCCTGCTGCTACTTCTCCCTTCCTCCAATGGCCTACAGCATCCCGCTTCTTCCTCAGTCTTGGCCTGGTATTTTGTGAGAGAAACGCCTAGGTTTTCTCCCCTCTCCTCTTTGAGCTCTAATTTGACTTCCGTAAGTAAGAATCTCCCTCCTCTCCCCAACTATTCAGATTTCCTCTATTTATTCTTGGAAATTTTTGCTCAAATTTGCATATTTTCGCTAATCCAAATTTGTGTCCTATTATAATCCCTAACCCTATTGTGTATTTGTGATTTCTGGCATCGTTCGTCGCGTCAATTGACAGTTCGTGAAGAATCCCTCTCCGAATTAGGGTTTGTTCAAGCCTAAGCGCCGTCAAGTCTCCGTCTCCGCGTGGAATCTCTTCTCCCCTCACTCATGAGGGAGGTAAATTTCTAAACCCCGCTCTTGTTTGATTCTTGCGATATATAAATTGTTATGCTAGCGTTCGATTTTTCGTCTTGTCAATTTATGAGATATTGCTTGTGTTAACGTAATGAATCCTACTTTGTCTCTTTGGTTGTTCATATACAGGTCCAATTAGGATTTCTAAATCCTTCTTGAGTCGCTTAGCCGCTTCCGTCAGATCCAGCTTCCTTCAGGCAAGTAGAGACATTTCTCTCTCTTGCAAACATTGTGTGTAATTTAATGCCTCTATTCTTTGATTCATGACTGCATTTCAGTATATGTTGATCTGTTAACGGATTTGTATCCTAACTGTTTTGTCTGTTCTTACGATTCTTTGATTTCACCCTGAAACGTTTGGTTTGTCAATAAGTTTAGATCTTGAATACCTAGTCTGATAAGTTAATAATTTAGGCTATAATATGTTTAGAATTACTTGAATTTGTGATTATGAGCAAGTCTTAGATTGATATACACTTAGATGAAAGATTTTAGTTGGATATTTACTAGGGCGAATGATTTGATCTATTTTGATGAAAGGTGAGAATAATGATAGAATATTGAGCACGAGTAACAACTGTCATGATAATATTTGTAACGAATTCTGGAGAGCAAATATATGTTTTGGTGTTTTTACATCATGCTCGTAGAGAATATATGTTTGCTTAGAAGATAATCATATCTTGGAATGAATCAATCTAAATGAATATTAGGTGTCCTAGAAAATGAGGAAATGTACTCGTATCACTCGTAAATACTTGAATCCCGCAAAATATATTGCTTTCTATCTTGTTTTGTTTGTATCGTCGAATCTTGTGTCATCAAATCTGGTCTTTTAGGTCTATTCTAAGACTTGAGCGAATGCTTGCTCCATAACTCAATTCCCCTCTTGACGCGTTTATAAACTCTAATCTTGTACAGATAAATCGTTAAATTTGTATCAGGTCTTGATATGTTAGGAATCTCTTAAATCATGAATCCTTAAAGTCATTAATGTCATAAGCAATCAATGAAAGGTAGTGTTAAATTGATGTGACGCTTGGCTCGAGTTTCCGCTTGACTGGCAAAGGAAACCAACAAATGGTCATAGCAAGCACAACCATTTTGATAAGACTTGCATTTAGACTTACATTAGAATCTCGTGCATCAAATAAAACACTTTCACATTTCACTGATTACAGCTAATGATATTTCTTGATCTGTCTATATGTTATACTTTGGTGTAGTCAAATAAACTAACTTGTTCTATTTAGCTCTTTTATTTGTTTGTCTCGAACAGTTTTGCTTCATGAGAAACTGGTACACTCATACTTTTCTGCTTCTGTTACTGTTCTTTACCTTTAATTTGCTCACTCTGCTTATTTCAATGTTCGGAGGCTTTTCCCTCTTGTTTTGAAATTATCTTAGCGTTCGTGCAACGCCGCCAGGTCCTCGACCTCGATCTGCTTAAAGTTCCAGGTTCTATGTTTACATTTTTTTTACTGTCAAATATTTTTTTATGTAATAATTGCAATCAGACATTTTCTCTGGTATCATAGACAACTGCTAGACTATTTATATATTATATGTATTATAATTTAGTATTATTTGCATGTTCATTCATCTGAGCCTGTCATGACATAAAAATCTGTGTCCGAAACTTGTGTTAGGAATTTGATTAAAAATACTTATGCATTAAAATTTTTCATTATTATGTTCTAAAAGTTTCCGCATATAAAAATCAACCTGTTTTTACTTAACAGTAACTATTTTAAAACTATTTTCAGTATTCTCTACATCCGCCTTAGCAGGCATGGTTTTCTTTCCCACCATGTCTGTGGCATCACGGCCCGCCCGAAGCGCACTCTGACTTTTGTCGAGATGGGTCGTGACATTAATCATTGTTTTAAATGTTCTCCAACATGTCTGACGGCATGTTGTATTGAGGGAAAAACAATATTTTTTTCTAAAAATTATTTTTTTGTAAAATATAGACTGATATATCCGATTTTTCCCGATATATTGGCCGACGTAATTTTTGAACATATTGACTGTTATTTTATTTTATGTTATATTAGCAATTCAGCAATATATGTCTAAATCACATATATATAATATATATTATTGGAAAAGCCCATGTAAAGGGCTCATTATTGGGCCCTCTTTCTTTATTTTTCTCTCCTCCTTCTTTAGTCCCACATCATGTATAGGATTTATTCTTCTCTCTTTTTTCCTATATATTTGTATTCTCCCATTGTATTTGGATACTCAATACCTATATACAAGCTTTTGGGTTATTCTCTACATGGTATCAGAGCGACTCGGTGCCTCCTACGAATTCAGGCTTGTATCCCCATGTCTCTCCGGCGGCCTGCGTTTTTCTGCGGCCTGAGTCTTGAGTCCGCACCTTCTCCTAGTCGCCTAGCTTCTGCGGCCTACCCCTCTCCTATCTGCTCCCTCTCCTTTTTTCGTGGATCCACTCCTCTTCTGGTCCTTTTATAGCCCCCCCTCTCTGTCTTATGGGGTCCACTGCTTCCCACAGTCCGCTGTGGTCTCCCTCTGTCCGCTGCGAGTTCTGCGGACTCCTTTTGTCCGCTGCGAGCTCTGCGGTCTTCTTCTGTCCGCTGCGAGCTCGGCGAACTCGCTCCCTCTTCTCGTTCTTTTCCACTTTTTGTCGCTCTTGCGAGCTCTCCTCTCCCCGCTTTGCTTCCTCTGTCCGCTGCGGACTCCCTCCCTCTTCTCCACTCTTCTGGCGGGCTTGTTCTCTTACCCAGACCGCGTTCTCTTCTCTCTCTACTCCAGCTTGCCGCGGTCTCTCTTGTCGCCGCACATCGCCGAGTTCTCCCGACTTGACTTCTCCTTCTCGCTGCGGCCTGCCCTCTCTTCTCGGCGCGCGCTGTTGTTCTCTACTCGCCGCGGCCTGCTGTATGTCTCGCCGTCGCGACCTGTAGTTTCTACTCTCGTCTTGCCTACTACTTAGTCGTCGCGGCCTGCCATCTCTTCTCGGCTCGTCTCGTCTCTACTCGCCGCGGCCTACCTTCTCTACTCGCAGCGGCCTGCATTCTGCTCTGCTCCTGTCCGTTGTTTTTGCTCGTTTCCTCTTCTCCAGACTGCCATGTCTTTCAGCGACACCACTACAGCTAGCCCCACTGCAGACCGCATGGCTCCTGCTCCTAAACTCCGCGATGAGCTTCGGATTACTACTCTTTCCCTCTCTGGGAAGAAGAACTTCATCCCTTGGGTTCTGTTGGGTATTGTATCCACAATTACCTGGATTTGAGGAAGCCTTCTGTCAAGCTAAGTTGAATTCACAATGTATTTGATCATTTGTCTTCAAGTTGTGCTTGCAGTTATTCCACGCTAAGTACACACCAATGTCAGGATACAGTAGGTCAATATACACGGGTCTGTGCAACGTAATACCTCGTTGAGCAGATAAGTGTGTTGGCTTACGTGCACTCTCTCTATTGGAGTGTACTTATGTTCAAGTACAGGGCTTAGATAGATCAAGAGCAGCCAAGGAGCAAGGATTGGTCAAAGACCAGCTCACGGGAAGATAGACGAAAAATCGTCTAAGGAAAATTCGACGAGAATCACTAAGTGATTCTGGCCGATTCGACGGGAATCACTAGTGATTCTCGTCGAATCGTCGAGAATCACTAGCCTACTCTCGCCGAATGCATCCGGCTGTCTCAACGCCGTCTAGAATTCAGCTAAGGCAGAATCGACGAGAATCACTAAGTGATTCTCGCCGAATCGTCGAGAATGACTTTGCATTCTCGCCGATTCGTCGAGAATGGATTGTGATTCTCGCCGATTCTCTCTGGATGGCTTGCTTTTCAGCTAGAATTCTTCTAAGGAGAATTCGACGGGAATCATAAGTGATTCTCGCCGATTCGTCGAGAATCACCAATGATTCCCGCCGAATTTGCCTTAGGCGTTTTCCGTCGACTCGCTGGACCGGACCATGTACTCAGGCGCTGTTTGAACCGGAATTAGGGTTTCGTCTTGTGGGGCCCACAACGGTCATAAAGGAGTATTCTACAGTATAAATACTCTCCTATTTTGAACGTAAGAGGTAGCGAAGAAAACGAACAAGTCGGCCGCCTCGCGTGACCTAGCTAATCGCGGAATCTCTTCAGCTGCCGTCGCCGCTCGAGAGGTTGTTGCCGCCGTTGGTCTTGGATTCTTCTTGATCTCCTGGCGACTGAAACTTAGCCAAGCAACGCGTCTCACGTTTCTTTCTTGAGATCCTTTGTCTCTTGGTTTGTTGAACGGGAATACCTTCCCCTTCCGAATCGATTGAGACGATCGATCCAAGTAAGATCGTTGGTAGACCTTGCTAGCTTTGTTACGAAGTTTGGATCTCGAAAGCATCGTCGCCGCAATCCTTGCCGCCGCCGATCTCGGGGAGATCCTCTCCAAGAGAGTGCTTAGGTCGTGGACTCTTCGTCTTCTTCAAGAACGATTCATCGAACGAAGAGGGACACCAAGCGCTCCAAACGTAGTTTGTATTTTTGTACATTCAATTTTTACTTTTGTTGTAAAGGAACTTTGTTTCCTCATTGTAAGGGTTGGGTGCAACCCGTGGTGGAGGAGTAGTGACTCATTTGGGTGGAAGGGTTTCTTCTATAGTAAGAGGATTGGATTTCAATCCTGTTGGTGAAGTGACCGAGTCGTCCCTTGTTGGGAGATAAGTCGAAGGGGGGAGTGGACGTACCCAAATCGGGGAACCACTATAACTGTCTGTGTGTTTCTGTGTTGTGCGTGTTTTGTTTTCTTGGGCAGGTTTATTTTTAATTCCGCAAAAAGACAGCAAATCACTTATCCCCCCATAGGTGAAGGTAGTTGACACTAGATTGACTTTCAAGTGGTATCAGAGCCAGGTTACTCGTCAACTAGGTTAACACCTTGAGTAAGATCCTGCCTCTAGTGTCAAGAAGAAAACCAGACTCAAGCATGGAGCTATATTCTGATGTCTCTCCTCTGAGACTCCCCGCATGCACAAAGGAGTATTCTCATCTGGAAGATGAGAGTGTTGTTTCATCTGGAGGTCATCGACCCTCGAGCATCACTCATCTTGGAAGAGGGTCCCTTCATTCCCATGAAGGCTTCCGGCTCAGGAAAGGATCTCCAAATCCCCAAGAGTCCCGAAGAGATGTCTGAGACCGAGCTCTCACTGTTCAACTTGGACAAGTTGATTCGTCAGATCATCACTGACGTCTGGTCTGGTATATCTCGTTCAAGAGTGGACAAGTGTAGGACTGCCAAGTCCATGTGGGAAACCATCTCAGACCTCATGGAGGGATCGGAGACAGCTGGGACCAGGTGCCAGCTGGAGGATGAAGCCTACGTGGGGGTCCTCATTTCTGAAGATGAAGGTCAAGACCAATCTCTCAGTATCAGGGCTCCTGTGTCCTTGTCTGAGACTGAAGAAGAGGTTGAGAAACACAGTTCTGATGAAGCTGACACAACAGTCTCTGCCGATCTTAACGCTGACCCGGAACATTAAAGTCAGGATCAGGTAACTTCTTCATCATGCTCCTCTCCCCTTGAATTTCCTGAAGACAGGAACAGTTCAGAGGGTTGTCCATCTAGTGATGAAAGGAAAATGGATAGCTTCAATCAAAGGATTGAAAATATTGATTCCCTTGAGAGTGTCCTTCAGAAGAGTAACTTACTTGTTGAGGAACAAGCTAAGAAGATCGCTCAGCTAAGGACCTTGATGAATCTCCAATTGGAATCCATCAAGTTAAAGGACTCAATGATCTCGGATCTAGAGAGTCGTCTAGAAACCGAGAAGAGGATAGTTTCTAACTTTTCCAAGATAGATGCTATCAAAAGAAAAGCAGAAAATTCTCCACGAGACCATCGGTCTGTCTTCCTCCTCTAACCGATCTTCCCAAGTCACAATCAGAAATTCCTCCACCCTTATTCAACCTCATAAGGCCATTTCTCTTCACGAGACCATCCTCCATCATCACATTGAAGGAAAAAGAGGTTGAAGATGACTAAACCCTAGAACACAAGTTCTAGCATAGCCTCTTCCTAGAAATCTTCATCTCACACATCAAGACTCTTTTGAGTCGATATCTCGCCTAGGAATAACTAGAGATCTAGCACCAAGGGAGATGGGAGGAAGCTCACCTCGATTCCGGCGTTTCCACCATTTCCGGTCATGGATCTCGTCACCCTTCGCGGCGGCATCTTCTTCTCCTCGGCGGCGTCGGTTCTCCACAGGAAGAAAGTTACTCCAGCACCAGTCTCTCCACAGAAAAGGCTTGGGAAGAGAATGAAAAACGGCCAAGTTTCAGAAATCCTATATATATAGGACCGACACGGGTAGGGACACGCCCGTGTCCCTACCCGTGTCCTGCTCGGGTGAATCGGCGTCGACGGTTACATTATTGTTTGGACACCAACACGGGTAGGGACACGCCCGTGTCCACTACCCGTGTCACGCGACACGGCCGTGATCATGCCCGTGTTCTACCCATGTCCTGCTCGGGAGACACGGACGGCTTCCTGGAGATATGCACACGGGTAGGGACACGCCCGTGTCTCTACCCGTGTCCTGCTCGGGAAATTCGATCAACGATGGCAGTTACACACACACGGGTAGGGGACACGCCTGTGCCTCTACCCGTGTCCTAGACCGCAGTTTTTGGAGCGTCCTTCACTCTTATCTTTCTAGCAAGGTAGGTTTCTTTCTTTCTTGACTTTCCTCCTCAGTTAATCGAGTCTTCCTAGTGGTTAGCCGGCTCTTCTTCTTAAATCTCAGAAATTTGTAAAGCATGATGTTTTTTTCCTTGAATTTCAGGAACCCTAACTGAGACTCCAAAATAGGGACTTGTGGTGTTAGATCTCTTCCTCTCGGTCTTGTTCAGGTATCATGTATTATTTTCATATCCAATGTTTGTATGACCTCCAACAAAAACCTTAGGAAAATTGGATCAAGGGTTTGGGGTTCTACATACTTTTTACGTTTAGGTAGACAACTTCTAATCTTAGAAGAGGCATTTCTTTTTGCGTTTCAGAGAGCGGAATCCTTCTTTAGTGTAGTAATGATTTTATGATTTAGTAAGCTTTGTGTTTATGCACTTGTGCTAGATTTTTGGAGGGATTGGAGAGGGAAAACCCCTTTGGCAAAACAGAGATCAAGTTAGTGTTTCAGAACTTTTCTCAAGAAAAGCTATGCCGCCGCGTCAGGTGTATGAACACCGCAACACCACGGTAAGAAGCTCTTATTACCTTAGTTAGATATACCAGATAATGTAACATTGTAATACTCTTCATATTTCAAAGTAGCATATCCAAAACGGAATATCTTATCGCAAATTAGATTTTCATAAAACCTAGAAAAGAAAAAAAATATGAAAACATGTTCCAGCATAAATAATTAGGGTGCGGGTAGTTTATCAGATTTATGGATTTGGTTCTTGGAGAGTAACAAATAAGAGACACTATTGAAGACACGCAGATGCGAACGTGAGCAGTGTAGCATTAGATAATATGTTATTAGTAAGCACGATTGAAACCTCTTCTCGTGCTAGATAGCGGCGCGTTGTCTTTCTCATACAGCGTACTGTACCTTATGAGTCTCAAGTTGGGAGATGATATTCTCATCTTAGAAGATTAGTAGATTTGAGTCTGTGTCTGTGAGGCACTAGAAAACTGGAGTTCGTTAGTAGGACTCGGATTGTCAGCCTAGTATTTCACGATAGAAGCTACTCTGCCTAGAGCTTTAATGAAGAAAAATTCATAAGTGACTTTAGAACTCAAGTTTTAGACCGAACCTTAGGAACTCCTAGTTTACCAAATTATTCGGAACTTGAGTAAATTGTACATAATACAACCGATTAGAACAGTTATTTACCTTGCTAGTTTTATTTTAGAAAATCATACATAGTACACTAGCATACAGTTTTTTTTCTACAGCACAAAGATTTTTTTTTTTTTTTAACTTGCATACACGCCTTTTAAAATAAATTTTAGTGACACTAGGAAGAATAGTTTTTTTACTCTCCCTTTGGGCTGACCCATGTTTGGGCATGTTTTTACAGGGGACTCAGGTGAGAAACTGCACCTAGGATGAGCGTGTATTGGAGTCGCTCCTATAGTTGTTTCCTTTCAGTTATTGTTCTACTTTTAGTGTCTTACTATTATGTTTTGGACTCATGTAATATTAATGTTTAAGTATTTGTGTATATACCAGACATTGTGTAATATTTCAAATTTTCAGTGGTTTGGTTCTTTTCTTTCTAATGGCTCTGTGAAATTCAGCTTGATGAGGTACACTTTTACCCTTAGTTTCATATTCAATTTTTGTTGTATGCTTACATTTTAGTTCTTATCATTTATGTCTGTTATGTATCAGTTTTAATACTGTTTCTTAGTTTACTTCTTATCGCTGGACCCGGTCGGACGGCTGATTGGTTGTTAAACTAGGTTGGGGTGTTATAGTCTGTCGCTCCTCCTGGACTTTCCCTACTCTCCTTTCTTCCTCTCTTTCATTTTTCTGCTGTTGGTGGTGGTCGCTGCTACCTTTGCCGCTGATAAGGGTTGATGCTACCTGTGTCGCTGATTAGGGTTGTTTCTACCGCCTTTTTACCGTTGGTTTTGTTAGGTTGTTGTTAGAAAAGCCCATGTAAAGGGCCCATTATTGAGCCCATGTTTTATTGTTCTTCCTTCTTCTTTTCTTAGTCTCACATCTTGTATAGGATTTCTTATCTCCTTTTCTCTCCTATATATTTGTATTCTCTCATTGTATTTACATACACAAATAGTACATACAAGTTTTGAGCTCTTTCAACATGGTATCAGAGGGAGCGGTCCGGTCAGAGCGGTTTCCTCGTTTCTAACCGCCCCGATCATCCGCCTTCCCTACCCGCCGGCTCTTCCGTGGCATCTCCTCTACTCGCTTCTTGCCGCGAGTTTGACTTCACCGGCTCTTCTCGTCGGTTTCCCTGCGGTCTCTCTTTTTCTAACCGCATCCTCTCCCTCTCTCCCGTGGCTCCACCATTCCCCCCCCCACCCTTTTTTATAGTCACTCTCTCTCAGATCCGTGGGACCCATTCCCGCGTTCTCCTCCTCTCTATCCGTTGCGGGTTCGGTCTTATCCGTGCGGCTTCCTCTATTTTTTCGCGGCCTCTCTCCGCGCGAGCTCTCCTCTTCGCTCGCATTCTCCTCCTTTCTCCTCTCTCCTTGCTTACCGCGCGGCTTCCTCTATTCCCACAGCTTCTCTCCACGCGGCTTCCTCTACTCCTCTATTCCCGCGGTCTCTCTCTTTCCGTGGCGTTTTCCGCACTTGGTCGTGGCTTCTTCCCCTGCCGCTGGTGTTTTCACTCTGACCGTGCGGTCTTGTCTTCTTCCCTTTCTCTTTCTCCCTGCACGGTTTCCTCTCAAACCGCTCGGTCTGCTTCTTGTTCACCTTCCCGTGCGGTCTTTTCTCTACCCATTGCGGCCTCTCTCCTTGTGTTTGAGCCGACCTCTCCGGTCTCTCCCTCTCTCTCTGGCCGCTAGTGTTTACACTGTGACCGTGCGGATTGTTCTTCCGCACTCGGGTCGCGGCCTCCCTCTCCTTCTCGCCTGCTCTTGTCGCTGTGACTACCCACCGAGGCCTCTTTTGTAACCGTGCGGGCTTGTCGTGCGAGAGCATTCTTCCCGCTAGCTTTCTCCTCCAGCGGTTCCCTTTTCTAACCGCAGCGACTTCTTCGGCCTTCATGGGTTCTTCTGTGGATTCTACCGGCCAGGCGGCTAACACCTCTGCTGACCGCATGGCACCTCCTCCTGAACTCAGCGATGAACTGCGGATCACTACAATTTCCCTTTTCGGAAAGAAGAACTTCATCCCATGGGTGCACTCGGTTCGCCGAGTTCTACAGGCCAAAGGCCTTGTTCTTCATCTAACTCAGGAACCTCCGTCCCCTCTTACCGACGACTGGCTACACAACGACGGTCGCGTTTAGACTTGGCTACTCAATTCCCTGGAAGGTGAGCCCTACCAGATGGTCATGTACCATGAGACGGCCAACGCTATGTGGGAGGAGCTTCACTCCTTATACTCTGACAAGGATAGCCTCTAGCACTTCTATGATATTATTACCAACCTTCAGGCTCTCGATGTTGGCGGGGCTGCGTACATGACGTCGTTTGTCGCTTGGGTCAAGACTCTTGCGGAAGCCTGGATCCAGCATCAGCCCGCTACTCCTGATCTTGCTGCACAACGGGCCCAAAAGGAAGTCGTCTGCGTTGCTATGATGATGGCTCGTGTTCCACCACATCTTCAGAGTATCCGAGCTCATGTCCTTGCTTCGGCCACTACTCCTTCTCTCTCTGATGTGTGCTCTATGCTCCTTCGCGTGCCACCGCCCCTGGATACTCCTGGCTCATCCTCTCCGGCCCTTCTTCAGCAGACCCTTCCCCCCTTGCTTTCCTCCCCACCTTCTGCTTGTGGTGGACGCTCAGGCTCCCGTAGACGGGGACGTGGGGGTCGAGGCCGCCAAAAGTGCTAGTATTGCGGCCGGGACGGCCACACTGAGGCAGTGTGCTACAAGAAAAATGACTACCCACCTCGCCCGACTGCGACTGTTGCCACTGCCGACTCCTCCACCACTGGTGCCAAACTTGAGGCCGTTCTCCTCCAGCTACAGCGCCTCCAGGGGCTTCTTAGCCCTCCTTCGGCTTCTGTTGCCTCCACCTCCACTGCAGGTAGTGCTTGTTTTTCCTCCAGTCCGCGTTGGATCTTGGACTCGAGTGTCACTCATCACATCACTTCGCTGAAGCCTCCCCAATACTCGAATGCTCCTACTCTGAAGTCTATCACTGTAGTTAATGGGGTGATTGTGCCGGTCTCTGGTTGCGCCGACATCTCCCTCGACTCATCCATCTCTCTTCGCTCGGCTCTTTATGTTTTGGGTTCTCCGTTTAATTTGCTTTCTGTTGGTCGTCTTACTCATGATATGAATTGCTGTCATATTCACTCCGTCTTCTTTTTTGATACAGTGCGGATTACCATTGGTAGGGGTCGACTGCAAAATGGGCTCTGCCTTCTCGACACCTCTCCTACCGTCCTCTCCGTCTCCTCCGTAGATTGGCACAGCCGTCTTGGGCATGCCCCTTTGCCCGTCCTCCAGAAGGCGCTTCCTGATGTATCTCTCCCTGTATTTCAGTGTGATTCTTGTGTGTACGGCAAGTACCCGCGTTCTTCCTTTCCCGCTCATTGTACTCGGAGCTCTGCTCCTTTTGATTTACTGCACTCCGATGTTTGGGGTCCTTTCAAAATTACTAGTATATCTGGCTATCGCTATTTTATCATCTTCATTGATGATTATTCTCGCACAACATGTCTTTACTTACTTCGTGATCGCTCCGAGCTTCCTCACGTGTTTCGTAACTTTATACTAGAGACTCAAACGCAATTCTCCGCAACCATTAAAACATTGCGCACCGATAATGCTCGAGAGTACTCAAGCCACAACTTTGCCCATCTTTGCGCAGAGTTCGGTATTATTCATCAAACATCTTGTACTTACACCCCCCAACAAAATGACATTGCCGAACAAAAGAACTGCCACCTCCTTGACGTCGCCCGCTCTCTCATGCTTCAAATACATGTTCCGAAAATCTACTGGAAATTTGCGGTCTCCACCGCCTGTTTCCTCATCAACCGTCTCCCTTCCTCGGTCCTTCACTATGCCACTCCGTTCAACCTCATATTTCCCTCAGCTCCAGCCTTCCCTCTGACACCCAGGGTCTTTGGCTGCACCTGCTTCGTCCACCTTCTCGGTCCGTCCTCGGATAAGCTGGATCCCCGGGCGACCAAACATATTTTCGTCGGCTACTCTCGTACTCAGAAGGGCTACGTTTGTCACTCTCCCGCTACCCGGAAGGTCACCGTCTCCGCTGATGTTACCTTTCGGGAGGATCAACCTTTCTTCTCATTCGCTCTAGACACTCCTTCCCCACTGACATCTCCACCACCACTCCTACCTCGCCCTGTCATTCCCGTCACTACGCCTCTATTCCCGGTTCTTTCCGACCCTGCTCCCGCTCCCTCCAAGCCCTCAAGTATCCGTGTCTACACTCGCCGCCAACCTCCTCCTTCCGTTGCCCCTCTGCAGTCGGCCTCGACCTCGGCTACTCCGCACCCTGCTGATCAGGTATCTGCCTCCACTGCTCATCCTCTGGCGAACTGTGTCTACTTACATCGTCTCTCTCCTCAACTACACACTTTTGCTACTTCTCTTTCCTCCATTTCGGTTCCTAACTCTGTACAGGAGGCGCTACGGCATCCTGGCTGGCGGGCCGCCATAGAGGAGGAAATGGCTGCTCTTTGGGCCAATCAGACCTGGACTCTCATACAACTTCCTCCGGGTCAGACGCCGGTTGGGTGTAAGTGGGTCTTTGTCGTCAAACATGTCGCTGATGGAACGATTGATCGGTTGAAAGCTCGTCTGGTCGCCCGCGGCTTCACACAACAGCAGGGGTTGGACTATGAAGAAACTTTCTTACCAGTGGCTAAACTCAACACCGTTCGGGTTCTCATCTCCGTCATTGTACATCGTCGGTGGCCCTTGCTACAACTGGATATTAAGAATGTCTTTTTGAATGGCGACCTACAAAAAATAGTCTATATGCAGCAACCTCCCGGGTTTGAGACCACGGGGGAGTCTCAGGTGTATCGCCTTATGAAGGCTCTGTATGGCCTCAAACAATCCCCACGGGCATGGTTCGACAGGTTCTGTAAGGCCCTTCGGGAAGTTGATTTCGCTCGCAGCTCGGCAGAGTTCTCGTTGTTCACTCGTCACCGGACAATGGGAACGGTTCTTCTATTAGTCTATGTTGAGGATATCATCATTACGGGAGATGACTCGAAAGGAATACAGGAGGTCAAACAACATCTAGGCACTGTTTTTCAAACAAAGGATCTGGGGCCCCTTCGGTACTTTCGGGGTTTTGAGATTGCTAGACGTGAGTCGACTCGGGGAGGCAAGTAGTCGGTCTGTAGAATAGAAGCTCGTACAGAGGTGACAGGCTACGGCATCACTCCAATGAGAAACATGGATTCACCCAAGGAGGTCGGTGACCGATGTGCAGGAGAGGAGCTCGTGCAGGAACTCAGACTTATGATGACACTACCACTCGAGGACTCTAATCATTGTTGGAGTCGACAGCTCTCAGGAGCCTTGCTCAACTGGAGTGACGTGAGTCGACTCGGGGAGGCAAGTAGTCGGTCTGTAGGAGAGAAGCTCGTACAGAGGTGACAGGCTACGGCATCACTCCAACGAGGAACTTGGTTTCACCCGAGGAGGTCGGTGGTCGATGTGTAGGAGAGGAGCTCGTGCAGGAACTCGGACTTATGATGACACTACCACTCGAGGACTCTAATCATTTGAGGAGATTTCATCCTGTTACTTGAGAGGCGACAGATGGGTTAGCTGCACCGATGTTTTAGTGATACGAAAGATATCTTTTAAAAGAGACGATCTTGAACCCGTCAAATCGGGAAGTTGGTGTCCAGACATGTTCCTAATAATTCCTCCAGACAGAGGAGAGATGCAATCGGGGGGGACCTAGGCCGACATGCAAGGGGGGAGCTGATCTCGGCCGTCCATGCAGAGGCTCAGTCTTACAAGAGTGCTTAAGTCCTGAGGCATCGTCTCATCATCCGCACTGGGCTATTTAGGAGGAACGGGTCGAAGGCTTGTATCCTGATCCAATGGTGGAGATCGCTTTCGGCCATGCCACCTGGCTACGAGTGCCAGTGTATGAGCGGAGGGTAATGTTCCTCCGAGGGTCCTTCAGGACGTACTCGATGCCAACATCTTCCCTTGGGGTTGCCCTCGCTCCTCCTTCGGCAGGTTATCCTGCTTGAGCAATAGTTGAGATGCCTTTGCTGATGATTGCTGGATGAGATCGGCCCTTCATCGAGTCCGGGAGGTTAGCGTCCAGACCTGTTCCTGATAGTTCCTCCAGTCGGAAGAGAGATGCAATCGGGAGAACCTAGGCCGACATGCAAAGGGGGGAACCTAGGCCGACATGCAAAGGGGGGAGTTGATCTCGGCCATCAATGCAGAGCCTCGGTCTTACAAGAGTGCTCAAGTCCCGAGGCATCGTCTCATCATCCGTCCTGGGCTATTTACGAGGAACAGGTCGACCACTGGTTTCCAGAGTCGATCGC
The DNA here is from genome assembly GCA_039513925.1 of Platanthera zijinensis. Taxonomy (NCBI): domain Eukaryota; kingdom Viridiplantae; phylum Streptophyta; class Magnoliopsida; order Asparagales; family Orchidaceae; genus Platanthera; species Platanthera zijinensis. Next base: position 118,746,727 of record CM077082.1, on the reverse strand, counting down.
GGGGCTGGATCTCAAAGCTTTCAGATGTTTTGAGAAAAATTAGCACAGCAAGGAATAAATTTGTTGCAATTGTTCATATTAATATCAACATGACTACAAAGAGTACACAACATGTTACCGCTAGGGATAAAACCTTTTCAGGTCATCCCCGTTCCAGGTACCTCCCAGCTGCTCTCCTACTTAGTCCTGCAGATAGTATCCTCCAGTGGCTAGGGCTTCCTGGATGATGAAGGGGTCTTCCCAGTTCGGATGTAGCTTGCCAACCGTTGCTCCCCTTCCTGCGGCATCTACCTTCTTCATGACTAGGTCTCCTACGAGGAAATGTTTGAGGCAGACGTTTTTGTCGAAGTGCTTTGCCATGCGTCTCTTGATTTCTGCTTGGAGAATGGAGGTCAAGTCACGAAGCTCCTCGATATAGTCCAACGAGAGTCTTTGAGCATCTTCATTCTCCAGGCGTCATTCTTCGCTACCATCTCCTGCTGCAACCACCCTTGGACTCCACACCTCAAACTCCACTGGGATGAGTGTCTCAGACCCGTGAGACAACTTGAAAGGTGTTTCCCCCGTGGCCGAGTTCGGAGTTGTTCTCAAAGCCCATATGACTGAGGGGAGTTGCTCTGCCCAATTTCCCTTCAAGTTGGTGACCTTCTTCTTCAGTAAGTTGATGATTAGCTTGTTGGCGGTTTCTACCTGCCCATTGCTGTGAGGATGATGCACAGAGACGAATCTAAGATCTGTCCCTAGCTGCTTGCAGAAGTCCTCTAACTCCAAGCTGGCGAACTGTGGATCATTGTCGGTGACGATGGCGAGAGGAATCCCGAACCTGCATGCAATCTCTTCACATATAAAGTTTTTTACAATTTGAGAAGTGGTCTTGGCTAAAGCTTTTGCCTCGATCCATTTGGAGAAATAATCGATCATTACGAGAACGAACTTCCTTTGTCTGCTAGCCTGAGGAAAAGGGCCGATCAAGTCCATCCCCCAGATGGCGAAGGGTCGTGGAGCAGTGATCGAGCGAAGATGTTGAGCTGGTTGTAGTTGAAGGGGCGTGAAGAGCTGACATTGAGGACACTTCCTGGAGAAGGCTTCCGCATCCTTTCGAATGGTGGGCCAGAAGTATCCGTGCCTTAGAATTCTCTGCTCCAGAGTATGAGTTCTTGAGTGGCTGTCGCACTCTCCTGAATGGATCTCTTCGAGAACGCGAGGAATTTCGACCTCTGACAAACATCTGGCTAACGGGCCCGAGATGGTCTTGCAATAAAGCTCTCCCTCTCTTCCTCTCCAACGGCTCATCTCCGTCCATCCGCGCCAAGAAATTTTTGTTCCTTTCCTCCCCCTGGATGAACGTGTTTGCCCTCTCTACCATGTCCTCAAAGGACCTAGGGGGTTTGGAGCCTATCTTCATGTTGAAGAGGCTTTGCTTCAGGCCGAACTTGAGGGCCACCATCAGGGTGAAGCCATCCACCTCCTCCACCTCCAAGATCTCCTCCTGGAAACGATCTATGTAATGGCCAAGACTTTCATGCTGCCCTTGGTTGATTTTCAAGAGGGCGGTTGCTTCTTTCTTCCTTTTCTTGGATGTCGCGAACCTCGCCATGAGGCCCCGACGCAGATCGGAGAAACAGTAGATAGAACCTGCTGGCAGCTGGTGGAACCAGTCTCTCGCATTACCATTGAAGGTGATGGAGAAGAACCGGCACTTGAAGGCGTCGGACATGTTGTGGATGGAAACTACATCTTCAAACCACTGAAGATGCATGACCGGGTCATCTTTACCGGAGTAGTAGGTGAGGACAGGCTCTCTGAACCCTTCAAGAACTGGGGCCGCGAGGATCTCATCACAGAAGGGGCTCCTCCCTTCATGACGGCGACGAGTTTCATCCTCGCTCGAATCATCACCATACTCGCTCCATGGGCGAGTATCTCGGTATCTCGCCGCTGGTTCTTGATCTCGGAATCTGACTCCCTGGCTGCTCGCCGGATAATGCCGCAACTGCATCGGTCGCTCCTCTCCTGCCCACGCGGTCTCCTTCCCAGCTCGCCTCGTCGGCGCTTCCTCGTCCGGCGGTGTCAGGCGACGGGGAGAAGTCGCGGTGACATCGGGGGATGAGAAAACCCGGCGAGGACAGTCCTCTCAATCCTCTTGGCGAACTCTTCGAACGCTGCAATGGTCACAAACTCGCCACCTCGCGCAGAGTTACCAGCTCTCGCCGAGTTGCCGACCAACTCTCCATGCTCGCCACCACTCACCATCTCGCTAAACCGCCGAACTTTCCTCCTTGGTTGCGATCCACGCTCACCGCACCAAGTGTTGAAGCCAGGAAAATCCCGACCTCAGAATTCGGATCAAGGCCACCTAAGGTTACCGGTTCAGGGGTAAGACTAGACGGCTAGAGTGACTAGGCTGAAGAATGAAGGCAAACAGGACCCCAGATGTTGCGGCAGGAAGGTCCCACCACGTACCCGTATGCTCGAAAGGAGTTGCCCCTTCTCAACCAAAAATGGCCGAACTAGGTACGAGGGAGACTAGCTGGTGACTAAGTCGCAAGATTGCGACCTGGTCTCTAAAGAAAAGGAATCCAAAGACTCAGCTGGTACCCGAAAAGAAGAGCTCGCGAGTATCCTGCAGAGGATTTCCAGTGTAAGACCCCCCCCCTCCCGGAACACAAAACACGGCTCGAGGGGAGTCTTATGCCCAGAACAGCCGCCTTACGGTAAAACTATCACTCGGGTTAGCCTGTACTACAAGACGCCTATTCTGTCGGCCTTCACCAATATCAAACATTGTCAACTCAACCAAACATATAAAATGAGAAGTCAAATCCACACAAGCATATAATAGTCCAAAAATACAAGATATAAAAGAAGCTACATCAAGCTTCTATACTATCAGAGTACGAGTAAACTTGCCCAAAAGGGGCTACAACAAAGTCTCTCAAAAACTCACATCAGTCACCGACAGTAACGACGATACTGTCCCCTCAGGCCCTGTCGTCCTGGCCTGGCTGTCCAGCTGCAAAACCTGCTACTGCACCGTCTGCGGGGTTTCCTCCTAAAAAGAAAGACGTAGCAACCGTTAGTCATAAAGACTAAGTGGCTATCAGATCCACTCCCCCGGCGACTCCTCGGCACCGGGCGGAGAAAGGAACAGGGTACAATATATGTATATAAGCAATAGTACAAACAGGTGGAATGAAGTGATCCGCAAACAATGTATATATATAGCAGCACAGTAAATGAGCAAACACATTGCCCTAACAGTTCTAACATCTACAGTAGAAAATGAAAGTGTAAAGATACAACAGAAAGTAACTCAACTTATATGAATCTTCATACAGACATATAAGTTGAGGTTTGGCTCAACAGTAAAGTAACTCATCGTATAAGAGTGCTCATACAAACTTATACGATGAGGATTTTGTGAATGCGATGTAATGTAATGTCATGAATGTTATGCAATGACTCACCCATGATCACGCACAAGAAATTGATGTGTCGACACAGACTCTTAGTTCCCACTTTTCGAGCAGGTAGCTAACCTCTCAGGCGTCATCCGTTGTGGTCAGACGGTGACAGTAGAGCGGGCATCTCCACTACTAGGCTGGTCTCCACACTACCTGGCTTAGGCCTCTATGCGCCTCAATGCTAAGAACACAACAGCGGAGCTCACACGCGTACTACGGCTCAGCGGGAGTCTCGGGCAGATGTGCACCGAGAACCAAGCCCCGAACTGGCCTAAGTTGTGACCCGGAAGGAGCCTCAGAAAACACGAGGACACGCTCAACCGTTCACTTGGCACGGAAGAAACCCCGGGGATGAGCACCGAGGACCAAGCCAAACCGCCCAAGGTCTAACCGTCAACTCCCGTCGGTGTGACGACTGGCGAGCCCGTAGACCTGTCACACTATCCTTAACCCAGGATTACGACACCACGTATCGACTCACACCGCATGCAATCTCACATTTCGAGCTCAACAGCTCACAAGGGCTCCTCATCGAGTCCCTTATCAACACAATAGATCAAGTGCGGCAAACACTCACGCACTTTCAACTCTTCCACGTATTCAAGCACTGCTAATATCAAGCTCATCTTTACTGATTCACATAACTAGTTTGTTTATACAATCCAACTCGTCTACCCACTAATTCACCTAGGGATCTATCAACCAACCATTTCGTTCAAGTAGGTTTTACTTCATCATTTGATTATAAATGATCAACCAACATCTCACAACAATCCTTCAAGCTAACTACCCACGATCTCTCTGCTAATTCTATTAGGGTTTACATAAACAAAAGAACAAAGCATGCAGGAATTGTATAAAGTACAGAACTTCAACCGGGGATTCCTGATGCTACAGGAATCCGGTGAAAATGTTTAACCCCTCGTTGGAAAGATATTTCTGAGGGCTACGACTTTCGTGTTTAGTCGGAAGCCCAAATTTGACTGTATCACACTTGAAATCGGCTTCTAAGACTGCTACGTTCAGATTACAGTTTCTGCACGTTTACATTATCAGCCATCAATTTCGATCAGGCTTTCCCGTGGCTACAGACCTCGACTGAAGACGTGTAACCACTCGTTGGAAACGTATTTCCATGGGCTACGACTTTCGTGTTTAGTCGAAAGCCCAAATTTGGTCGTTTCATATCTGAAAATGACCACGAATATCGCAGCGCGCAGAAAACAGATTTCTGCGCGCATCTTAAGGCGGAACGAACGGCATCGGTCTGTCTTCCTCCTCTAACCGATCTTCCCAAGTCACAATCAGAAATTCCTCCACCCTTATTCAACCTCATAAGGCCATTTCTCTTCACGAGACCATCCTCCATCATCACATTGAAGGAAGAAGAGGTTGAAGATGACTAAACCCTAGAACACAAGTTCTAGCATAGCCTCTTTCTAGAAATCTTCATCTCACACATCAAGACTCTTTTGAGTCGATATCTCGCCTAGGAATAACTAGAAATCTAGCACCAAGGGAGATGGGAGGAAGCTCACCTCGATTCCGGCGTTTCCACCATTTTCGGCCATGGATCTCGTCACCCTTCGCGGCGGCATCTTCTTCTCCTCGGCGGCGTCGTTTCTCCACAGGAAGAAAGTTGCTCCAGCACCAGTCTCTCCATAGAAAAGGCTTGGGAAGAGAATGAAAAACGGCCAAGTTTCAGAAATCTTATATATATAGGACCGACACGGGTAGGGACACGCCCGTGTCCCTACCCGTGTCCTGCTCGGGTGAATCGGCGTCGACAATTACATTATTGTTTGGACACCAACACGGGTAGGGACACGCCCGTGTCCACTACCCGTGTCACGCGACACGGCCGTGATCATGCCCGTGTTCTACCCATGTCCTGCTCGGGAGACACGGACGGCTTCCTGGAGATATGCACACGGGTAGGGACACGCCCGTGTCTCTACCCGTGTCCTGCTCGGGAAATTCGATCAACGATGGCAGTTACACACACACGGGTAGAGGACACGCCTGTGCCTCTACCCGTGTCCTAGACCGCAGTTTTTGGAGCGTCCTTCCCTCTTATCTTTCTAGCAAGGTTGGTTTCTTTCTTTCTTGACTTTCCTCCTCAGTTAATCGAGTCTTCCTAGTGGTTAGCCGGCTCTTCTTCTTAAATCTCAGAAATTTGTAAAGCATGATGTTTTTTTCCTTGAATTGCAGGAACCCTAACTGAGACTCCAAAATAGGGACTTGTGGTGTTAGATCTCTTCCTCTCGGTCTTGTTCAGGTATCATGTATTATTTTCATATCCAATGTTTGTATGACCTCCAACAAAAACCTTAGGAAAATTGGATCAAGGGTTTCGGGTTCTACATACTTTTTACGTTTAGGTAGACAACTTCTAATCTTAGAAGAGGCATTTCTTTTTGCGTTTCAGAGAGCGGAATCCTTCTTTAGTGTAGTAATGATTTTATGATTTAGTAAGCTTTGTGTTTATGCACTTGTGCTAGATTTTTGGAGGGATTGGAGAGGGAAAAACCCTTTGGCAAAACAGAGATCAAGTTAGTGTTTCAGAACTTTTCTCAAGAAAAGCTATGCCGCCGCGTCAGGTGTATGAACACCGCAACACCACGGTAAGAAGCTCTTATTACCTTAGTTAGATATACCAGATAACGTAACATTGTAATACTCTTCATATTTCAAAGTAGCATATCCAAAACGGAATATCTTTTCGCAAATTAGATTTTCATAAAACCTAGAAAAGAAAAAAAAATATGAAAACATGTTCCAGCATAAATAATTAGGGTGCGGGTAGTTTATCAGATTTATGGATTTGGATCTTGAAGAGTAACAAATAAGAGACACTATTGAAGACACGCAGATGCGAACGTGAGCAGTGTAGCATTAGATAATATGTTATTAGTAAGCACGATTGAAACCTCTTCTCGTGCTAGATAGCGGCGCGTTGTCTTTCTCGTAGAGCGTACTGTACCTTATGAGTCTCAAGTTGGGAGATGATATTCTCATCTTAGAAGATTAGTAGATTTGAGTCTGTATCCGTGAGGCACTAGAAAACTGGAGTTCGTTAGTAGGACTCGGATTGTCAGCCTAGTATTTCACGATAGAAGCTACTCTGCCTAGAGCTTTAATGAAGAAAAATTCATAAGTGACTTTAGAACTCAAGTTTTAGACCGAACCTTAGGAACTCCTAGTTTACCAAATTATTCGGAACTTGAGTAAATTGTACATAATACAACCGATTAGAACAGTTATTTACCTTGCTAGTTTTATTTTAGAAAATCATACATAGTACACTAGCATACAGTTTTTTTTCTACAGCACAAAGATTTTTTTTTTTTTAACTTGCATACACGCCTTTTAAAATAAATTTTAGTGACACTAGGAAGAATAGTTTTTTTACTCTCCCTTTGGGCTGACCCATGTTTGGGCATGTTTTTACAGGGGACTCAGGTGAGAAACTGCACCTAGGATGAGCGTGTATTGGAGTCGCTCCTATAGTTGTTTCCTTTCAGTTATTGTTCTACTTTTAGTGTCTTACTATTATGTTTTGGACTCATGTAATATTAATGTTTAAGTATTTGTGTATGTACCAGACATTGTGTAATATTTCAAATTTTCAGTGGTTTGGTTCTTTTCTTTCTAATGGCTCTGTGAAATTCAGCTTGATGAGGTACACTTTTACCCTTAGTTTCATATTCAATTTTCGTTGTATGCTTACATTTTAGTTCTTATCATTTATGTCTGTTATGTATCAGTTTTAATACTGTTTCTTAGTTTACTTCTTATCGCTGGACCCGGTCGGACGGCTGATTGGTTGTTAAACTAGGTTGGGGTGTTATAGTCTGTCGCTCCTCCTGGACTTTCCCTACTCTCCTTTCTTCCTCTCTTTCATTTTTCTGCTGTTGGTGGTGGTCGCTGCTACCTTTGCCGCTGATAAGGGTTGATGCTACCTGTGTCGCTGATTAGGGTTGTTTCTACCGCCTTTTTACCGTTGGTTTTGTTAGGTTGTTGTTAGAAAAGCCCATGTAAAGGGCCCATTATTGAGCTCATGTTTTATTATTCTTCCTTCTTCTTTTCTTAGTCTCACATCTTGTATAGGATTTCTTATCACCTTTTCTCTCCTATATATTTGTATTCTCTCATTGTATTTACATACACAAATAGTACATACAAGTTTTGAGCTCTTTCAACATGGCATCAGAGGGAGCGGTCCGGTCAGAGCGGTTTCCTCGTTTCTAACCGCCCCGATCATCCGCCTTCCCTACCCGCCGGCTCTTCCGTGGCATCTCCTCTACTCGCTTCTTGCCGCGAGTTTGACTTCACTGGCTCTTCTCGTCGGTTTCCCTGCGGTCTCTCTTTTTCTAACCGCATCCTCTCCCTCTCTCCCGTGGCTCCACCATTCCCCCCCCCCCACCCTTTTTTATAGTCACTCTCTCTCAGATCCGTGGGACCCATTCCCGCGTTCTCCTCCTCTCTATCCGTTGCGGGTTCGGTCTTATCCGCGCGGCTTCCTCTATTTTTTCGCGGCCTCTCTCCGCACGAGCTCTCCTCTTCGCTCGCATTCTCCTCCTTTCTCCTCTCTCCTTGCTTACCGCGCGGCTTCCTCTATTCCCACAGCTTCTCTCCACGCGGCTTCCTCTACTCCTCTATTCCCGCGGTCTCTCTCTTTCCGTGGCGTTTTCCGCACTTGGTCGTGGCTTCTTCCCCTGCCGCTGGTGTTTTCACTCTGACCGTGCGGTCTTGTCTTCTTCCCTTTCTCTTTCTCCCTACACGGTTTCCTCTCAAACCGCTCGGTCTGCTTCTTGTTCACCTTCCCGTGCGGTCTTTTCTCTACCCATTGCGGCCTCTCTCCTTGTGTTTGAGCCGACCTCTCCGGTCTCTCCCTCTCTCTCTGGCCGCTAGTGTTTACACTGTGACCGTGCGGATTGTTCTTCCGCACTCGGGTCGCGGCCTCCCTCTCCTTCTCGCCTGCTCTTGTCGCTGTGACTACCCACCGAGGCCTCTTTTGTAACCGTGCGGGCTTGTCGTGCGAGAGCATTCTTCCCGCTAGCTTTCTCCTCCAGCGGTTCCCTTTTCTAACCGCAGCGACTTCTTCGGCCTTCATGGGTTCTTCTGTGGATTCTACTGGCCAGGCGGCTAACACCTCTGCTGACCGCATGGCACCTCCTCCTGAACTCAGCGATGAACTGCGGATCACTACAATTTCCCTTTTCGGAAAGAAGAACTTCATCCCATGGGTGCACTCGGTTCGCCGAGTTCTACAGGCCAAAGGCCTTGTTCTTCATCTAACTCAGGAACCTCCGTCCCCTCTTACCGACGACTGGCTACACAACGACGGTCGCGTTTAGACTTGGCTACTCAATTCCCTGGAAGGTGAGCCCTACCAGATGGTCATGTACCATGAGACGGCCAACGCTATGTGGGAGGAGCTTCACTCCTTATACTCTGACAAGGATAGCCTCTAGCACTTCTATGATATTATTACCAACCTTCAGGCTCTCGATGTTGGCGGGGCTGCGTACATGACGTCGTTTGTCGCTTGGGTCAAGACTCTTGCGGAAGCCTGGATCCAGCATCAGCCCGCTACTCCTGATCTTGCTGCACAACGGGCCCAAAAGGAAGTCGTCTGCGTTGCTATGATGATGGCTCGTGTTCCACCACATCTTCAGAGTATCCGAGCTCATGTCCTTGCTTCGGCCACTACTCCTTCTCTCTCTGATGTGTGCTCTATGCTCCTTCGCGTGCCACCGCCCCTGGATACTCCTGGCTCGTCCTCTCCGGCCCTTCTTCAGCAGACCCTTCCCCCCTTGCTTTCCTCCCCACCTTCTGCTTGTGGTGGACGCTCAGGCTCCCGTAGACGGGGACGTGGGGGTCGAGGCCGCCAAAAGTGCTCGTATTGCGGCCGGGACGGCCACACTGAGGCAGTGTGCTACAAGAAAAATGACTACCCACCTCGCCCGACTGCGACTGTTGCCACTGCCGACTCCTCCACCACTGGTGCCAAACTTGAGGCCGTTCTCCTCCAGCTACAGCGCCTCCAGGGGCTTCTTAGCCCTCCTTCGGCTTCTGTTGCCTCCACCTCCACTGCAGGTAGTGCTTGTTTTTCCTCCAGTCCGCGTTGGATCTTGGACTCGAGTGTCACTCATCACATCACTTCGCTGAAGCCTCCCCAATACTCGAATGCTCCTACTCTGAAGTCTATCACTGTAGTTAATGGGGTGATTGTGCCGGTCTCTGGTTGCGCCGACATCTCCCTCGACTCATCCATCTCTCTTCGCTCGGCTCTTTATGTTTTGGGTTCTCCGTTTAATTTGCTTTCTGTTGGTCGTCTTACTCATGATATGAATTGCTGTCATATTCACTCCGTCTTCTTTTTTGATACAGTGCGGATTACCATTGGTAGGGGTCGACTGCAAAATGGGCTCTGCCTTCTCGACACCTCTCCTACCGTCCTCTCCTCCGTCTCCTCCGTAGATTGGCACAGCCGTCTTGGGCATGCCCCTTTGCCCGTCCTCCAGAAGGCGCTTCCTGATGTATCTCTCCCTGTATTTCAGTGTGATTCTTGTGTGTACGGCAAGTAGCCGCGTTCTTCCTTTCCCGCTCATTGTACTCGGAGCTCTGCTCCTTTTGATTTACTGCACTCCGATGTTTGGGGTCCTTTCAAAATTACTAGTATATCTGGCTATCGCTATTTTATCACCTTCATTGATGATTATTCTCGCACAACATGTCTTTACTTACTTCGTGATCGCTCTGAGCTTCCTCACGTGTTTCGTAACTTTATACTAGAGACTCAAACGCAATTCTCCGCAACCATTAAAACATTGCGCACCGATAATGCTCGAGAGTACTCAAGCCACGACTTTGCCCATCTTTGCGCAGAGTTCGGTATTATTCATCAAACATCTTGTACTTACACCCCCCAACAAAATGACATTGCCGAACAAAAGAACTGCCACCTCCTTGACGTCGCCCGCTCTCTCATGCTTCAAATACATGTTCCGAAAATCTACTGGAAATTTGCGGTCTCCACCGCCTGTTTCCTCATCAACCGTCTCCCTTCCTCGGTCCTTCACTATGCCACTCCGTTCAACCTCCTATTTCCCTCAGCTCCAGCCTTCCCTCTGACACCCAGGGTCTTTGGCTGCACCTGCTTCGTCCACCTTCTCGGTCCGTCCTCGGATAAGCTGGATCCCCGGGCGACCAAACATATTTTCGTCGGCTACTCTCATACTCAGAAGGGCTACGTTTGTTACTCTCCCGCTACCCGGAAGGTCACCGTCTCCGCTGATGTTACCTTTCGGGAGGATCAACCTTTCTTCTCATTCGCTCTAAACACTCCTTCCCCACTGACATCTCCACCACCACTCCTACCTCGCCCTGTCATTCCCGTCACTACGCCTCTATTCCCGGTTTTTTCCGACCCTGCTCCCGCTCCCTCCAAGCCCTCAAGTATTCGTGTCTACACTCGCCGCCAACCACCTCCTTCCGTTGCCCCTCTGCAGTCGGCCTCGACCTCGGCTACTCCGCGCCCTGCTGATCAGGTATCTGCCTCCACTGTTCATCCTCTGGCGAACTGTGTCTACTTACATCGTCTTTCTCCTCAACTACACACTTTTGTTACTTCTCTTTCCTCCATTCCGGTTCCTAACTCAGTGCAGGAGGCGCTACGGCATCCTGGCTGGCGGGCCGCCATAGAGGAGGAAATGGCTGCTCTTTGGGCCAATCAGACCTGGACTCTCGTACAACTTCCTCCGGGTCAGACGCCGGTTGGGTGTAAGTGGGTCTTTGTCGTCAAGCATGTCGCTGATGGAACGATTGATCGGTTGAAAGCTCGACTGGTCGCCCGGGGCTTCACACAACAGCAGGGGTTGGACTATGAAGAAACTTTCTTACCAGTGGTTAAACTCAACACCGTTCGGGTTCTCATCTCCGTCGTTGTACATCGTCGGTGGCCCTTGCTACAACTGGATATTAAGAATGTCTTTTTGAATGGCGACCTACAGAAAATAGTCTATATGCAGCAACCTCCCGGGTTTGAGACCACGGGGGAGTCTCAGGTGTATCGCCTTATGAAGGCTCTGTATAGCCTCAAACAATCCCCACGGGCATGGTTCGACAGGTTCTGTAAGGCCCTTCGGGAAGTTGGTTTCACTCGCAGCTCGGCAGAGTTCTCGTTGTTCACTCGTCACCGGACAATGGGAACAGTTCTTCTATTAGTCTATGTTGAGGATATCATCATTACGGGAGATGACTCGAAAGGAATACAGGAGATCAAGCAACATCTAGGCACTGTTTTTCAAACAAAGGATCTGGGGCCCCTTCGGTACTTTCTGGGTTTTGAGATTGCTAGACGGTTAGATGGCCTCGTCCTCTCCCAGCGGAAGTATTGCCTCGACCTCCTTCATGATGCGGGGTATTCAGGTTGTGAGCCAATTAATATCCCGATGGATGTTAATCACAAGTTATGCGCTAAGGCATCGGACTCAGATCTCTTACTCGAGAACCCAGAATACTATCGACGACTAGTGGAAAAATTGATCTACCTCACGGTTACCAGACCAGATATTTCTTTCGTTGTTGGTATTGTCAGCCGGTATATGCATTCCCCTCGAAGATCTCATCTTCAGGCCATTGAACGCATTCTCAGATATCTTAAAACTGCTCCTGGTCAAGGATTGGTATACAAAACCTCATCTTCTGCTCCAACATTAATGGCTTATTCTGATGCTGATTATGCTGGTTCTCTTGATGATCGGCGATCAACCAGTGGTTTTTGCACATACTTTGGAGGTCATTTGATTACCTGGCGAAGTAAAAAACAAGCGGTTGTTGCTCGATCATCAGCTGAGGCAGAATACCGGGCAATGACTTCGGTAGTTTCAGAACTAACTTGACTTGAAAGTCTTCTTACCGATCTGGGTGTAAGGCTCCCTTCCCTAGCTCTTCTCCTCTGTGACAGTCAAGCTACTATACACATAGCCAAGAACCCGGTCTTCAACGAGAGAACAAAACATATTGAAGTTGATTGTCACTTCATCAGAGAAAAGGTTCAAATGAAAAAGATCGGCCTGAAGCATGTTCCAGGGACAGAACAAGTTACGGATGTCCTCACAAAGGCTCTTTCTAGTACACTCTTCTATCAGTGCTTGTCCAAGCTTGACGCATACGATTTGTACGCTCCAGCTTGCGGGGGAGTGTTAGAAAAGCTCATGTAAAGGGCTCATTATTGAGCACATGTTTTATTGTTCTTCCTTCTTCTTTTCTTAGTCTCACATCTTGTATAGGATTTCTTCTCTCCTTCTCTCTCCTATATATTTGTATTCTCTCATTGTATTTACATACACAAATAGTACATACAAGTTTTGAGCTCTTTCAACAGTTGTCGATCTCTCCTCTGCTACCAGCCACTTCAGTGCCTCTTTTGGAGAGTTTGGAAGAAATTACCTAGACTTCTGTTATCCAAGAAGGCCCGGTTGTGCAGTAGTTTCTTCCTCCTCCCATTGTAAGTGTTTTCTTTTCTCTGGTATTTTTAAGTGTTATTTCTCTGTTATTTCTAGTGTTGTGCTGGTTGTTAGTGTTGTCATAAATAGCCTTCTGTTGGGATTTATAAAAAGGGAGGAGGAGCAATTGCTCTGGCCAGCCAATCTCATTTTTTGGCTGTTTTGTGCTGGTCAGCCTTGTTATGTCATGTTTAGGGTTGTTTTGTGACTGATCAGCCTTATTACTACATTTTGAGGCTGTTTTTGTGGGGACAACAAAGATAGATATATCTTTGATTGTTATACTGATGTGGGCCGCTGAAATTGGTTGTTGTTCATGGGTTGTTTGGGGCTTTATTTTATAGCTTTACATTGTCTATTGAAGTGATGATTGGGTTTACTTTTTTGTGCTTTCCTTATTGGCTATTCAAGTATGTTATTTCATATTTAGTTTTGGATTTTTAACTTTAATTGGTTTATGTTATTGCCAATAATTTTGGTTTGAATTTCGAGTTGGCTTCCGTATTTGGAGAAGGGGCTTATTGGCCGATTATTCGTATTTCTTTTTGATTCACCATAACTTTTACCTATGTTTAAAATATGATATTTTGGAGGATTTTGATGTTTGCAAAAAATATTTTTAAGCACTCACATGATATTTCCTAAAACCTTTGACACACTCTTAATAAAAGTCTTGGTCTTTTATAACATCAATACTACAAATATCGAAGAGACGCAACTCAAATAAAAGTGTGTACTATTTCAGTATTTTCCGAAGCCAATAAATCAGAGCATGGCATCTCGAGATAGACGTGGTGATGAAGCTGAAAAGGATAAGGGGAAAGAAAAATCTATTGTGAGTTTCTTATTTCTTGAATTATGTTTTATTAAAGTATCATGAATATTTCATGTTTTGTTTTTTTTAAGATAACTCGGTATATGCATATGATTTTAAGTCACTGACATAAAATATCGCTATAAAATTAATGTGGATGGCAAATAAAAGCGATATAATTTCTGAGGGAAAATTACTATTTCAAAACGCATGTTCTTATGGGAAATAGATGTAATAAGACAAGATAAAAATATGTTAAAACTCTACATAGGGAAATATTAAGGATTAGATTGAATCAAATGTAGGGAATTACCTACTGATGGATTTCCCACATAGGGGGTTTGCCTATATTTGACCCTAAAGGGGTGTGTACAACCCAAATTTAGCGATCTCAGCCCTACCCACCCAAAGGAGGGCAGGGAGAGCCCAACTAAGCCAACCAGGTCAAGCGAGCATGCTCTAAAGAGGCGACCCTGCATCAGGCCGACCATAGGTGGTCGCGAGGCAGCCTCGCCATCAAGGATACAACGCGCCCATCGAACCCCAGGCGACGACAACTTCGCGCTGAGGCGCATTCAGGCCCATCAAACTTTAACCCGGCAAGCTCTCACCTCTTGAGACCAACCTTCCTCATAAGCTCGCCCCGGCATGGAAACCTGCAGATCATCCTTTCGAATACTCGTGGACCATCCTGGCCTGCCCATATCTATCACAAACTGCGGGATTTCGCTATCCGCAAACCAATCGGGGGTGCTGATAGTAAAACCAAAAGGCAAAGGTTGTTATTAGCAGGTTATAGAGACAGTTTTTCCCCTGATTTGAAGTTTGCCTATATATAGACCCTCAAAGCACCTTGGAGAGGTAGACCCAACCTCCTCGAGCTCCGGAATTTTGAAGAGCTCTTGCTCCGTACCATCTAAGGTGTCGAGCTCAGCATTTGACTTTGGGAGGGGAAGACGCGAGACGCGCTTCTGGGTGAGTAACGGGACCTCCTCGCTACAGCTCCTCGGGTATGAGAGTAGGCAACCATCTTCTAACTAGTGAGCGCTGACTCCAAGCACGAATTGACCTGCCTTGTGCACCTGATGACAGGCCAAATAACTTGAATTGTTCCCTCCCAGTCCGAAATCTGTTGAACCGGTATACGGATTTCAACAGGTAGGCCCCACTTTTGTTACAAGTCTTGACACTTCTTAAGTTATGTAACTAAATAATAAGAGAACAATTGAATATATTTTTGAAATCTAAATGGAAACTAACGGAACAATTTATGCAAATTGAGAAAATGATAATATAAATATTGTTTGTTGTTTTGTATCCATATTGTTATCTATCACTTTTTCGTATGTATAACAGTTCACGAGATATTTTACTCACATAGTCATATTTTATGACTAATCCATTGCGTACCCATTTTTTAGGACGCAGGAGCATCACACAGTGGGCCAAAGAGAGTTAACCTAACGACGGAAGAGAAACAAAAGCGTGCTTAAGAACTTGTGAAGGTATGGCTTAAAATATTTATTGGAATCGCAGAAGCACAGGAAAGGCAAAGGGCAACCTGTGAAGATTGGCAGTGTGCCTTTTGTAATCAAGTCGATTAAATATCTGTATTTTGTAACATCAGTAACAAACTTGTATAAATGGAATAAAACTTGGTGATGCTTTTTTTATTTTGTGCATGTGGATCATTTTTGATGTAATGTTGCGACAAATAAATGAGAAACTACGCTCGATTCTTGAATCTATTGTGAAGACCGGAAAAAGGGTCTTCACATCTCAGCAGAAATCCAATGAATCAGGTACCGCGGGACAACTCGACCGTCCATCATAGGGAATTCAAGACCAATGATCTGTAATGCATCTCTAGTAGGCGCAGGCAACTGTGGAAGCAATGTATCTCCATCTGAATGTGGGGAAGTTAGAACCGCCAGAAAGGTGGCATGGTCCTCCGAGTGGTGCTCAACCGGCTGAGACTGCACGGGAATGGTAGGAGTAGAAGAATTAGATAGGGATGGGGAAAGATGTGGCTTGAGGATAGCTGGGGATAGTGGATCCACATGCATACGCTCCTTGTAGTATGGAGTTAAATCATCTATGTTGAATAACCGGTGGATTCCCATTGACAGATAGATATCAACCTCAGGCGTGAGGAAGCAGCGGGGGTGGACATCTCGTGGTGGACGAGCGACTAGTGTGCTGGAATGAGCGAGTTGACAGAGTTATGTCGTCGGAAGGAGAGGAAGGAAGCTCTGATACCAAGTTGTTATGGACTTACTCGGAGGTTGTCGGAGGATTGACCAGAGATGGTGATGACGGTGGCGGAGATACAATGGAGCCTTAACAGCGGCTGCCTAAGCGAGGCTTGATTGAGAGAGAGTTTTCAAGATCTCATTCAAGATGAGAAATAGACTATTTCATTGCTTACTCATGCAAGACTCATAGGGTCCCTTAAATAGAACATACAAGGCCAGACATGTAAATAACGACACAACAAAATAAAAGACACAATAACTAATCAAGCATACAACCCATAACACAGCCAAGATTGATATAGATGTGATTTCAGTTATTCCTTTCTATGTCCATTTCTTGCAGGAGTAGAAGTTGAAGGATAGAGTTGAGTTTGTGTTGTTTATTGATGTTGTAGTGAGCTCATTGGTGTGAAAGGTTATAAATGATGAGGAGGTACATGTTAACGTTGTTTCCATGATGTCAGATTGCTAGTTACCTTGAACTTCCCGAGTTCTGAGATTCTTCTATGATAGCCACAAATGAAAAAATGCATCAAAGATTCTCCTCAACCCAGGCAGAACTGCCCATAAAACGAATTCTGAGCAATCATTGGAATAATCTATCCTACCAATGACCGACCGGTAACAAAAACTCCAGTATCACTATAGCACAACTCTGTAGATTACATCCTGACTCCCAAGAAGTGTAGTCCTAGAAAGTTAAGACTTGCGGTTTAAAGCAAGTCTTTTGATTTCATAACCCTTATGCAATAACATAAACTTAATTGGGTTGCATTTATTCACTAGGTAAGCCTAAGTTATTTTCATATTCACACAATAGTAAAAAAATTCAAATGGAAAGGAAATAGAAATATTAGATCTTTTTATAGTACCCTCACTATAAATATTTTTGAAAGAAAATCTTTAGATTTGCTCCATCTAAGAGGAATCCAAAGTTGAAAGAGCCTCTTCCCGGAACAAAAATTAGAGGGTTAACTGTCATGCATAAAATAATAGCAAAGAAAAGATGATAGCTTTAAATTTAGATTACCATAGGAAGTGATGATCATAGAAAGCACAGAGGTCCGGTGCGCCTGCCATGAGAGGCCTTCCTTAAAAAGCGATCCAGGGTCACCAGTTCCAGCACCAATTGTGTTCTCCAAAATTCTTGTATCCTCCCCTTCGCCACCTTCCCATAAATACTCTGAACCCTGCTTTGGAATTTTCCATGACCTTATCCTCCCATCCTTGTGTCCACTCCAAATGAAGCTACTAGCCTCATCAGCCACCAAGCAAACTACCGGCGAAGTACGTTCAGATTCGAAAAATGGGGCACTCCCCTCATCCCCTCTCTTTGCCGGCCTACCATTCCATACATCATACACATCGGAAAGGTTCCAGAAACGCAATCCAGTTTCCTGGCCCGCCCAGAGTTGGGTGCCCGTGCAAACCATTGTTCGGAGAAAGGCGCCAGCCTGAGTCTCCCTGAGCGGATGTGGACGGAGCTCCAAGGCCGGTGGCCGACCAGGGTGTACCGCCGCGCGGACAGGCACGCGGAAAATCCCGGTGCCACCTCCATTGCCTACGAACTCCGGCAGCATCCCGGGTGCTCCGCCGAATTCTGACATAGCGCGCTCAAGGGTAAAAGTACCGCCGCTGTCAGAAAGGGAGCTCCCGGCATTCCCGTACCGGCGGTCGGAAGGGAAGGAGACAACGCTGCCAACAGATCCGCCGAGAGAGTGATAAACAGGGGGAGGAGGAGGGGGGAGGTGAGGGTGCGGGAAGCTGATGTCCTCAACGGAGTTAGAGTGCTTGTTGTGGGACGAAGTCGGGAGTGAGACTTCGTAGTGAGTGTATGAGAGGGAGCTGCCGGCATTGCTTCCTTCTGGTGAAGCCGCGGCGGCGTGATAGCCGATGTGCGGATCAGAATAGAAGGGATTGATTAATTCATCGAGGCTGTGCTTACGGCTGACGTGGCGTTTCGAGGCGGGTATCGCGTCTCGGCCCAGCGGCTGGCTGTAGGATTGCAGCTTCTGCTGGCGATTGTTGTTGCCAGATCTCGTGGCCGAGGTGACATCGTCACCGCCGCGGTCGTATTCCTTCCTTTCATCCATCGTAGAGATCTCCCTCCCCCCCGAAATATTCCTCTACCCTCTCCGTTTTGATTGATCAGAATGTTTATTATACTCGATATGTTTTTGCAAGATTTTCTTTGCAAACGATGGTTGATTGAGGTAGTTAGCAATTGTGAAAGAAAGAAGGCGAGAGATTGGAAAAGAGACGGAAATGGTACGCACGGAGGACCGAATCGTTATAACACCGCAAACGCCGGCGAAGTTCGCGCGGGGTTAGGGAGCAGCACTCCCCACCTCCCAATTCTCGAACATTTCTACGGGTCTCTCCGCACGGAAATTGTATGTGATGAACTGTATCCCGAGGGTTGTGATCCTCAACACTCCCTCTTTCTACCCCGTTCCCTCTTTCTATCCCGTTTGGCAAAACGAATTTGGAGGACGTGGCAATATTCTGTGGGCTGAAAATGCTCTATGATGTTGGGGAGGGTAACTTGACTTCGTCGCCTAGAGATGGGCAAGGACTTTTTATATTCAATATAATGCATTCCACTCAGGCTCCATTTCTTCACCGACCTTAAGAGCAATTTCAATGAGGGATCTCTATATTTAGAGATCTTTCATGTACTATATTCTTCAAATATGGAGAATATAGAGAACCAACTTCAACCATGTTCTCCATATTTGAAGAACATGAATTTTTTAATATTATATATTTATATATATATAAATTATTTTATGTATATATTTATATTTAAAATATGTCATATATATTTTATATATTTATATGTATAAATAAATAAATATAATAAATAAAATTAAATTTTTTATTATATTATATTATTTTTTTTACCTTTTTTCGAAATTTAATTGCATAACTAAAATATAATAAACAATATATAGTTCAAAAAATATTACATTTGAAAATAATGTTAAAATTCTGGGAGGTCATCATCGGGTTCGCTACGACTTCCCCGTGCGCTTCCCCCGTGTTGTTCTCTCCCATACCCGGGAACCCCATAGCCGCTTCCTCCATACTGACTTCCTCTATGTTGGTGTCCTCCGGAACGAGCTCCACCATATTGGTCTCCTCCATATAGGCTTCTGTCGTACTGACTTCCTCCAAAATGAGGCCCTCCAAAATGAGCCCCTCCAAATTGAGGTCCTCCAAAGCGAGGCCCTCCAAATAGAGGTCCTCCATGTGGGTCTCCTACATAGTGGCTTCCTCCATACTGGTTTTCTCTATGTTGGGCTCCGTTGTACTGGCTTCCTCCGTGTCGGCTTTTCCATATTTGGTTCATTCGCGTGATGTTGATTCTGTAAATAAGGATTGTTTTATGTTTTTATTTATAATTTCTTGTTTTTTTGCCGAAAATATTGTCGCTCTGAAGTTCCTTTTATGTTATCCAAGTCTATCATCATAATATCTTGATCTTGTTTAGCACTCTAAAGCTCTAATTTTTTCCTTTCATTTTTGACCTTTAACTTCATCAGTTCATTCATAGAAGACTTATCCTTCGCTCGTTCTTCTTGACCTCTTTTCAAAATCTGTAAGATTTCTTCATTTGCTTTAGTTTTTGTTTCCATACCATCACTTTTACCACTAACCTGTCTCTTCCTTTCTTTTTCCTTCTTTCTCCCAGTAGGTCGTGTATTTGAAATTGAGTTTGGAGATTCTTCATCACCAGTACTATTAGGGTTCATTTTGTTACTGCCTGTGTTTAGGTCTATGCGTCTCCGTTGTGTGGGAGAGTTAGAATCAAAATATTGCGACATGTCATCATGTTGAGAGGTCTTACCAACTGCAGCCCCGGAATGATCGATCCACTTTTCAGTATTTTTCAAGATTGACCAAACATGATCAAACAAGAAACCTCTTCTCTCGTTGGGATCTTCGCCGTACAAATTTTTTGCTTGATTTAGCTACAAAAAATAACAATTACAATAACAAATAATTTCATCGATCTATTTCAAATGTAAATATATACTTACAATATGCAGTTCAGATGCACCGCTCGGATTTCTTTGCTCAATCTATCGAATGCATCCTCTAAATTTGCTAGCCTAGCTTGCTAACAATGACCAGCGACATGAGATTCTTTCTCTGTCCTGAGCAAGTACTTGGTCTCGTGTTGTGGAATACAATAGAGATTCTTTCCTACATCTTCTGTTCCTTTTGATTGCTACCCATAACAGGGTCTTCAGATACCTCAAGCTATGCGTAACATAATGCTTGATCTTCTTTCACTGAGAATGTTGTTCCTCGACTGGAATTCATGCCTAGCACAACGTTGTTCCTCGAATGGAAGCGTTGAAGATAGAGTGATGGGTACTTATACAAGTCTTGAAACATGAATCCAATGCTAGAGAAGTGATGATTATATAGGATTTTTTTAGATCATGCATTAACATTAGATTCTCTTGTCACTTCATCATAAACATTGGATTCCTTCTCTAACATTGGATTCTTTTTCCAACATTGGATTCCTTCTCCAACATTGGATTCCTTTTCCAACATAAGGTTCCTTCTCCAACAGATCAATGATTAGGCATTGGATTCGCTGAACTCGACGAACCATCGAGCTCAGCCCGACAAACCGTCGGGCTCAGCTCGACGAATCGTCGGGCTCAGCTCGATGAACCGTTGCGAGTAGCATCTTATGAATTATGCATCTGGCACGCATATTTTGGTTTACCAGGCTCGAACAATGATATTAACGTCCTGCAATCGTCTCCTTTATTTTTCAACTTAGCACAAGGTATTACGCCTCCTACGCATTATCAAATTTTGGGAAAAAATTATGATGTTGGTTATTACTTAGCCGACGGAATATACTCAAAGTGGTCAGCACTAGTTCAAACTATTTATCATTCACAAGACAAAAAAAACAATACTTCGCAATGATGCAAGAAGCATGCTGAAAAGATGTAGAGCGGGCATTTGGCGCTTTTCAATCAAGATTTGCGATAATTAAGGGGCCGGCCCGTTTTTGAGATAAGAGCGTTTTACACGATATCATGACTGCTTGTATTATAATGCATAACATGATCGTCGAAAACGAGCGAGATGAAAATGAATATATCATTTTTTCTACTCCAACACCAACGCTGAATGTTGAAGACTTGAACATAGGCGAAGCCAAACGATTTCGTCGGTTCCTAAATCGACATAAAAAGATCAAGGATAGAGATGCGCATTTTGCACTTCGAGATACACTAGTTGAACATTTTTGGGAACGACATGAGAATGAAACTATGTAATTTTGAATGTATTTTTTTTGGTTCCACGAGTTTATTCAGTAAATGGATCATCTTATATTATTTGTATGGCAAATAATAATTAAAAAGTATTTGATGGTCGCGGAACCGAGACCGACTGTGGTTGGTTCGAAATGGTCAGATTCCGCGGGCCGAGTTAGATGATCGAGTTTTCTAACGAGAGGCGGCAAGTGCACCTATCGCAAGTAGTACTCGGTATTCGGGAAAATACCGAGGTCGTATTATTCTCGGGGACGCGTTGATTATCTCTACTCTTTCAGGAATACTATTATCTTACTATCAGTAAGATGAGATTTTTTAGTTTAATTAAAATGGAAAGAAAGAGAGCTGAATTTTGCTAAGTTAGTTCGATGACGGGTTAACGCTTGGCATCGAATCGGATTAAGACTAAAATAATTCTCAACAATTATTAAACTTTGTTTTTAAATTAATAAAAGGCACTTGGCCGTGGAGGTTCCAAAAATATGAGCGCACTTATCTCTAAGAATATTGCTCACCTAAACATTAAGACTATTCGCCCGATCGTTAGACCGACGAAGGATTCCTCTTAATGCCCGCTTTACGCTAAGAACCCCGCTATTGGGTGGGGAACCCAATCCGGCAGAACCACGCTTCTCCTCTTTCGAGGGGGCATACGCAGTTCTCTTTTCCCAAGGGGGATCGGTCCATACGTGCAGCCTCTCGGCGTCGCGTATGGATAACGGAAATAGAGCCCACACATCGATTATGTGGTCCTATGCGTCGTTAACCCGGGGTAAACCTTAAGTCCTTAAATTAAAATAAAAATAAAGTTTTTAATTATTTCAAATCATTTTATATGTCCCAATGCTCTTCGATGCTGAAGGCTAAAAGAGATTAGCCACTCATCGGTATGGGGACGGCTTTATGGTTTTAGCGAAACGTGAGTTTGAAATTAAGCACTAAACAATTATAAGAGAAAACATAAAAAAAACGGGACATTTAGATATATTGAAGGAAAGCTAATTGGTGCAGGCACTCACGCACACTTCAAAACCATAAAGAAAGTAAATAAAGCAAGCCCTACTCGAATGAGTAGGGGGAAATAAATGCAAGTACAAGTCCTACTCAAAACAGAGTAGGCGGTAAATTAAAGCAATGCGCCATTTTACTCTTAACGAGTAGGCGAAAATAAATGCATAAATAAAAAGAAACTAAGTTACAAAAAATGAAAATTACAAGTCCCACTCAAATGAGTGGGCGGTAAATTAAAGCAGAGCGTTGTTTAACTCTTAACGAGTAGGCGGAAATAAATACTCACACGCACACACTCTACATAATTGAATAAAGCATTAAACAAAGCATTAAAAGTTGTCCTCAAACACTCACACACACTTCATAATTGAAGAAAGCAAAAAAGAAAGCATGAAAAGTTATTCTCTTACACTCACACACACATAAGAATAACATGAAAACAAATGTTATCTAAAAATTAAAACTACAACTTTTCTACCCTTAGAACTTGCCAAAAACAAATAAATAGATGAAATAAAAATTGTTTGAACACTTGGAATTGAAAACAAAGTTGAAATCAAAGTTGTTGAAAAATTAAAACGTTTACATTTTCATCCATAGGATTTCGTAGAAATGATTAAAAAGCGAAAAGAAAAATTAAAGGACCAAAACAGGTTTTACAATCCTAAAGCAAATCTAAGTAAAAAAAAACAAAAACACCTTAAAACCACTTTTACAACTTCATAGGAATGAAAATATAACCCTTTAGAAAGTTTTCAATACAATTTTGATTCTTTAAAAAAAAGGACTTAAACTAAATTTTTGCCATTATAACAGCTCGAATTTTTTGATAAAGACCTAAAATAAAGCCTAACATTACAACATATTGCATGAAAAATTAAGACAAGTTATACTCATACACACACACACACTTTCTTAAAGAGGAAAAACAAAGATGAACTAAGAATAAAAAGGAGAAAGAGAGTGAGCCAACCAAATTTCATTTTCATTCCATGTAGAAAGAGAAAAAACAACATTTTATTTATGATAAAAAAGCTATTATAAACTATTACAAAGCAAAAGAAAAAGCTAAAACAAACATAAGAAGGAAGAGAGAGAAAGTCTCCTTACATGAAGATGAAAGTGCTCCAAGGGCAGCCCACAAAAGACACTAAATTTGGCTCAAAAAAGTGAACCCTTGGGCATTACAGAAAACTCTTATTTATAGGAAAAATTTCGGGTTGGTCACGCCCGTGACTAGGGCGTGACAGGGGGGCGTGTCACTACTGTTCATGAGCTGATCGGGTGATTTGACTGGAAAGTTGACTTCGGCTAAAAACGTGGCGGTCACGCCCCAGGTCACGGGCGTGTCTTGGGGCGTGTCGGGGAGGTCGATCTGGGCGCGGTCCGGCCGCAAAGTCGCGCGTGTCACGTCGGGCCAGGTGGCTAAGTCACGCCCGTGTCACACTTTGGCACGGGCGTGTCTGGGGGCGTGTCGAGCTCGGTTTGATGATCGCCGATCGTCGAGCTGGCAAACTGTGGTCGGCGATCGTCGAGGGCGTGACACGGGCGTGTCGGTCATGTGACACGGGCGTGTCAATCAACTTTTTGACTTTTTCTGGAATAAAAATAAAGCTAAGTTAGAAATAATATTTACAAAAATAAGCAATTTATTGAATAAAACTAATAAAAAAGACAAAAATAAACAAAATTGATTTAAACAAAATATGAAAATATAGGTATATTTACAACTCATCAAATACCCCCATACTTAAGCTTTTGCTATTCATGAGCAAAAGTTTGAGGTGAACATATAAGGAATAAAAAAAACTAAGTTCTGCTACCGCTAAATTAATTATAAGAGAGATCAAATAAAATATACGGGGGTATAAGAGTTAAGTCCTAAAATCATTTAGATGATTTAAACAGGGCAAAAGTTTTGGCCAAAAGACTTCTTAATGTAATCAAAAAGAAAGCAATAATTGTATTGGTTAGATTAACAGAAAATAGTTTGGAGTTATACGAACTTTAGCTTATAGGAGTTTTACCGGAAATAATGCAATTTACGAATTATGCTCTCAAAAAGATTTTTGAATTAATTCTAGAGTCATGAAATTGGCTAAGGGGGGTTGATGTTGGTTTATGAAAGTGCTTGGATTTTGAGGCGAGGCTATTATTTTTTCGAACCTCCATTTTTTTTGGATGTTAAAGGAAAACGAAATCTTATTTTCCTTAACATAAATTTTTTCTTCTTCATAAATAAAAATAACCCAATGTATATGTGTTGGAGTAATGAATTTTATCCTCTTACTCCGTAACGTATAATCTTTTAATTTATTGGGTGTCTATGTTTACGGAATGAAATCTTATTCCCATTAACATAAGATCTTTTTCTTTTTGGGGAAATATTTTTATCATACCAAGTACGTTATGATAGGTAAGGGGAGAAAAGAGAACTAGATTTTTAATTGAAAAAATAATTGAGAGCAACCTTTATAAATTGTACGTTCTAATTTTTCAGAAAGCTAAAAACAAGCATAATTGAATTTTATAGTCGTTATTTTCTAACATGGTACACATGCTCCTATCTATGAAAAATTAGAAGTAGTGCCTAAAGCGAGTCCCCTATTTTTAACAAAGTATAACAAATTCTTTAAAACTTAACCCCGGCTATTTAGATTTTTCAATCTATAATTAACAAACGAATAGTGAACAAAGAATTGATCAAATTCGCATATAAATAAACTCAAAACTAAATTTTTGGATAGCAAGAAACTTAAGAATGAGATGTTTGATTTATTTATTTCATAACTATACATACTAAAGGAAAAATAAAAAAAATGCGAAAATAAATTTTTTTGGATTTTTAAGTTTTGCGAAAGAAAAAGAAAAAAAATTTGTATTCTTAAGTTTTGTGAATTTTTTTGTATTTTTATGTTTTGCGAATTTTTTTGTATTTTTATTAAAATTTTCATTCTATTTACAAAAATTTGGGAAAAAAAGAAAAAATATTTACAAGGATGAGAGGGAAAAAGGGAGAGGGGAAAGAGAAAGAATATTTCAAAAAGTACTTATAAAAATTATTTACAAAAATTATTTACAAGAATATTTACAAAAATATAAACTAGGTTGCCGCGAGATGACTCGTTATGTGGATGGCTCGATGAGCCCGATCTCGCGGACCAAGTTAAAAATAAGTCAAAGTTTCAAAAATGAAACTTCAAAATTTTTAATTAATAATTTTTTTTTTGATTTTTGTGTTATATATATATATATATATATTTTTTTTTTATTTTTTTGAAGTTTTGTTTTTTAAATTTTTTTTTGTTTTGTTTTGTTTTGTTTTTGTAAGTAAAAAAAGAAAGTACGAAAATACGAAAACACCCCCATACTTAGATCCAACATTGTCCCCAATGTTGTATGCTAAGCATGAGAAACAAGACAGCAGGTATATGTACAAAAAAAGGAAAAAGAGGGTGGCAGAAAACGTCCCTGATCCGCGCTCGGGGAAGCCCATTAGAAACCCTGCATTTATTAGAAAAATAGAAAACATAATTAATAAAGACGTAAAAAAGATAGACGTGGGGTGTGCCTCCCAGGAGCGCTTTGTTTATAGTCGCGTAGCTTGACTATAGTGGCGGGTTTATAAGTCGAGGAGGGATATGGTTTCGCTATACTCGATCACTGGGTCGCCCGCTATGTAAGTCTTTAATCGATGACCGTTTACTTTAAACGAGCCTTTTTCCGGGTGGGAGACGAGTACGGTCCCATATGGAAAAACTTCTTCAACTAAGAAGGGACCGGACCAACGAGATTTGAGTTTGCTAGGAAAAAGTTTAAGACGCGAATTATAAAGAAGGACTAGATCGCCCGGAGAAAAAATTTTGGGGGTTTTAATTTTTCGATCGTGATAGAACTTATAACGCTCCTTATAGAACTTATTGCTCTCGTAAGCGTTCGCACGCCATTCATCGAGCTCGTTTAGTTGCAGTTTTCTATTCTGAGCGGCTAAGTTAGAGTCGAGGTTTAAGAGTTTTAATGCCCAAAGTGCGCGGTGCTCCAGTTCTACGGGTAAATGGCACGCTTTGTCATAGACTAATCGAAACGGAGTACAACCGGTAGCGGTTTTGTACGCATTACGATACGCCCATAATGCGTCGTCAAGCTTAACGGACCAATCTTTCCTATTAAGTGAAACGGTTTTTTCTAATATGCGTTTTATCTCTCGATTTACTACCTCATCTTGGCCACTTGTTTGCGGGTGGTAGGGGGTGGCAAGCTTGTGCGTGACTCCATATTTATCTAACGTCTTAGACATTAGAGCGTTACAGAAATGCGTACCCCTATCACTAACAATAGCGCGAGGCGTGCCGAAGCGAGAAAATAATTTTTTTAGAAATGTAACGACGACTCGCGCATCGTTGGTGGGGAGAGCTTGCGCTTCCGCCCACTGTGATACGTAGTCGACCGCCACTAAAATATATGAATTTTTATAAGAAGGAGGTAGGGGGCCAACAAAATCTATGCCCCATGAATCGAAGACTTCGCATTCTAAAAACATATTTTGGGGCATCTCGTCTCGACGTGAGATGTTACCCGACTGCTGACAGCTATCGCATGCGCGCACAAAATTATGCGCGTCTTTGAAGAGAGTGGGCCAAAAGTAGCGCGCCTCTAGCGCCTTCCTAGCAGTCCGGTTGGCTTGATAGTGCCCCCCGGCTGGACCCTCGTGGCAGTGCCTCAATATTTGTGTGCACTCCACTCCCGCGACGCATCTTCGAACCGCTTGGTCCGCGCAGATACGGAAAAGAAATGGGTCATCCCAAAAGAAATTTTTCAAGTCGGAAAAGAATTTCTTCTTTTGATGACTTGAAAAATCTTTTGGAAGTACCCGTGCGACTAAGTAGTTCGCAAAATCTGCGAACCAAGGCGAAGATGACGAAGACGAACGAATGGCGAGAAGGCGTTCCTCGGGGAATCTGTCATTTATTTCAGATTCGACGAGTGCTTCCGCACCCGGATTTTCTAAACGGGAGAGGTGGTCTGCCGCTAGATTCTCCGCGCCCTTCTTATCCCGGATCTCCAAGTCAAATTCTTGAAGGAGGAGAATCCATCGAAGAAGGCGGGGCTTCGCGTCGGTTTTGGCCAGTAAATACTTAAGGGCGGAGTGATCGGTGAAAACGATAACTTTAGATAGCGTAAGGTACGAGCGAAACTTATCGAAAGCGAAAATGACGGCTAAGATTTCCTTTTCCGTCGTCGTGTAATACACTTGTACGGAAGTGAGCATCTTGCTAGCATAATAAATAGGATGAAAATGTTTTTCTACGCGTTGGCCAAGAACGGCTCCTAAGGCAATATCACTAGCGTCGCACATGATTTCTAACGGAAGGGACCAATTAGGGGCCACTAGAATTGGAGAATTGATAAGTTTTTGTTTTATAAAATTAAAAGCAGACTCGCAATCGCTACTAAAGACAAAAGGTGATTCCTTTTCCAAGAGGTGAGTAAGCGGCTTTGTTATTTTTGAAAAATCTTGAATGAAGCGCCTATAAAAGCCCGCGTGGCCTAAAACTTGATGGTCGCGGAACCGAGACCGACTGTGGTTGGTTCGAAATGGTCAGATTCCGCGAGCCGAGTTAGATGATCGGGTTTTCTAACGAGAGGAGGCAAGTGCAACTATCGCAAGTAGTACTCGGTATTCGGGAAAATACCGAGGTCGTATTATTCTCGGGGACGCGTTGATTATATATACGCTTCCAGGAACACTATTATCTTACTATCAGTAAGGTGGGATTTTTTAATTTAATTAAAACGGAAAGAAAGAGAGCTGAATTTTGCTAAGTTAGTTCGATGACGGGTTAACGCCCGGCATCAAATCGGATTAAGACTAAAATAATTCTCAACAATTATTAAACTTTGTTTTTAAATTAATAAAAGGCACTTGCCCGTGGGGGTTCCAAAAATATGAGCGCACTTATCTCTAGGAATATTGCTCACCTAAACATTAAGACTATTCGACCGATCGTTAGACCGACGAAGGATTCCTCTTAATGTCCGCTTTACGCTAAGAACCCCGCTATTGGGTGGGGAACCCAATCCGGCAGAACTACGCTTCTCCTCTTTCGAGGGGGCGTATGCAGTTCTCTTTACCCAAGGGGGATCGGTCCATACGTGCAGCCTCTCGGCGTCGCGTATGGATAACGGAAATAGAGCCCACACATCGATTATGTGGTCCTATGCATCGTTAACCCGGGGTAAACCTTAAGTCCTTAAATTAAAATAAAAATAAAGTTTTTTAATTATTTCAAATCATTTTATATGTCCCAATGCTCTTCGATGCCAAAGGCTAAAAGAGATTAGCCACTCATCGGTATGGGGACGGCTTTATGGTTTTAGCGAAACGTGAGTTTGAAATTAAGCACTAAACAATTATAAGAGAAAACATAAAAAAAAACGGGACATTTAGATATATTGAAGGAAAGCTAATTGGTGCAGGCACTCACGCACACTTCAAAACCATAAAGAAAGTAAATAAAGCAAGTCCTACTCGAATGAGTAGGGGAAATAAATGCAAGTACAAGTCCTACTCAAAACTGAGTAGGCGGTAAATTAAAGCAATGCGCCATTTTACTCTTAACGAGTAGGCGGAAATAAATGCATAAATAAAAAGAAACTAAGTTACAAAAAATGAAAATTACAAGTCCCACTCAAATGAGTGGGCGGTAAATTAAAGCAGAGCGCCGTTTAACTCTTAACGAGTAGGCGGAAATAAATGCTCACACGCACACACTCTACATAATTGAATAATGCATTAAACAAAGCATTAAAAGTTATCCTCAAACACTCACACACACTTCATAATTGAAGAAAGCAAAAAAGAAAGCATGAAAAGTTATTCTCTTACACTCACACACACATAAGAATAACATGAAAACAAAAGTTATCTAAAAATTAAAACTACAACTTTTCTACCCTTAGAACTTGCCAAAAACAAATAAATAGATGAAATAAAAATTGTTTGAACACTTGGAATTGAAAACAAAGTTGAAATCAAAGTTGTTGAAAAATTAAAACGTTTACATTTTCATCCATAGGATTTCGTAGAAATGATTAAAAAGCGAAAAGAAAAATTAAAGGACCAAAACAGGTTTTACAATCCTAAAGCAAATCTAAGTAAAAAAAACAAAAACACCTTAAAACCACTTTTACAACTTCATAGGAATGAAAATATAACCCTTTAGAAGTTTTCAATACAACTTTGATTCTTTAAAAAAGGACTTAAACTAAATTTTTGCCATTATAACGGCTCGAATTTTTTGATAAAGGCCTAAAATAAAGCCTAACATTACAACATATTGCATGAAAAATTAAGACAAGTTATACTCATACACACACACACACACTTTCTTAAAGAGGAAAAACAAAGATGAACTAAGAATAAAAAGGAGAAAGAGAGTTAGCCAACCAAATTTCATTTTCATTCCATGTAGAAAGAGAAAAAACAACATTTTATTTATGATAAAAAAGCTATTACAAACTATTACAAAGCAAAAGGAAAAGCTAAAACAAACATAAGAAGGAAGAGAGAGAAAGTCTCCTTACATGAAGATGAAAGTGCACCAAGGGCAGCCCACAAAAGACACAAAATTTGGCTCAAAAAGGTGAACTCTTGGGCATTACAGAAAACTCTTATTTATAGGAAAAATTTCGGGTTGGTCACGCCCGTGACTAGGGTGTGACAGGGGGGCGTGTCACAACTGTTCATGAGCTGATCGGGTGATTTGACTAGAAAGTTGACTTCGGCTGAAAACGTGGCGGTCACGCCCCAGGTCACGGGAGTGTCTTGGGGCGTGTCGGGGAGGTCGATCTGGGCGCGGTCCGGCCGCAAAGTCGCGTGCGTCACGTCGGGCCAGGTGGCTAAGTCACGCCCGTGTCACACTTTGATACGGGCGTGTCGAGCTCGGTTTGATGATCGCCGATCGTCGAACTGGCAAACTGTGGTCGGCGATCGTCGAGGCGTGACACGGGCGTGTCGGTCATGTGACACGGGCGTGCCAGTCAACTTTTTGACTTTTTCTGGAATTTTTCTGGAATTTTTCTGGAATAAAAATAAAGCTAAGTTAGAAATAATATTTACAAAAATAAGCAATTTATTGAATAAAACTAATAAAAAAGACAAAAATAAACAAAATTGATTTAAACAAAATATGAAAATATAGGTATATTTATAACTCATCAGTATTCAATATTAGTCTCGTTTTGTAGGTCTCGAAAAAATAATTTTATTGATATATTATATGTCATCATTGAAATATTATTGTAGCGGATATGAAGATTTATAGATTATACGAATAATTCATAAAATAAATAATTAAAAAATTAAAAAAATAATAAAATAATAAAAAAAACTAAATGGAGCGGACGGTATTTTCTATCCCCGTCCTCTATATTTAGAGGAGGAGAGAGAATATCTCCATTTATGGAGAGGCAAATGTCACCCGGTTGGAGTTATTTTTTCGGCAAAAATGGAGATTCTTCATTTATGAAGAACGGTTGGAGTTGCTCTAAGACGGTCCACTCAGGCTCCATATGTTCACCGCCCACATTCTCAATGCCATCAAAACAAGCAGACCCTAAGCCGGTTGGTTTGAGCATCGATTTTGAGATATTTGTGGCATGCAACGTTCATGCGTCATGCTGAAATTTAAGATTAATTATGGGTGATGTTATATATAGATCATGTTTGGCTATATATAAATCATTATTATATACAAACCATACTAATTTAAAACCAGTTATATATAGATCAAGTTGTTATATGCAGATCAATGTGAAATTTTAAAAATAAAATATAACTTAATTTTCTTATAAGCAATCATTTAATATTATATTAGAAGAATATATAGGACATATTATATTATCAAACATTACAAAAATTAAGTAATTCAAGACATAAAAGTTATAAATGCTCAAAAAAATAATGTCATTCGACATATTCGCCAAGTGAAGCGAACCTACAATCAATGAATAAATTTTAGATATTCGATTGAATCAAACACTTTATTACATAAAAATTTAAATTTCAACAAGCTAAAAAAATAATTTATACCTTAAAAGACACTCAAATCTACTACATCGCATGTTGTGGATATTTGATGATTTGGAATTTGCACTAGTGCAATGTATTTGTCTTCTCATGCGCTTGCTATTGGATCCCGAAACTTTTTCCAAGAGGAGACAATATGAGATAGTGACATCCTTCATGCATCACCAAATATACAAAATGATTTACATCTATGTAACCCATTGTAACTAGCCTTTGTGTTGGCGGCGGTGAATTCAACGGTAGAAAAGTGAAGCTTTGAAACTGTGAAAGTTGGATAAAAGCTATATTATAGCATGAAGTTACCACAAGACTCATATCTGGCATTAACATCCATTTATTTGGGGGTGTTCTAATTGCTAATGATTGATCATACAATAATATTCAAAAAATAGTAAATATTCAACAATAAACTAATGACCTAAAAACAATAGGTGGATGCTGATGTAACTCGCGCGCAAACTCTTATTTGGGTGGTTGGTTCGATGAGTCGACCGGTGCGGACTGGCTAGAAGATCGAAGTTCTAATGAAAGGAGGCAAGTGCACCTATCGCATGTAGTACTCGATATTCGGGAGAATACCGAGGTCATATTGTTCTCGAGGTCGGGTTGATTATTCCTACTCCTCCAGGAGGACTATTATTTTACTGAAAGTAAGGTGGATTTTTGTTTGTCACTTAAAGACGGAAATAAAAGAAAGCTAAAAAATTATTTAGATTATTCGATGATGGGTTAACGCTCAGCATCGAATCAGATTAACACTAAAATAACTTAAAATAATTATTGAACTTAGTTTTCAAATTAATAAAAGGAACTTGGCCGTGGAGGTTCCATAAATATGAGCGCACTTATCTCTAGGAATATTGCTCACCTGAATGCTAAGACTATTCGAACGAACGTTAGTCCGACAAAGGATTCCTCTTAACGCCCGCTTTACGCTAAGAACCTCGCTATTGGGTGGGGAACCCAATCCGGCAGAGCTACACTTCTCATCTTTCGAGGGTGCGTACGCAGTTCTCTTTACCCAGGGGGGATCGGTCCATATGCACGACCTCTCGGCTAGCTAGCATATGGATAACGGAAATAGAGCCCACACATCGATTATGCGGGTCTACGCGTCGTTAACCCGGGGCAAACCTTAAGTCCTTAAATTAAAATGAAAATAAAGGACTTTAATTATTTCAAATCATTTTATATGTCCCAATTCTCTTCGATGTCGAGAGCTAATAACGATTAGCCACTCATCGGTATGGGGACGGCTTTATGGTTTTAATGAGGCGCGAGTTCGAAATTTAGCACTAAATAGTTATAAGAAGAAAACAAAAACAACAGTGTGTTTTGATAAATTAAAATGCTAACTAAAACAAGAACTCACGCACACTTCAAAACCATAAATAAATTAAAAAGACAAGTCCTACTCAAACGAGTAGGCGGGAAATTAAAACACGCTATTTAACTCTTAACGAGTAGGCGGAAATAAATGCAAATACGGGTTCTACTCAAATGAGTATGAAAGATAGGGTAAGCTCTGACAAACTCTAGAGGGGGGGGGGGGGTGAATAGAGTTTTTAAAATCTTTTTGATTTTTCGTGAAATAAGAAGTCTTTAATAAAATATGTTACTATGATATAAGTGTATGAGTGTACA
Source organism: Platanthera zijinensis (assembly GCA_039513925.1). Classification (NCBI taxonomy): domain Eukaryota; kingdom Viridiplantae; phylum Streptophyta; class Magnoliopsida; order Asparagales; family Orchidaceae; genus Platanthera; species Platanthera zijinensis. Next base: position 118,713,624 of record CM077082.1, on the reverse strand, counting down.
TGTGCAACAAATGAACTAGAGTAAAGATAAATAAGCTACACAACAAAACATATCACAACACAAGCACACAGGAAGATCACAGCTATACAGACAACACAAGAATTTTTATAGTGGTTCCCCAAACTTGGGTACATCCACTCTTTTACCACCCTATGTAGAAATCCACTACAAGTTTTGATCAGGTGACTGCCACCAATGAGCTTTTGATCAGGTGCTCAAAAACCAACCCAAGTCTTTTGGAAGGAGACTTGCAACCAGAATAATTTTAAAGGGAATTAAAACCTTGTACAGAGATGGGGAAGAGAGGTTGATGGAAGTCTTCTTTTCTCAAGTCAAAATGAGAAGACTATGTGGATTCTGTGGTGTTGTCAAAGCTCCCCCTGAAATCTTGAATGGTTCAGGAGTGGAAGCTTTGCTAAGGGTGAGTAGGACTTTTGCGATATGATCAACTCTCCAGAGATCCTTTGACTGACTTTAATATTCTTATCACTTGTGATCCCTGAAAACAAAGAAGGTGAAGAAAAAAAGACTCTTGATTGTGATTGTTGTTCTTTCTTCTTCTTTTGAGAGCAGTTGATTTTCTGAGAACTGTATGCACTACACTTCTTGTTGATATTTAAAAGTTTCCGTATTCACTTAATTCTGGCAAAGAGATGATCAGATTGATAACTGCCTCAAGGTCAAATTCAAAAAAATGCAATAAATGCTCAGCCGAAATCTGGGAAATGAAAACGGCAAGTATGCTGTCATATATTCTATTTTATGTCTGTCCCGAGATATAAGCAATTAATTCCATGGAGGATATTTGCAATCAATGCTGCCAATAACTGCTCGATTCAAAGGATATAAGTGCATTGATTATCCAGGGAATTAATGGCTTATAATAGATATAAAGTAAGGAGACAGAAAAGGAAAGAATAAATAACAATATGTCTTACAGTTTTCGTCGACCAGAGAACAACTTTCGTCGACCTGTGATCAGCTTTCGTCGACCTGTGATCAGCTTTTGTCGACCTATGATCTGCGAACAACTGCACTGCATAAACTGACGGATACTGTGCTCTAAGTTCGTCGACCTGAGAATATGAAATTAGTCGACCTTAGAACATGGTCAAACTGACGGCGTTAAGATAATAACATATCTGGCGTTGGGTTGTTTGAGAGTGTTAAGTCATTGATAGCGTTGAGAGCGTTGAGTGATCTTTGGCTCTGAGTAAGCTTTGGCTTTGAGTGAACTATGACGCTGAGAGATCTTCGGCATTGAGAGTTGAAGTGTTAGTCGACCTGAGAACAGAGTTTGTCGAGCTCAGCTCAGGGAATTTTATCTCTGAGTCAGTCGAGCTGAGCACGACTATCGTCGACCGGAGATTGACAAACGTAGATCTCCTATTTCTAAAACTTGAATTCTCTAAGTCTTGAGTCTTGGGCAATGTTGGAGGCTGGTCCTTTATACTGTTGACTCTAAGGACTTGACCTAGAATCTAGAAACAAATAAAACTTGACCCTTCTATACAACATGGGTCACACCCTAAGAAGAGAACCTATCCGAAATCACTTAGGAGTTCCAACAGAGTAGACGGTAAATGACAAGTCCTACTCGAATGAGTAGGCGGGAAATGAAAACACGTCATTTATCTCTTAACGAGTAGGCAAAAATAAATGCACAAACGCACACACTCTACATAATTGAGAAAGCGATAAAATTACGAGTCCCGGCTCAAATGAGTGGGCGGGAGAATGAAAGCGAGCCCTACTAAAACTAGTAAGAGGAAATAAATGCACCCACACACGCACTCTACAAAAATGAAAACACACACACGCAAGATCCTACTCAAATGAGTAGGAAGAAAATGAAAGCAGTAAATTGCAAGTCCTACTCAAACGAGTAGACGGGAAATAAAAGCAATAAAATTATCCTCATACACTCACACACACTAACATGAGATTAAAAGAACATAATTAAAAACCCTAACTCACACACACATTAGAGAAATTCAAAGTTACCTAAAAATTAAAACAACTACTTTTCTATTCTTAGAATGTGCTAGAAATGAATAAAAAGACGAAATAAAATTAAAAGGAGCAAAAAGTTTTGGAAATTTAAGTTAAAACCAAAGTTGTTTAAAAATTAAAACTATATCTTTTTCATTCTTAAGAGTTCATAAAAGTGGATAAAATTTAAAATAACAAAAAGGTTTTACATGGTCCTAAAAAGAAAGCTAAGTAAAAAAAATCAAAAACACTTCAAAACCTCTTTTATAAATCCATAAGAATGAAATAGATATACTTTTAATGTAACATAAAGCTTGAAGAAAAACTATCCTAATAACACTTCATTTTTGAAATAAAAACTATGATAAAATCTAACATAACAACTAATTAAAAGCATGAAAAAGTTAACTAGTTAAACTCATACACACACACACACTTTTCATAAAGAGAAACAGTAGGAAATACAAAAGGATAAAAAGAGAAAGAGATGAGCCACCCAAATAAATTTTCATACCATGTAGAGAGAGAAATCTAAAATTTTTTATTATAATGATGAAGCTATTACAATGCTATTACAAAGCTAAAGCTATTACAATGCTATTACAAAGCTAAAGCTAAAGCAAAAACAAACATAAAAGGGGGGGGGAGAAATCTCCTTACATGAAATGGAATCCACAAGGGCAGCCAACAAAACACACTAAATTTTGCTCAAAAAAGTGAACCCTTGGATCATTCAGAAATTTTTTATTTATAAACAAAAAAAGTTGGGTGACACGGCCTACAACACGGGCGTGTCTGTAGGGAGTATCACAGTTGTCGTGTTTGACTTGGCGAAATCCAGCGACTGTCTTGTTTCTGGAAGCTTTGGGACGGTACACGTGTCCAACACGGGCGTGTCGGGTTGCTTGACACGGGCGTGTCAAGACACGTATCAAGTCGATGCTGAGTTGAGCAGGTGACACGGGATAACACACGGGCGTGTTGCTAGGTGTGTCCTTCTTGGGTCGAAGAAGGCGTTGAGTGTTGATAGGTAGGAGGCGTTGAGTCGCGTGACACAGGTGTTGAACACGGCTGTGTCACCAAGCGTGTCCTTCTCGGGTGGCGTTGAGTGGCTCTGAGAGGTGAACAGTAAAAGCGTTGAGTGAACAACTGATGGCGTTGAGTGGTTGACACGGGCGTGTCGAGTCTTCGGACACGGGCGTGTCGGGTCAATTTTTTTTTGACTTTTCTGGAATTTTTTCTGGAAATGAAAATAAAGCTAAGTTAGGAATTATTTGCAAAAAAGAAACAAATTATTAAACAAAACAAACTAAAAACTATGAAATAATAATAAAACAACTTAAATAAAATACAAAAATATGTGTATATTTATAACTTATCAAATACCCCCGTACTTAAGCTTTTACTATTACAGAGCAAAAGTTTGAGGTGAACTTATAAGGAATAAAAAAAACTCTAAGTTTTGCAACCGCTTAAATTAATTATAAGAGAGATCTAAAAATATACGGGGTATAAGAGTTAAGTCCTAAAATTATGTAGATGATTTAAATAGAGCAAAAAGTTTTGGCCAAAAGACTTCTTGATGTAATCAAATAGAAAGCAATAGTTGTACTGGTTAGCTTAACAAAAATAGCTTGGAATTATATGAACTTTAGCTTATAGGAGTTTTATGGGAAATTATGGAATTTACAAATTATGCTCTCAAAAAGATTTTTGAATTAATTCTAGAATCATGAAATTGGCTAAGGGGGTTGATGGTTTATGAAGTGACTTGGATTTTTGAGGCGAGGTAATTTTTTCTCGAACCTCTATTTTTTTTTTGGATTATTAAGAAAATGAAATCTTATTTTCCTAATATGATTTTTTTTCTTTCTTTTTCAACTTCATAATAATAAAATTAACCCAATGTATATGTATAGGAGTAATGAATTTTATCCTCTTACTCCGTAACATATAATCTTTTATTTATTCGGTGTCTATGTTTACGGAATGAAATCTTATTTCCATTGACATAGGACCTTTTAAAGGGTAAAATTTTTTATCATACCAAGTAGGTCATGAAAAATAAGGGGAGAAAAGAAAATAGATTTTAAATAAAAAAAATTTGAGAGCAACCTTATAAATTGTACGTTCCAATCTTTCAGAAAGCTAAAAGTAGGCATAATTGAATTCTATAGTCATTATTTTCTAACATAATACACGTGCTCCTATCAATGAAAAATTAGAAGTAGTTCCTAAAACGAGTTCGCTATTTTTAACAAAGCATAATGAATTTTATAAAACTTAACCCCGGCTATTTAAATTTTTCAATCTATAATTAACAAACGAATAGTGAACAAAGAATTGATCAAATTCTCATATAAATAAACTCAAAACAAAATTTTTGGATAGCAAGATAATTAAGAATGATATATTTGATTTATTTTTTATTTTTTTTAAATATAAATTTTTTGAATTTTTAAAGTTATTATCTTTTTTGTATTTTTGTATTTATTTCTTTAATATATACATACTAAAGAAAGGAAAATGTGAAAATAAATTTATTTATTTATTTTTTAGTTTTGTAATTTTTTTTTGTATTTTTAAGAAAATTTCCATTCTATTTACAAAGAAGCTGAAAAAAAGAGAAGTTATTTACAAGGATGAGAGAGAAAAGAAAGGGGAAAAGAGAAGAGTATTTACAAAAAATATTTATATAAATTTATTTACAAAAAATATTTACATAAATTTATTTACAAAAAAAGGAAAAAAAATTTAAAAAGTAAAATTAAATATTTTTGGAAATTTTTTTTCTCGTTTTTGTTTTGGAAAATAGAAATGCAAATAAAAGAAGTGCAGATAGGAAAAACACGAAAACACCCCAATACTTAGTTCCAACATTGTCCCCAATGTTGTAAGATAAGTATGTAAAATCAGAAAAATTAAATGTAATATGAACAAAAAGAAAGAGGGAGGGTAGAAACGTCCCTGATGCGTGTTTGGAGAAGCCTGTTTAGAAACCCTGCGGATCGATCCGTTTTGGATTGACCACCTCCTTACCGCTACGGAGGGTTATAGCGTTGAGGTTCTCCCGCAGATTGGGTTTCGTGTTCCCTGGCAGCGCCCCTTGTACGCACTCTGACATTAGTCGTGCTAGCTGTCCAACCTAGAGTTCAAGAGTTTTAAGCGATCCGGTAATGTTCCGGATATTTAATTCGTTGGAAGAAATATACTTATTAAAATTTTCCTCCACCGGGGACGGCTTCATAGGAGGGGGAGGAGAGAAGTTGGGCACGAAACAGGGAGGGGGGCATTGCGCGTTGTTCGGGTTGCTCCATGAGAAGTTCGGTTGATTCCTCCAACCCGGATTATAGTTATTACTATATGGGTTGTTGTTGGGGTTGAAGGGAGGACGACCCGAGTTTCCTAAAAAGTCCACGAACTCTTTGGCCGCGCACACGTTTGGGGAGGGAAGAATAGAATTTGCCCAGGGCGCAGTGGTGGAGGAAGTAGCCATCTCCGCCACATGCTTCGTTAACCTTTCGACTTGAAGGGTTAACAAAGCAGTGGAATCCACTTCAAAAACGCCGGCCGCCAGCTTAGGACGTCCCTTAGGGACATTACACTGGTAAGCGTTCATCTCCATCTCTTCAAAAAGAGCCTGGACGGCATCAGGGGTTTTATTATTCAAGGTCCCCCCGACAGCTGCGTCGATCATCTGACGCGTTTGGAAGTTAAGGCCATTATAAAAAATTTGTACCTACAGCCAAGCTGGTGGCGCATGGTGCGGGCATCTGCGGAGAAACTCCTTAAAGCATTCCTAAGTCTCGTAAAGAGACTCAGAGTCATTTTGGACGAACGAAGATATGTCCGCCCGCAATTTTGCAGTTTTTGCGGGCGGAAAATACTTTGTTAAGAAGCGCTCTGCCAATTCAGCCCAGGTGGTGATGCATCCTCGAGGGAGGGAATTCAACCAGACCTTAGATTTGGATTGAAGGGAGAAGGGAAATAAGCGCAAGCGTATGGCGTCATCAGTGACACCATTAATCTTGAAGGTGTCACATATTACAAGGAAGTTGAACAAGTGTACATTCGGGTCCTCATCGGGAAGTCCATCGAACTGCACGGCATTTTGGATCATTTGAATGATACTTGACTTTATTTCAAAATTATTGTTCGCCACAGTTGGACGAACAATACTCAACCCCGTGTCATCCAAGTTAGGCCAGGCGTAGTAAGACATTGTACTCTCGGCCTCCTGGGCAGGGTTAGGGTCGGCCATAGAAGAAGCAGAGGGTTCTCCGGTGGAGTCTTCGGGGTCTAAAAAGGGAATTCGGCATTGAGATCGAATACGCACAAGAGAGCGGTCGATCTCAGGGTCGAAGTCAAGATTTTCAAAGCCGGAGGATTGTCCACGGGTCATACACCCTAAAAAAGCGAAGGGGGAAGTATATATATATATTTGTGATTTTTAAGTAGTTTTTTTTATATGAAAATAAAGTAAAACTAATAGAGTCCCGGATTCGAAATAACAACCGTCGCTCCCCGGCAACGACACCAAAAACTTGATGTGACCCGCGCGCAAACTCTTATTTGGGTGGTTTGTTCTATGAGTCGACCGGCGTGGACTGGCTAGAAGATCGAAGTTCTAACGAAAAGAGGCAAGTACACCTATCACATGTAGTACACGATATTCAGGAGAATACTGAGGTTGTATTGTTCTCGGGGTCGGGTTGATTATTCCTACTCCTCCAGGAGGACTATTATTTTACTGAAAGTAAGGTGGATTTTTGTTTGTCACTTAAAGACGGAAATAAAAGAAAGATGAAAAATTACTTAGATTATTCGATGATGGGTTAACGCTCGACATCGAATCAAATTAAGACTAAAATAACTTAAAATAATTATTGAACTTAGTTTTCAAATTAATAAAAGGCACTTGGCCGTGGAGGTTCCATAAATATGAGCGTACTTATCTCTAGGAATATTACTCACCTGAACGCTAAGACTATTCCACCGAACGTTAGTACGACGAAGGATTCCTCTTAACGCTAAGAACCCCGCAATTGGGTGGGGAACCCAATCCGACAGAGCTACACTTCTCCTCTTTCGAGGGTGCGTACGCAGTTCTCTTTACCCAGGGGGATCGGTCCATATGCACGACCTCTCGGCTAGCTAGCATATGGATAACAGAAATAGAGCCCACACATCGATTATGCGGGTCTACGCGTCGTTAACCCGGGGCAAACCTTAAGTCCTTAAATTAAAATGAAAATAAAGGACTTTAATTATTTCAAATCATTTTATATGTCCCAATGCTCTTCGATGCCGAGGGCTAATAACGATTAGACACTCATCGATATGGGGACGACTTTATGGTTTTAATGAGGCGCGAGTTCGAAATTTAGCACTAAACAGTTATAAGAAGAAAACAAAAACAACAGTGTGTTTAGATAAATTAAAATGCTAACTAAAACAAGCACTCACGCACACTTTAAAACCATAAATAAATTAAAAAGACAAGTCCTACTCAAACGAGTAGGCGGGAATTTAAAACACACTATTTAACTCTTAACGAGTAGGCGGAAATAAATGCAAGTACAAGTTCTACTCAAATGAGTAGACGGTAAATGACAAGTCCTAATCGAATGAGTAGGCGGGAACTGAAAACACGCCATTTAACTCTTAACGAGTAGGCGGAAATAAATGCACAAATGCACACACTCTACATGAATTGAAAGAAAGCAATAAAATTTATCTCCTACACACATGCACTCTACATAATTGAGAAAGCGATAAAATTGCGAGTCCCAGCTCAAATGAGTGGGCGGGAGAATGAAAGCGAGCCCTACTAAAACTAGTAGGAGGAAATAAATGCACCCACACACGCACTCTACAGAAGTGAAAACACACACACACACGCAAGATCCTACTCAAATGAGTAGGAAGAAAATGAAAGCGGTAAATTGCAAGTCCCACTCAAACGAGTAGGCGGGAAATAAAAGCAATAAAATTATCCTCATACACTCACACACACTAACATGAGATTAAAAGAACATAATTGAAAACCCACTCACACACACATTAGAGAAATTCAAAGTTACCTAAAAATTAAAATAACTACTTTTCTATTCTTAGAATGTGCTAGAAATGAATAAAAAGACGAAATAAAATTAAAAGGAGCAAAAAGTTTTTGAAATTTAAGTTAAAACCAAAGTTGTTTAAAAATTAAAACTATATCTTTTTCATTCTTAAGAGTTCATAAAAGTGGATAAAATGTGAAATAAAATTTAAAAGAACAAAAAGGTTTTACATGGTCCTAAAAATAAAGCTAAGTAAAAAAAAACACTTCAAAACCTCTTTTATAAATCCATAAGAATGAAATAGATATACTTTTAATGTAACATAAAGCTTGAAGAAAAACTATCCTAATAACACTTCATTTTTGAAATAAAAACTATGATAAAATCTAACATAACAACTAATTAAAAGAATGAAAAAGTTAACTAGTTAAACTCATATACACACACTTTTCATAAAGAGAAACAGTAGGAAATACAAAAGGATAAAAAGAGAAAGAGATGAGCCACCCAAATAAATTTTCATACCATATAGAGAGATAAAATCTAACATTTTTTATTATAATGAGGAAGCTATTACAATGCTATTACAAAGCTAAAGCTAAAGCAAAAACAAACATAAAGGGGGGGGGGGGAATCTCCTTACATGAAATGGAATCTACAAGGGCAACCCACAAAACACACTAAATTTGGCTCAAAAATGTGAACCCTTGGATCATTCAGAAAGTTTTTATTTATAGACAAAAAAAGTTGGGTGACACGGCCTACCACACAGGCGTGTCGGTAGTGCGTGTCACAGTTGTCGTGTTTGACTTGGCGAAATCTGGCGACTGGCTTGTTTCTGGAAGCTTCGAGACGGGACACGTGTCCAACACGGGCGTGTCGGGTTGCTTGACACGGGCGTGTCGAGATACGTATCAAGTCGATGTTGAGGGTAGCAGTTGACACGGGATAACACATGGGCGTGTTGCTAGGCGTGTCCTTCTCGGGTCGAAGAAGGCGTTGAGTGTTGACAGGCGGGAGGCATTGAGTCGCATGACACGGGTGTTGAACACGGCTTTGTCACCAAGCGTGTCCTTCTCGGGTGGCGTTGAGTGGCTCTGAGAGGTGAACAGTAAAAGCGTTGAGTGAACGGCTGATGACGTTGAGTAGTTGACACGGGCGTGTCGAGTCTTCGGACACGGGCGTGTCGGGTCAATTTTTTTTGACTTTTCTGGAATTTTTTCTGGAAATGAAAATAAAGCTAAGTTAGGAATTATTTGCAAAAGAGAAATAAATTATTAAACAAAACAAACTAAAAACTATGAAATAATAATAAAACGACTTAAATAAATACAAAAATATGCGTATATTTATAACTCATCAGATGCTCACATTCAACAAAAATAAATCCCGGCCGGAATATGGTTCTGAATACCATATTCAAATTTGATGATCACACTTTTGGTAGTTTTAAATCAGGGCCGAAATATGATTTTGAAGGCAGAGGGAGGAAGAAATCTTGCGGCGAGGTTTTGAATTCCTCATTCTGAGTGGCTGCTGGAGTGCTCGCCGGAATCTTATTTCTGTCCGGAATCGTATTTTTGCCACCATCGTCGGACAAGGGAGGTTCGTCGACCTTGAAGTAGGCCGCTGGAGTGCTCGCCGGTGATGTAGTAGGGGACATTGGCCACCGTCGAGCTTGGATCGAGCAGGGAAGAAGGGATCGGGAGGTTCACCTTTCGCACAGGAGCAGTGAGCGAGAAGCGGCTAGGGTTGCAGAATAAGAAAATGAGGAAAAGGATTTTTTGGTTTGTATATAGTAGGAAAAAAAGACCAAAAAATAATAATCAAATTTTGGGTTTGTATATAGCCAAACATGGTCTATATATAACATCACCCTTAATTATAAGTCCTGATGTTTATTATAGAAAAATTGTGAGAAATATGTGTTAATCATAAAAGAACACTTACAATAGTTATAAATTGAATCAATTGGAACCAGAGCCGAAAAGTAGGGCCGACCCAACTTACCCCATGTTGGGAGAGACATCTTCGCACCAGTAATGATCACTTGAATGAGAGAAGATTGCCCGCCGCCTGAAATCACCCGCAACAACTCTGAGGTGGTCAATGAACTGTTAGAAATTTTATTGGAGTCTAGTTTTGTGTTTTGTGTTGGGCTCCTCATACTTGATGAATATCTAACTGTATTGCCGGTCGCTCGAGCCTCCTGGTAGACCGGACTAAATTTGGTTGTTTTTGCCCGTAGAACGGTCGAGCATGCAAATAGTCATAGAGTAAGTTGAGAGGTGGACATGCATATTTTTAACATGGAAAACCCGTAAATTAAGTAAAAAATCACGTGATCGGTTCAATATCGGTCAAACTTTACTATTTTCAACTGTTTATAAGGCTTTAAAATAATTTCAGGGTGACTGACTGCACCTCATTATAATTTTAGGGTGAGTGAGAGTATAGATTTCTTGGAGGGTAACAAGCCACCTCTCATGAAGCTCAATATTTGTTACTTGTTGGTGGTGTATTGCATTTTCTGTCATTGTCTGGGCACAAAGCTCTAGAGGGTATCTTGTAGGAGAATTGAGGAGGAAGGATGGCAGTGCTCCTTGCACGTAGGAGAAATCCTAGGGAGGTTAGTAGAGCTCCTTGCACGCGGGTGCATCGTGAACTTAGGTAAATTATTCAATCACTCGAAGGGAGGTGGCTCGTATGAGGATTTCAGCAGAGCTCTGGCATGTAGGAGAAGAAAGTTAGAAATGAGAGAGGGTCTAAGATGCTATTTATAGGCCCCTAGAGGTGGTTACAGTGGTTATGCGGCTATCCACAGACCATAACCAAATAAATTACTAATTATATATGGTATTTAGTATAGTTCAGGGCATGTATTACTTTTATAATTTTATTATACGCAAATCATGATTATTTTGGTTATTGACACCCACACATGATGGTGGTTACGCCCGTGATTACGCGGGTGATTATCCGTGAAACAAATGTTGTGATCGAAGAGGGGCAATTGGATGACAGAGAGGGGCCACCATTGGCGGTTCCTAGGCGACGAGTCCCTCGATGGCGGGCGGCCACTGTAGGAGGAGGGAAAGGCACGGTCGGCCGGGAGGCCGACCTCAGGCACGCTAGTCGGGGAGGCCAGGTGCGACATCGGCTAGTGGCTGCAGGGCAAGACCACGGTCAGTTGGGTAGGCCGACCGCGATGTCGGTCATGCCATGCTATCGCGGCCTTGAGGCCACAAGGATTGGTCGCGGTCGGCCAGAGATGTCGACCACATCACTAGCCGCGCATTGCGGTCTTGGGGCACAACCGTGGCCGGCCGGGGATAACGGTCGTGCCTTGCGGCTGAGGCCTTGTGAAGGCACATCCACGACCAATCAGGGAGATCTGTTAGTGTTTCCAAGGTGATCTGGAAGTAGCCAAGTAGTTGATCTCACTGCCAACGCGATATGAGCCTATAGTGTGGCACATAAGAGTGTTTGTAAAAGTTTGAGGACTGAATTGTGTTGGTCTTACTCATATTGGATATGAGTTAAGGGCCAATCCCTTGACTCATTGGAGTTGTGTGTACGCACTGTTCTGAGACCTACACGGCGACACCGTCATGATCATTGATATCGTCTCAACGATACCGTCGTGAGCATAATGTTCAGCACAGTGGCACCATACTGTGGTTTAAATCACAACGATACCATCGAGAACGTTGAGATTGTCTCAACGATACCAATGAGAATGTTGAGATTGTATCAATAATACCATCGAGATCGTTAAGATCATCTCAGCGATACCGTTGTTGCTTACTCCTTTTAGTGCAATGAATCTTTGATCTGTTTGGCTAAATGGTATGGGCAGCTGTAAAGTAGTATGACGTCAACATGACTCAGCGCTTATGTACTTAACAACTTTCACCATACAATCTGCATAGGCATTGAGTGAAGTCTTGTGACTCAATGCATAGAGGTGTTGAGTGTTGCCTTAAGACTAAACTCAACTGAACTTTAAGTGTTAACTGCTAAAGCGTTGAGTGATAAGTCTTCACTCAACGCAAAAACACTTAGCTGAATAACTGTCTAACTTCTAAGGCGTTGAGTGAACCTTCATCACTCATTGTTATTGCCTTTGATAACTTAACTGATAAGGTGTTGAGAGAATCTTCATCACTCAACGCATTAGTACTCAACAATATTCTTCTGGTTGCTGACATTAAGTGAACCTTCTTCATTCAATGCTTTTAGAATTGGCAGTTATTCTGACTGAAAAGTTGAGTGAATCTTCTACACTCAACGCTTCTAGACTTGTACAAAATTTCTAACTGAAGGCGTTGAGTAAATATTCTACACTCAATGCTTATGGACTTAGCTGTATTCTTTGATAGGGCGTTGAGTGAGCCTTCTTCACTCAACGCTTCTATACTTGGACAGATTTTCTTTGTGTAGACGTTGAGTGAATGACCTTTACTCAACGCTTTTGGACTTTGCAAGATTTGAGTACAGCTCCACTAAGGCTTTAAATGACTGAGCTTCTGTCAATGCTTTTAGTCCTCTAGCGTTGAGTGATGTGTACTCACTCAAATCTTCTAGATTTAGGCAAATTTTTGTCTCTCTTTAGTTTCCTGTCTTGAATCCAACCAAACTTCTGACCCTATCAACCTGTCTAATCAATGAACAGAGGGCAACTTGCATACATTGAATTAGAACATATATTAAATACAAGCATGTGTATATTATTGACTTGTGGGCCTTCTTCAAATCTAGGACATTATGATCAATGGACCTAATAATATCCCCCTATTTGAAAAAGTCAAAACTCTAATCAATGATATACAATAACTCATAGAAAAGATAATTTCACAGAATTTAAGAGCAAGAGATAGCGCACAACCAAAATTTGATTAACACAAAATATAATAATTATAAACAAAAATGTGTGCCAACAATAATGTTTCATATCCCTAAGGTTCTAAGGAACCGATTACAAATATCATTGTTAGGTATCACACAGGAAAGGCATCACACAGTGGGCCAAAGAGAGTTAACCTAACGACGGAAGAGAAACAAAAGCGTGCTTAAGAACTTGTGAAGGTATGGCTTAAAATATTTATTGGAATCGCAGAAGCACAGGAAAGGCAAAGGGCAACCTGTGAAGATTGGCAGTGTGCCTTTTGTAATCAAGTCGATTAAATATCTGTATTTTGTAACATCAGTAACAAACTTGTATAAATGGAATAAAACTTGGTGATGCTTTTTTTATTTTGTGCATGTGGATCATTTTTGATGTAATGTTGCGAAAAATAAATGAGAAACTACGCTCGATTCTTGAATCTATTATGAAGACCGGAAAAAGGGTCTTCACATCTCAGCAGAAATCCAATGAATCAGGTACCGCGGGACAACTCGACTGTCCATCATAGGGAATTCAAGACCAATGATCTGTAATGGATCTCTAGTAGGCGCAGGCAACTGTGGAAGCAATGTATCTCCATCTGAATGTGGGGAAGTTAGAACTGCCAGAAAGGTGGCATGGTCCTCCGAGTGGTGCTCAACCGGCTGAGACTGCACGGGAATGGTAGGAGTAGAAGAATTAGATAGGGATGGGGAAAGATGTGGCTTGAGGATAGCTGGGGATAGTGGATCCACATGCATACGCTCCTTGTAGTATGGAGTTAAATCATCTATGTTGAATAACCGGTGGATTCCCATTGACAGATAGATATCAACCTCAGGCGTGAGGAAGCAGCGGGGGTGGACATCTCATGGTGGACGAGCGACTAGTGTGCTGGAATGAGCGAGTTGACAGAGTTATGTCGTCGGAAGGAGAGGAAGGAAGCTCTGATACCAAGTTGTTATGGGCTTACTCGGAGGTTGTCGGAGGATTGACCAGAGATGGTGATGACGGTGGCGGAGATACAATGTAGCCTTAACAACGGCTGCCTAAGCGAGGCTTGATTGAGAGAGAGTTTTCAAGATCTCATTCAAGATGAGAAATAGACTATTTCATTGCTTACTCATGCAAGACTCATAGGGTCCCTTAAATCGAACATACAAGGCCAGACATGTAAATAACGACACAACAAAATAAAAGACACAATAACTAATCAAGCATACAACCCATAACACAGCCAAGATTGATATAGATGTGATTTCAGTTATTCCTTTCTATGTCCATTTCTTGCAGGAGTAGAAGTTGAAGGATAGAGTTGAGTTTGTGTTGTTTGTTGATGTTGTAGTGAGCTCATTGGTGTGAAAGGTTATAAATGATGAGGAGGTACATGTTAACGTTGTTTCCATGATGTCAGATTGCTAGTTACCTTGAACTTCCCGAGTTCTGAGATTCTTCTATGATAGCCACAAATGAAAAAATGCATCAAAGATTCTCCTCAACCCAGGCAGAACTGCCCATAAAACGAATTCTGAGCAATCATTGGAATAATCTATCCTACCAATGACCGACCGGTAACAAAAACTCCAGTATCACTATAGCACAACTCTGTAGATTACATCCTGACTCCCAAGAAGTGTAGTCCTAGAAAGTTAAGACTTGCGGTTTAAAGAAAGTCTTTTGATTTCATAACCCTTATGCAATAACATAAACTTAATTGGGTTGCATTTATTCACTAGGTAAGCCTAAGTTATTTTCATATTCACACAATAGTAAAAAAATTCAAATGGAAAGGAAATAGAAATATTAGATCTTTTTATAGTACCCTCACTATAAATATTTTTGAAAGAAAATCTTTAGATTTGCTCCATCTAAGAGGAATCCAAAGTTGAAAGAGCCTCTTCCCGGAACAAAAATTAGAGGGTTAACTGTCATGCATAAAATAATAGCAAAGAAAAGATGATAGCTTTAAATTTAGATTACCATAAGAAGTGATGATCATAGAAAGCACAGAGGTCCGGTGCGCCTGCCATGAGAGGCCTTCCTTAAAAAGCGATCCAGGGTCACCAGTTCTAGCACCAATTGTGTTCTCCAAAATTCTTGTATCCTCCCCTTCGCCACCTTCCCATAAATACTCTGAACCCTGCTTTGGAATTTTCCATGACCTTATCCTCCCATCCTTGTGTCCACTCCAAATGAAGCTACTAGCCTCATCAGCCACTAAGCAAACTACCGGCGAAGTACGTTCAGATTCGAAAAATGGGGCACTCCCCTCATCCCCTCTCTTTGCCGGCCTACCATTCCATACATCATACACATCGGAAAGGTTCCAGAAATGCAATCCAGTTTCCTGGCCCGCCCAGAGTTGGGTGCCCGTGCAAACCATTGTTCGGAGAAAGGCGCCAGCCTGAGTCTCCCTGAGCGGATGTGGACGGAGCTCCAAGGCCGGTGGCCGACCAGGGTGTACCGCCGCGCGGACAGGCACGCGGAAAATCCCGGTGCCTCCTCCATTGCCTACGAACTCCGGCAGCATCCCGGGTGCTCCGCCGAATTCTGACATAGCGCGCTCAAGGGTAAAAGTACCACCGCTGTCAGAAAGGAAGCTCCCGGCATTCCCGTACCGGCGGTCGGAAGGGAAGGAGACAACGCTACCAACAGATCCGCTGAGAGAGTGATAAACAGGGGGAGGAGGAGGGGGGAGGTGAGGGTGCGGGAAGCTGATGTCCTCAACGGAGTTAGAGTGCTTGTTGTGGGACGAAGTCGGGAGTGAGACTTCGTAGTGAGTGTATGAGAGGGAGCTGCCGGCATTGCTTCCTTCTGGTGAAGCCGCGGCGGCGTGATAGCCGATGTGCGGATCAGAATAGAAGGGATTGATTAATTCATCGAGGCTGTGCTTACGGCTGACGTGGCGTTTCGAGGCGGGTATCGCGTCTCGGCCCAGCGGCTGGCTGTAGGATTGCAGCTTCTGCTGGCTATTGTTGTTGCCAGATCTCGTGGCCGAGGTGACATCGTCACCGCCACGGTCGTATTCCTTCCTTTCATCCATCGTAGAGATCTCCCTCCCCCCCGAAATATTCCTCTACCCTCTCCGTTTTGATTGATCAGAATGTTTATTATACTCGATATGTTTTTGCAAGATTTTCTTTGCAAATGATGGTTGATTGAGGTAGTTAGCAATTGTGAAAGAAAGAAGGCGAGAGATTGGAAAAGAGATGGAAAGGGTACGCACGGAGGACCGAATCGTTATAATACCGCAAACGCCGGCGAAGTTCGCGCGGGGTTAGGGAGCAGCACTCCCCACCTCCCAATTCTCGAACATTTCTACGGGTCTCTCCGCACGGAAATTGTATGTGATGAACTGTATCCCGAGGGTTGTGATCCTCAACACTCCCTCTTTCTACCCCGTTCCCTCTTTCTATCCCGTTTGGCAAAACGAATTTGGAGGACGTGGCAATATTCTGTGGGCTGAAAATGCTCTATGATGTTGGGGAGGGTAACTTGACTTCGTCGCCTAGAGATGGGCAAGGACTTTTTATATTCAATATAATGCATTCCACTCAGGCTCCATTTCTTCACCGACCTTAAGAGCAATTTCAATGAGGGATCTCTATATTTAGAGATCCTTCATGTACTATATTCTTCAAATATGGAGAATATAGAGAACCAACTCCAACCAAGTTCTCCATATTTGAAGAACATGAATTTTTTAATATTATATATTTATATATATATAAATTATTTTATGTATATATTTATATTTAAAATATGTCATATATATTTTATATATTTATATGTATAAATAAATAAATATAATAAATAAAATTAAATTTTTTATTATATTATATTTTTTTTTTACCTTTTTTCGAAATTTAATTGCATAACTAAAATATAATAAACAATATATAGTTCAAAAAATATTACATTTGAAAATAATGTTAAAATTCTGGGAGGTCATCATCGGGTTCGCTACGACTTCCCCGTGCGCTTCCCCCGTGTTGTTCTCTCCCATACCCGGGAACCCCATAGCCGCTTCCTCCATACTGACTTCCTCTATGTTGGTGTCCTCCGGAACGAGCTCCACCATATTGGTCTCCTCCATATAGGCTTCTGTCGTACTGACTTCCTCCAAAATGAGGCCCTCCAAAATGAGCCCCTCCAAATTGAGGTCCTCCAAAGCGAGGCCCTCCAAATAGAGGTCCTCCATGTGGGTCTCCTACATAGTGGCTTCCTCCATACTGGTTTTCTCTATGTTGGGCTCCGTTGTACTGGCTTCCTCCGTGTCGGCTTTTTCCATATTTGGTTCATTCGAGTGATGTTGATTCTGTAAATAAGGATTGTTTTATGTTTTTATTTATAATTTCTTGTTTTTTTTGCCGAAAATATTATCGCTCTGAAGTTCCTTTTATGTTATCCAAGTCTATCATCATAATATCTTGATCTTGTTTAGCACTCTAAAGCTCTAATTTTTTCCTTTCATTTTTGACCTTTAACTTCATCAGTTCATTCATAGAAGACTTATCCTTCGCTCGTTCTTCTTGACCTCTTTTCAAAATCTGTAAGATTTCTTCATTTGCTTTAGTTTTTGTTTCCATACCATCACTTTTACCACTAACCTGTCTCTTCCTTTCTTTTTCCTTCTTTCACCCAGTAGGTCGTGTATTTGAAATTGAGTTTGGAGATTCTTCATCACCAGTACTATTAGGGTTCATTTTGTTACTGCCTGTGTTTAGGTCTATGCGTCTCCGTTGTGTGGGAGAGTTAGAATCAAAATATTGCGACATGTCATCATGTTGAGAGGTCTTACCAGCTGCAGCCCCGGAATGATCGATCCACTTTTCAGTATTTTTCAAGATTGACCAAACATGATCAAACAAGAAACCTCTTCTCTCGTTGGGATCTTCGCCGTACAAATTTTTTGCTTGATTTAGCTACAAAAAATAACAATTACAATAACAAATAATTTCATCGATCTATTTCAAATGTAAATATATACTTACAATATGCAGTTCAGATGCACCGCTCGGATTTCTTTGCTCAATCTATCGAATGCATCCTCTAAATTTGCTAGCCTTGCTTGCTAACAATGACCGGCGACATGAGATTCTTTCTATATCCTGAGCAAGTACTTGGTCTCGTGTTGTGGAATACAATAGAGATTCTTTCCTACATCTTTTGTTCCTTTTGATTGCTACCCATAACAGGGTCTTCAGATACCTCAAGCTATGCGTAACATAATGCTTGATCTTCTTTCACTGAGAATGTTGTTCCTCGACTGGAATTCATGCCTAGCACAACGTTGTTCCTCGAATGGAAGCGTTGAAGATAGAGTGATGGGTACTTATACAAGTCTTGAAACATGAATCCAATGCTAGAGAAGTGATGATTATATAGGATTTTTTAGATCATGCATTGGCATTAGATTCTCTTGTCACTTCATCATAAACATTGGATTCCTTCTCTAACATTGGATTCTTTTTCCAACATTGGATTCCTTCTCCAACATTGGATTCCTTTTCCAACATAGGGTTCCTTCTCCAACAGATCAATGATTAGGCATTGGATTCGCTGAACTCGACGAACTGTCGAGCTCAGCCCGACAAACCGTCGGGCTCAGCTCGACGAATCATCGGGCTCAGCTCGATGAACCGTTGCGAGTAGCATCTTATGAATTATGGATCTGGCACGCATATTTTGGTTTACCAGGCTCGAACAATGATATTAACATCCTGCAATCGTCTCCTTTGTTTTTCAACTTAGCACAAGGTATTACGCCTCCTACGCATTATCAAATTTTGGGAAAAAATTATGATGTTGGTTATTACTTAGCCGACGGAATATACTCAAAGTGGTCAGCACTAGTTCAAACTATTTATCATTCACAAGACAAAAAAAAACAATACTTCGCAATGATGCCAGAAGCATGCTGAAAAGATGTAGAGCGGGCATTTGGCGCTTTTCAATCAAGATTTGCGATAATTAAGGGGCCGGCCCGTTTTTGAGATAAGAGCGTTTTACACGATATCATGACTGCTTGTATTATAATGCATAACATGATCGTCGAAAACGAGCAAGATGAAAATGAATATATCATTTTTTCTACTCCAACACCAACGCTGAATGTTGAAGACTTGAACATAGGCGAAGCCAAACGATTTCGTCGGTTCCTAAATCGACATAAAAAGATCAAGGACAGAGATGCGCATTTTGCACTTCGAGATACACTAGTTGAACATTTTTGGGAACGACATGAGAATGAAACTATGTAATTTTGAATGTATTTTTTTTGGTTCCACGAGTTTATTCAGTAAATGGATCATCTTATATTATTTGTATGACAAATAATAATTAAAAAGTATTTGATGGTCGCGGAACCGAGACCGAATGTGGTTGGTTCGAAATGGTCAGATTCTGCGGGCCGAGTTAGATGATCGAGTTTTCTAACGAGAGGCGGCAAGTGCACCTATCGCAAGTAGTACTCGGTATTCGGGAAAATACCGAGGTCGTATTATTCTCGGGGACGCGTTGATTATATCTACTCTTCCAGGAACACTATTATCTTACTATCAGTAAGGTGAGATTTTTTAGTTTAATTAAAACGGAAAGAAAGAGAGCTGAATTTTGCTAAGTTAGTTCGATGACGGGTTAACGCTTGGCATCGAATCGGATTAAGACTAAAATAATTCTCAACAATTATTAAACTTTGTTTTTAAATTAATAAAAGGCACTTGGCCGTGGAGGTTCCAAAAATATGAGCGCACTTATCTCTAAGAATATTGCTCACCTAAACATTAAGACTATTCGACCGATCGTTAGACCGACGAAGGATTCCTCTTAATGCCCGCTTTACGCTAAGAACCCCGCTATTGGGTGGGGAACCCAATCGGGCAGAACTACGCTTCTCCTCTTTCGAGGGGGCGTACGCAGTTCTCTTTTCCCAAGGGGGATCGGTCCATACGTGCAGCCTCTCGGCGTCGCGTATGGATAACGGAAATAGAGCCCACACATCGATTATGTGGTCCTATGCGTCGTTAACCCGGGGTAAACCTTAAGTCCTTAAATTAAAATAAAAATAAAGTTTTTTAATTATTTCAAATCATTTTATATGTCCCAATGCTCTTCGATGTCGAATGCTAAAAGAGATTAGCCACTCATCGGTATGGGGACGGCTTTATGGTTTTAGCGAAACGTGAGTTTGAAATTAAGCACTAAACAATTATAAGAGAAAACATAAAAAAAACGGGACATTTAGATATATTGAAGGAAAGCTAATTGGTGCAGGCACTCACGCACACTTCGAAACCATAAAGAGAGTAAATAAAGCAAGCCCTAGTCGAATGAGTAGGGGGAAATAAATGCAAGTACAAGTCCTACTCAAAACTGAGTAGACGGTAAATTAAAGCAATGCGCCATTTTACTCTTAACGAGTAGGCGGAAATAAATGCATAAATTAAAAGAAACTAAGTTACAAAAAATGAAAATTACAAGTCCCACTCAAATGAGTGGGCGGTAAATTAAAGCAGAGCGTTGTTTAACTCTTAACGAGTAGGCGGAAATAAATGCTCACACGCACACACTCTACATAATTGAATAAAGCATTAAACAAAGCATTAAAAGTTATCCTCAAACACTCACACACACTTCATAATTGAAGAAAGCAAAAAAGAAAGCATGAAAAGTTATTCTCTTACACTCACACACACATAAGAATAACATGAAAACAAAAGTTATCTAAAAATTAAAACTACAACTTTTCTACCCTTAGAACTTGCCAAAAACAAATAAATAGATGAAATAAAAATTGTTTGAATACTTGGAATTGAAAACAAAGTTGAAATCAAAGTTGTTGAAAAATTAAAACGTTTACATTTTCATCCATAGGATTTCGTAGAAATGATTAAAAAGCAAAAAGAAAAATTAAAGGACCAAAACAGGTTTTACAATCCTAAAGCAAATCTAAGTAAAAAAAAACAAAAACACCTTAAAACCACTTTTACAACTTCATAGGAATGAAAATATAACCCTTTAGAAAGTTTTCAATACAATTTTGATTCTTTAAAAAAAAGGACTTAAACTAAATTTTTGCCATTATAACAGCTCGAATTTTTTGATAAAGGCCTAAAATAAAGCCTAACATTACAACATATTGCATGAAAAATTAAGACAAGTTATACTCATACACACACACACACTTTCTTAAAGAGGAAAAACAAAGATGAACTAAGAATAAAAAGGAGAAAGAGAGTGAGCCAACCAAATTTCATTTTCATTCCATGTAGAAAGAGAAAAAACAACATTTTATTTATGATAAAAAAGCTATTATAAACTATTACAAAGCAAAAGAAAAAGCTAAAACAAACATAAGAAGGAAGAGAGAGAAAGTCTCCTTACATGATGATGAAAGTGCACCAAGGGCAGCCCACAAAAGACACTAAATTTGGCTCAAAAAGGTGAACCCTTGGGCATTACAGAAAACTCTTATTTATAGGAAAAATTTCGGGTTGGTCACGCCCGTGACTAGGGCGTGACAGGGGGGCGTGTCACTACTGTTCATGAGCTGATCGGGTGATTTGACTAGAAAGGTGACTTCGGCTAAAAACGTGGCGGTCACGCCCCAGGTCACGGGCGTGTCTTGGGGCATGTCGGGGAGGTCGATCTGGGCGCGGTCCGGCCGCAAAGTCGCACGTGTCACGTCGGGCCAGGTGGCTAAGTCACGCCCGTGTCACACTTTGACACGGGCGTGTCTGGGGGCGTGTCGAGCTCGGTTTGATGATCGCCGATCGTCGAGCTGGCAAACTGTGGTTGGCGATCGTCGAGGGCGTGACACGGCGTGTCGGTCATGTGACACGGGCGTGTCAGTCAACTTTTTGACTTTTTCTGGAATAAAAATAAAGCTAAGTTTGAAATAATATTTACAAAAATAAGCAATTTATTGAATAAAACTAATAAAAAAGACAAAAATAAACAAAATTGATTTAAACAAAATATGAAAATATAGATATATTTACAACTCATCAAATACCCCCATACTTAAGCTTTTGCTATTCGAGAGCAAAAGTTTGAGGTGAACTTATAAGGAATAAAAAAAAACTAAGTTCTGCTACCGCTAAATTAATTATAAGAGAGATCAAATAAAATATACGGGGTATAAGAGTTAAGTCCTAAAATCATTTAGATGATTTAAACAGGGCAAAAGTTTTGGCCAAAAGACTTCTTAATGTAATCAAAAAGAAAGAAATAATTGTATTGGTTAGATTAACAGAAAATAGTTTGGAGTTATACGAACTTTAGCTTATAGGAGTTTTACCAGAAATAATGCAATTTACGAATTATGCTCTCAAAAAGATTTTTGAATTAATTCTAGAGTCATGAAATTGGCTAAGGGGGGTTGATGTTGGTTTATGAAAGTGCTTGGATTTTGAGGCGAGGCTATTATTTTTTCGAACCTCCATTTTTTTTTGGATGTTAAAGGAAAACGAAATCTTATTTTCCTTAACATAAATTTCTTCTTCTTCATAAATAAAAATAACCCAATGTATATGTGTTGGAGTAATGAATTTTATCCTCTTACTCCGTAACGTATAATCTTTTAATTTATTGGGTGTCTATGTTTACGGAATGAAATCTTATTCCCATTAACATAAGATCTTTTTCTTTTTGGGGAAATATTTTTATCATACCAAGTACGTTATGATAGGTAAGGGGAGAAAAGAGAACGAGATTTTTAATTGAAAAAATAATTGAGAGCAACCTTTATAAATTGTACGTTCCAATTTTTCAGAAAGCTAAAAACAAGCATAATTGAATTTTATAGTCGTTATTTTCTAACATGGTACACATGCTCCTATCTATGAAAAATTAGAAGTAGTGCCTAAAGCGAGTCCCCTATTTTTAACAAAGTATAACAAATTCTTTAAAACTTAACCCCGGCTATTTAGATTTTTCAATCTATAATTAACAAACGAATAATGAACAAAGAATTGATCAAATTCGCATATAAATAAACTCAAAACTAAATTTTTGGATAGCAAGAAACTTAAGAATGAGATGTTTGATTTATTTGTTTCATAACTATACATACTAAAGAAAAAATAAAAAAAATGCAAAAATAAATTTTTTTGGATTTTTAAGTTTTGCGAAAGAAAAAGAAAAAAAAATTTTGTATTCTTAAGTTTTGTGAATTTTTTTGTATTTTTATGTTTTGCGAATTTTTTTGTATTTTTATTAAAATTTTCATTCTATTTACAAAAATTTGGTAAAAAAAGAAAAAATATTTACAAGGATGAGAGGGAAAAAGGGAGAGGGGAAAGAGAAAGAATATTTCAAAAAGTACTTATAAAAATTATTTACAAAAATTATTTACAAGAATATTTACAAAAATATAAACTAGGTTGCCGCGAGATGACTCGTTATGTGGATGGCTCGATGAGCCGGATCTCGCGGACCAAGTTAAAAAGAAGTCAAAGTTTCAAAAATGAAACTTCAAAATTTTTAATTAATAAATTTTTTTTTGATTTTTGTGTTATATATATATTTATATTTTTTTTATTTTTGAAGTTTTGTTTTTTAAATTTTTTATTGTTTTGTTTTGTTTTTGTAAGTAAAAAAAGAAAGTACGAAAATACGAAAACACCCCCATACTTAGATCCAACATTGTCCCCAATGTTGTATGCTAAGCATGAGGAACAAGACAGCATGTATATGTACAAAAAAAGGAAAAAGAGGGGGGCAGAAAACGTCCCTGATCCGCGCTCGGGGAAGCCCATTAGAAACCCTGCATTTATTAGAAAAATAGAAAACATAATTAATAAAGACGTAAAAAAGATAGACGTGGGGTGTGCCTCCCAGGAGCGCTTTGTTTATAGTCGCGTAGCTTGACTATAGTGGCAGGTTTATAAGTCGAGGAGGGATATGGTTTCGCTATACTCGATCACTGGGTTGCCCGCTATGTAAGTCTTTAATCGATGACCGTTTACTTTAAACGATCCTTTTTTCGGGTGGGAGACGAGTACGGTCCCATATGGAAAAACTTCTTCAACTAAGAAGGGACCTGACCAACGAGATTTGAGTTTGCTAGGAAAAAGTTTAAGACACGAATTATAAAGAAGGACTAGATCGCCCGGAGAAAAAATTTTGGGGGTTTTAATTTTTCGATCGTGATAGAACTTATAACGCCCCTTATAGAACTTATTGCTCTCGTAAGCGTTCGCACGCCATTCATCGAGCTCGTTTAGTTGCAGTTTTCTATTCTGAGCGGCTAAGTTAGAGTCGAGGTTTAAGAGTTTTAATGCCCAAAGTGCGCGGTGCTCTAGTTCTACGGGTAAATGGCATGCTTTGTCATAGACTAATCGAAACGGAGTACAACCGGTAGCGGTTTTGTATGCATTACGATACGCCCATAACGCGTCGTCAAGCTTAACGGACCAATCTTTCCTATTTAGTGAAACGGTTTTTTCTAATATGCGTTTTATCTCTCGATTTACTACCTCAACTTGGCCACTTGTTTGCGGGTGGTAGGGGGTGGCAAGCTTGTGCGTGACT
This sequence comes from Platanthera zijinensis, assembly GCA_039513925.1. Classification (NCBI taxonomy): domain Eukaryota; kingdom Viridiplantae; phylum Streptophyta; class Magnoliopsida; order Asparagales; family Orchidaceae; genus Platanthera; species Platanthera zijinensis. Next base: position 118,689,147 of record CM077082.1, on the reverse strand, counting down.
CCATATTTATCTAACATCTTAGCCATTAGAGCGTTACAGAAATGCGTACCCCTATCACTAACAATAGCGCGAGGCGTGCCGAAGCGAGAAAATAATTTTTTTAGAAATGTAACGACGACTCGCGCATCATTGGTGGGGAGAGCTTGCGCTTCCGCCCACCGTGATACGTAGTCGACCGCCACTAAAATATATGAATTTTTATAAGAAGGAGGTAGGGGGCCAACAAAATCTATGCCCCATGAATCGAAGACTTCGCATTCTAAAAACATATTTTGGGGCATCTCGTCTCGACGTGAGATGTTACCCGACCGCTGACAGCTATCGCATGCGCGCACAAAATTGTGCGCGTCTTTGAAGAGAGTGGGCCAAAAGTAGCCCGCCTCTAGCGCCTTCCTAGCAATCCGGTTGGCTTGATAGTGCCCCCCGGCTGGACCCTCGTGGCAGTGCCTCAATATTTGTGTGCACTCCACTCCCGCGACGCATCTTCGAACCGCTTGGTCCGCGCAGATACGGAAAAGAAATGGGTCATCCCAAAAGAAATTTTTCAAGTCGGAAAAGAATTTCTTCTTTTGATGACTTGAAAAATCTTTTGGAAGTACCCGTGCGACTAAGTAGTTCGCAAAATCTGCGAACCAAGGCGAAGATGACGAAGACGAACGAATGGCGAGAAGGCGTTCCTCGGGGAATCTGTCATTTATTTCAGATTCGAAGAGCGCTTCCGCACCCGGATTTTCTAAACAGGAGAGGTGGTCTGCCGCTAGATTCTCCGCGCCCTTCTTATCCCGGATCTCCAAGTCAAATTCTTGAAGGAGGAGAATCCATCGAAGAAGGCGGGGCTTCACGTCGATTTTGGCTAGTAAATACTTAAGGGCGGACTGATCGGTGAAAACGATAACTTTAGATAGCGTAAGGTACGAGCGAAACTTATCGAAAGCGAAAACGACGGCTAAGATTTCCTTTTTCGTCGTCGTGTAATTCACTTGTACGGAAGTGAGCATCTTGCTAGCGTAATAAATAGGATGAAAATGTTTTTCTACGCGTTGGCCAAGAATGGCTCCTAAGGCAATATCACTAGCGTCGCACATGATTTCTAACGGAAGGGACCAATTAGGGGCCACTAGAATTGGAGAATTGATAAGTTTTTGTTTTATAAAATTAAAAGCAGACTCGCAATCGCTACTAAAGACAAAAGGTGATTCCTTTTCCAAGAGGTGAGTAAGCGACTTTGTTATTTTTGAAAAATCTTGAATGAAGCGCCTATAAAAGCCCGCGTGGCCTAAAACTTGATGGTCGCGGAACCGAGACCGACTGTGGTTGGTTCGAAATGGTCAGATTCCGCGGGCCGAGTTAGATGATCGAGTTTTCTAACGAGAGGAGGCAAGTGCAACTATCGCAAGTAGTACTCGGTATTCGGGAAAATACCGAGGTCGTATTATTCTCGGGGACGCGTTGATTATATATACGCTTCCAGGAACACTATTATCTTACTATCAGTAAGGTGGGATTTTTTAGTTTAATTAAAACGGAAAGAAAGAGAGCTGAATTTTGCTAAGTTAGTTCGATGACGGGTTAACGCTCGACATCGAATCGGATTAAGACTAAAATAATTCTCAACAATTATTAAACTTTGTTTTTAAATTAATAAAAGGCACTTGGCCATGGGTGTTCCAAAAATATGAGCGCACTTATCTCTAGGAATATTGCTCACCTAAACATTAAGACTATTCGACTGATCGTTAGACCGACGAAGGATTCCTCTTAATGTCCGCTTTACGCTAAGAACCCCGCTATTGGGTGGGGAACCCAATCCGGAAGAACTATGCTTCTCCTCTTTCGAGGGGGCGTACGCAGTTCTCTTTACCCAAGGGGGATCGGTCCATACGTGCAGCCTCTCGGCGTCGCGTATGGATAACGGAAATAGAGCCCACACATCGATTATGTGGTCCTATGCGTCGTTAACCCGGGGTAAACCTTAAGTCCTTAAATTAAAATAAAAATAAAGTTTTTTAATTATTTCAAATCATTTTATATGTCCTAATGCTCTTCGATGCCGAAGGCTAAAAGAGATTAGCCACTCATCGGTATGGGGACGGCTTTATGGTTTTAGCGAAATGTGAGTTTGAAATTAAGCACTAAACAATTATAAGAGAAAACATAAAAAAAACGGGACATTTAGATATATTGAAGGAAAGCTAATTGGTGCAGGCACTCACGCACACTTCAAAACCATAAAGAAAGTAAATAAAGCAAGTCTTACTCGAATGAGTAGGGGGAAATAAATGCAAGTACAAGTCCTACTCAAAACAGAGTAGGCGGTAAATTAAAGCAATGTGCCATTTTACTCTTAACGAGTAGGTGGAAATAAATGCATAAATAAAAAGAAACTAAGTTACAAAAAATGAAAATTACAACTCCCACTCAAATGAGTGGGCGGTAAATTAAAGCAGAGCGCCGTTGAACTCTTAACGAGTAGGCGGAAATAAATGCTCACATGCACACACTCTACATAATTGAATAAAGCATTAAACAAAGCATTAAAAGTTATCCTCAAACACTCACACACACTTCATAATTGAAGAAAGCAAAAAAGAAAGCATGAAAAGTTATTCTCTTACACTCACACACACATAAGAATAACATGAAAACAAAAGTTATCTAAAAATTAAAACTACAACTTTTCTACCCTTAGAACTTGCCAAAAACAAATAAATAGATGAAATAAAAATTGTTTGAACACTTGGAATTGAAAACAAAGTTGAAATAAAAGTTGTTGAAAAATTAAAACGTTTACATTTTCATCCATAGGATTTCGTAGAAATGATTAAAAAGCGAAAAGAAAAATTAAAGGACCAAAACAAGTTTTACAATCCTAAAGCAAATCTAAGTAAAAAAAAACAAAAACACCTTAAAACCACTTTTACAACTTCATAGGAATGAAAATATAACCCTTTAGAAGTTTTCAATACAACTTTGATTCTTTAAAAAAAGGACTTAAACTAAATTTTTGCCATTATAACGGCTCGAATTTTTTGATAAAGGCCTAAAATAAAGCCTAACATTACAACATATTGCATGAAAAATTAAGACAAGTTATACTCATACACACACACACACACACACACTTTCTTAAAGTGGAAAAACAAAGATGAACTAAGAATAAAAAGGAGAAAGAGAGTGAGCCAACCAAATTTCATTTTCATTCCATGTAGAAAGAGATAAAACAACATTTTATTTATGATAAAAAAGCTATTACAAACTATTACAAAGCAAAAGGAAAAGCTAAAACAAACATAAGAAGGAAGAGAGAGAAAGTCTCCTTACATGAAGATGAAAGTGCACCAAGGGCAGCCCACAAAAGACACTAAATTTGGCTCAAAAAGGTGAACCCTTGGGCATTACAGAAAACTCTTATTTATAGGAAAAATTTCGGGTTGGTCACGCCCGTGACTAGGGCGTGACAGGGGGGCGTGTCACTACTGTTCATGAGCTGATCGGGTGATTTGACTGGAAAGTTGACTTCGGCTGAAAATGTGGCGGTCACGCCCCAGGTCACGGGAGTGTCTTGGGGCGTGTCGGGGAGGTTGATCTGGGCGCGGTCCGGCCGCAAAGTCGCGCGCGTCACGTCGGGCCAGGTGGCTAAGTCACGCCCGTGTCACACTTTGATACGGGCGTGTCTGGGGGCGTGCCGAGCTCGGTTTGATGATCGCCGATCGTCGAACTGGCAAACTGTTGTCGGCGATCGTCGAGGGCGTGACACGGGAGTGTCGGTCATGTGACACGGGCGTGCCAGTCAACTTTTTGACTTTTTCTGGAATTTTTCTGGAATAAAAATAAAGCTAAGTTAGAAATAATATTTACAAAAATAAGCAATTTATTGAATAAAACTAATAAAAAAGACAAAAATAAACAAAATTGATTTAAACAAAATATGAAAATATAGGTATATTTACAACTCATCAGTATTCAATATTAGTCTCGTTTTGTCGGTCTCGAAAAAACAATTTTATTGATATATTATATGTCATCATTGAAATATTATTGTAGCGGCTATGAAGATTTATAGATTATACGAATAATTCATTAAATAAATAATTAAAAAATTAAAAAAATAATAAAATAATAAAAAAAAACTAAATGGAGCGGACGGTATTTTCTATCCCCCTCCTCTATATTTAGAGGAGGAGAGAGAATATCTCCATTTATGGAGAGGCAAATGTCACCCGGTTGGAGTTATTTTTTTGGCAAAAATGGAGATTCTTCATTTATGAAGAACGGTTGGAGTTGCTCTAAGCCGGTCCACTCAGGCTCCATATGTTCACCGCCCACATTCTCAATGCCATCAAAACAAGCAGACCCTAAGCCGGTTGGTTCGAGCATCGATTTTGAGATATTTGTGGCATGCAACGTTCATGCGTCATGCTGAAATTTAAGATTAATTATGGGTGATGTTATATATAGATCATGTTTGGCTATATATAAATCATTATTATATACAAACCATACTAATTTAAAACCAGCTATATATAGATCAAGTTGTTATATGCAGATCAATGTGAAATTTTAAAAATAAAATATAACTTAATTTTCTTATAAGCAATCATTTAATATTATATTAGAAGAATATATAGGACATATTATATTATCAAACATTACAAAAATTAAGTAATTCAAGACATAAAAGTTATAAATGCTCAAAAAAATAATGTCATTCGACATCTTCGCCAAGTGAAGCGAACCTACAATCAATGAATAAATTTTAGATATTCGATTGAATCAAACACTTTATTACATAAAAATTTAAATTTCAACAAGCTAAAAAAATAATTTATACCTTAAAAGACACTCAAATCTACTACATCGCATGTTGTGGATATTTGATGATTTGGAATTTGCACTAGTGCAATGTATTTGTCTTCTCATGCGCTTGCTATTGGATCCCGAAACTTTTTCCAAGAGGAGACAATATGAGATAGTGACATCCTTCATGCATCACCAAATATACAAAATGATTTACATCTATGTAACCCATTGCAACTAGCCTTTGTGTTGGCGGCGGTGAATTCAACGGTAGAAAAGTGAAGCTTTGAAACTGTGAAAGTTGGATAAAAGCTATATTATAGCATGAAGTTACCACAAGACTCATATCTGGCATTAACATCCATTTATTTGGGGGTGTTCTAATTGCTAATGATTGATCATACAATAATATGCAAAAAATAGTAAATATTCAACAATAAACTAATGACCTAAAAACAATAGGTGGATGCTGATGTAACCCGCGTGCAAACTCTTATTTGGGTGGTTGGTTCGATGAGTCGACCGGTGCGGACTGGCTAGAAGATCGAAGTTCTAACGAAAGGAGGCAAGTGCACATATCGCATGTAGTACTCGATATTCGGGAGAATACCGAGGTCATATTGTTCTCAAGGTCGGGTTGATTATTCCTACTCCTCCAGGATGACTATTATTTTACTGAAAGTAAGGTGGATTTTTGTTTGTCACTTAAAGACGGAAATAAAAGAAAGCTAAAAAATTATTTAGATTATTCGATGATGGGTTAACGCTCGGCATCGAATCAGATTAACACTAAAATAACTTAAAATAATTATTGAACTTAGTTTTCAAATTAATAAAAGGAACTTGGCCGTGGAGGTTCCATAAATATGAGCGCACTTATCTCTAGGAATATTGCTCACTTGAATGCTAAGACTATTCGACCGAACGTTAGTCCGACAAAGGATTCCTCTTAACGCCCGCTTTACGCTAAGAACCTCGCTATTGGGTGGGAAACCCAATCCGGCAGAGCTACACTTCTCCTCTTTCGAGGGTGCGTACGCAGTTCTCTTTACCCAGGGGGGATCGGTCCATATACACGAGCTCTCGGCTAGCTAGCATATGGATAACGGAAATAGAGCCCACACATCGATTATGCGGGTCTACGCGTCGTTAACCCGGGGCAAACCTTAAGTCCTTAAATTAAAATGAAAATAAAGGACTTTAATTATTTCAAATCATTTTATATGTCCCAATGCTCTTCGATGTCGAGAGCTAATAACGATTAGCCACTCATCGGTATGGGGATGGCTTTATGGTTTTAATGAGGCGCGAGTTCGAAATTTAGCACTAAACAGTTATAAGAAGAAAACAAAAACAACAGTGTGTTTAGATAAATTAAAATGCTAACTAAAATAAGAACTCACGCACACTTCAAAACCATAAATAAATTAAAAAGACAAGTCCTACTCAAACGTGTAGGCGGGAAATTAAAACACGCTATTTAACTCTTAACGAGTAGGCGGAAATAAATGCAAGTACGGGTTCTACTCAAATGAGTATGAAAGATAGGGTAAGCTCTGACAAACTCTAGAGGGGGGGGGATAGGTGAATAGAGTTTTTAAAATCTTTTTGATTTTTCGTGAAATAAGAAGTCTTTAATAAAATATGTTACTATGATATAAGTGTATGAGTGTACATGTGCAGCAAATGAACTAGAGAAAAGATAACTAAGCTACACAACAAAAAATATCACAACACAAGCACACAGGAAGATCACAGCTATACAGACAACACAAGAATTTTTATAGTGGTTCCCCAAACTTGGGTACATCCACTCTTTTACCATCCTATGTAGGAATCCACTACAGGTTTTGATCAGGTGACTGCCACCAATGAGCTTTTGATCAGGTGCTCAAAAACCAACCCAAGTCTTTTGGAAGGAGACTTGCAACCAGAATAATTTTAAAGGGAATTAAAACCTTATACAGAGATGGGGAAGAGAGGTTGATGGAAGTCTTCTTTTCTCAAGTCAAAATGAGAAGACTATGTGGATTCTGTGGTGTTGTCAAAGCTCCCCCTGAAATCTTGAATGGTTCAGGAGTGGAAGCTTTGCTAAGGGTGAGTTGGCCTTTTGCGATATGATCAACTCTCCAGAGATCCTTTGACTGACTTTAATATTCTTATCACTTGTGATCCCTGAAAACAAAGAAGGTGAAGAAAAAAAGACTCTTGATTGTGATTGTTGTTCTTTCTTCTTCTTTTGAGAGCAGTTGATTTTCTGAGAACTGTATGCACTACACTTCTTGTTGATATTAAAAAGTTTCCGTATTCACTTTATTCTGGCAAAGAGATGATCAGATTGATAACTGCCTCAAGGTCAAATTCAAAAAATGCAATAAATGCTCAGCCGAAATCTGGGAAATGAAAACGGCAAGTATGCTGTCATATATTCTATTTTATGTCTGTCCCGAGATATAAGCAATTAATTCCATGGAGGATATTTGCAAACAATGCTGCCAATAACTGCTCGATTCAAAGGATATAAGTGCATTGATTATCCAGGGAATTAATGGCCTATAATAGATATAAAGTAAGGAGATAGAAAAGGAAAGAATAAATAACAATATGTCTTACAGTTTTCGTCGACCAGAGAACAACTTTCGTCGACCTGTGATCAGCTTTCGTCGACCTGTGATCAGCTTTCGTCGACCTATGATCTGCGAACAACTGCACTGCATAAACTGACGGATACTGTGCTCTAAGTTCGTCGACCTGAGAATATGAAATTAGTCGACCTTAGAACATGGTCAAACTGACGGCGTTAAGATAATAACATATCTGGCATTGGGTCGTTTGAGAGTGTTAAGTCATTGATAGCGTTGAGAGCGTTGAGTGATCTTTGGCTCTGAGTAAGCTTTGGCTTTGAGTGAACTATGACGCTGAGAGATCTTCGGCGTTGAGAGTTGAAGTGTTAGTCGACCTGAGAACAGAGTTTGTCGAGCTCAGCTCAGGGAATTTTATCTCTGAGTCAGTCGAGCTGAGCACGACTATCGTCGACCGGAGATCGACAAACGTAGATCTTCTATTTCTAAAACTTGAATTCTCTAAGTCTTGAGTCTTGGGCAGTGTTGGAGGCTGGTCCTTTATACTGTTGACTCTAAGGACTTGACCTAGACTCTAGAAACAAATAAAACTTGACCCTTCTATACAACATGGGTCACACCCTAAGAAGAGAACCTATCCGAAATCACTTAGGAGTTCCAACAGAGTAGACGGTAAATGACAAGTCCTACTCGAATGAGTAGGCGGGAAATGAAAACACGTCATTTATCTCTTAATGAGTAGGCAAAAATAAATGCACAAACGCACACACTCTACATGAATTGAAAGAAAGCAATAAAATTTATCTCCTGCACACACACACACTCTACATAATTGAGAAAGCGATAAAATTACTAGTCCCGGCTCAAATGAGTGGGCGGGAGAATGAAAGCGAGCCCTACTAAAACTAGTAAGAGGAAATAAATGCACCCACACACGCACTCTACAAAAATGAAAACACACACACGCAAGATCCTACTCAAATGAGTAGGAAGAAAATGAAAGCAGTAAATTGCAAGTCCGACTCAAACGAGTAGGCGGAAAATAAAAGCAATAAAATTATCCTCATACACTCACACACACTAACATGAGATTAAAAGAACATAATTAAAAACCCTAACTCACACACACATTAGAGAAATTCAAAGTTACCTAAAAATTAAAACAACTACTTTTCTATTCTTAGAATGTGCTAGAAATGAATAAAAAGACGAAATAAAATTAAAAGGAGCAAAAAGTTTTGGAAATTTAAGTTAAAACCAAAGTTGTTTAAAAATTAAAACTATATCTTTTTCATTCTTAAGAGTTCATAAAAGTGGATAAAATTTAAAATAACAAAAAGGTTTTACATGGTCCTAAAAAGAAAGCTAAGTAAAAAAAATCAAAAACACTTCAAAACCTCTTTTATAAATCCATAAGAATGAAATAGATATACTTTTAATGTAACATAAAGCTTGAAGAAAAACTATCCTAATAACACTTCATTTTTGAAATAAAAACTATGATAAAATCTAACATAACAACTAATTAAAAGCATGAAAAAGTTAACTAGTTAAACTCATACACACACACACTTTTCATAAAGAGAAACAGTAGGAAATACAAAAGGATAAAAAGAGAAAGAGATGAGCCACCCAAATAAATTTTCATACCATGTAGAGAGAGAAATCTAAATTTTTTTATTATAATGATGAAGCTATTACAATGCTATTACAAAGCTAAAGCTAAAGCAAAAACAAACATAAAGGGGGGGGGGAGAAATCTCCTTACATGAAATGGAATCCACAAGGGCAGCCCACAAAACACACTAAATTTTGCTCAAAAAAGTGAACCCTTGGATCAATCAAAAATTTTTTATTTATAAACAAAAAAAGTTGGGTGACACGGCCTACAACACGGGCGTGTCTGTAGGGAGTGTCACAGTTGTCGTGTTTGACTTGGCGAAATCCAGCGACTGTCTTGTTTTTGGAAGCTTTGGGACGGTACACGTGTCCAACACGGGCGTGTCGGGTTGCTTGACACGGGCGTGTCGAGACACGTATCAAGTCGATGCTGAGTTGAGCAGGTGACACGGGATAACACACGGGCGTGTTGCTAGGTGTGTCCTTCTCGGGTCGAAGAAGGCGTTGAGTGTTGACAGGCAGGAGGCGTTGAGTCGCGTGACACGGGTGTTGAACATGGCTGTGTCACCAAGCGTGTCCTTCTCGGGTGGCGTTGAGTGGCTCTGAGAGGTGAACAGTAAAAGCGTTGAGTGAACAACTGATGGCGTTGAGTGGTTGACACGGGCGTGTCGAGTCTTCGGACACGGGCGTGTCGGGTCAATTTTTTTTTGACTTTTCTGGAATTTTTTCTGGAAATGAAAATAAAGCTAAGTTAGGAATTATTTGCAAAAAAGAAACAAATTATTAAACAAAACAAACTAAAAACTATGAAATAATAATAAAACAACTTAAATAAAATACAAAAATAAGCGTATATTTATAACTTATCAAATACCCCCGTACTTAAGCTTTTACTATTACAGAGCAAAAGTTTGAGGTGAACTTATAAGGAATAAAAAAAACTCTAAGTTTTGCTACCGCTTAAATTAATTATAAGAGAGATCTAAAAATATACGGGGTATAAGAGTTAAGTCCTAAAATTTTGTAGATGATTTAAAAAGTTTTGGCCAAAAGACTTCTTGATGTAATCAAATAGAAAGCAATAGTTGTACTGGTTAGCTTAACAAAAATAGCTTGGAATTATATGAACTTTAGCTTATAGGAGTTTTATGGGAAATTATGGAATTTACAAATTATGCTCTCAAAAAGATTTTTGAATTAATTCTAGAATCATGAAATTGGCTAAGGGGGTTGATGGTTTATGAAGTGACTTGGATTTTTGAGGCGAGGTAATTTTTCCTCGAACCTCTATTTTTTTTGGATTATTAAGAAAATGAAATCTTATTTTCCTAATATGATTTTTTTCTTTCTTTTTCAACTTCATAATAATAAAATTAACCCAATGTATATGTATAGGAGTAATGAATTTTATCCTCTTACTCCGTAACATATAATCTTTTATTTATTCGGTGTCTATGTTTACGGAATGAAATCTTATTCCCATTGACATAGGACCTTTTAAAGGGTAAAATTTTTTATCATACCAAGTATGTCATGATAAATAAGGGGAGAAAAGAAAAATAGATTTTAAATAAAAAAAATTTGAGAGCAACCTTTATAAATTGTACGTTCCAATCTTTCAGAAAGCTAAAAGTAGGCATAATTGAATTCTATAGTCATTATTTTCTAACATAATACACGTGCTCCTATCAATGAAAAATTAGAAGTAGTTCCTAAAACGAGTTCGCTATTTTTAACAAAGCATAATGAATTTTATAAAACTTAACCCCGGCTATTTAAATTTTTCAATCTATAATTAACAAACGAATAGTGAACAAAGAATTGATCAAATTCTCATATAAATAAACTCAAAACAAAATTTTTGGATAGCAAGATAATTAAGAATGATATATTTGATTTATTTTTTTATTTTTTTTAAATATAAATTTTTTGAATTTTTAAAGTTATTATCTTTTTTGTATTTTTGTATTTATTTCTTTAATATATACATACTAAAGAAAGGAAAATGCGAAAATAAATTTTTTTATTTATTTTTTAGTTTTGTAAATTTTTTTTGTATTTTTAAGAAAATTTCCATTCTATTTACAAAGAAGCTGAAAAAAAAGAGAAGTTATTTACAAGGATGAGAGAGAAAAGAAAGGGGAAAAGAGAAGAGTATTTACAAAAAATATTTATATAAATTTATTTACAAAAAATATTTACATAAATTTATTTACAAAAAAAGGAAAAAAATTTTAAAAGTAAAATTAAATATTTTTGGAATTTTTTTTTCTCGTTTTTGTTTTGGAAAATAGAAATGCAAATAAAAGAAGTGCAGATAGGAAAAACACGAAAACACCCCCATACTTAGTTCCAACATTGTCCCCAATGTTGTAAGATAAGTATGTAAAATCAGAAAAATTAAATGTAATATGTACAAAAAGAAAGAGGGAGGGTAGAAACGTCCCTGATGCGTGTTTGGAGAAGCCTGTTTAGAAACCCTGCGGATCGATCCGTTTTGGATTGACCACCTCCTTACCGCTATGGAGGGTTATAGCATTGAGGTTCTCCCGCAGATTGGGTTTCGTGTTCCCTGGCAGCGCCCCTTGTACGCACTCTGACATTAGTCGTGCTAGCTGTCCAACCTAGAGTTCAAGAGTTTTAAGCGATCCGGTAATGTTCCGGATATTTGATTCGTTGGAAGAAATATACTTATTAAAATTTTCCTCCACCGGGGACAGCTTCATAGGAGGGGGAGGAGAGAAGTTGGGCACGAAACAGGGAGGGGGGCATTGCCCGTTGTTCGGGTTGCTCCATGAGAAGTTCGGTTGATTCCTCCAACCCGGATTATAGTTATTACTATATGGGTTGTTGTTGGGGTTGAAGGGAGGACGACCCGAGTTTCCTAAAAAGTCCACGAACTCTTTGGCCGCGTACACGTTTGGGGAGGGAAGAATAGAATTTGCCCAGGGCGCAGTGGTGGAGGAAGTAGCCATCTCCGCCACATGCTTCGTTAACCTTTCGACTTGAAGGGTTAACAAAGCAGTGGAATCCACTTCAAAAACGCCGGCCTCCAGCTTAGGACGTCCCCTAGGGACATTACACTGGTAAGCGTTCATCTCCATCTCTTCAAAAAGAGCCTGGACGGCATCAGGGGTTTTATTATTCAAGGTCCCCCCGATAGCTGCGTCGATCATCTGACGCGTTTGGAAGTTAAGGCCATTATAAAAAATTTGTACCTACAGCCAAGCTGGCAGCGCATGGTGCGGGCATCTGTGGAGAAACTCCTTAAAGCATTCCTAAGTCTCGTAAAGAGACTCAGAGTCATTTTGGATGAACGAAGATATGTCCGCCCGCAATTTTGCAGTTTTTGCGGGCGGAAAATACTTCGTTAAGAAGCGCTCTGCCAATTCAGCCCAGGTGGTGATGCATCCTCGAGGGAGGGAATTCAACCAGACCTTAGATTTGGATTGAAGGGAGAAGGGAAATAAGCGCAAGCGTATGGCGTCATCAGTGACACCATTAATCTTGAAGGTGTCACATATTACAAGGAAGTTGAACAAGTGTACATTCGGGTCCTCATCGGGAAGTCCATCGAACTGCACGGCATTTTGGATCATTTGAATGATACTTGACTTTATTTCAAAATTATTATTCGCCACAGTTGGACGAACAATACTCAACCCCGTGTCATCCAAGTTAGGCCGGACGTAGTAAGACATTGTACTCTCGGCCTCCTGGGCAGGGTTAGGGTCGGCCATAGAAGAAGCAGAGGGTTCTCCGGTGGTGTCTTCGGGGTCTAAAAAGGGAATTCGGCATTGAGATCGAATACGCACAAGAGAGCGGTCGATCTCAGGGTCGAAGTCAAGATTTTCAAAGCCGGAGGATTGTCCACGGGTCATACACCCTAAAAAAGCGAAGGGGGAAGTATATATATATATTTGTGATTTTTAAGTAGTTTTTTTATATGAAAATAAAGTAAAACTAATAGAGTCCCGGATTCGAAATAACAACCGTCGCTCCCCGGCAACGGCACCAAAAACTTGATGTGACCCGCGCGCAAACTCTTATTTGGGTGGTTTGTTCGATGAGTCGACCGGCGTGGACTGGCTAGAAGATCGAAGTTCTAACGAAAAGAGGCAAGTACACCTATCACATGTAGTACTCGATATTCAGGAGAATACTGAGGTTGTATTGTTCTCGGGGTCGGGTTGATTATTCCTACTCCTCCAGGAGGACTATTATTTTACTGAAAGTAAGGTGGATTTTTGTTTGTCACTTAAAGACGGAAATAAAAGAAAGATGAAAAATTACTTAGATTATTCGATGACGGGTTAACGCTCGACATCGAATCAAATTAAGACTAAAATAACTTAAAATAATTATTGAACTTAGTTTTCAAATTAATAAAAGGCACTTGGCCGTGGAGGTTCCATAAATATGAGCATACTTATCTCTAGGAATATTACTCACCTGAACGCTAAGACTATTCCACCGAACGTTAGTCCGACGAAGGATTCCTCTTAACGCTAAGAACCCCGCAATTGGGTGGGGAACCCAATCCGACAGAGCTACACTTCTCCTCTTTCGAGGGTGCGTACGCAGTTCTCTTTACCCAGGGGGATCGGTCCATATGCACGACCTCTCGGCTAGCTAGCATATGGATAACAGAAATAGAGCCCACACATCGATTATGCGGGTCTACGCGTCGTTAACCCGGGGCAAACCTTAAGTCCTTAAATTAAAATGAAAATAAAGGACTTTAATTATTTCAAATCATTTTATATGTCCCAATGCTCTTCGATGCCGAGGGATAATAACGATTAGCCACTCATCGATATGGGGACGACTTTATGGTTTTAATGAGGCGCGAGTTCGAAATTTAGCACTAAACAGTTATAAGAAGAAAACAAAAACAACAGTGTGTTTAGATAAATTAAAATGCTAACTAAAACAAGCACTCACGCACACTTTAAAACCATAAATAAATTAAAAAGACAAGTCCTACTCAAACGAGTAGGCGTGAAATTAAAACACACTATTTAACTCTTAACGAGTAGGCGGAAATAAATGCAAGTACAAGTTCTACTCAAATGAGTAGACGGTAAATGACAAGTCCTAATCGAATGAGTAGGCGGGAACTGAAAACACGCCATTTAACTCTTAACGAGTAGGCAGAAATAAATGCACAAATGCACACACTCTACATGAATTGAAAGAAAGCAATAAAATTTATCTCCTACACACATGCACTCTACATAATTGAGAAAGCGATAAAATTGCGAGTCCCAGCTCAAATGAGTGGGCGGGAGAATGAAAGCGAGCCCTACTAAAACTAGTAGGAGGAAATAAATGCACCCACACACGCACTCTACAGAAGTGAAAACACACACACACACGCAAGATCCTACTCAAATGAGTAGGAAGAAAATGAAAGCGGTAAATTGCAAGTCCCACTCAAACGAGTAGGCGGGAAATAAAAGCAATAAAATTATCCTCATACACTCACACACACTAACATGAGATTAAAAGAACATAATTGAAAACCCACTCACACACACATTAGAGAAATTCAAAGTTACCTAAAAATTAAAATAACTACTTTTCTATTCTTAGAATGTGCTAGAAATGAATAAAAAGACGAAATAAAATTAAAAGGAGCAAAAAGTTTTTGAAATTTAAGTTAAACCAAAGTTGTTTAAAAATTAAAACTATATCTTTTTCATTCTTAAGAGTTCATAAAAGTGGATAAAATGTGAAATAAAATTTAAAAGAACAAAAGGGTTTTACATGGTCCTAAAAATAAAGCTAAGTAAAAAAAAACACTTCAAAACCTCTTTTATAAATCCATAAGAATGAAATAGATATACTTTTAATGTAACATAAAGCTTGAAGAAAAACTATCCTAATAACACTTCATTTTTGAAATAAAAACTATGATAAAATCTAACATAACAACTAATTAAAAGAATGAAAAAGTTAACTAGTTAAACTCATATACACACACTTTTCATAAAGAGAAACAGTAGGAAATACAAAAGGATAAAAAGAGAAAGAGATGAGCCACCCAAATAAATTTTCATACCATATAGAGAGATAAAATCTAACATTTTTTATTATAATGATGAAGCTATTACAATGCTATTACAAAGCTAAAGCTAAAGCAAAAACAAACATAAAGGGGGGGGGGGGAATCTCCTTACATGAAATGGAATCTACAAGGGCAACCCACAAAACACACTAAATTTGGCTCAAAAATGTGAACCCTTGGATCATTCAGAAAGTTTTTATTTATAGACAAAAAAAGTTGGGTGACACGGCCTACCACACGGGCGTGTCGGTAGTGCGTGTCACAGTTGTCGTGTTTGACTTGGCGAAATCTGGCGACTGGCTTGTTTCTGGAAGCTTCGAGACGGGACACGTGTCCAACACGGGCGTGTCGGGTTGCTTGACACGGGCGTGTCGAGATACGTATCAAGTCGATGTTGAGGGTAGCAGGTGACACGGGATAACACACGAGCGTGTTGCTTGGCGTGTCCTTCTCGGGTCGAAGAAGGCGTTGAGTGTTGACAGGCGGGAGGCGTTGAGTCGCGTGACACGGGTGTTGAACACGGCTTTGTCACCAAGCATGTCCTTCTCGGGTGGCGTTGAGTGGCTCTGAGAGGTGAACAGTAAAAGCGTTGAGTGAACGGCTGATGACGTTGAGTAGTTGACACGGGCGTGTCGAGTCTTCGGATACGGGCGTGTCGGGTCAATTTTTTTTGACTTTTCTGGAATTTTTTTCTGGAAATGAAAATAAAGCTAAGTTAGGAATTATTTGCAAAAGAGAAACAAATTATTAAACAAAACAAACTAAAAACTATGAAATAATAATAAAATGACTTAAATAAAATACAAAAATATGCGTATATTTACAACTCATCAGATGCTCACATTCAACAAAAATAAATCCCGGCCGGAATATGGTTCTGAATACCATATTCAAATTTGATGATCACACTTTTGGTAGTTTTAAATCAGGGCCGAAATATGATTTTGAAGGCAGAGGGAGGAAGAAATCTTGCGGCGAGGTTTTGAATACCTCATTCTGAGTGGCTGCTGGAGTGCTCGCCGGAATCCTATTTCTGTCTGGAATCGTATTTTTGCCACCATCGTCGGACAAGGGAGGTTCGTCGGCCTTGAAGTAGGCCGCTGGAGTGCTCGTCGGTGATGTAGTAGGGGACATTGGCCACCGTCGAGCTTGGATCGAGCAGGGAAGAAGGGATCGGGAGGTTCACCTTTCGCACAGGAGCAGTGAGCGAGAAGCGGCTAGGGTTGCAGAATAAGAAAATGAGGAAAAGGATTTTTTGGTTTGTATATAGTAGGAAAAAAAGACCAAAAAATAATAATCAAATTTTGGGTTTGTATATAGCCAAACATGGTCTATATATAACATCACCCTTAATTATAAGTCCTGATGTTTATTATAGAAAAATTGTGAGAAATATGTGTTAATCATAAAAGAACACTTACAATAGTTATAAATTGAATCAATTGGAACCAGAGCCGAAAAGTAGGGCCGACCCAGCTTACCCCATGTTGGGAGAGACATCTTCGCACCAGTAATGATCACTTGAATGAGAGAAGATTGCCCGCCGCCTGAAATCGCCCACAACAACTCTGAGGTGGTCAATGAACTGTCAGAAATTTTATTGGAGTCTAGTTTTGTGTTTTGTGTTGGGCTCCTCATACTTGATGAATATCTAACTGTATTGCCGGTCGCTCGAGCCTCCTGGTAGACCGGACTAAATTTGGTTGTTTTTGCCCGTAGAACGGTCGAGCATGCAAATAGTCATAGAGTAAGTTGAGAGGTGGACATGCATATTTTTAACATGGAAAACCCGTAAATTAAGTAAAAAATCACGTGATCGGTTCAATGTCGGTCAAACTTTACTATTTTCAACTGTTTATAAGGCTTTAAAATAATTTCAGGGTGACAGACTGCACCTCATTATAATTTTAGGGTGAGTGAGAGTATAGATTTCTTGGAGGGTAACAAGCCACCTCTCATGAAGCTCAATATTTGTTACTTGTTGGTGGTGTATTGCATTTTCTGTCATTGTCTGGGCACAAAGCTCTAGAGGGTATCTTGTAGGAGAATTGAGGAGGAAGGATGGCAGTGCTCCTTGCACGTAGGAGAAATCCTAGGGAGGTTAGTAGAGCTCCTTGCACGTAGGTGCATCGTGAACTTAGGTAAATTATTCAATCACTCGAAGGGAGGTGGCTCGTATGAGGATTTCAGCAGAGCTCTGGCATGTAGGAGAAGAAAGTTAGAAATGAGAGAGGGTCTAAGATGCTATTTATAGGCCCCTAGAGGTGGTTACAGTGGTTATGCGGCTATCCACAAACCGTAACCAACTAAATTACTAATTATATATGGTATTTAGTATAGTTCAGGGCATGCATTACTTTTATAATTTTATTATACGCAAATCATGATTATTTTGGTTATTGACACCCACACATGATGGTGGTTACGCCCGTGATTACGCGGGTGATTATCCGTGAAACAAATGTTGTGATCGAAGAGGGGCGATTGGATGACAGAGAGGGGCCACCATTGGCGGTTCCTAGGCGACGAGTCCCTCGATGGCGGGCGGCCACTGTAGGAGGAGGGAAAGGCACGGTTGGCTAGGAGGCCGACCTCAGGCACGCTAGTCGGGGAGGCCAGGTGCGACGTCGGCTAGTGGCTGCAGGGCAAGACCACGGTCAGTTGGGTAGGCCGACCGCGATGTCGGTCATGCCATGCTATCGCGGCCTTGAGGCCACAAGGATTGGTCGCGGTCGGCCAGAGATGTCGACCACATCACTAGCCGCGCATTGCGGTCTTGGGGCACAACCGTGGCCGGCCGGGGATAACGGTCGTGCCTTGCGTCTGAGGCCTTGTGAAGGCACAACCACGACCAATCAGGGAGATCTGTTAGTGTTTCCAAGGTGATCTGGAAGTAGCCAAGTAGTTGATCTCACTGCCAACGCGATATGAGCCTATAGTGTGGCACATAAGAGTGTTTGTAAAAGTTGGAGGACTGAATTGTGTTGGTCTTATTCATATTGGATATGAGTTCAGGGCCAATCCCTTGACTCATTGGAGTTGTGTGTACGCACTGTTCTGAGACCTACACGGCGACACCGTCATGATCATTGATATCGTCTCAATGATACCGTCGTGAGCATAATGTTCAGCACAGTGACACCATACTGTGGTTTAAATCACAACGATACCATCGAGAACGTTGAGATTGTCTCAACGATACCAATGAGAATGTTGAGATTGTATCAATAATACCATCGAGATCGTTAAGATCGTCTCAGCGATACCATTGTTGCTTACTCCTTTTAGTGCAATGAATCTTTGATCTGTTTGGCTAAATGGTATGGGCAGCTGTAAAGTAGCTTTCCATTAACTGCACTGCAGAAGGAATGCGACGTCATTTGTCCTTTAGCGCACAAAACCCGATTCATTTGAATTTGGGATGACGTCCACATGACTCAGCGCTTGTGGACTTAACAACTTTCACCATACAATCTGCATAGGCATTGAGTGAAGTCTTGTGACTCAATGCATAGAGGTGTTGAGTGTTGCCTTAAGACTAAACTCAACTGAACTTTAAGTGTTAACTGCTAAAGCGTTGAGTGATAAGTCTTCACTCAACGCAAAAACACTTAGCTGAATAACTGTCTAACTTCTAAGGCATTGAGTGAACCTTCATCACTCATTGTTATTGCCTTTGATAACTTAACTGATAAGGCATTGAGAGATTCTTCATCACTCAACGCATTAGTACTCAATAATATTCTTCTGGTTGCTGACATTAAGTGAACCTTCTTCATTCAATGCTTTTAGACTTGGCAGTTATTCTGACTGAAAAGTTGAGTGAATCTTCTACACTCAACGCTTCTAGACTTGTACAAAATTTCTGACTGAAGGCGTTGAGTAAATATTCTACACTCAATGCTTATGGACTTAGCTGTATTCTTTGATAGGGCTTTGAGTGAGCCTTCTTCACTCAACGCTTCTATACTTGGACAGATTTTCTTTGTGTAGACGTTGAGTGAATGACCTTTACTCAACGCTTTTGGACTTTGCAAGATTTGAGTACAGCTCCACTAAGGCTTTAAATGACTGAGCTTCTGTCAATGCTTTTAGTCCTCTAGCGTTGAGTGATGTGTACTCACTCAAATCTTCTAGATTTAGGCAAATTTCTGTCTCTCTTTAGTTTCCTGTCTTGAATCCAACCAAACTTCTGACCCTATCAACCTGTCTAATCAATGAACAGAGGGCAACTTGCATACATTGAATTAGAACATATATTAAATACAAGCATGTGTATATTATTGACTTGTGGGCCTTCTTCAAATCTAGGACATTATGATCAATGGACCTAACAATATCCCCCTATTTGAAAAAGTCAAAACTCTAATCAATGATATACAATAACTCATAGAAAAGATAATTTCACAGAATTTAAGAGCAAGAGATAGCGCACAACCAAAATTTGATTAACACAAAATATAATAATTATAAACAAAAATGTGTGCCAACAATAATGTTTCATATCCCTAAGGTTCTAAGGAACCGATTACAAATATCATTGTTAGGTATCAGGTTCCTTAATGACTATGCCTCTGTTGGATCTTTTAGTAGCCTTCTCGTCAGCTTCAATCTTTTTTTGCCTTTGGATTTAAAAATAGTTTTATGGCTTTAGAAAATATTTGCTAGGTTCTAGAGCATCTAACTATACAGTACCCACCTTCTTATCCTTTCTGAACAATCTCCTAATCTCTTCATTTCTTTCAAGTTTAGCGATTCCATGGAGTTGTTTAGTTTACTTCTTTTAGTGTTATTTTCTTTAATCTGATCCCAGGCAACAAAAATAATAGTCCTAGATTGAGGACTCCATAGTTCAAAATCAGACCTGGATTCCATCTCTTCTGTAACACCCCAAAAACCCTAAGTCCCAAAAATGGGTTCAGGCTGGGTGATACGGCCTGGAACACGGGCGTATCCCAGGGCATGTCCGGTGCACACAGCCTGGGATACGGGCGTGTCCTGCTCGGGCGGCATTGAGTGGAGTGGCGTTGAGTGGCGTTGAGTGGAGTGGAGTTGAGTGTGGCATACGGCCTGTGACACGGGCGTGTTATAGGGGCGTGTTGAGCATACGACTGAGGACACAGGCGTGTGCCTTAGCCGTGTCCTTCTCGGGTGTTTCAGCCTTGTATTGATGAGGTAACACGACCATCCACAAGGCCGTGTACTAGTTGACATGGGCGTGTTAGAGAGTGATACGGGCGTGTCGTAGCCCGTGTTCTGTTCCAGACTGAGTCAGTCCATGAACCGCTCAAGGAACACGGCCTGTGACACGGGTATATCACAGGCCGTGTCAGCTCTGTTTAGATGATTTTCAAAGCAATCGAGGCCGTTCATTCCCTTCTATTTGGATCCTGTGGTGCCTGATCATCCCTGCTCTTAAAAGGCCGAGAATGGAGATGAATATCTCATTCTCATATTGGCCATTCTCTTTCTAAGTGAAGAGAGAGAGAGAGGAGAGCATGGAAGGAAGAAGGAGAAGCTTTCCGACCGACGGTGGAGCTTCAACGGTCTGAATCGAGAGCCGAGTTCAGCGTTGCAAAGGCAAGGCCGTTGCGGTTCTTTCCTTCCAGCTAGTTCTTCCATGGAGCCGAAGCGATCGTCAAGGGTAACAGTCTTTCTTCTTAGGGTAGGTGAAGCCCTTTGTTTATGCATGTATATCTGTGGAATCCTCCATCAAAAGATGGAAGAGTGTAAGTGATTCCAGCGGTTGAGTCTTCATCTAGAGTCGGAAATGTTTAGTACGGCATATACATGCTGTGTGAAGCCCATCTGGATGGATGTCTGGATTGGTGATGCTGCGAACCGGAGAAGACTCTGTGTATACATCGATTACCGTATGGAGATGGTGAGGATGATTGTGATGAGCTTTGTATAGCTCCTTTGGTTATATGCTCGGCGCGAGCTATATTGATGGAATGGAAAGTGACACTATATGACGGTGTTGAGAAGGAATGCGAGAACATCTGAGTGGGTAGGGCACCCACCAAGTTCATTGATCGGATTGTTGTAAGCGAACACCTCTGAGTGGGTGGGTACGAGAGGCCTCCAACAGGGGTTTGGCGGCTGATGCCCATAGCCAATAAGTTAAGAACCTTTGAGTGGGTGGGCCACCCAACAAGTTTAGTGGTAAGATTGGGTGAGAGGTCGATTGGTAGCAAGGCAGCGGGGCGATTTCCCTAGGCTTGTTACAATGCGAGGGTAGGTTGACTGATAGCGCTCACAGTTTGTTATGAGGTGCGTGCCTCTGAGTGGACAGGTGCATGAGGTCTTCAACAGGGGTTTGGAGGCTTATTCCCGACCAACAAGTAAATACCTCGAACCGGTGGTGGAACCATGAGGAGCATGGTACACCATAAGTGTGCCCTGAGTACACGGAATGTCTGGCACGAAGGCCGACATTTGTGATGATAATGTGGATTGTATATATGTGTTGAGATTGGAATACATGCAGGGAAGGAACCACTGCCCCGGGTAAGGGGTAGGGTCGTTATAATTGGTCAGCTGAATGCTTACCGTTGCTTTGTTTGTCACCCCTGGTGTGGATGTCTATATGCTGGTGCTGATCTTGTGGATGCTGAAATGGATTGAGCGGGCTGAAGCCCATGCTGCTGCTGGTAGGCCCTCAAAGGCCGTGCGAAGATTTGGATTTCATGTGTGGCCGGCCTGCGTGCCGATATATGAAGTCATATGTTTGTAAAGAGAAACGTGTAAGGCCTTAAAGGCCGTGAGCGGTGTGCTTGTGTACATTCCTATTCTTGTATATAAATGTGTTCTTTATATAGTAGTGGACATTCATGGATTGAGTTCGTGGAACTTATAAACTTCCGCTAGAATGCTCTGAGTTAGGATGCATGGTATTTTGGCATTAACCTGTGACCTCGCCATCTGTTTGTGGCATATAATGTGGGGCCCCGGCCAGACCTTCTATAATATGTTATTTAACGGGTCGGGTTGTTACATCTTCACTGTGTCTCTTCTTACTCTGTCTGATCTCAACATCTTCCTCAACAGTAGCCTTGCCTTTATTCTTAGCTAGTTGTTGAGTTGTGGGGCTGAAGGTTGGAACATTTCCATCAATTATTTTAGCTCCATCACCATCTATTTGACCTTCAGGAGCAGGAACAAGGGCATGAATATCATCATATACAAAGGTTCTAGGCCCAATGATCCTTTGATAACATTTGAAGTCCAAATAGCATTTTATGTACTGGCCTTAATCATTGATTTCTCCTCCTTTATGACTTCTTCAGATATGAATGTAGTCAGGGAGTCCTTGGTATAAGAAATTTTATCAGCCAAATAATTGATATCTTTGGTAACTTGATTCTTAACCTACAACATGTGGTCATCAAAGAACTGAGTGTATGCATCCATTCTTCTTTCTATAGTGTCTTTGTTTGCTTCCATGATTTGCTTTTGTATTGTATGTACCATTCCCATGTTTCCTGAGGTGATGTTTTGATTCTCTATAATGTCATTTTGCTTTTGTCTAATCTCATCAAGCTTTTCTTCAGTATAAGTAACAACAGGAGCAACTCTTTTGAAGAATGCAATAGTGTTGGACTTGAGCAGATTCACCTCAAATCTAATAGACTTGATCTAAGTAGATATATCTTGTCTCAGTTCCTTGATAAAATCATTCATATAGTATTCTATTTATCTTCTCTGGTCATCTAATTATCCTTTCAATTGAGTCGGGAAGGTGTAAGACTTAACATCAACCTTTTTAGATGCCCCTTTCAAGCAGACATCTTCATCATCCCTTCTTATATCTTCCCTAGATTCTGAGTCAGTCACTACAAACTTAGAGGAGTGATCAGGAATATCAGCAACATTCTCATGAGCCTCAGATAGCTCAATAACATTATCAGTTTCTTGAGCAGGGATCTCTATATGAATCTCCTCCTCAACCTTAGTACTATCCATATCAACTTGCTGAACATCAGCAGCTATGTTGGGGACATATTCTTGCACAAGCATTGGAACCTGCTCCCCCTCAACTTGAGCACTCGAGGGCAGAAACTAAGATTCAACTGGAATCTAACCTACTCTTTCTTATAGGTTATCCAGGAAAGAGTCAATTTGGTTTTGTAGACCAATAAGAGATTAACCTTGCTCCCGCTCAGTAGGAGCATTCACTCTAAGAGTCTCCCCCCTCAATCTCTACACAAATTCTGTCCATAACAGCACCAACTAGTTTCTCAGCAGGATTTATTAGAGTGTCTTCAAATTGAAAAAGACTGCTAGATAGAGTTTTGACCGTAGGTTCTGATGGTATGGACACCTGAGCACTTACATCTCTCCTGGTCTCAGTAGTTGATTCAGATAACTGTGGGTCATGAGGCTCTTTACTTCTGCTCTCAGAAGTGCTGCTTTCAAAGCTTTCTTCAGTTATTATGACTACTTTCTTTTTCTTTCTGTTAGCTGACACTTGGTATGGGAGAAACACTCTGTCCCACCTATCAAACATCCTTGAGTTCATCTTCCTCATATGGTGTATCTTAGCTCCTAGCCACACGTTGAGGATCCCTGGAGCTGAACACAACAAGAATAAGGAGAGTATTCTTCCTATGTTGGGTTTTGAAATACATTCCACTATACTTTCAAAAAGAATATTTCCCCCAGTCAATCTTCTTTTATAGAATAACTCTTGTAATCATCTCAAACATCTTCCTTGAGATATCGTCATGAGAACCTGTCTTGCAGATTAAGGTTTTGCCTATGACATATACCAAGAACTTCCCTTTCAGGTTCATCTCTTTTCTTATGATGGAACTGTTGGTTCTACCATAGTGATCTAGAAGTGATCAAGCATGTAGCCTCATTGCCAACACAGTATGAGCCTATGTGGTCGCACATAAGAGCTTTGGAGAAATTGGAAAGGTTTGTGTTGGTCTTACTTATATGTGATATGAGTGAAGGACCAAGCCTCTGATGATATGGACGTGGTTGAATTTTATTTTGGGACCTGTATTGTGAATATGGGTCGACCGGTATGTGGACGGAAATAGCTAAGGAAAATTCATCAAGTATAGGTAAGGGGTTTCGACGAATGGTATCGATTTGTCGAGTATCGTCGTTAACTATAGCTAATTCTTTGGGTATCGCTGTAATCTCTCGTCGATTTGTCGAGTGTCATCACGACCACTTCACGATTCGTCGTGTAACGTCGTATGCCTCTCACCGATTTGTCGAATATCAATTCGATACTCGCCTAATTTCTGTCTCAAACTATTTGATTTTTCCTAAGTCCGGTTTGGCGGTTTTTGCTGGCATTGGTTGGTTCGGTTCAAGGTATATATAGGATATGTACTGTTGAACCGAATAGTGAGACTGTTTATTCAAAACCTAAGTCGTGAAACCGACGGCTTATTCCTCGTGACGGAACTGTTTCGCATTTGCCACTGTTGCCGTTATTGTCGCCGACCACCGCTTATCACCGCCGACTGTCCGTCATCCCTAGCCGCCATAGGAAAGAGTTTCCTAGGCATCGTCTTCGTCATTATCGCCTCTCCTTGATCGGATATAGTACTCTGTGGAGACGTTGAGGGCAAGCCTCTTTCCAACTTAGATCTTGTGCGACAAGAGTCTAGGGTTCTCCGTGCTCGTGTGGATATCCGTAGAGGCGTGGACATTATTCAACGCTCGGAACTCTGGCCTTCACCGTTCGTTGGACTTCATCGGAGCACCTAGGTTGAGTATTGACTCAATTCCGGAAAGGTTTAAATTTATTTATTTCACATTACTTCTTGAATATTGTTCATCGCAAGATCCACAACGTACTTTTGGATTTTCCTTATTTCCTTATTCCGCTGCGCATAACTGTTATGTCATATGGTAAAACCCAATAGTGGTATCAGAGGGAGGTTATGCGATGATCTTTGTTTCAGAAGTTACTTAATCCATCACGTGTAGATATGGAATTTTTAGAAGCATTCTAAATTCCAGATCTATTCCTGTTTTCATCAAGTATTGATGGACTCTGTGTGGTTTCGGTTGTAGTTTTTCAAAATTGGTTGGGGCACTGCCCCGCACCACCGCCAGGGGTGCTGCCCCTTGAAATCCCGCAAGGAACGCATGTGATTTCGTTGTGATATCTTTGTTACTCCTTAACAGTAACCGTCCCTCTAGTTGGTTTGTGAAACCAAGTGTGTTAGATTTTGAATCTCACATAAAGAGACGAGCTTGTCTACTGTGTAAGTGGAGTTGGTATTGTTCATGTTCAGTGCATGCAAATCTAAAGATTTAGAAGTGTTCTAGATGTTCAGATTTAGCCCAGTTCATCAAGTATTGATGATCTTCTCGTGCACATCTGGGATGCATTTGGATTATGTTTGCTGTTGAATGTTTGCGGATGTGCACATTGGTTAAATGTTAACCATGATTAAAGAGTTAATCAAATATCAAAAATCCCTTAAGCGATATTAAGTATTCGGATGCCTTCTGATGGATGACACTCTTCCTGCCTCGATCGATGAAGTGTGGGCTTGCCAAAGCAAGGTGCATTAATCATTCTTGGTAAGGGTGTGAGCGGATAATTGTGATATCCCACTGTCGACATCGGGTCAAGCTTAACTGGGTAACCTCAAAGGTTGAGTGCCCAGAGGCATGGGGTTGGAATGCACCATATGATGGATACGAATAAAGAGTTATTCACCAGTCATACAAGAATTGCATAGTGATGCAATTAGCAAGCGTTGCCTACCTAAATAACCGCATTGTGAGAAAAAATCCAAACCTGACTCATAGTGTTAGTGAAATATGGATCTTGTCCACTAAGAGAGTTACTCGCATGAACTCTTCGAATTGATATCAAGGGTTATCGATTTGATAAAAATGTAGTAGGGAATATCATTATCTAGATTAGAAGGAGCTGGAGCTGTGGCTTTCCTTTTCTTTTGAGCATACCTTTTCTTTTTCTTATTACTTTCAGAATCATCAGAATCTTCATCTTCATCCTCAGAATGTGATGGTTGAGGTTCTGCGTACATATCATTAATTTCCTTTAACATAACCTCTTCTTTCTCTTTAGCTTGCAGAAGAGCTTTTTCTTTTTCTTCTTCTAGAATGTCTTGGGCCAGGAGAGAGTCTAAATCTGGACCTGGGGTATCATCCCAAAGGGTAGAAGGCACATCAGTCTCAATTTCTAGAACTGTTTCTTGAGCAGCAGAATTCCATTTAGCTTCTAAGAAAGATGTTATGATTCCTTCTAGATATCTAGCAGCAACAGGAGTAGAAATCTCCTCAAGATAAACTTTGAAAGCAAAATCTGCTTCTGCTATTGTTTCAGAAATAACAGAGCTATCCAAAAGCTAAAGGCACATTGGTCTCTGGAAGCACACAATGGCCTGAAGAGGGTCAAAAGAACAAGGGGAGGAGATAGGATTATAAAGGTCTCCACAGGATGACTCATCATCTGAGTCAAGGAATGCATCCAGTTCCTCTTCCAAAACAATTGGAGCATCAGAATCTTCAACTATCTTCTGAACAGCATCTGGAACAACTGTATCCTGAGCTGAAACAACTGCATCTGAGACTGGAACTGAAAATCTTTCTAACTCCATAGCAGGGCCTGAATCATCTTCATCAAGCATCTCCCCCTGCCTAGGTTCAGTGAGAACTAAACCCAGGCCCCTAGATGAAGAAGGGACTGTGGGAGTGGAAATGGAGGCAGCAAGAGAAGAGATAGATAGAGCAAGAGGGGTAATGGCCTCAACTATCATGGCTTTGATGGAAGGAGTTATGAGGTGAAGGACAGTTGCAATAAATTCTGGTGTGATTTGAAACACTTGAGGAATGATGGAGTGGGAATCATCAGAATTAATATTCTTCTAAACTGGGGTTTATGTATTTGGAGAGTTTTGATGAGATGGATGATCAGCAGCTGGTGAGGGATGATTTGAGGTAGCTGGGGAATTAGACGGATAAAGCAGATTGAACAAAGATTCTAAATTTACATTTGGAATCTCAGTTATGTGAGCTGGTGTTGGAGAAAAAGGTGGAGATGTGATGGCGCACCTCCGCCACCTCTACTTGGAGACGATACTGGCGATGCTGTTGATCCGGTTGCTGAGGCGGTTCAACTCAAGGACGTGAGGCGTCATGGTGACGCTAACGGAAGGCTACGTTACAACCTCCGCCCGCGGCGTACAACATCCGCCGCGACGCATTAAAATATTTCCCTACTTTCTTGCACTTTATTTCTATTTTGGGAATATAAAATTATCCAAGTTTGAAGTGATAATTTTATATTCAATGTTTGCAAGTTTATTTTTCATTTGGACAATATTTTATGTTGGTGTGCATTTAACCATTTGGATGGATGAGATTACATCTCCATCATGAATGGTTAAGGCTTGTTTGTAACTCCTATTTAAGGAGGCCTTATTATGAGATCATTAGTGAAGATTGAAAACCTAAATCCTTCTCTTTGAGAATTCGGCCAAGGAGGTTCTCCCTCTACCGTCGCCCCCTCTTGTGGTGTGAAGCCGCCCCCCCTTGCCTCCTCCATCCGTTCGGTGCGACTCTGACGCGGCTTCCTTCGGTGCGACTCCTTGGAAGAAGGTTGCAACCCTTCGATGTGACGCCGGTGGATCCGTGGAGAGAGTGAATCTCCCACAGTTATCTTGTGTGAAACGCTCTCCGGTTGGGTAACTTCTCATCCCCCATCTTCGCGATTCTTCTTCTTAGTTGTGGTGGAATATGCAAGTCGTTTTATCCGTTTTGTTAATCTAATCGCTGCACTTTCATTTCGAAATCGCCGTTGCTAGGCTTTTATTTCCGGATCGGGTGGATCCTATTTGTCGGAGCGGATCTTGGCCTATAGCCTTGATTTCGCTCTCAAAAAGGAGTGACAACCTTTGTGTTGATTTGGGGAATAATCCGACTCAAAGTTTCGATAGCTATTTTCGAGTCGACCATTCCTCCTTGTTATTTTTGTGCTGCGTTTGCGACGAGGAAATATTGTGGGCGATAGGTGTTGTGTAGGTGCGGTAGATCTAAGACGAGATTGGGCGTAGATTGACTTTTACCGTAGAGATCTCCGATTCCGGACATCCCTGCATCAATTTGGTATCAGAGGCGGTTGTCTCAATTTTCCAATTGAAACGTCCTCGCTTATGCCCAATCAAATCAGTGAAAAAAATCAAAAAAAAAATTTCGTTGGTCTGCCAATAGCGGGCTAAAATCTGCATTTTTTAGCGAAATTTCAGAAATTTTTTTTTAATGATCTACATGTTTTTCACATTAATCTTTTATAAAAACATATTACTTTCAGTATAGCTACAGCCCTAGGGAAATTCGTCTCTCAAAATTTTCAAGGTCTTGCATGCGCACTAGGCTAGGCACGGAGTATTCGGCACCGTCTACGTCTAGGATGGCTGAGAACGAGCACGAAATTCGTAACACTGAAGCGATAGCAGGTCTTCGTAACGATATGATGGAACTTAGGGCCACCTTAGCACAGATTTTACAAAATCAAGCTAGGCCACCCCCACCTCCCGCTAATGTTGAGTTGCCCCACCGGCGCCAACATATTTCCGATTCGGATTTGGATGGCGACTCCCCACGAGTGCCCCCTCGAGGCAATCGCCACGGGCGAGAGTTTGATATTACAAGGGCCATCAAAATTGATGCCCCCACTTTCGATGGTATGGGAGATCCATAGAATTTCCTCACATGGATAGTGGACATGGAATGCTATTATGATTGGCACCATCTTACGGACCCCCAAAAGGTCCAAGTTGCCAGGATGAAGCTAACCGGTCGCGCCAAAACTTATTGGCTGAATGAAGAGCGTAGACTAGGGACTGGGGACGGAGACCCAATTATTGGATGGACCGTCATGAAGAATTTGTTGACCGATCAGTACGTCCCCGCGTACCATCAGACACAAATGTTTGACGAGCTCGCCTCCCTGCGGCAAGGCTCCAATTCTGTATCAGAGTACATGGGAGAATTAAAGGACCGGTTGGTGCTTTGTAACCTGAGGGAGATCCCCGAAGTCACCCTTTCTAGGTTTCGTAAGGGGCTTCAACCCGATATTCAGCGGAAGCTCTTGCGTTATGGTCACACAGATCTGAACACGACATTCAATGCCGCCCTCGACATTGAGAAACATTTAGCCTCTAAGGCTCACTCCCGTTACTCCCATGCGAAGGGAAAATCCTCTACCGGAGCATCTTCCTCCACATATCAGGACAAAGGGAAGTACCGGTCGACCGAGTCCAAGTCTGTAGTAATCACTGCTAGGAACGCCAAGAACCCCACGAGCGAACGTATTCCCATAGGAAAGGTTAACAAGACTAACGCTACATGTTACTCTTGCGGCATTCAAGGTCATTATGCCTTCGAATGCCCAACGAAGACTAAAGCCATAGCCCTATTAGAGTCGACGACCGATCTTGCGGATTTTATTTATGAGGCTGCTGAGGAGAGCGACCCGGAAGGGGTCCCAAGTGATTTAGAGGACGATCACCCCCTTATGGTGATGCGTTGTATCTTGACCACTCCTCGTCCGTTAGATGACTGGAAGAGGACGAGTATATTTTCTCTGATCTTTAAGAGTGGCGAAAAGCTTTGTAAGCTTATTATTGATAGTGGTAGCTGTGTGAACGTTGTATCTGAGAATGCCATAGCACGTATGTCCTTGACCACGGAACCACACCCGACCCCGTATCAGGTTGCTTGGATCAACAAGATCTCCGT
Source organism: Platanthera zijinensis (assembly GCA_039513925.1). NCBI lineage: Eukaryota > Viridiplantae > Streptophyta > Magnoliopsida > Asparagales > Orchidaceae > Platanthera > Platanthera zijinensis. Next base: position 118,659,333 of record CM077082.1, on the reverse strand, counting down.
ACCTGTTACCAAGCGATGCCTGGTACCTCTCTCATTCAAATCTTATATTGATGAGGTTTGGTGTGATGTTCTTTCGATGGACGCCTGTCATGTGTTGTTAGGCCGCCCTTGGTTGTACGACCGTGATGTGACTCATTTTGGTAGAGCCAACTCTTATGAATTTAAATTCAATGGCAAAACATCACGTTGAGGCCCACCATCCCCAAGGAGCCCGTAGTTTTGGCTAAGGATACCACCATTCCTGTAGAGAGGAAGACGTTGAATCTAGTTGGTCGGAAGGAGTTCGCGAGCGACCCGTTTTATGATGGGATCATGTATGCGCTCGTTCTCCTGAGTGCGAAACCCGAATCTAGTCTTTTGAATGAGCTACCTAGTGAGTTACGGGTACTGTTGGAAGAGTATAAGGACGTATACCCGGATGAGTTTCCGTCTACATTACCCCCGCTTAGAAATATCCAGCATGCGAGAGACCTCATCCCGGGGTCTTCCTTGCCAAATCAGCCCCATTATCGACTCCATCCCACGGCACACAAGGAGTTGCAAACCCAGATAGAGGGCTTGCTTGAGAAGGGTTTTATTAGGACTAGCATGAGTCCGTGTGCGGTACCCGCCCTACTTGCCCCCAAGAAGGACGGTACATGGAGAATGTGCATTGATAGCTGAGCTATCAACAAAATCACCATCAAATACAGGTTCCCTATTCCCCGTCTGGATGATTTATTGGACGTCTTGTCTGGAGCCACCATATTCTCCAAATTAGATCTTCGGAGTGGCTATCACCAGATTAGGATACGAGAGGGCGATGAGTGGAAGACGGCGTTTAAGTCAAAGGATGGTCTGTACGAGTGGCTTGTGATGCCTTTTGGGTTATCCAATGCCCCGAGTACCTTCTCCCGGATGATGACCCACGTCTTTCAGCCATTCATGGGGAAGTTCGTTGTCGTCTACTTTGACGATATTCTGATCTATAGCACTTCTACCGCCGAGCACATCTCCCACATGAGAGTGATCCTTTCCACCCTGCGGAAAGAAACTTTATTTCTCAATCTTAAGAAGTGCACTTTCTATGCCTCGGAGGTAGAGTTCTTAGGCTATATAGTCGGGTCTGAGGGTACTCGAGTTGACCCGGGTAAGGTTCAGGTCATCAAGGACTGGCCCGTGCCAACCACCCTACATGAGGTGCGTAGTTTCCATGGGTTAGCCACATTCTATCGTCGTTTCATACGAGACTTCAGTAGTATTATGGCACCTATTACCGACTGTATGAAGAAGGGAGAGTTTACGTGGACGAAGTTCGCCACCTATGCTTTAGAATGAATAAAGAAACTTATGACTGAGGCACCTGTCTTACGTCTACCAGACTTTTCTAAAGTCTTTGAGCTCACATGTGATGCATCTGGGGTGGGGATTGGAGGTGTCTTGAGCCAAGAGGGCCATCCCGTTAGTTATTTCAGCGAAAAGTTGTCAGGCCCTAAGCTAAACTATTCAAATTACGATAGGAAATTTTATGCTGTAGTCCGATGCTTACACCATTGGAGACACTATCTCCTCTCCAAGGAGTTCGTGATTCTCTCCGATTATGAGGCCTTACGTTTCATTAACGGCCAGCATAAAATCAGCCCACGACATGCTAAGTGGGTAGCTTTCCTACAAGGATACACATTTAATCTCAAACACCTTCAGGGAGCTGATAATCGAGTCGCTGACGCCTTTAGTCGTCTAACACTTTTACTCACTTCTATGGAAGTACATGTCATAGGATTTGAGCGGGTTAAGGATGAGTATGCTACGTGTCCTGACTTCCAAGACTTCTATTTATCAGCCCAGGATAGTTCCCCCATGACGATATCTGCATACGTCATTAAGGACGGTTACCTGTTTAGGAACGGAAAGCAATGTATTCTGCAGTCATCGTTATGTCTACATATCATTTGGGAATTACATAGTGGAGGGTTGAGTGGTCACTTCAGTAGAGATAAGACGATTACGTTAGTCGAGGAAAAGTTTTATTGGCCCAAACTTAAGGCTATGGTAGGAAGAGTAGTGAGTAGCTGCCGAACGTGTCAGGTTTCTAAGGGTGGTAAAACCAATGTAGGATTATATACACCCTTGCCTATTCCCTCCATGCCTTGGGTAGATGTTAGTATGGACTTTGTATTAGGCCTTCCCCCTACCCAACGCCGTCATGATTCCGTTTTTGTAGTTGTGGATAGGTTTTCCAAGATGGCGTATTTCATCCCATGCAGTAAAACAAACGATGCGTCTCACGTCGCTAAATTATATTTTAAAGAAGTCGTTAGTCATCGCGGAGTGCCAAAGACCATAGTTTCGGACCGAGACGTAAAATTCACTAGCTATTTTTGTAAAACTCTATGGATGTTAATGGGGACAAAATTATTGTTTTCCTCCGCCTATCATCCCCAAACGGATGGACAGACAGAAGTGGTTAATCAGAGTTTAGGGAATTTGTTAAGATGCCTCGTGAGCGATCATTTGGGCACTTGGGATCTTCTCTTGCCCCACGCCCAATTAGCCTACAATAATTTCAAAAATCGGTCTACGGGTATGTCTCCGAATGAGATTGTCCATGGTTATAAAGCTCCTGTGCCGCTTGACTTGGTGCCGTTGCCCCCAACGTACAAGGCAAGTCAATTTGCACAATCCTTTGCCCAACACATCCATGATCTACATGCACGTATACGGGCCACTTTGAATACACAGTACGACTCTTATCAGGCGCACGCTAATTTACATAGGAGAGTATCAAACTTTAAAATTGGCGATCTGGTTTTAGTTCGTTTAGTTCCCGAACGCTTGCCAACTGGCACTGTTAAAAAGTTAGCACCAAAGCGCGCCGGCCCTTTTCGGATCATTAAGAAGTTAGGTGACAACGCTTTCGTTTTGGACTTGCCTGCTGATTGGGGTATCTCCCCCATTTTTAACGTTTCGGATTTAACGATGTTTGTGTCGCCACCACAAGAGTTGATTTCTTTGTCGTCTTCTTCTCCCACTTTAAATTCTCATGGGTTGGGGAGTGGTAGAACGGATGATCTCTCTCTTACGGTCCCCACAGGTATTTCATCGGATGGTACGTTGTCTTCTTTCTTGCCTACTGCTAATATGTTCCCCAAGTTTCCACGGACGTTTTCCACCCCAGAGATGATACTTGATGCTGAGCCGGTTACCACTGCTGATGGCGACACCCGCCGTTTTCTCATCCGTTGGCGTGACCGCCCCCCTTCGGATGACTCTTGGGTACTCGAGTTGGAGCTGCGAAGTTTGGATGCCGATCTCCTTCAACGCTATCTCTTGGACCACGCTACGGAGATGGGTGATTTTGAGCGGGGGAGGATTGATGGCGCACCTCCGCCACCTCTACTTGGAGACGATACTAGCGATGCTGTTGATCCGGTTGTTGAGGCGGTTCAACTCAAGGACGTGAGGCGTCATAGTGACGCTAACGGAAGGCTACGTTACAACCTCCGCCCGCGGCGTACAACATCCGCCGCGACGCATTAAAATATTTCCCTACTTTCTTGCACTTTATTTCTATTTTGGGAATATAAAATTATCCAAGTTTGAAGTGATAATTTTATATTCAATGTTTGCAAGTTTATTTTTCATTTGGACAATATTTTATGTTGGTGTGCATTTAACCATTTGGATGGATGAGATTACATCTCCATCATGAATGGTTAAGGCTTGTTTGTAACTCCTATTTAAGGAGGCCTTATTATGAGATCATTAGTGAAGATTGAAAACCTAAATCCTTCTCTTTGAGAATTCAGCCAAGGAGGTTCTCCCTCTACCGCCGCCCCCTCTTGTGGTGTGAAGCCGCCGCCCCCTTGCCTCCTCCATCCGTTCGGTGCGACTCCGGCGCGGCTTCCTTCGGTGCGACTCCTTGGAAGAAGGTTGCAACCCTTCGGTGTGACGCCGGTGGATCCGTGGAGAGAGTGAATCTCCTACAGTTATCTTGTGTGAAACGCTCTCCGGTTGGGTAACTTCTCATCCCCCATCTTCGCGATTCTTCTTCTTAGTTGTGGTGGAATATGCAAGTCGTTTTATCCGTTTTGTTAATCTAATCGCTGCACTTTCATTTCGAAATCGCCGTTGCTAGGCTTTTATTTCCGGATCGGGTGGATCCTATTTGCCGGAGCGGATCTTGGCCTATAGCCTTGATTTCGCTCTCAAAAAGGAGTGGAAACCTTTGTGTTGATTTGGGGAATAATCCGACTCAAAGTTTCGATCGCTATTTTCGAGTCGACCATTCCTCCTTGTTATTTTTGTGCTGCATTTGCAACGAGGAAATATTGTGGGCGATAGGTGCTGTGTAGGTGCGGTAGATCTAAGACAAGATTGGGCGTAGATTGACTTTTACCGTAGAGATCTCCGATTCCGTACATCCCTGCATCAAGATGGATGGTTCATATGAGAAGAAGGAATGTCAGTGGAAGTTGATGGCAAGGAGGAGGAAGCGGGGATTTCTTCTGTAGGGTGGGAAGCGGCTTCAAGAACCCTTGTGCTTTCAGACGTTGTAAGGGCAGACCACCCCTTTGAAGGCTTCTGAATAACCCTTTTCCACTTAGCAAACAGGGAAGAATCGATCCTTTTGCTGGCATTGATGGCTGTAGGAACAGAGCCTAACAGCTGGTAAGCTTCCTTAGAGAGAAAGAACCCGATCAGTCTTCCTTGCGTTACCTCTTTCTTATTATTCTTCTTCCTGATCAAATCAAACAGCAGACCAGCCCATTTGATTTCTTTCTTATTCACGAGAGATGACATTAAGGCAAACTGATGCCGGTTGATGTTATCATGGGCGGAATGCTTTCCAAGCACCACTTTTCCAACTTGATCAGCCAGAAACTTGAATCCGATAGATAAGTTTACCTTCAGTAGCTTGGATGGGATGCCTCAGGCATGACCCATTTCCAATAGCATCCTTCCGTATTCAGCAGAATCTTGCTCATACTCATCAGAGCCATTTATTAACTCAAAAATTTCAGTTAGAATTTCTGGAGTAAGAGTTACCTCCACACCGCTGATTGATCCTTTCATCTCTTTGTCATCAGAAGACGAGGTATAAACCCATTCCTTGATTTCTGATAGGTGCAGTTTGAGTTTTGAGGACATGAGTTTCTTAAGACCCTTATCTTCACACAACTGCAGCATTTCCTGAAAAACTTGTTCGCAGTTTCTGAAAGACTCGAAGTCAACACTGAAGCCTGCATCGAACTTCATCACGGATAGGGTCGCAGAGGAAATCGCTATTTGATCGATGAGAGTACCTGAAACAAGAACAAACACATAGAGAGAGAAGAGAAAGCGCGGACGAGAGCTCGAAACAAGCCTGGAAGCAAAATATGAAACGACAAGCTCCGTCGACAATCTTCAGACCTAAATAAACGATCGTTTAGAAATAAGCTAGAATCGTCGATCTCTGAATGAAGATCAGGAGAATCGGTCGTCGATCGTCGGTCGACGATTGATTTCCGAAGCAGAGTCGTCGATCGTAGATCGACGATTTCTGTCTCTAAATGCAAAAAGCTGTCGTGGACCTAGGGTCGACGATTTGGCTCAACGTGTTCGACGATCTTCGAACATCGTTTGACGATCTCAGAACAGATTTCAACTTAGCAGATTTTTCACTTAGTCTGATCCATTCATCATACCTAGTTGATTCAAAAAGAATAGATGTTTCTGTTCATCTAACGACTTTGTGAAAATATCACTTCTCTGAAGATCTGTGGGTATAACTCGAGATTTATCTTATTCTTGTCAACACAGTCTCTAAGAAAATGGTGTCTAATGTCAATGTGCTTAGTCCTAGAATGGTGCATAGGATTTTGTGCTTTAGAGATAGCAATGGTACTGTCACACATAATTTTGGTGTTTTTGTGTGTGTACCCATAATCCAAGAGTTGATTTTGAATCCACAGAATCTGTGAACAGCAACTGGCAGCTGCTATATATTTAGCCTCTGCAGTTGAAGTTGAAACAAAAGTCTGCTTTTTGCAAAACCATGAGACTAATCTCTCACCTAGGAACTGACAAGTCCCTGAGGTGCTCTTCCTGTCAACTCTACAGCCAACATAGTCAGCATCTGAGTATCCAATCAACTCAAATTCTGATTCAGCTGGGTACCAAAGTCCTAAATTTTGGCATCCCTTCAAGTATCTTAAGATTCTCTTGAGAAGAGTCAAGTGAGATTCCTTGGGGTTGACCTGAAATCTAGCACATAGGCATGTCACAAACATTATATCAGGCCTACTTGCAGTTAGATACAATAGGGAACCAACAATGGCCCTATAATTTTTCTGATCAACAGGCTTGCCCTTATCATCAGAATCAATAACTACATTAGTAGCCATAGGAGTGTGCATTGCTGAAGCATCTGCCATCCCAAACTTCCTTACCAATTCCTTAGCATATTTAGATTGGGATATGAAGATGCCATCAGCATCTTGTTTCACTTGGAGACCAAGGAAATAAGATAGCTCACCCATACTACTCATCTCAAACTTAGAATGCATTAGGTCAGAGAACCTTTGCATAGTTTAGGATCAGTGGAACCAAATATATTATCATCCACATAGATTTGAACTAACAGGATTTTGTCCTTGTGGTGCTTAATGAAAAGGGTTCTATCAACTATGCCTCTAACAAACTTATGTTCTAAAAGGAAACTAGCTAGAGTCTCATACCATGCTCTAGGAGCCTGCTTAAGTCCATACAAAGCTTTTTCCAACTTAAAAACATGTGAGGGATAAGTTGAAGAAATGAAACCAGGTGATTGTTCAACAAATACCTCTTCCTTTAGCTCACCATTCAGGAATGCACTCTTTACATCCATCTGGAACACCTTAAACTTCATGTAGGCTGCATATGCTAGAAAAATCCTTATTGCCTCTAGCCTTGCAACAGGAGCAAAAGTCTTATCATAGTCTATTCCTTCTTCATATCTGTAGCCCTGTGCTACAAGCCTTGCTTTATTCCTTATAATAGTTCCTTGTGCATCCAATTTATTTCTAAACACCCATTTAGTGCCTATAATCAGTTGACCTTTTGGTCTTAGAACCAACTTCCAAACTTTGCATCTTTCAAACTGGTTTAGCTCTTCTTGCATAACAATGATCTAGTGGGGATCTTGCTCAGCATCTTTTATGGTTAAGGGCTCAACCTGAGAAAGAAAACAAGCAAGCATCACATCTTGACTTAGTTGATGTCTAGTTTGCACACCTGTTGAAATGTTTCCAATCACTTGAGATGTAGGATGATCTCTAAGTGTGACATAATCAGTTGGTGGTATGTGATCTTCAACAGCAGTTGGAATTAATTCCTCAGGTGGAATTTGATTGGCTGTTGGTAAAACTGTAATCACTTCTACTAGATCTTCATCACTGTCTGAATCATATAACTGAGGAGCTAGTTGAATCCCCTAAGTGAGTTTCAGCTCATCCAAATTCTTGCATAGTTCAGGTACCTGCAAAGAACTACTGGAGGAAGTTTCCTTCTCTCTGTAAAACATCTTGGATTCATCAAAAGATACATGTACTGATTCTTCAATTTTTAATGTGGATTGATTAAAAACCCTATAGGCTTTGCTTACTTGGGAATATCCTAGAAAGATTCCTATTGAAGCCTTTGCCTCAAACTTTCTAATGTATTCTTTGTTATTATTGTGAATGAAGACTACACAACCAAAAACTCTAAAATAATCTATTTTAGGTGTCTTTTCTTTAAGCAATTCATAAGGAGTCTTCCCCTTAAGTTTATATATCAGACTCCTATTCAGTACATAGTTAACTGTGCTAACTACTTCTGCTCAAAAAGATAGAGGCATATTAGTATCTGCTAACAATGTTCCTGCAGCTTCAATCAGGGTTCTGTTTTTCCTTTCCACTACCCCATTTTGTTGAGGAGTTCTAGGAGCAGAGAAGCTATGCCTGATACCTTCTTTCTCCCAAAATTCTTGCATAAGAAGAGAATCAAATTATGTCCCATGATCACTTCTTATCAGGGCAATGTGAGTATTGAACACAATCTTTATATAATGTAGAAAGTCTGTAAGAACTTTAAAGTTATCAGATTTAGTTGTCAAGAAGAACACCCAAGTGAACCTGGAGTAATCATCTATAATCACTAGGGTATATAATTTCCCTCCTAGACTTTGTACAGATATTGGACCAAAAAGATCTAAATGCAATAGGTACAAAATTCTAGGTGAATCACTTTTATTTACAGCTTTGAAACTATTTTTGGTTTGCTTGCCTAGCTGACAAGCCTTACATAGGCCTTCCTTCTTGTAGGGGCAAGAGGGCAAACCTCAAACAAGGTTGTATTTAGATAACCTAGATATATTCCTGAGGTTAACATGACCTAGCCTTCTATGCCACAAAGTATTATTGCTACTCACTTCATTAAATAAACAGATTTCAGAAGAAGTGGATTTAAAATCTACAAGATAAATGTTTCCTTGCCTAATGCCTACTAATATAATGTTATTATTTAAAGTAATATTGCACAGAGTATTAGAGAACCAAACCTGGTAGCCAACATCACAAAGCTGACTTACAGAAATGAGATTGTGCTTCAGTCCTGTGACATAAGCTACCTTCTTGAAAGTCACCGACCCTAAGGTGAATTTGCCATATCCTTCAGTCTTACCACAGCTGGAATCACCAAAGACCACCTTTGGTCCCAACTTGGCTTTGGAGCTTGATAGATTATCTTTATTTCCTGTCATATGCTTGGAGCATCAACTATCCAAATACCACTTGTCCTGAGTGATAGGATAGGTCTTCACCTGCAATAAGATAGATTAAACATTGTGGACCCAGGTAACCTTGGGTCCATTGTTCTTCACATAGGAAAAACTAGAAATAAAAGAATATGCAGGTTGAGGGTGATATCCTAAGGGATGAGATCTCCTAGGTGTGATAATCCAGTTAGTAGACCTAGGGTTGCTATTAAATTTATTATTCCTGTAAGCATTGTTGTAATTCTGAAAATTTAGTTATGATCGTCGATCGGTGGTCGACGATCGGTACCCAGATCGTTGATCTTGGTTCATAGAATAAAATTCTGGGTTCCACGATCGTCGATATTTGTTCGACGACTCAGGCTGAGATCGTCGATCCCTCATTGCTAAGTTATTATACTCAGCAGGTAAGTTCAGAGATCGTCGATTGTCGTTCGACGAAGGGTTCATCGATCGTCGATGGGCGTTCGATGATTTTTGTATTTCTATGAATTTATTTTTCCTTTTGTCTCTCTTGATTTTATTTAAGGTTTTCTTAGCTTTTTGAATAATCTCAGTGTTGTTTATTCCCTTTTCAGAAACAAACTTTACTAGAGTGGATAGATTGTATTCAAGGAGCAATGGGGGTTCATTAGGTGAGGCACCTAAGCCTAACTTATTGTTGCCTGTCCTAGTGTTGGTAGTGCTCATGATCTCTAGCAACTTAAGGCTTCTTCCATTAAGTGAATCTTCTAATCTTTTAGCTTTAGCTAACTCTAATTTAAGAAACTTAATTTCTTCTGTTGATCTAGTGAGTTCAGCTTTCAAATTAATGTTTTCATTAGATATAGATTCTGATTCAGCTAGTTTGTCTCTAAGCAGCTTAATCTCCTTTTCTAAGCTAAGTAAGTCCAGGCAAAGGGTTTTAAATTCATGTTTAAATTCATCAGATGTAAAATCATAAGATGCAATTACCTGATCTTCATCAGACAATTCATCTTCCTCATCTTTAGTCATCTTTGCAGCTGAGTTACTGCTGCAGGCATTGATTGCCATAAGGCAAATCTCCTTACTTTTCTCTCTTCCTCATCATCTTCACTGGAGCTGGAAGAAGATGAGTCTTCCTCAGTATCACTCCAGGTCTTTGCAATAAGACCTTTCTCTTTCTTCTTGTATTTGTGAGAAGATGTCTTGGAGTAGTGCTTCTCATGTTCCTTTTCTTTTCTTCTTTCCTTATGCTTTGTCTCTGTACACTCAGGAAGAATGTGTCCAGGCTTCCTGCATCCATAACAAACAATTTCTTTAGATGGGGTTTTATCATACCTTGGCTTGTCATCATACTTTGATGACTTTCTTCTGTTGTCTTTTCTGCCCATCTTGTAGAACCTCTTGGCAAAGAGTGCCATCAGTTCTTCATTTGATTGAGTCACCTTGGACTCATCATCAGCCTTAAGAGCAAGAGATTGCTCTTTCCTTGTTGGAGTAGATGCTTTAGCTTCAGCCTTAGCTTCCCTGGACTTCAGTACTTGCTCAAATGATTTGAGCTTGCCAAGGAGAGCTTCAGTTGAGATCTCTGTTGTACTTCTGGACTCCTTGATTGGCCAGATTATTAGATCCCATGTGCTGGGGAAGCACATCAGTATTTTATCATTGACTTCTGTCAATGTAATCTCCTTATCAAGTGTCCTCAGCTCATTGATAATGGAGCTGAGGCTTGTGTACATTGCTTCTACTGTCTTAGCCTCTTCCTTCTTGAAGTTCTCATATTGGGATATGAGGTTGGACCTTCTGTCCTTCCTCACATCAGCTGAACAAGCTATAATCTGATTAAGTGAGTCCCATCTGGCTTTTGCTGAGGTGCAATCAGCCACTTTTTGGAATGTCTCATCAGACATAGTCTGAGACAGAATATTCATAGCTTTGGCATCAGCTATTTTGGCCTTCTTATAAGTTTCATTATAGTCAGGAGGTGGTATTGCACTGAGATTTGCAGATGTTGTAGCAGTAGCTGCAGCAGGTGGTGTTGGTGGCCCTGTTAAGATAGAGGAAAAAATATCTTCATCAATAGAGTTCATATAAAGTCTGATTCTTGCCTTCCAGATACCAAACTTGGCTAAGTTACATACTGGAGGTCTGGTGCTAGAATAATCTTTGTACTGGGCCATGAATCTAATGTGAGTGAATATGGTATCAAAGTTTCTTATCACAAGATCTTATGGTTCAGGTGTTAGCCTGTTCAACCAATCAACCTAGGAATGGTTAAGATGTTGAATAACCAACCTCCCTCTGATACCAATTGAAAGTGAGGGGATAAGATATTTACTACTCTAGAGGGGGGGGGGGGGGGGTGAATAGAGTATTCAAAAATGAAGAGACTCTAAACACTTCTCTTGAGCAACTTGCGGAAATGAAATATAAAAGCTTTAAACCTAAAGCCTATCAGAGTGTAGTGAATAAAAACAAGCTAACTGATGTTTCAGTTGAGCTTTATACCTAACACAGCAACTAGTAACCTAGTTATATCTATCACAGCTACAGTGCATCAATTAAAGCAAACAACCAAACAACACAAGAGATTTATAGTGGTTCCCCAATTGGGTACATCCACTCTTCTACCACCCTGGTAGGAATCCACTACAGGTTTTTGTTCAGGTGCCCTGCCACCACAAGATCTGCTTCAGGTAGATCTAGAAACCCTTCAGGCTTTTGATCAAGTGCCTAAAAACCAAACACACAGGTTTTTGATCAGGTGCCCTGCCACCAAAGGTTCACTTTTGAAGGGAGTAATAACCCTTTTACATGAGGTTTAGGGAAAGAGTTGAAGGTGTCTTCTCTGTGTTCAGAGAAGCTAGTGGATTGCTCTGAGAAAATCAAAGCTCCCCCTGGCTTAGAAAATGTCCAGAAAGAAGCTTTGCTTCAGGGTGTAGGAACTCCAGATTGCTTTGAAGCCTTTTCTGATGCAGCTTTGAAGAAGACTCAAGATGATGATGGTTCTTCTTCTTCAGCAGCTTTGCAATCTGGGAGGAAAGTTCTTCTTGAAAGCTTGAGCACTGAGTGTTGATTTTCCTAAAGATAGGATGAACTCAAGAAGCAGTAGAAGAACTTTTCTTTTTCTTGAGAGCTCTTGTTATATCACACTGGTTGCTTCATTCTTTTTGTTTATGTATCTGATATCTTTTGTATTCAGCCAACTGTGTTAATAAAAGATAGAAACTTCTCTTGTGTGAAACGGTCTCGAGCCCTGTATAGAAAGTCTTTCCAAATAATATAATAAAACAAATAAAGAAACTGTGCCAGAAATCTTCTGTCATTCCCAAAAAGGAATTAAGGATATTAAAATATCCTTTCAAATTGACTTTGTAAACTGGCACAGGGATCAAGGCATAACGACTATATTACAGCTGTTAGAAAACACGATTTCCTCTAATAAAACAAACAACTTTATTATGTCAAAATATTTCAATTAATGCACAAGGGATATTGCAAATAAGCAAAGAAATATAGGTATTAAATTAAGCAGAATATCTGAATAGCATATGTCTTAAACAAGAGGAAATAAATCAATAATTCAAATGAAAAGAATACCGATAATAACAGACAGAAAACATCGGCCAGAGAACGAAGATCGTCAATCTTAACAAGCAGATCGTCGACCTGAATAAAAACTATCTTCACAGAAAACGTCGACCAGGGTAACACGATCGTCGATCTAAGCTAGCAGATCGTCGATCTCACTTCAGAGTTCAAATGACTCTGAGATCGTTGATCATCAAACGAAGATCGTAGAGCGAAGTTCGACTATCGTCGAACACAAAAATACTAAACCAAATTCTCATATCAAACCTTTCTAAACTAGCCTAGCCTGAGGGTAGACTAACATTTAGTCTAACCATTGACCATAGATAAATCTTGGGTCAATTGAGCCTAACAGAGATGACATAGCCCAAATAAAAACTAGGGATCCAACACCGTGGGTTGGGGAGGCCGTTACACTAGGTAGGGTTGGGTAGGATTGACTTGGCACTTTGGAGGTCACCTGCCCCTTAGTTAGGGCACTTTGGCCATTTTAGGGCTAGGGTTGACTTGGGTAAACTTAGCCACTTGGGTTGACCCCAGTGGGTCCTTGGTGACCCATTGACCTCACTTTAGAGTTAGGGGGGCATGTGTGGGGTTCACTTAGCTAAGGGAAGGTCAATTTACCCTAAGTAGGCCAGTTTGAACCATTTAGGGTTAGGGTGGACCTAGGTCAACTTGACCACTTTGATTGCCCCCAATGGGTCCTTAGTGACCCTATGGACCACCCAAGGGGTTAGGGGTATTTTGGTGGGGTCATGAAGTCAATTTGAAGCACTAAGGTCAAACCCTAAGTCTGGTGGTGAGGCTGTGCTATAGGAACACCAAGGTGATTTTCACCTTGACCCTTGTTCACTTGGTCCTTTGAGCTTCTTATGGTTTTGTCATGACTTAGTCATGACAAAACCACCCCTAGGGGTCTATTTGTTTGAGGGATGTTACACTGGATTTATGGCTAAGGCAAATTGGACGACTATCACTCATAAATTTGGCGAGTATCATAATCGATATTCGATGAATTCCGCCGAATTTGACTTAGGCCGATTTTTCCTAAATTTCTCTGGTTCGAAACCGTCGACCATGCACAGTAATTTCTAGGGTTCATTTTTTGAAATATTTTATAGCTTTTATTTCTAATATCTCTATAAAAAGGATAGGTTGATTTCTAAAATACCAATCTTAACCTAATTGCTATTCCATTTTAAAAAGCTTCTATAATTAGAACCCGACGGCCACACGCACGCCATCATTCGCGATTTTCTTCCGATCGGTCGCCGACTTCGAATGATCTTCTTCTTCGACGACTTATTCGACTAAATCGTGTCTTCTCTCAAGATCTAATCTACTCCAGTCCTAGTTATTTGAAGATCAATGGTTCAAGATTCAAGATCTAAAAGATTTCAAGTTTCCGAGTTCTCCGAGTTTCTAGTTCAACCCTTTCAAAGAACATTAGATCGAACACTTACAATCGGGTTTATTGTTGTAATATTGTCTTATATATTGTAGGAGATTTATCTCCGACTTAGTAGATCCGTTTGTGGATCGAGAGAGTAGACACTGTTGTGGATTGAGTTTGTGAATCCGGTTTGTGGATCGAGTTGTAGGAGAGGTTGCTCTCCGAGTGGTAGGAGCATCGTCTCCAAGTTGTAGGAGTTACGCTCCGAGGTGTAAGATTTGATGAAATATGAGTTTGGTGAAGTAGCCAAATCTGCTCTTTGTGGTTGATAGGTGAGGCGTGGACGTACCCGATAAGGGGAACCCAATTCGTGGTTGATTTGACTCAAGAGAAATTACTCTCTGAGTCAATTTCTTCCCGGGCTAAGAAATTTCAGCCCTATCTGCTTCCCAGCAACAAGGATGACAATCTTTGACTATCTGATGCTTGTGCTGGAAGTTCCTCAGAACCTTGATCCTGTTCTTGATGATGAAGGGAGAATATTCAGAATAAATATCTTCAATCAACTAACCTTTATTGGCAGGAAAATGAATTGCACCGCCTCTCCTTCTATCCAGAGAAAACTCTGTGCATATTTCTTCTTCTTATTCAACGATCCAGAGATAGATCTTCAGATTTGGCTCAGCTTGGATCGTGAATCAACTTCAGCTAGGGTTTGCCTAGTCTGATTCGTCTTCCTCAGAGAAATCCTCTGTTCTTGCTATAGCAGATGTTGATTGCACCAGCAAACTCAGAAACCCTTCAAATTTTTTAATTGAAGTTCTTGGTTCTGTAACAATGGCGGATAAAGACGACGAACTCTCGCTTCTCGTTTTTAGAATGTTAATCCGAATCCTTTTTTTTGATCTTAATCTCAGTTGTTATTTATAACCCCATCGAATTATGCTATGTTTGACACGTGTCCCAGTTTTAATGGTGGTTAAAACCTCAGCTTAATCAAATTGAGATCCACTATAGACTGATGACGACGTTAATGTCGATTTGTAACATTTAAATAACAAATCAAAAAAATCGTTGACTTGTTAACTTTACTTACGTCAACATCATTTTAGACGTAGCCAAAATCAAGCAATACTTAAGAAATCCTCAGTTCAACGAACTCAAAACTCCGTTGGATGAACCTAGAGCTCAGCTCGACAAAATCAAGCAATACTTCAGAAAACCTCAGTTCGATGAACTCAAAACTCCTTTCGACGAACCTAGGGCTACCCTCGACGAAATCAAGCATCATCTCAGAAAACTTCAGTTCGGCGAACTCAAAACTTAGTTCGACGAATCCAGAACTCAGCTCGACGAAATCAAGCATCATTCCAGAAATCCTCAGGTCGACGAACAGGTGAACGCTTAGTTTGACGAAATCTGAACTTAGCTCGATAAAATCTGAACTTAGCTCGACAAAATCAAAGCTCAGCTCGACGAAAATTGAATAAGCAATACTTCGAAGATTCTGGACTGAGCTCTTTTTTAGAGGCATTGAGTGAGCCTGCTTCACTCAACGCTTCTAGACAAGCGAATTTCTACAATCTTGCCTTCTTGCTGAAGTTTGGCGTTGACAGACTCAGCATGGAGTTGAGTGATGAAGCTTCACTCAATGCTTCTGGACTTAGTCAATTTTCTGGCTTCCACTGCTTAAGCTTTGAAATGATATCCTTGTCTCAATGATTCTGGCCATATGGCGTTGAGAGCGTTGAGTAAGCTTGCCTCACTCAATGCTTCTGGACTTAGGCATTTTTCTGACTTTCCAGCCTATCAACTTGAGTCCACCTGTCATTGTCTCTTGAACTATATGTCCAATCATTATGACAAAGACCAACCTGTATGCATGAACTTAAACATACATCAAATACAACTATGTGTATACCATTGACCTGTTTGAATTCTTACAAATCTAAGACATTGAGATCAATGGACCTAACGATACTACTACTGTGGCTGAGGTTACGCTAGTTGAGGATGCAGAAGTGACTCTAGAGGAAGAGGATCCAATTCCTTCTAAGCATTAGGAGGATGCTGAGGAATTTGATATTAAGGATGCTGCTGATGATGATTTGATAGTTGCTGAGTATGAGATTGAGATTGCTGCTGAAGAGAATATAGTTGATTACGACAAAGTTGCTGCTATTGATGTTGCTGAGATTGAGAGTGCAAGTGTTTTGCTGTTGGTGAGCCAATGTCTTTGGATAACCTACTCGTTCCTCTCCCAAAGATGACTCCCATTGTAGTCTCTGAAGGGGAGGCAGCTCAGTCCCAGATCTCTATCTCGACTAAGGTTGACCGGTTCATCCGCAACCTGGAGAAGAGACTTGGAAAGAGGCCAACTATGCCCGAAGGTGTAATTGATCTTTCTGGTGAGGAAGGAGATGCTGAGGAGCATTCTCCTGTACAGATTTCTATTGATTCTGGTCTTGTTGATAACACTCATCTTTCTCCAATCGATGAGTCCTCCAGTGATTCTGAGATCCCAGTAGATGTTCTAGTGCCCGAGGATGCTAATATTCCATCTTCCAGTTCAATTGACCCCATTCTGCAAGCAGTTTAAGTGATGTTGGTAAAGCAACAAGCTAAGTTCGAGGCTTCGTTGCAGAAGGTTGTGAAAAGAGTTAAATATTCTAAGAAATATATGTTGAATGGACTTGTAGAGGTCAAAGTTCAGATTATCAAGCTAGAAAAGAGACTTGATGAGTGGGGCCAAGAAGGTGGTACAACAATTGCCATGACGTTGACTGCTCTAAAGAAAAATCTTCATGTTGTGAAAAATGTTGATCACAACGCTCTATCCATGATCGATTCTCACAACCGGTCAATGGATCACTTTGATACAAGTACGCTATATTATGCTAATGCCATCGCCGCCAAAGCCAATAAGGGGGAGGATGCCCGTACAACTAAGTGGATGCTAAAGTGAATTTGTTGGGAACTTTGATGGAACAACACTTCAAGACAACAAAATGACTACATATATGAAAATACTGAGTGGCTCTATAATCCACTGGCAGGTATTCAAGTCCCTGTTGAGCCCTTACCAGCGACTGACGAGGCTTATCCTCCCTAGGATTACTCGTAGTACTGGTCAGGAACACAAGATTTTGATCCAGATTTTACTGCAACTACAACTATCTTTCCAGAAGCTCGGAGGTGGAAGGCGTTGCTCCCCAGTTCACAAGAGGAAAGGATATGGGGAAGGCACATCAGAAGTCAGGATAGAACAGGTTAGACGAGAGCCATCCAGGGAGCAACCCTATACAGAATCAGAAGAGGTTTGGAGCCCGACTTCCAAAGGAATTATCTTGGATACTTTTTCCTTGGTCGAGATGGGAGTAGAAAAGCATCAGTTCCACTATAGTCAAGACGAATGGAATAGATACAAGAAAGCCTGCACCAGGAAGAGGATTCATTTCAGGAAGAACAAGAATGCTGATCTTATGCCTCCTCCTCCTCCAAAATACTATATGAAGCCCAGGGAATACTTTGAGAGACAACTTTTGAAGATAAAGAAACGGCAGATCTGATTTCTTATATATATTTCAATTGTCGAGTGTTATGGGCTGCCCTCCCGAGACTAAAACATTTTCAATATATATATATATATGATTTACCTAATTGTCTTGGAATGCGTGTTATTATTTTTCTTTTAAAGTTTTAATTTAATTTTTATTGGTATGTGCAATTCACCTTAGCTTATAGGATTTTGACTTCTTCAAATAGGGGGAGATTGTTGGGTATTGTATCCACAATAACCCTAATTTGAAGAAGGGCCTAGTAAAGCTAAGATGAATTGAGTTTATATTTGATGTTGTAGTCTAGTTATGCACTTGCAGGTTTACTTTGCTAAGTACCCACCAATGTCAGGTTAGAGTGGGTCAGTAAATACGGGACTATATAATGTAATCCTTCATTGTGTAGGCCAATGTGTTGACTCACGTGTAATCTCTCTATTAGGATGTACATCTTTCCGAAGTACAGGAGAAGGATCAAGGAAGGCCAAAGACCATATCTCAAAGAAGAAGAATTTCACCCAAGTAAAATTCGGTGAGAATGGTTAGTCATATACATCGAATTCGTCGAGTATCCCCTTGATACTCGTCGAATTCGTCATGTATGCTTCCCAATACCCGTCAAATTTGTCGTATATACTTAGGGTAAATTCTCAGAAAATCTTGTATTCGACCAAGGAAAATTCGCTGAGTATCACTGGCGATACTCGCCGAGTATCACTGGCGATACTTGCCGAATTTGACGAGTATCCCAGACGATGCTCGCCGAATGTGTCGAGCCATATGTCGACTACTCTTGATTTCTGGCTAAGGCAAATTGGATGACTATCACTCATAAATTCGGCGAGTATCATAATCGATATTCGACGAATTCCGCCGAATTTGACTTAGGCCGATTTTTCTGAAATTTCTCTGGTTCGAAACCATCGGCCATGCACATTAATTTCTAGGGTTCGTTTATGGAAATATTTTATAGCTGTTATTTCAAATCTCTCTATAAAAAGGATAAGGTGATTTCGATAATACCAATCTTAACGTAATTGCTATTCGATTTTAAAAAGCTTTTATAATCAGAATCCATTGGCCGCACGCACGCCATCATTCACAATTTTCTTCCGATCGGCCGCCGACTTCGAACACTCTTCTTCTTCGACGACTTCTTCGACTGGATCGTGTCTTCTCTCAAGATCTAATCTACTCCAATCCTAGTTATTTGAAGATCGAAGGTTCAAGATTCAAGATCCAAAATATTTCAAGTTTTTGAGTTCTCCGAGTTTCTAGTTCAACCCTTTCAAAGAACGTCAGATCGAAGACTTACAATCGTGTTTATTGTTGTAATATTGTCTTATATATTGTAGGAGATTTATCTCTGACTTTGTAGATTCGTTTGTGGATCGAGAGAGTAGATCCTGTTGTGGATCGAGTTTGTAGATCTGGTTTGTGGATCGAGTTGTAGGAGAGGTTGTTCTTCGAGTGGTAAGAGTGTCGTCTCCGAGTTATAGGAGTTACGTCTCCGAGGTGTAATATTTGATGAAATCTGAGTTTGGTGAAGTAGCCAAATCTGCCCTTCGTTATAGATAGGCGAGGCGGGACAGTGGATGTACCCAATACGGGGAACCACTATAGATCTCTGTATTTGTGTGCTTGTTTATTTTTGAGTAATTTTTATTCCGCGAAAAGACACAAACATCACCTATTCACCCCCCTCTAGGTGAGTTAGGTAGATGTTAAATACTTTCAATTGGTATCAAAGGGGCGTTTTGTTTGATAAGGCTAACACCTTGAATAAGATCCCTGATCTAGTGTTCAGAGATTCCACATATTCACCATAGACATAAGCAAGGACATATCATCCATGAAGCTGCCTGTTTGCACTAAAGAAAATTTTCCCATGTGGAAATAAAGAATCAGGTTCTCCATGGAAGCTACTGATCAAATAATTTTTCAAATAATGGAAGAAGGGCCACATATTCCTACTCAAGCTTCAACTCTGAATCCGGCAATTATGATCCCCAAGAAAATGATGGATCTAATGAAGGATGAAATCGCTTTTGTCTCCTTGGATAAGAAAGCAAAGAATATCATAACAAGTGCAGTGGACGTTTCAATGCTCCAGAACTTATTTCACTATAAATCTGCCAAAAAGATGTGGGACTGTCTTGTTGTCTTGATGGAAGGTACTGAAGAAGGGAGAGATGATCGTAGATTGTTGATGAACTAGGAGTACGAAGCCTTCAAGCAAGGTGACAATGATTCCATAGTTGACAACTCCGAGAAGTTCTTCAAGATAGTGAACGATCTCAAGAACTATGACCGCATCTTCACTAATGGTGAACTGAATGACAAATTCCTTAGATCCCTGATAAAGGACTGGGGCACTAAAGTTGTTGCCATTAGAGAATTCGGGAAGCTGCCGGAGATAGACCCTCAGAACTTATTCGGAAAGCTGCTCTCCTATGAGATTTAAATGATAACGCGTAAGAAGGAGGAGCAGAGCAACAAAACTTCTAGTAGAGAAAAGTCAATGACTCTGAAGGATGAAGGTTCGAGGAAGTCTAAAGTTGTGTCACCCATAAGGAAACGAGCTCCAGATACTCTTGAAAACTCTGAGCCCAACACATCGGGCTCTGAGCTATTTGACGGAGATTTCTCCCTTATCTCAAGACATTTCAAGAAACTGCTTAGCAAAAGGAGGCAGATGAGAAATCCATCCTCCTCCTCTTACTACATGAGATCACATCGTGATGGTGGTCATACCAAAAAAAGCAACTAAGAGGACAGGTATAAATCCAAACCTAACAAATAGTTTTCCTCTGACGTTGTTTGCTATTGCTGTAATAAATCAGGTCACATGATTGCGGAGTGTCCTTACAAGAAGAAGGATAGATCCAGGAAGGACAAGAAGAGATCCTTCAAAGGGAAGAAGAAAGAAGAAAAGAGCTTCATCACCAAAAGTCGAAGACTCTCAATGACAGTGACTCGAGTGAGCCGAGCTCTTAAAATGAAGAAGCTTACTTCGGACTTATGGCTCAATTTGACGAGGAAATTGGAGACTTCGAGTACCATGGGAAGGTAAACTCGCACACTATTATCTCAGAATCTGAAACGTCCACTAATGGTTATGAATGTTGTTGGAACACCTTATTACTGATTTGGGTAAGGATCACTATGTTCTTAGGAATGTGTCTTGACCTCATTATATAGATTTAAAGGTCAACTATAATAGGTCTAAGGCTTAGAACTTAGGTTTGAAAGCTGACCCCAAGACCTCCTAGTTCAGACTTCAAGTGCAGTGAGACTAAGGCAATTATCGTCGAGGTCAGATCAACGAGGCGTCGAACTCAGTTCGACTATCTCTGAGCTCAGTTCAACGAGTCGTCGAACTCGGTTCGACGATCTTCGAGCTCAGATCAACATTTCTATCTTTAGCCAAAATTTAGATCTCTGAGCTCAGGTCAACGATAGTCGAGCTCAGATCGACGATTTCTGTTTAAAGTCAAGTTCCAGTCTCTGAGCTCAGGTCGACGGTAGTCGAGCTCAGATCGACGATTTTCTTGAGAGATCGATGATTTCAGGATTTCAAATTCAGTAAGTTATAGAATTCAAATTTATTCATATCCAGCAGTTAATGCAAAGGATTTTGTAGCCGTTTTAATCAATCTGGAGCAAGTTTAAAGGAGACTAAAAGAGAATGTTTCTTAGGAACTTCCTCCAGAGACAGATATCAATTAAGGAAGTCATTTATGACTGGCTAACGACTATCTAGAAGATTGGATTTCAATATATCATTCCAGACAATAGAGACAAAAATCAATCATCAAGAATAACAATAGCAAGAGAAAAACTAAGAACAACATCTGAGATCTGTGAGACACACAAGAACTACAGGATTACAGTTTCTCATTTCTGATTTCAAGTGTTCAAGGCTTCATCAATCAAGACTCCAGACACCACACATTTCAGTCTTTGCTGAAATCATCATTTGTTGGAGATCTCATTCTGAAGGCATATCACCCTGTACAAAGCTTCTCTTCCTAAACAACTGCAAATCTCAGGGGGAGCTTTGACATCAATAATCCACTAGTCTTCTCTTTGACTGTTGATAGAGATGAACAACTTCACTTTCTTTTTCTTCTATTCTGCTATAAAAGGGTTACTCAAAACTCCCTTAAAAAGTTTTGTGGTTGGTTTCTGAGACCTCTTCAAAACTCAGTGGTGGTAAGACACCTGATCAAAAAATCTTGTTTGGTTTTTGAGCACCTTATCAAAAGCTCATTGGTGCCTAGGACACCTGATCAACTATTCCTGCAGTGGATTCCTACCTAGGGTGGTAGAAGAGTGGATGTACCCAGGTTGATTGGGGAACCACTATAGATCCTTGTGTCTTCTGGTTGTCTGTGTTCTATTTGCTGTGTGCTGTGATTTTGTTTCTTGCTTACTTTATTTTGTTTACTGCAAGCACAATACACCTATAAATAAATCAAGTCTTCCACTGCCAATTAATTTTTAATTTGCAAAATTATTTTAAAATACTCTATTCACCCCCTCTAGAGTAAAGGTAGATCTTACCCTCACTTTCAATTGGTATCAAAGGGAGGTTGGTTATTCAACAACTAGATCTTCACCAGATTGGTTGTTTTACAGGCTAACACCTGAACCAAAAGATCTCTGATAAGATCAATCTTTAATAGGGGGTTGCTTTTTATGTTATATTTATTTTAATATAAAATCATGGCACAGAACAAAGACTATGCAAGCACCAGACCTACAGTATGCAATCTTTCTAAGTTTGCACTTTGGAAGGCAAGGATTAGATTATACATGAATTCTATTGATGAGGATATCTTCAATTCTGTTTTGACAGTGTGTCCAATACCTCATGAAAGTACAAGTACAAGTGCTGTTCCACGCCCTTCAGGAACAGATGTAGAAATCAAAAAGTGGAAAGTTGATGATGCTAAGGCAATGAACATATTGGCTCAGACTATGTCTGATGACATATTTCAAAAAGTGGCTGAATGCAACTCAGCAAAAGAAATATGGGACAAGCTATCTGAGCTTGTGTCAGGATCTGCTGATGAAAGAAAGGACAGAAGATCCCATCTCATAACCCAGTATGAGAATTTCAAGAAGGGAGAAACTGAGTCAGTTGCTGACATATACAACAGACTCAGTCTAATTGTCAGTGAACTAAAGACTTTGGACAAGGAGATCTCATTGACTGAACTCAATGATAAGATCCTAATGTGCTTCCCCAGCACTTGGGACTCAAGGATCTGGCCAATCAAGGATGCCAAAAGCCTAAATGAGATCACCACTGAAGCTCTATTGGGCAAGCTCAAGTCTTATGAGCTGCTCATCAAAAATAGAGAGGAAGAGCAAAAGACAGCTTCTCTAGCAACAAAGAAGGAAAGGAAATTGCTTTCAAATCTACAGAAGAACAGCCTGAAGACAAGGTCACATGCAATGAAGAGTTAATGAGTCTACTAGTCAAAAGATTTTACAAGATGGCTAGAAAAGACTTCAGGAAAAGGTCATCCAGAGGCCATGAAAAGCCAAGGTATGACAAGTCCAGTAATAAATAAATTATTTGTTTTGGATGCAGGAAACCAGGCCACATTGTGCCTGACTGTCCAGAAAACCAAAATAAGGACAAGAAAGATAAGAAAGATAGGAGATGAAACAAAGACTTCAGGAGAAACAACAAAGATAAATCCTCCTCCAGCAAGAACAAACACACCAGGAAAGGATTTGTAGCTGAAACCTGGAGTGAGACTGAAGAAGAATAAGAGGCTTCATCAAGCTCAAGTGATGATGAAGATGATGCCCAAGAGAAGGAGTTCTGCATGATGGCTATCAATGCCTATCAACATAATTCTGATGCAGAACAAGAGTCAGAATCTGAATCTGAACATGAAGCTGAAGAAGATCAGGTAATAGATTCTTTTGATTTTAATTCAAAGGACTTTAAATTTGAATTTAAGGCACTATGTTTTGACCTACTCAAGTCTGAGAAGGAGATTATCTCTCTCAGAAATCAGCTATCTGAACGTAGCACTTTAAAATCAGATAACCTCAAACTCTCTGAGGAGTTAGAATGCTGTAGGGAGGAGATTTCTTCACTGAAAAGTGAACTATCTCAGGCAAAGAAGTTTGAAGAATCCCTTAATGGGAGAAGCATCAGACTGATGGACATCACAAGCACAGTGAACTCAAGACTTAACAGTACACTGGGCTTGGGTGCTTCATCCAGCTAACCATAGTATTAACAACCCCAATTAAATTTATCTCAGATAAAGGAAAGGGAGTTGTAGCGGTAGCTAGGAAGAATTCTGATATTCCTTAGAAAAACAAGATCCAACGAAAAACGTCAAACAGAGCTCGACGATCGCCGAACGGAGCTCAGCGATCTCAAGCCGAATCGTTGAACTCAGGTCGACGATCGCTGAACTCTGAACTCTGGCAAAGTCGATCTTCGAACGGAGCTCGACGATCTGACCCAAGATCGTCGAACTCAGCTCAGAGATCGTCGAACAGAGATCAGAGCTTTGAACAAGTTTTTAAGGGTAAATCAAAATTGCATCCCAGAGGTCCTACATCCCAAAGCTTTAACCCTTATACTGAATGGATAATACCTCCTAGGAGATATCATCCTGAAGGTTATAAGAGTCAACCAGGGATGTCTTTTATTTCAGATTTTAAAGTTTATCAACCTAGGCCCAAGGTAAACTGGGTCAAAAACAAATAAACTGTTTTATGTGCAGGTGAAGACCTATCCAACAATAAACTAGCAATGGTATCTGGATAGTGGGTGCTCAAAGCACATGACAAGAAGCAAGGATAATCTAACATCTTTCAAAGCCAAGCTTGGACCCAAAGTCATATTTGGAGACTCAAACTTTGGACATACCAAGGGATATGGTGCAGTCCAAATAGGGTCAGTCACATTCAAGAAGGTGGCTTATATGGAAGGATTGAAGCACAACTTAATCAGCATCAGTCAATTGTGTGATGAAGGCTACCACGTGACATTTAACAAATCCTCATGCAAAATCAGATCAGAGGACAACACAATTGTGTTGACAGGTAAAAGGAAAGGTAACATCTATCTTGTAGATTTTCATTCAACTAAGGTAGATATCTGCTTGTTCAACTCTGTTAGTAAACCAAATGAACTATGACATAAAAGATTAGGACATATAAACCTTAGAACCATTGCTAGTCTATCCAAGGACAACCTTGTTAGAGGACTATTTTCTGGCCCCTACAAGAAGGAAGGACTCTACAAGGCTTGTCAATTAGGCAAGCAAACTAAAAATAGTTTTAAGTCACTTAATAAGAGTGATTCACCTAGGATCTTGTATCTGTTACACATGGATCTCTTTGGACCCATTACAGTACAAAGCCTAGGAGGGAAATCTTACACTTTAGTAGTTGTAGATGACTTCTCTAGATTCACATGGGTGTTCTTTCTGAAGAAGAAGTCTGATATCTTTAAGTGTTTGACAGAGTTTCTCAAATGCATACAAATTTAGTTCAATACTCACATTGCCCTGATCAGAAGTGATCATGGGACAGAGTTTGATTCTCTTCTTATGCAAGAGTTCTGTCAGAGTGAAGGGATCCGACACACTTTCTCAGCTCCTAGAACTCCTCAACAAAATGGGGTAGCTGAAAGGAAAAATAGAATCCTTATTGAATCTGCTACTACATTGTTGATAGATGCTCACCTTCCTCTATCCTTTTGGGCAGAGGCAGTGAACACCTCAAACTATGTGTTGAATAGAAGTTTGATACATAAGCTGAAGGGCAAGACTCCCTATGAATTACTCAAAGGGAAGAAACCTAAAGTAGATTATTTCAAGATTTTTGGTTGCATTTGTTACATACACAATAATGACAAGAAATACATAGCAAAATTTCAAGCCAAAGCTGATGAAGGAGTATTTCTGGGATACTCCATGATCAGTAAAGATTATAGGGTGTATAACAAATCTTCTCTTAAAATTGAAGAATCTATACATGTATCTTTTGTTGAAACTAACATGTCTTATAAGGAGAAGAATACTTCTACCATAGAACCTTTGTAGGTACATTCTCTCTCAGAGAATTTAAATAGGTTAAACATCATTAAGGAGGACACCACACCTTCACCTATTCAACAAAAGGTGAAAGCAGTGAAGATGAAGAGGACACTCAACATCTTGGTGAGAACCACATTGAAGAGACAGTTATTGTTCCACAAGAGGAAACAATAACACAGGTTGGTGAACAATCAACACCCCCTTTTGATTTAGTAATATCAAGAGATCATCCAATCTCCCAAGTGATTGGAAACATCTCAGCTGGTGTGCAAACCAGAAATCAGGTCAACCAAAATCTGATGCACACCTGCTTTTTATCTCAAATTGAGCCTCAATCCATACAAGATGCAGAACAAGATCCACACTAGATCATTGCAATGCAAGAGGAGTTACATCAATTTGAAAGGAACAAAGTTTGGGATCTAGTGCCAAGGCCAAAGGATCACTCCATTGTTTGAACAAAATGGGTGTTTAGGAACAAATTGGATGATCAAGGAATTATTGTAAGGAAAAAGGCAAGGCTAGTTGCACAAGGATACTTTCAAGAAGAAGGAATAGATTATGACCAGACCTTTGCACCAGTTGCAAGGTTGGAGGACATAAGAATATTTCTAGCTTATGCAGTACACAAGTGATTCAAGGTCTATCAAATGGATGTAAAAAGTGCATTTCTCAATGTAGATATCAGGGAAGAAGTCAATGTTAGACAACCCCCAGGTTTTATCTCTCCAACTCATCCTGATTATGTTTTTAAATTGCATAAAGCATTGTATGATCTCAAGCAAACTCCTAGAGCATGGTATGAGACCTTAGCATGCTTTCTTTTGGAAAATGATTTTATAAGGGGTAGAGTAGAGCAAACTCTTTTCATTAGAACCCATAAGTCCAATATCCTACTAGTACAAATTTATGTAGATGATATTATTTTTGGATCTACTGATTCAAATTTGTGCAAAAGGTTCTCTAACCTAATGCACTCAAAATTTGAAATGAGTAGCATTGGTGAGCTTTCCTTCTTTCTAGGATTGCAAATCAAACAGCATGCTGATGGCATATTCATTTCTCAAACCAAGTATGCAAAAGAATCACAATTTCATCCCCCATCACAATTTCCTCTCCCATCTCAATTTCACCTCCAACTATCTCTTCACCACCTCCAGCAACTCATCAAGAGAAATTCCATCCTCTACATTATTATCCCCCTCTTGACATTGATTCATCCATCCATCTTCCATCATTCAATCTGTTAGATGATTCCTTTATGGATGATTCTCTTTCATCACCTCTAGAGCCCCCATCATCCTCTACTTCTTACCAATAACTGCTACAAGATATTCTGGCTCAACCATCTTTCACCCCATCCATCTCCATTCCAGTGACATCCATCACCACCATTCCCATTTCACAACCATCCATACCACTATCATCCACATCATCTCTCCTCATAACTGCAGCTCCATCAACACCTTCAACCTCTACACCTTTTTCTTCTACCTCTACTCAAGCATCCCTTGAGCAAGTAGACATTCCTGCCCTTGCATATAAGCTTTATGAGATGTTAGCTCCCAGGCTAACACTCTTGCTGGATACATCCATGGCTCCACTTTTTAAATCAATCAATGAGTTATCTGCCAAGCTTTCTTCTTTCCATCCTCCTCAGGCAAGCCCTTCTTTGGGGGTGCCTTGATCCAGTTTATACTGAATCTAGGCAGGGGGAGATGCCAAATTAAGAAGTGATGCTGACTGCTCCAGATTCAAATTTCATGCAAAGCTCAGAAGAAGTGCCAGTTGCTCCAGCCCCAACTCCAGTTCTATCCTTCAGTTCAGTTGACTTCAGGTCACTGCTTTCAAAATTTGATACTCTCCATAGCGAATATCTTCCAGCTCAAGAAGCTGAAGATCTTACTAAGGCCATTGTTCCCGTCTCTAGCTGTGATCCCAGCTTTATATTATCTTACCTCAATTCTATCAAGGCTGTGGAAATTACTACTGCTGATGATATGATAATGATAGAGGCTAGTGTTTCAGAGCCTGATATTAATATTGAGTCTGCTGTTGTGGATAGTGTTGTTTCTGTTGCTGCTGCTGCTGTTAATGTTGTTTTTGATGTTTGTGTGTCTCCTATTATTAGTGTTTCTGTTTCTACTGTTAGTTCTGCTCCTGCTGCTATTTCTGTTGCTGCTCCTGCCAGTATTGCTACTTTTGCTCTTGCTCCAGCTTCTGTTACTACTGCTCCTGTTCTTACTGCTGCTGCTTCATCTAAACAACAACAAGAATATATTAAAAGGGTTGATGGGTTGTATGACAATCCTCAAAGCTCAGACAGTGATGAATTTAGAACTGATTCAGATGACTCCTCTATAACCATTGCAAGTAAGAGGAAAGCAAGAAGCAAAACATTGAAGAGAGTTCCTGCAGAAAAAGCCACCAATGATAATGGTATTCCCTACTACATTCTGCATGATTTTCCTATCACTGAACACTGGATGCAGTTTTCTAAGAATCAATTGAAGGCTATGAAGAAGAGGAGGAAGTATGACAAAGGCTCATCCCATCATCATCCTCCTCCTCCTCCTCCCTCTCCAGATGCAGGATTTGGTGGAAGTTCAGCACACCAAACCTCTCATGCTACAACTCAAAGTTCTTCTCAGATTCAAGATAGATCACAATCCAGAGGACATCAGCAAAGAGGCTACCAGTCCAGAAGAGGCCAATATAGAGGAAATCAAAGAGGATATAGAGTGTATTCTAAAGGACAATCCAGACAACATCCTTATCAAAGGGAAGGACAAGGCCCAATTGATTCAACTTCTGGTCCTTTCCCATATAAGCTCAAAGAAATTGTTCCTCAAGAGCTCCTCCTGCTGATACTATCAATAGATATGAACCTCCTATTCCTCATAAAGATCCAGAGAATAATCCTATATCTTGGACAACAAGGATGAAGGAATTGGCTACTTTAGACCAGATAAAGAAAGCAAGAGAACAAGGAAAAGATACTTCAAATATTACTACATTATCTGAACAAAGAAAGAAAGAGCTTGAGAGATATTCTTCTAGAAAATTCTTTGACCCAGAAAGTTACATGAAGTTGCACCCAGAGGCAGTTGTCCCCAGAGCCAAATCTCAAACCTCTCTAGGTGCAGCTGATGACAGAAGATCTAAGAAAGAAGCTCAAAATCCCAACAGAGAAATTCTTTTCAAAAAGGGCAAGGAAAAGGACTAATTATGTAAGCTGAACAGTATATATCTCTCTCTGACATCTGCTGTGATTATTCTTTTGCTTCTGCAATGCTGTTATTCTCTATTCTGCAATGTTGTATTTGCTTTTATTTCTGCTTGTATGCTTTTTAATTCCTATGTCATGTAAATAGTAATCCTAACCCAAATAGGGGGAGATTGTTGGAACACCCTATTACTGATTTGGGTAAGGAACACTATGTTCTTAGGAATGTGTCTTGACCTCATTGTATAGATTTAAAGGTCAACTAGAATAGGTCTAAGGCTTAGAACTTAGGTTTGAAAGCTGCCCCCAAGATCTTCTAGTTCAGACTTCAAGTGCAGTGAGACTATGACAATTATTGTCGATCTTAGATCGACGAGGCATCGAACTCAGTTCGAATATCTCTGAGCTCAGTTCAACGAGTCATCAAACTCGGTTCGACGATCTTCGAGCTCAGATCGACGTTTCTGTCTTTAGCCAAAATCCAGATCTCTGAGCTCAGGTCGACGATAGTCGAGCTCAGATCGACGATAGTCGAGCTCAGATCGACGATTTCTGTTTCAAGTCAAGTTCCAGTCTCTAAGCTCAGGTCGACGGTAGTCGAGCTCAGATCGACGATTTTTTTGAGAGATCGACGATTTCAGGATTTCAAATTTAGTCAGTTATGGAATTCAAATTTATTCATATCCAACAGTTAATGCAAAGGATTTTGTAGCCGTTTTAATCAATCTGGAGCAAGTTTCGAGGAGACTAAAAGAGAATGTTTCTTAGGAACTTCCTTCAGAGACAAATATCAATTAAGGAAGTCATTTATGACTGGCTAACGGCTATCTAGAAGATTGGATTTAAATATATCATTCCAGACAATAGAGACAGAAATCAATCATCAAGAATAACAATAGCAAGAGAAAAACTAAGAACAACATCTGATATCTATGAGACACAAGAACTACAGGATTACAGTTTCTCATTTCTGATTTCAAGTGTTCAAGGCTTCATCAATCAAGACTCCAGACACAACACATTTCAGTCTTTGCTGAAATCATCATTTGCTGGAGATCTCATTCTGAAGACCTATCACCCTGTGCAAAGCTTCTCATCCTGAACAACTGCAAATCTCAGGGGGAGCTTTGACATCAATAATCCACTAGTCTTCTCTTTGACTGTTGACAGAGAAGAACAACTTCACTTTCTTTTTCTTCTATTCTGCTGTAAAAGGGTTACTCAAAAATCCCTTCAAAAGTTTTGTGGTTGGTTTCTGAGACCTTGTCAAAACTTAGTGGTGGCAAGACACTTGATCAAAAAATCTGGTTTGGTTTTTGAGCACCTTATCAAAAGCTCATTGGTGCCTAGGACACCTGATCAACTATTTCTGCAGTGGATTCCTACCTAGGGTGGTAGAAGAGTGGATGTACCCAGGTTGATTGGGGAACCTTTATAGATCCTTGTGTGTTCTGGTTGTCTGTGTTCTATTTGCTGTGTGCTATGATTTTGTTTCTTGCTTACTTTATTTTGTTTACTGCAAGCACAATACACCTATAAATAAATCAAGTCTTCCACTGCTAATTAATTTTTAATTTTCAAAATTATTTTAAAATTCTCTATTCACCTCCCTCTAGAGTAAAGGTAGATCTTACCCTCACTTTAAAATGCTATTCTTCTGATGAGGACGAATAAAAATTGATGGCTCAACACGAGCACCTTCTAAAGGCTTTTGACAAATGCCGTAAGGTAGCCCGAAAGCAGTTAAAAGAGATTGTCTCCCTCAAGACAGTGAAAGCTAATCTAAAGGAAGAAATTGCACAATTATATGCTCTCAGAGATGAAATCCACTCCTTGAAAGAGGAACTCAAGGGCTCTGCTGAGACATTAGTCTGAAGGAAAAATATTTGGATGAGCTGGAAGAAAAGCACGCGGTGGAGAGAAAACTCATTGAGAGCTACTCCCAACTGAAGACTATTCTCCCTCTCATTGATGAGTTTTTAGCTCATAAGAAGGGTAGTGGTCTTGGACACGTAGCTGGAAAGAGTAAGGCTGCCAGGAGGGCTAGCGCCAAGGAAAAGGGGAAGGAACCTGAAGGATCAAGCGCATACCCAACTGCACCAAAAGCCCGGACTGTTGGAGAGGGCGCTACTTAATTTTTTATATAAGTAGCAGAGCGCCACGGGTCAAGTGAAGGAACGCCGGACCCAACAATCCCCCCCGGCGTCCAGCACAACCCGTCGGCTCAGAGGTGGGGTTACCACATGGCCCACACGGCTCAGAGGTGGGGTTACCACATGTCCACGGTTGCCTGACCCACCGGACCCACACAGGTAGAAGGGAAAAATCAGGATTTAATAGCGCCCCCCGGTCTTGAACCCGTGACCTCCTCTGATACCAATTGAAGGATCAAGCGCATACCCAACTGCACCAAAAGCCCGGACTGTTGGAGAGGGCGCTACTTAATTTTTTATATAAGTAGCAGAGCGCCACGGGTCAAGTGAAGGAACGCCGGACCCAACAGAACCCATAGTTCAACCGTTGTTTAGGAAGGTAATCTTCCCGATGAACAAGTTTGACCTAGAGTCATCCTATGGTCATTATACCAGACCTACTTATGTAGAGCCTAAGTCGCGCTACCAAGGATGGACCCGTCCCCAGAACTTCAGTGAAAGCGTCTTAAAAGCACCTTACGAAGAAATTCAGATAAAGAGTTATGGTCCGTATGTACATGGACATAACAATAAGATGGCACCAAAAGCAAAATATGTTGTTCCTATAACTAAAGAGATGGGGAGCTCTTGTGTATGCTGCAACCAGGAGGCCTCAACCTCAAAGAATGTCTCCCCTACTGGACCTCAGCTCCAAAAGGTAAATCAGTAGTAGAAAAGAAGGTACACCAGGTTCGACTGTTGGTGCTGCGACAAGATTGGTTACTTTGGCGCAGATTGTTGGTACTACCCTGCCAATTTTGTAACCCCACGAGTTAGCTATGTGAGACCGACCACTCGCAAGGTTAATGTTCCTAGTGGTGTTCAACTGACCAGGAACAAAGGAACCAAATATGTTTGGGTTCGTGAGGTAAAATGATTCATTTTTGCAGGTATGTCAAAAGGCCACCAAAAATTCGATTTGGTATTTGGACAGTGGATGCTCTCGACACATGACCGGGATAAGTAACCTTTTACTTGAGTATACCCCAGTCGAAGACGGACCAAAAGTGATCTTTGGAGGGTCAGACAGGGGAATAACAAAAGGTTATGGTATGATTTCCAACAACGTAGTCTCTTTCACAGACGTAGCTTATGTTGAAGGATTAAACCATAATTTTATAAGCATAAGTCAACTATGTGATAAAGGATACCTCGTTGAGTTCTGCAAGGACAAGTGTTTGATAAAGTTGTTTGTAAATTTGGAGATGGTCTTAATAGGCACTTAGAGTAGAAATATTTTTTGTCTAAATTTTCTTTATTTAGACAATTCTACCCCAGTGTGTTTTATGGCCAAAAGTAGTGCGTCTCTCTGTGACCAATGATACTAGAGATTAACACATATTAATTTTAAAACTATAAATATGCTATTTTCTCACAACTTAATGCCCCCAACATTAGGTGCCTTAAATAGAGTCCATGTCACTCCTGTCAAATGGGTAAGCAGACACGGGCTACCTTCAAGGGTATTGCTGAAAAGAATTCTTTATGAAGCTTATACTTGCTTCTTATGGACTTATTCGGTCCTATGCCTATTCACAGCTTAGGAGGTAAGGTCTATACGTTAGTGATTATTGATGACTACTCGCGCTTTACTTGGGCATTCTTTCTGAAACACAAGTCAGACACCTTCGATTCTTTCACTAACTTTGTCCGACAAATTCAGAATGAATTGGACTGCTTAGTGGTCAAAATCAGAATTGATCACAGAACAAAGTTTGAGTCTTGTGCCATGACAAAATTCTGTGAAAGTCAAGGTATCTTTCATGAGTTTTCCTTCCCGCACACTCCATAGTAAAATGGAGTTGCTAAGAGAAGGAATACAACCCTGATTGAAGCATGTACAACCATGTTGAACAACACTTCACTTTCGGAGTATTTTTGGGCTGAAGCAGTCAACACAGCTTATCACGTGCAAAATAGAACACTCATCAACAAAAGCTAACATGCTTCGTACTTAATAATGAGAACCTTGGAGTATTTCTGGGCTATCGTAAGATCCTCTATGAGCTATTGAAGGGCAAAAAACCGTCTGTGCCCTACTTTAGAATCTTTGAAAGTAAATGCTTCGTACTTAATAATGAGAAGTATTACCACACAAAGTTTAGGGAAAAGTGTTTTGAAGGTATTTTCATAGGATATAGTAGCCATAATATGACATATAGGATTTTCAATAAGAAACTTCTAGTGGTAGAAGAGTCGATAAATGTTGTATTTGATGAGACTAACATGCTCCATATTAGCTCGTCTAGTGTTATTAGTGTAGATGCAGGTACCAGGTTCAAGTAACATAGATTGGATGAAGCTGTCAAGGAAATAACCTCAAGCTCAGTCAAGATCATCGATCCAGGCTTGGTGGATGAAGAACCGCTAGAGGATGTATTGCGCTAACCTATAGAGGCTGCACCAGATATTGCAGGGCCTGCTGAAGGATGGGCAAGGAATCTAGGGTTCACACACCTAAGAGATCACCCAGCTGATCAGATCTTTGGAGCGCCAGGTTGTAGTGTTAGAACCAGAAGTGGTACAATTAATAAGATTATACATCTCAGTTTTCTGTCTCAGGTTGAGCCGAAGAAGTTCGAGGAAGCAAACAAAGATGCTTCTTGGATATTGGCAATGCAAGAGGAGCTCAATTAGTTTGAACTATGCAAAGTCTGGAAGCTTGTGCCCAGGCCAAAGGGACAGAACGTGATCGACACCATGTGAATATTCAGAAACAAGCTGGACTAAAATGAAGTAATCATCAAGAACAAAGCCAAACTTATAGCACAAGGATATAAACAAGAAGAGGGGATCGAGTTCGACCAGACCTTTACTCCAATGGCCAGGCTCAAGGCGATCAGGTTGTTTCTTGCGTATGCTGCACTCAAAGGCTAAACTTATCTACCAAATGGACGTGAAGTCAGCATTACTCAATGGGAATCTAAAAGAGGAAGTATACGTAGTGCAACCCCTAGGTTTTGTCAATTCTCAATTACCTGACTATGTTTAATTTTTGGATAAAGCACTATACGGCTTAAAACAAGCTCCCCGTGCTTGGTATGAGACGTTGTCTAGCTTTATTCTTGAGAACAAGTTCACAAGAGAAAAGATAGACAATACATTATTTCTTAGGGAAGTTAAAGACAAGATTCTGCTAGTGCAAATATATGTCAACGACATCATATTTGGATCTACAAAAGACAACCTTTGCAAGAAGTTTTTCAAACTTATGTAAGGGAAGTTTGAAATGAGCAGTATGAAAGAGCTGAACTATTTCTTAGGAATTCAGGTGAAGTAATATGAATATGGAATTTTCATCTCACACATAAAGTTCACCAAGGAGCTCCTTAAGAAATTTGGAATGGAGAACGCAACCTCTATGAGAACTCCAATGAGTTCAACTATGTCTCTGGACAAGGATGAGAAAGGGAAACCTTTTGATGAAACCAAGTATAGAAGCATAATTGGATCCTTTCTCTACCTCACTACTAGTAGACTAGATATAATGTTCTCAACATGTGTCTACGCTAGATTTCAGGTGAACTCTAAGGAATCTCATTACGTTGCTGCGAAGCAGATCCTAAGATACCTTAAGGGCACACCTAATCTTGGCTTATGGTACCCAAGAAGTAATGATGTCGAGCAAATTGGCTTTTCAGATGCTGATTTTGCAGGAAGTAGGGATGACAAAAAAAGAACTTCCGGGATGTGCCAATTCCTGGGAAGATGGCTTATTTCATGGAGCAGTAAGAAGCAGAATTGTGTGGCAACTTCTACTGCCAAGTCAGAGTATATCTCTGTGAATAGTTATTGCGCAAATTTTCTTTGCATAAGGAATAAACTCGAAGATTACAATTTGAAGTTCAGAGAGATTCCAATATATTGCGACTCCTCCAGCTCAATTGCATTCGCAAATAATCAAGTTTCCCACAGCCGGACCAAGCACATCGAGGTGCGCTTCCATTTCATCCGGGAGCATATAGAGAACAAGGACATAGCCCTTAGCTATGTAACGCCCCTGATTTTTTTGATGTTTACCTTATTTATTTTATTCGCATATTTGTGACGTTAGGGAATTATGTTGACGCGTGTTTGGCATGTGCCATTGTCAGAGCATGGTTTTGCTCTTTAGGTTTTCAATGTGGCTGGGTTTTAGCCTGTTTGCAAGATTCCCCCGCGAGTCGGGTGTGTTTTGGTGACTCGGTGGAGCCTTTTTGGGAATGCTTGTGTTTTGTCTTCGGTAGGTGTTTTCCCGAGTTTAGTTTGACAGATTTTGATTCCGACTTCGCCGTTGTATTCGTAGCGTCATCATTTAGCTACGGTGCGAATTTTATAGAATTTCAAATTGATTTGAATTTCGAGTCGTTTTGGCGTTATTTAAGTAGATTAATAATATTAAATTATATTTATAAGTATAATTAAGCGTCAAATCAAACCCTACCCATACTATTCATCATCTTCCCTAAACCCGACGATGCCATTTTTCATGGAAGAGGAGCGGCGGACAGGGCGTGCGTTCGACCGGCGATTTCCAGGGATCCGGTGGTCGGTTTCTTTGATAGTTTGGAGATTCGGAAAGCTCTCGGCGAGGGCTACACGATCGTGGTAAGTTTTTCCTGATTCCTTGATTTTTATATGATAGGGTTAGCGATTTTGACCCCTTTTCCCCTCCAAAAGTTTCAGGGAACGTTGCTAGGGACTTTTACGACCGATCCTTGTCACGGTGCGAGCGGGCGGCATTTCTTCGAAGGTTCAAAACTGGCGGATTTCCTCCTCTTGCATGTCCATTTTGTTGTTCATTTTCTTCCCCTTTTTCCTCCTTCCTTAGTGAATAGGAGTAGTATAGGTGAATCATGAAAAGAACCCCTAGGTTAGGGCTTGATTTCTGCCAAAACCGTGTAAACTAGGATTAACGGGCAAAGGAATATTCGGCGAGTTTAGGTGAGTCGATTTGTCGTATTTTCTCTGAGTAGAATTCAGTAGGTATCAGGTAGAAATTAGTCGTGTTTGGGTAAGTGATTTTAATCGAGTTTCTGCAGACAAATTCGGCGAGTATCGGAATTCATGGTGTATAGTAAGGGTGAGAATTCGTTAAGTGAAGTCGGTGGTCGCCAAGTCTTTTTTCGGCAAGTATCATTGGCCGATTTGCCGAGTATAGTAATGGTTCGTCGAGTATCGCAAGTCATTTCCGCCAAATAGTGTTGAATTCATCGAGTAGCTTTGCAATTCGTCGGGTATACTCGCCGAATTGGCCAAGACTTGGAGTTTTTTCGTCGATTTTGGCCCGATTCGTCGAGTTTGTTCCTTAGGGTATATTTTGCGTATTTTCATCCCGTTTACTTTGGAGAGTGTTTGGGATTTGGTATTTGGGGTTTTACGGAGTTTTCAGTTGCGTTTGGTTTTGGTATTGAGGGTATTTTGGTATGGCCATGGTTGGCTATGAATATTTTACCCTGGTGGGTTTGTGACTGTTGGTTTGTTGGGTAGGTTCCCACCACCTTAGGTGCCAGTTTTTCCCCAGTTTTTGGTGTTTCAAGGTATAAGACCACCTTTTTTTGGATCTTTGCAAGGTTTGTGACTATTGGTGTGTTGGGTAGGTTCTGACCACTGCAAGTGCCAGTTTTTCCCCAGTGGTTTTGCTAAGGTTTGTGACTGTTGGTGCGTTGGGTAGGTTCCCACCACTACAAGTGCCAGTTTTCCCCAGTGTTTCTACTTATTAATTTATGAGCAGACTATTTTCTGATATTTAGGCTTACTCATGTACACATTTCTTAAAGCATAGGTCTTTTATCGCACTTGGTGCAAATTCTCCTATTCTTGGAGTTGGTAAGTTAGCTTTTACCCTTGTTTAATTTTCCTATTCAGCTGAGGTTGTCAGCTTTTCCTTATAGTAGGGTTTTGTAAACCCCTTTTTGTTTTCACATGATTGCTATCTAATTGATTCCTTTTGCCACTTGTATTTTCTTGCTGAGGTATTATTTCTTTGAATGTCTCAGGTTCAGGGCAGTAGCCGGTTGAGCGGCTAGGTTTGTTGTTGCTAGTGTACTGCTGTGTTGTAGAGGTTTTTCCCTCACCGTTGTGAGGTAGTTGTTACTCCCAGTTTAGTTTCAGATAGACATACATACTCTTAGTGGGTTCATGTCAATTTGTTTATGCCCACTGGTGATTTTATTTTGAGATGTTAAAGTACCTTGCTAAGCTGCTAGTTTTACCTTTTGTGGTTAGTTTACATGCTCTATGGGAATGTTTTATGCTAGGGTGCATGTTAGATATTTTGACTTACAAAATCATTACCTCCTATACTTCATACCTATCATCTTTTTAAAACTAAAGTCACTATATTTTATGCATCGTAAAAGCTATTTCTATACTTATAATAAATCTAGAGTCTTGCATTCCGTGAGTTGTCCTTTGGGAATGTTTATGCTCACGTAGAATGTTAAATCAACATAATCAAAGTTTTTTCCGAAGCGTATAACTATACTTTCCTAGTGGACTAGTTGATCCACTGAGTCTAGAGATGCACTCGCCTTAACTTAAAACTGGATTTATTTTATAATGACTTATGAATTTCATATAAATTGTAGGGTTTGATTCTTTCCTGAGCGTCTGCAGTTATCCCCTGCATGTCATGGCATCACGGCACGTGCATTCTCCTTACTCTGATATAACTTTTAATGCAGAGAAAATATGGGTTGTGACAGTTGGTATCAGAGGGATGGATTGTTTGGCAATTGGTCGAACAATCATCTCTAGTTAGTGTTAGTTGTTAGTGTCATTTCAAACACACACCGATATTTCATCAGTAAGTTTTGGTTGAATCATGAACAATACACTCATAAGCATGATAAGAAGTATACAAGGCATATTATGTAGTACGGGATGCATAATATGTGTTTGTATATGGATCCACCCTAGGACGCAACATGTGAAAGTTATGTAGTATGGGATGCATAACCATAATCTTATGGATGCCCATTAGCACGTTTTACTTTCTCGTTACATGCAAGATTATGTAGTATGTTATGCATAATATTTCATATGTACCCCGCTCATAACATGCAATAAGGCCTTTTTATAGAATGCATAACACAACATATATAGCATAATATAACATTAGCATACGTGCCAAGCTAAAAAGTCACATGATGGCATATATACACACATGGTTTTAAAGTAAAAGGAATGGAAATTCATGCATACATGGTCTAAGCACATGAGTCGATGGGGTGATGGTATATCATCCTAGGTAAGCATAACATCATCATTAAAAATCCCTGAGCAAGTTAGCAACATGAGCAAGTACTTAAGTATGTATGTTCTGGACTAAGTTGTTTTGTTCTAGCAGTTGGGCTAGGTTTTGATTAGTTGTTTGTTGTTCTTTAGAATGGTGCCTAAGCGTGTGGCGACTAGGTCGACTCCCCAGTATGAGGGCGAGTCTTCAGGTGCGAAGAGTGATGCGATGATTGAAAGTCTGCGGTAGAGAAATGATACTTTGTCGAAGCAAATGGTGGAGATGCAGTTGCAGATCCAAGCATTGTTATCTAGTGTGTCAGTACAGCTACCAACAGTGTAGGACCCAGCGGTGGGTCTGTCTATTCCTGTTCCTCCTCCTCCTCTGGTGCCGCCGGTTTTTTTGCCACCAGATATGAATTTTATCTCACATTTTCAACGATTAGGACCTCCTTTTTATGATGGTCGAGCAGATTACATGGCTTTGGATGATTAGCTTATAGCAATCGAAGAGATGTTCTCATACTCAGGACTTTCTGACGACCAAAGAGTGATGGTCGCTGCGTATCAACTTAAGGGTTTTGCAAAGAGAATTTGAAGGATGGGTGTTCCTAGGGATCTTTTAAGGAGTTACTGTTGAAGAAGTTCCTGCCATCGGTCGAGCGAGGCCGTTTGATGAATGATTTTCTTCATTTAAAGCAAAGAAAACTCATAGTTAGTGAGTATGAGATTGAGTTCAGAAAACTGAGTAGATTTGCCTCTAATTTGGTAAGCTCTAAAGCTAATAGAGTTAAGCATTTTTTGGGTGGTCTAAGGAGTGACATCCAGTAGCTGGCTAGTGCATATAGATCAGCAAGTTATGCTGAGGTGGTAGAGGTCGCTCTAAAGGTTGAGGCAATTAATAACGCCAAGAACCGAGGTCAACAAATGAGAATGGATAAAAGAAAATCTGATGTGGGTAAGAGTACTCAGGCATCTGGTTCTGCCTCAAGGAAAAGAAGCAAAGAATTATGCAGTTTATGTGGCCGACCAGGCCATCCATTTGAGAAGTGTTATGAAAGGATAGGAGCTCAGAAGCAGGAGTTGGTTCATGTGTTTTAGAGTGCTCCTAAAGGAGGCTTAGTTTGTTCTGCGTGTAAGCGGAGGGGGCATGACGCTGCCCATTGTCTGGGAAAGATAAGAGGCTACTATCAGTGCGGTCAAAAAGGACATTTTAAGTCTCAGTGCCGGCAGTCTCAGCCCACATTGCAGCCAGTTCCACTTTAGGCTTTCCACCACCGCAACAATTGGACAAAGGAAAGGGCAAGCTGAATGTGGTTTTGTTAGAGGAAGCTCAGACATCTACTCAAGTTATATCAGGTTAGATCCTTCCCCAGTCTTAGTTCTTAGTTCGTAGTTATAGTTCAGCGTTCATTTCCTTAGTAGCATATGTGATTTTTATAGGAAAGTTTAAGGTAAAGAACCATTGGGCCCGTGTTCTATTCGATTCTAGTTTTACCCACTCGTTTGTGGCTAGGGATTTCATAGAGCGTAATCTTTTGACTCTCGATCGGGTTGGTGATGAATTTTGTGTCAAGTTTCCTTCTGGTGATTCTGTTGTATCAGACCAAGGTATTCAAAGTTGTCCGATTCTGTTAGGTGATTTTCTAGCGGTTGCTGATTTGAAGGTGTTAGACTTGGAAGATTTTGATGTGATCTTGGGCATGGACTGGTTGTCCAGATATGATGTTGTTATCCAATGCAAGGTCAAGTGCTTGGACTTCAAGATGGACAATGGTCAACCTAGGAGTGTTTATTTTTATCAACACCAAGTTTCCCCGGTTTTTTCTGCGGTATGTGCTCGGAAGCTTGTAGATTCCGGCTATTTTGCTTGTTTGGTTTTAGTTTTGGAGACCAAGGTTATTTTGCCGTGTTTAGAGGAGATCCCCATGGTGCATGAGTTTCCTGATGTATTTTCTGATAATCTTCCTTGTCTTCCACCTGAGATAGACGTGGCGTTCATCATAAATCTGGAGCCGGGTACCCATCCTATTGTTAAGGCGCCGTACCGGATGGCCCCGCGTGAGCTGGAGGAGTTGCGTACCCAGCTAGATGAGTTGCTTCATAATGGTTTTATTAGGCTGAGTTCATTGCCTTGGGGTGCTCCCATTTTGTTTGTGAAGAAAAAAGACGGATCAATGAGGCTGTGCATTGATTATAGAGAGCTGAATAAAGTGACTATTAAGAATAGGTATCCCCTACCGAGAATTGATGATTTGTTTGATCAATTGCATGGTAGCGCTGTGTTTTCAAAGATTGACCTTCGTTCAAAAAACAATCAGTTAAGGATTCGTGAATCAGATATTCTACGGACTGCCTTTCATTTTCGGCACGGGCATTTTGAGTTTCTGGTAATGTCTTTTAGGTTTACCAATGCACCCTCTGCCTTTATGGATATGATGAATCGAGTGTTCAAGGATATTCTAGACCATTTTGTGGTCATGTTCATAGATGACGTTTTGGTGTATTCCTGCAATGATGTGGAACATGCCCAACATTTGCATTTAGTTGTCTGCTTTGAGGGACCATAAGTTGTTTGCTAAGTTGATCAAGTGTGAGTTTTGGTTGCCTCAAGTTTCTTTCTTGGGTCATGTGGTTAATAGAGATGGAATTTCAGTTGACCCCGAGAAAATTCCTGCTGTTATGGATTGAATTAGGCCTGCCATACCTAAAGAGATAAGGAGCTTCCTAGGGTTGGCTGGCTATTATAGAAGATTTGTAGAGTGTTTCTCTACGTTGTCTGTGCCACTAACTAAACTAACGCAAAAGAACACAACTTTTGTTTGGAGCGATAGGTGCGAGGAAGCTTTTCAGGAATTAAAGAGGAGATTGTGCACTGCTCCGGTGTTGACCTTGCCCACCAGAGGGATAGAGTATGCGGTTTACGTGGATGCATCACACGTGGGACTTGGTTGCGTGCTGATGCAAGAGGGCAAGGTAACAATGTATGGGTCAAGGCAGTTAAAGATTCATGAAAGGAATTACCATATACAAGATTTAGAGTTCGCAGCTGTGATTTATGCCCTGAAGCTGTGGATGCACCTATTATATGGCGCATTGTGAAAGATTTACACGGATCATAAAAGTTTTAAGTATGTCTTCACTCAGAAGGAATTGAACCTGAACTAGTAGAGATGGTTAGAGTATGTTGTAGATTATGATGTTGAGATCCAATACCATCCGGGCAAGGCTAATGTGATAGCCGACGCCCTGAGTAGGAAGACAACGAAAAATTTTAATCTCTCCGTGGATATATTGGTAGAAGAGTTTCTATTAATGGATATTTCCGTTGGAAGTTGTGACTCGCCATGCAGTTTGGAAGTGTTTGAGCCATCATGGAATTTCACTTACGAGGCTGCATCAGAAAGACGACCCTGATTTGTTACACGTTTATAATAGAACT
The DNA here is from genome assembly GCA_039513925.1 of Platanthera zijinensis. Taxonomy (NCBI): domain Eukaryota; kingdom Viridiplantae; phylum Streptophyta; class Magnoliopsida; order Asparagales; family Orchidaceae; genus Platanthera; species Platanthera zijinensis. The sequence goes on along the minus strand of CM077082.1, from coordinate 118,617,914 downwards.
GAGAAAGGGGAGTTGCCGGATTTTTCGATCGATAACGCAGGTACTCTGAAGTACTGCAGTCGATTTTTTATCCCTGCTGTTGAGGACATTCGATTTAAATTATGCAGTGAGGCTCATGGTTCCAGTGTTGCCTACAACCCCAGTTCCACTAAGATGTATCAAGATCTGAAGCAGATCGCCTGGTGGTATGGAATGAAGGGTGATATAGCTAAATTTGTATCAGAATGTTTCACGTGCAAACGAATTAAGGCTGATCATGGAAGGACTGGTGGTAAGTTATCGCCCTTAGAGATTCCAAGTTGGAATTGGGAGAGTATTTCGATGGATTTTATTACTGGTTTGCCGAGTTCTCCCCAGGGGCATGATTTCGTTTGGGTTATAGTGGATCGAATGACGAAGTGTGCACACTTCGTGCCATTTAAGATTGATTACTCCATGAAGAGGATAACAGAGCTATATTTAGATGAGGTCATCAGACTGTATGGTGTACCGGTTAGTATTATATCAGATCGAGACTCTAGGTTTACATCTCGCTTTTGGAAAATCCTACAGGAAGGTTTGAGTACGGATTTGAGGTATTCCACAGCTTATCATCCGCAGCCAAATGGTTAGATGGAAAGAGTAAATCAGATTTTGGAAGATATGATCAAATACTATATCTTGGACCATGGAGGAGCGTTTGACGAGCGTTTGAGATTGATGGAATTCTCTTACAATAACAATTATCAAGAAAGTTTGCAGATGACCCTGTTCGAAGCTCTGTATAGGAGGCGTTGCCGAACTCCCTTATTTTGGGCCGAGGTTGGTGAGAGACCGATGTTGGGTCCTGAAGTGTTAGAAGAAATGGATATTTCAGTGAAGCATATTCGAGAGAAGCTTCTGATTGCTCAGGAGAGATATGAGAAGAATGCATATCGACATAGGTTTGATTTGGAGTTTGATGTAGGGGACAGTGTGTTTCTTAAAGTTTCCCTGATGTGTGGTGTTAAAAGGTTTGGTAAGAACCATAAGTTTGACCCGAGGTATGTAGGACCATTTGGAATTATTGAGCGGATTTGTGTGTCAGCTTATAGGCTGGATTTGCCCGTAAATTTTCCCAGTGTGAACGATGTCTTTCACGTGAGCCAATTGCGGAAGTGTGTGCTAAGAGACAGGCAAGTTCTTATTCTGTGACCCAGCTGGAGCCGAACCTTCCTTATGTGGAAGTGTCTATTCGCATTTTGGATACTCAAGATCGGGTATTGCGAAGGAAGACAATACCAATGGTTAAAGTTTTGTGGCGGAACCAAGACGTGGAGAGCGCGACTTGGGAGTTGGAGTCAGCCATGAGGGAGGCTCATCCTCATATGTTCTTCTAGTTTGTTTGGAATGTAAACTTTTCGATAACCCTTGGTTATTTCCTTCTTCTGTAATATAAGTTTTGTGCGTAAGGTTTCAGGATGAAACTTTCTTTTAGGGGGAGTGGATGTAACGTCCCTGATTTTTTCGATGTTTACCTTATTTCTTTTATTGGCGTATTTGTGACTCCAGGGTGTTATGTTGACGGTTGTTTGGCATGTTCCGTTGTAAGAGCGTGGTTTTGCTCTTTAGGTTTTCAGTGTGGTTGGGGTTTAGCCTATTTGCAAAATTCCCTTATGAGTCGGGTCTGTTTTGGTGACTCGGTGGAGTCTTTTTGAGAATGCTTGTGTTTTTGATTAGGGAGATGTTTGCCCGAGTTCAGTTTGTCGGATTTCGATTTCGCCGTTGGATTTGTAGCATCGATATTTAGCTACGGTGCGAATTTCGTAAAATTCAGAGTTGATTTAAATTTCGAGTCATTTTGGCATTATTTATGTAGATTAATAATATTAAATTATATTTATAAGTATAAATAAGCGTCAAATCGAACCCTACCCGTACTATTAATCATCTTCCCAAAACCCAATGACTCCATTTTTCATGGAAGAGGAGCGACGGATAGGGCGTGCGTTCGGCCGGTGATTTCCAGGGATCCGGTGGTCGGTTTCGTCGATAGTTTGGAGATTCAGAAAGCTCTCGGCGAGGGCTACGCGATCGTGGTAAGTTTTACCTGATTCCTCAATTTTTATACGATAGGCTTAGCGATTTTTACCCCTTTTCCCCTCCAAAAGTTTCAGTAAACGTTGCTAGGGACTTTTTACGGCCGATCCTTGTTACGGTGCGAGCGGGCGGCGTTTCTTCGAAGGTTCAAGGCAAGTGGAATTCCTCCTCTTGCATGTCCATTTTATTGTTCATTTTCTTCCCCTTTTTCCTCCTTCCTTAGAGAATAGGAGTAGTATAGGTGAATCATGAAAGAACCCTAGGTCAGGGCTTGATTTTGGCCACAACCATGTAAACTAGGTTTAGCGGACAATGGAATTTTCGGTGAGTTTAGGTGAGTCGATTCGTCGGGTTTTCTTTAGGAAGAATTCGGTGGGTATCGGGTAGAAATTTGTCAGGTTTGGGCAAGTGATTTTCGTCAAGTTTTAGCAGACAAATTCGGCGAGTATCAGAATTCATGGTGTATGGTAAGGGTGAGAATTCACTAAGTGAAGCAGGTTGTCGCCAAGTCTCTTTTCGGCGAGTATCATGGGCCGATTTGCCGAGTATAGTAATGATTCGTCGAGTATCGCTAGTCATTTTCACCGAATAGTGTAGTATTCGTGAGTATCTTTGCGATTCGTCGAGTATACACGCCGAATTGGCCAGGACTTGGAGTTTTTTCATCGATTTTGGCCTGATTCGTTGAGTTTGGTCCTTAAGGTATATTTTGCGTATTTTCATCCAGTTTTCCTTGGGGAGTGTTTGGCCTTTGGTACTTGGAGTTTTACGGAGTTTTCGGTTGCAGTTGGTTTTGGTATTGAAGGAATTTTGGTATGGCCATGGTTGGCTGTGAATATTTTACCCTGGTGGGTTTGTGACTATGGGTGTGTTGGGTAGGTTCCAAGCACCTCAGGTGTCGGTTTTCCCCGATTTTGGGTGTTTCAAGGTATAAGACCACCTTTCTTTGGATCCTTGCAAGGTTTATGACTATTGGTGTGTTGGGTAGGTTCCCACCACTGCAGGTGCCGGTTTTTCGCCGGTGGTTTTGCTGAGGTTTATGACTTTTGGTGCGTTGGGTAGGGTCCCACCACTGCAGGTGATGGGTTTTCCCCGATGTTTCTACTTATTAAGTTATGAGCAGATAATTTTATGATATTTACACTTACTCATGTACACATTTCTTAAAGCATAGGTATTTTATCGCACTTGGTGCAAATTCTCCTATTCTTGGTGTTGGTAAGTTAGCTTTTACCCTTGTTTGATTTTCCTATTCAGCTGAGGTTGTCAGCTTTTACTTATAGTAGGGTTTGGTAAACCTCTTTTTGTTTTTATATGATTGCTATCTAATTGATTCATTTTTCCACTTGTATTTTCTTGCTGAAGTGTTCTTTCTTTGAATGCCTCAAGTTAAGGGCAGTAGCCGGATGGGCGGCTAGGTTTGGTGTTGCTAGTGGACTGCTGTGTTGTAGAGGTTTTTCCCTCACTGTTGTGAGGTAGTTGTTACTCCCTATTTAGTTTCAGATAGACGTATATACTCTAAGTGGGTTCATGCCTGTTTGTTGACGCCCACTGGTGATTTTCTTTTTAGATGTTAAAATACCTTGCTAAGTTGCTAGTTTTACCTTTTGTGGTTAGTTTACTTGCTCTATGGGAATGTTGTATGCTAGGGTGCATGTTAGATATTTTGACTTATAAAATCATTACCTCCTATACTTCATACATATCATCTTTCTAAAATAAAGTCACTACATTTTGTGCATCGTAAAAGCTATTTCTATACTTATAATAAATCTATAGTCTTGCATGCCGTGAGTTGTCCTTTGAGGATGTTTATGCTCACGTAAGATGTTAAATCAACATAATCAAAGTATTTTTCGAAGTGTATAACTATACTTTCCTAGTGGACTAGTTGATCCACTGAGCCAAGGGATACAGCCGCCTTAACTTAAAACTGGATTTCTTTCATAATCAATTATGAATTTCATATAAATTGTAGGGTTTGAGTCTTGCCTAAGCGTCTGCAGTTATCCCTTACACAACGTGGAATCACGATACGTGTGTTCTCCTTACTCTGATATAATTTTTAATTAGGAGAAAATGCGGTTTGTGACAAGCTATGTCCCGATGGATAAGCAGGTTGCAGATATTTTTACGAAGCCGCTGAACAAGACCAAGTTCTCGTTTTTCAAAATGGAGCTAGGTATGCTGAACAAGGACTCATGAAGACGTTCAAACAAGTAGAAATTGTCTCGAGATCTACTTCAACAAGACATAAATTTATATAAGGCAAATTCGGTGATTATCGGCTATCACTCGCCGAATTGGTCTGAGGGAGAAGTTTAAAATTTCTATATTGGATCCGAAGAATCGATGACAATTATTGAGGTATGCGCCTTCTATAATAATTTTAAAATTGTATATATATATATATAAATAACAGGGGCAACAACACGGGATTTCGTCGCAAATCTGCCGATTCGCTGAATTTTCCTTTCCCGACTCTTCAGCTCCCATATCTCAGCATGGTATTTTATCCCGTAATTATGCATCGTTGTCTTCCTCCACAAACCGCCGGTGTCATCCAATTGCCAAGTCCAGATTCCGACAAACTTCCCTAATTCATTGGTCGCCGATTCGCCAATCCCGACTCCACTATCTCTCTGATTTGCCGATTCCGACATGTGCGACTTGACAATTCCAGTGCAGTGACCTAGCTTGGATCAAATCGCCATTGTCGACAGAAGTACAGGGCAGTGAGAGTTCAGTGCAGTGCAGTGAAGTGGTTTGAATTTCAGTGAGCTCAATTAACAGAGAACTATTTCGTCAAGTACATATTCAAGTTCCGTTGATTTTCCATGGCTCCTAGAAGCACGAGTTGCTTGCTTGGAGGAGGAGAACTTGTCCGCACCGGGTTTGCTCATGCCTCTGATGAGTTCAGAAATGTCATTCTTATGCTGGAAACTGCAGGACTATCTTTTGTCCTAGAACACCCATGCAAAGTTATAGATAAGGAAGTTCTTGAGTTCTTCCAGAATGCCAAGCTCAGACACGAAGACACAGTGATTAAGAGCAAGATTCAGAAATTCAAAGTGAAAGTGAAAGCCCCTCTTCTGTCTAGATACTTGTGGCTGCCAGTCTGTGATCAAGCCGATTACCTTGATGAGGCTGATTTCTCCAAAGCTCTGTCTTTCTATGGACTTCCCAGAGGCACCAATACCATCAAGTGCAAAGGGATGAATGAGGAAGGCAAGCTTCTCTCAGACATCATCGACAAGGTGCTGATTTGCAAGACAGTCTCTCATGATTACCTCTCTTTAGAGATATTCAAAGTTCTAGTTGGTACCATTGATGCGTCGACAAGTGTACCGATCATAGTCAAGTAATAAAGTTGAGGAGTTTAATCCCCGGATATGGATCTCTCGAGGAGTGGAAGTAGGGAATGTGATTTCTCTATTTGAAAAAGTGATTGCAAGCATAAACGTAACAAAGGGGTGTTTTGATTTGGGTTTCCTAAGATTAACACTAATGATCCAAATGCAGGTCGCCGTCACCGCGTCTCTTTGGGTGATTAATCAAGAGAGTAAATAGAAGATGGATGAGCTAATGAGGGTTACAATCACCTCTTCGCAACGCACGCTTCTAGCAATTGCTAGAATGGCACAATCACAACTTGAACAAGAGAAAATAGAGCTCAACACGCTATCAAAAACTAAAATAAATCAACACATAGACATGCTGAAATATTCAAGCTAACAATATTATTACACAACATTACAACACTCAAAATGTGCAGAAAAAGGAAATACTACAAGTGAAGGGGAAGAGAAACAACCAAATGCACGAAGACTCTCCGAGATTCACGGCCGGATTCAAGGGTTGTCGGGCCTTGTCCGAGCTCGGTCTACGGATGACGTCCGGGGTCAAGAAGGGCTGTCACTTCCTTCAAATATCCTGTCTTCTTCGTGAATAATCGCTAGGTTGGTTCTATCCAGAGAACTCCACGGATGCAGTACCCTATAATCTTGAAACGGAGCTTGGAGCTTGGAGATGACAATGGAAGCCGAAGATCAAGCTATTATAAGCTCTTGGAGGATAAATGGTGGCCGGATCAACTCTTTAAGGAGGAGAGAGAAAAAGGTGGCTGGAGGGAAGTTTTCCCGCTCAAAGGAGCAGGAATGGTGGGCTGGAGGTGGACTTGTTCGGACTGGATGTGCAGGAAGAAGAAATCTTTGCTTTAAATAGAATCAGGTCAAAAAAATAGGCACACACGGTTTGGCGCACGACCGTTCGTCAACCGTGCATTATTTAACTTACAGGATAAGCCTGCGAAAGGAGAAGCGTTGACCCGTGCATTTTACTCGCGCACGGACGTTTCCCCTCGTGCGTGAAGGAAATCGCACAGGTAGCGACATAAACTGGAAAACAGGAACAAATAGGAAAACCATGTGTTTTACTTGCGCACGGGCGCTGTCGCCCGTTCGTGAACAAATCACACGATTATCCACAGAATGGAACAAACAGAAAAGCTACAAGAAAATCGTGCGTTTCCTTCGCGCACGGTGGGGTCAAAACCATGCGCTAATCGTGAGTTAAAATTCGTCGAGTTCATCTTGACGAAATTCATCGAGATCCACTCGAATAAATAAAATACACGATTAGGAAGAAATCGTGCACTAAGAAAACGCACGACCATGCATTTCCACAAATCAGATTTCCTGTCTTGGGGAAAACGCACCACCTGCATAGCAAAAACCAAGTTGGATAACATGCTCCCAACACTAATATACAACATAAAATAAACAAAAAGAACCATGGGGAGAACCATGTGCTTACCCTCGGCAAAAGAATGCGTAATTGCACACCCATGGGCCAAAACAGTGCACAATGTGGTCAAGTGAAGATCTAACCAAAAATATAACTTTTCCAATTGAAAAAGTAGTGCACATGCAAGATAATAAGCCCAGATGAGTCCGAAAAACCCTATAAATATCGGACTCATCACACCACCAGTCTTAAACATTTGCTCGTCCTGAGCAAATCATCTCTTCGTGAACTAGAAAATAGCTAGCTGGCTTCATAATTTCTGAATAAAGTAAAGCGAGAAATCCAAAACTGCATGGGCATAAAAATATAATAGATAATTTTTTTTTAATTATGCTACGAAGCTAATAAATTTCGACAAGTGTAAATAAGTATTGCAACTACTCAAAAATAGAATTCTGGAGAATCGTTCGGTCATGCGTAGGAAGAAAGTCGGCAGGCCACTAAGCTGAGCATTGCAAAAGACTGGCGCTCGAGATCACCTCCAAAGAAATCCATCAATGTCGGGGACCATACGCTTGCCCATTCACACTCTCTCCATAACACTAGTTTGACTCCAGCGTGAATCCGTAGGAATTTAGGAAAATAACGGGGCTTGGGTATATACGTAGGTAAGGATGTAAAAGGGATAAGAACGATGGCTACACACATCCCGAAATGAGCTTATACAAAAGAAATCCCCTCGCGAACCAAACATGCAGGTGCACCACACCACCAGACTTTAACTTGACAACATGGGTATGCGCACTGCCTAACACCACAACAATACCATAAACAAACTCTGTATTTTCACTTTCTTTTATATCATCAGCACATTTTTTTCTTTTCTTTTTCCAGATTTTTATAATGCACCTTTAGCCAAATTTTCAAAAAAAACTTCACCGCACAACCACATATTAACACCACAGCCACAACACCAATGGAAGAAGTATCATACTACTACATCGAAATTGGGGTGTGCAACTGGGAAAAGCTTTGAGGCTTTGGTGATCGCAAAGTGGGGATAAATCAATAGGACGGGTAGGCTCAAAATAGGCTAACAAGGATTATCATTAGGATGAGTATAAGGCTCAACTGGGCCAAAAAGATGGCCTACATCACGCTCACGTTAGACTAACCATGCACCAATGCTTCGAGAGTAGCTCGGGGCAAGTTCTTAGCCACTGAGAAAGGCGATCCTTCCTACCGACTTGAGCAATACAAGGCTAGTGGTGGCTACACACATTCCTACACTACCGTTCGATTACTCCAGATTCAAAAATTTTGAGTAGTACACATAATATTTACAAATGCAGAAAAGTATAAATCTATGAGCATAAATAAAAATTAAATCTATACTATTTCTACACAACATGAGTCCTCGATTAGGAGCACTGCATGAGTTTCACAATACTCTATCCTAAAATCCTAAGCCAGCAACACTATTTTAAAGTTAACACAAATAAAATAAATTTGACTTGAGCCGAACGCGTGCTTTAGATCGCGCTTATGTGGGTGTAAGTGCACAATGCAGACATGATAATATAAAAACAGAAAATGAAAATTTTCTTCTGACATGAAAATGCTAAAAGTGCATGTGCTTAGGTAACCCGCAAAACTCTCCCCCACTAGACTTAAACTAAACATACTTTCCACTATCCAAGATTTGCAATAAAAAAATAGAAATAAAAGTTGAGGGAAGAGGTTACCCCATGCTCAGCTAATGAGCATAACAGAAGATTGACGTTAATGTAAGAATAAAGTCATTGTTACAACCTATTGCAGATGGTTTGAAATTGATTCTAAAAGAACCTCTTTCACCTAGTAGTGCAAATTTCTCCATTTTTAGAATGGCTCCAGTGGCTACATTTATGTTAAGTCTGGTCGCTCGGGCTGTTATACCTTTTTCTTACGGTATGGTATTGTCAGATCCGAACATAGGGCTACTTTCTTTGTTTGCCATATCTTCACTAGGTGTTCTGCGTCCCAAATGAACTCCACCTGCAAAAAAGATTATCTCCATCCACGCATACTAAATACATATAATCACAGTAGCATATTTGAATAAATTAAAAGCAATAAAATTGGGTTGTCTCCCATAATCCTTTTTCTTTACCGTCCTTAAGGTGGACCAAATACATGTATTAGCAGTAATATAAATATTGTTCAGGGAATAAGTCCAAAACGTAATGATAAAGGTCTACAGATACACACAGTAGTAAGAAGAAAATGAGACTACAAAAAGAAGCAAAGGAAAACACCAGAGATCCTTCACTCCTCAGCTGAACGCTGACTTGTGATAAGTCCCTCTAGTCATGCGAGATGATGGAAAGGCGAAGGCTTTAGGGCCCAGGGAAGACGAATCTCCCCTGCCCCTAACCTCTTCCTTATCGCTCTAGCAGGCAAAATTCTGCGCCTTGCGCAGGAGAAGCTCATTTTGTTTCACATCCACAGAGGTGGTATAATCAAACCCACCAATTCAGTAGTAAGTTTTTCTTTCTCATCCGGGGGCATCCTTTCCTCACCCGCAGCAGGTGAAAGATCAGCCCAAGTTACCTGTTTAACAGTTTTAAAAATGTTGTTAAAATAAATAGAAGTTTTTAATTCAGCTTTCTACACGCTATCTACAGCCGTACTCAGCTCATAATTCCTCTTAACAGAGTCTTGTTTCACATCCAGTGACTCCTTCTCTATATCTCCTTCAGCAACCATCAGCGGTTCCACCACGTTCTTAACTTGATCTTACTCCTTCAGTAGAAGACCTGTCTCAGCAGCACTAGATAAAGCATTAGATAATACAACAGTCAACTTCATAAGTTTCCCAGGTTCATCTGAAATCATAGGGGGAGATGACGGTGGCAGAGGAAAATTGTCCTTGGAAGCTAAGGTGACACCGTTCGCATTAAATTGCAGAATAACTTCATTGGCTTTTAGGAATGGGACCCCTAAGATGGGTTTTGACGTATTTCCCATGGGTCTTAACACCTGAAAGTCAGTGACTATAGCAGCCCCATTCAAAATCACTTCCACATATTTAATCTCTCCATCGGTCTTAACTATCGATCCATCAGCTAGCACTAGAGATTTCTGGACATCAGATTCGATATTTAAATTCAGTTTTTCAGCATCTTGCAAGGAAAGAATGTTGTAGGATGATCCAGAATCGCATAAAGCTATCGTCTCTACTGCATTAATCTCACATTTAACAACAATTTCATTTTTATCGCACTCCTCCGCATCCCCAGCACTCTTCCCTTGCTCATGGGGATTTTTCTCCGTATCACTTGGGAGGGTACCGCGAGTATGCTCGGAGAACACTTGGGCCAGTTGCCCAAGCTGTGTCTCCAAGTTCCTCATGGACGCAGTTTGAGTGGCAATATTAGATTGGGCCATCTCAACAAACTTCTCCATCATTTATTCCAGTGCACTCTTGCACGTCCCTCGCACTTTCGGATTATAACCCACATGCGGCAGTCATTGCTGACTACTAGAGGCTTGAGCTTCAAATTGATGCTGGCCTCCCTGCCACCTTTGACAGGGAGCATTTTGATTCCACGAGAAATTATGGTGATTTCTCGCATTGGGGTTATACATGTTATTATAAGGAACAGTGCGGTTTTGACTATTTATAAAATTTACATTTTCATAAAAAATTATACCTGATGGCTCAGCAAAGGTCTCTCCAGTAGTGCACTCGAAAGCATGATGGCTGGGGTTACCACAACCATGACACGTTATGTCCATATACCGAGCTGGAGGAGGGGCCGATTTTGTCAACATAGTCCTTCCATCCAAATTATGATGGCTCGCTTCAGCTTGTTGCACCATCACATTTACTTCAAACAAATTCCTCGCCCCTCTAGGGGCATTTCTTCCGGCAGTCCAGTATGTGCTATGGGAGGCAGTATCATAAAGCAGCCTCGACGCCTCATTAGGAGGTAAGTTCATTATTGTACCTCAAGCCGCCGCGTCGATCATGGACCTGAAATTAGGCTCAATATCAAAATAAAATATTTCGCCTAGATTCCATGGCTCACAACCGTGCTGGGGCAATCGACGCTGTAGGTTGGAGAATCTCTCCCACCCTTAAGATAACGTCTCTTGATCTAGCTTTCGAAAAGTAATAATATCCCTCCAGGCATTCACAATCTTGTCCACATGGTGGAACTTAGCCAAGAACTTGGAGGTCAGGGCCTCCCATGTAGTAATGGTCCCTAGGAAAATAGTATGAAGCCAGGTTTTGGCTTTGTCCCTCAACGAAAAAGGGAACAACCTCAACTTCAACACGTCATCAGAGATACCGGCATATCGGAATGTGCCACCAATTTCGGAGAACTCCGCCAGATGGAGCTGCGGATCCTCACTCGGCAAGCCTGAGAACTGAGTATTATTCCTGATCATATTCAGGATGGCTGGTTTAATCTCAAAGTGGTTGTTTACGATTGCCGGTCTGAAGCCAGGTTAAACACTTCCTGCAGTAGGGGTTGTGAAATCACACATTGTTCTAACGCATGGCTGGGCCACCTCTTGGCCCTTAACAACCAATTCATCTTGGCCATTTTCTCCTAGGCCAAGATTCTCCATCCTCTCTTCAGTAGCAGCAGCATGCATGCGAGCTCTCCTCGCACGTGCGGTTTCAGGATCTAACACAAGATCTTCAACCCTATCACCAGAGTTGGGATCTGTCATACAACATAAAAAAACCTTTCAAAAATACCAAAAAACACTTACACACTTTTTCAAAAGAAAAATACACACAACGATTGCACTCCCCGGCAACGGTGCCAAAAACTTGATGCGTCGGCAAGTGTACTAATCGTAGTCAAGTAATACAGTTGAGGAGTTTAATCCCCGGATATCGATCTCTCGAGGAGTACAAGTAGGGAATGTGATTTCTCTATTTGAAAGAGTGATTGCAAGCATAAACGTAACAAAGGGGGGGGGGGGTTTGATTTGGGGTTTCCTAAGATTAACACTAATGATCCTAATGAAGGTCATCGTCACCACATCTCTTTGGGTGATTACTCAAGAGATGAAAATGGAAGATGGATGAGCTAATGTTGGTCGCAGTCACCTCTTCGCAATGTACGCTTCTAGCAGTCGCTAGAACGACACAATCACAACTTGAACAAGAGAAAATAGAGCTCAACACGCTATCAAGAACTAAAATAAATCAACACATAGACATGCTGAAATATTCAAGCTAACAATATTCTTACATAACATTCCAACACTCAAAATATGCAGAAAAAGGAAATACTACAAGTGAAGGGGAAGAGAAACAACCAAACGCACGAAGACTCTCCGAGATTCACGGCCGGATTTAAGGGTTATCAGGCCTTGTCCGAGCTCGATCTACGGATGACATTCGGGTACAGAAGGGCTGTCACTTCCTTCAAATATCCTGTCTTCTTCATGAATAGTCATTGGGTTGGTTCTATCTGGAGAACTCCACGGATGCAGCACCCGATGATCTTGAAACGGAGCTTGGAGCTTAGATATGACAATGGAAGCCGGAGATCAAGCTATTGTAAGCTCTTGGAGGAAAAATGGTGGCCGGATCAACTCTCTAAGGAGAAGAGAGAAAAAGGTGGAAGGAGGGAAGTTTTCCCGCTCAAAGGAGCAGGAATGACGGGCTAGAGGTGGACTGGTTTGGACTGCATTTGCAGGAAGAAGAAATCTTTGCTTTAAATAGAAGCAAGTCAGAAAAAAGGGCATGCACGGTTTGGCACACGACCGTGCATTATTTAACTTACAGGATAAGCCTTCAGAAGGAGAAGCATTGACCCGTGCGTTTTACTCGTGCACGGACGTTTCCGCCTGTGCGTGAAGTAAATCGCACGGGTAACGACAGAAAGCTGGAAAAAAGGAAAAAACATGAAAACCATGTGTTTTACTCGCGCATGGGCACTGCCTCCCGTGCGTGAATGAATCAAACGATTATCCACAGAATGGAACAAACAGAAAAGCTACAGGAAAACCATGTGTTTCCTTCGCGCACGGTTTGGTCGAAACCGTGCGCTAACCGTGCGTTAAAATTCGTCGAGTTCATCTCAACGAAATTCATCGAGATCCACTGGCCTAAATAAAACAAACAATTAGGGAGAAACCGTGCGCTAAGAAAACGCACGACCGTGCATTTTCCACAAATTAGATTTCCTTCCTTTGGGAAAATGCACCACCTACACAGCAAAAACCAAGCTAGAGCACAACAAGCTCCCAGCTCCAATATAAAACATAAAATGAACAAAATGAACAATGGGGAGCACCATGTGCTTACCCCCAATGAAATAATGCGCAATTGCACACCCATGGGCCAAAATAGTGCACAATATGGTCAAGTGAATATCTAAACAAAAATATAACTTTTCCAAATGAAAAAGTAGTGCACATGCAAGATAATAAGCCCAGATGAGTCCGAAAAACCCTATAAATATTGGACTCATCAATCATCTGCAATAATAAGGTAAATTGGGGTGCGTTGCTGTTTGGCAAGATTAAGGATAACCTCCGCACTCCCAACTTTGGGAGGATTATCAGCCTATACCTGAATCAATTAGATGGTGATAGGTTTGATATGACCAAAGGAGTTCCTACCCATCACCTCAAGAAGATAGACTCCACAATCTTCTCCAGGTGGGATAGGAGGATAATGAAGCAAGGGGGAGCCCCAACATTGCTAGTGGAGGAGGAAAAACAAGTACCTGATAACAGGATTCCTACTCCACCCCCAGTGAGATTCCTACTAGCATGAGTGCAGAAATTGAGGGGGAGACAGTTGTTCTATCAGATTCAGTTCCAGTGGTTCCAGATTCAGTTCCTAATTTAGTGGCCCCAGATACAGTGCTTTTCGACTCAGAGTTAGTTGATCTTCTAGAAGAGGTTGCTGCTATTGGTACTTGAAAGTCTTTGATTGCAAGGGTAGCTAATTACCTAGAGGGGGGGGGGGGGGGTGAATAGGTTATTGCAGTCTTTTATTGAGTCTTTAAAATCTACTTTGACTTATGTCCTACTGTGTATACTTATTTTAGCTTTCAAGAAAACAATATTTAGCACAACAAAACACAATACACAGCACACCAGATTTTATAGTGGTTTCCTAGTGTATGGGTACATCCACTGTCCCTCTCCTCCTTTCTAACAGTATGTTAGACAAGGCTCTTCTCCAAAAAATATGGCTCCTCAGAGATTACAGCACGATCCCACTGAATTAGTCAGTCTCCACTCAGAATTACAACACTAGCTCACAGCCCTCCACACAATAATCACCTGACAACCACACACATGCCCAAATGCCCTTTACACAGGTTGGGAGAAACAGCCTCACATAGATTCACACAAGAATCCAATCACACAGCCTTTATAATTTAGGCTTTACAATTAGATCTCATAGATCTCACATAGAGCCTAATTAATCTAGGCCTCACCACAGATCTTTCACAGATCCACTGATTTTGAAAGTGTTTGTTGATTTGACTCAAGAGAAATTACTCTCTGAGTCAATTTCTTCCTAGGCTAAGAAATTCTCAGCCCTATCTACTTCCCAGCAATAAGGATGACAATATTTGACTATCTGTTGCTTGTGTTGGAAGTTCCTCAGGACCTTGATCCTATTCTTGCTAATGAAGGGAGAATATTTAGAATAAATATCTTCAATAAGCTAACCTTTTTTGGCAGGAAAATGAATTGCACTGTCTCTCCTTTTGTCCAGAGAAAATTCTGTGCAGATTTCTTCTTCTTCTTCAACGATCCAGAGATAGATCTTCAGATTTGGCTCAGCTTGGATCGTGAATCAACTTCAGCTATGGTTTGCCTAAACTGATTCATCTTCCTCAGAGAAATCCTCCGTTCTTATTGTAGCAGATGTTGATTGCACCATCGAACTCAGAAACCCTTCAGATTTTTCAATTGAAGTTATTTGTTCTGTAACAATGGCGGATGAAGACGACGAACTCCTGCTTCTCATTTTTTAGAATGTTAATTAGAATCTTTTTTTTATCTTAATCTCAACTGTTATTTATAACCCCATCGATTTGTGGGATGTTTGACACGTATCCCAGTTTTAACGGTGGTTAAAACCTCAGCTTAATCAAATTGTGATCCACTGTAGACTGAAGGTAATGTTAATGTCGATTTGCAGCATTTAAATAACAAATCAGAAAATCATTGACTTGTTGACTTTGCTGACGTTAGCATCATTGTAGACTTAGCCAAAATCAAGCAATACTTCAGAAATTCTCAGTTCGATGAACTCAAAACTCCATTTGACGAACCCAGAGCTCAGCTTGACGAAATCAAGCAATACTTCAAAAAACTTCAGTTCGATGATCTCAAAACTCCTTTCGACGAACCGAGGGCTCAGCTCGACGAAATCAAACATCATCTCAGAAAACTTCAGTTCGAAGAACTCAAAACTCAGTTCGACAAATCCAGAACTCAGCTCGATGAAATCAAACATCATTCCAGAAATCCTCAGGTTGACGAACAGGTGAAAGCTGAGTTCGACAAAATCTGAACTTAGCTCGACGAAATTAAAGCTCAGCTCGACGAAAACTGAATAAGCAATACTTTTACGATTCTTGACCGAGCTCTTCTTTAGAGGCGTTGAGTGAGCCTACTTCACTCAATGCTTTTGGACTTAGAGAATTTCTGCTTGCTTTGTCTCAGCGGTTCCTTCTCAACTGTCTTAGCGGTTTCTTCTTCACAACTGATACTATCTTCTGTCTCAGCGGTTTCTTCTCAATTGTCTCAGTAGTTTCTTCTTTACAGCTGAGACATTCTTCTTAGCTGTCTCAGCTGTCTCGACGCTTTTTCCTTAGTCAAATTATTCATCTTTCTGCCTGATGGCATTGAGAGCATTGAGTGTATAAGCTTCACTCAATGCTTTTATGCTTAGCCCGATTTTCTGTAATCTTGCCTTCTTGTTGAAGTTTGGCGTTGGCAAACTCACCATGGCATTAAGTGATGAAGATTCACTCAACGCTTCTAGACTTAGTCAATTTTTTGGCATCCACTACTTAGGCTTTGACATGATATCCTTGACTCAACGATTCTGGCCATATGGCGTTGAGAGCATTGAGTGAGCTTGCCTCACTCAATGCTTCTGGACTTAAGCATTTTTTTGACTTTTTAGCCTATCACCTTGAGTCCACCTGTCATTGTCTCTTGAACTATATGTCCAATCATTGTGACAAAGACCAACCTGTATACATGAACTTAAACATACATCAAATACAACTATGTGTATACCATTGAACTATTTGAATTCTTACAAATCTAAGACATTGGGATCAATGGACCCAACAATCTCCCCCTATTTGAAGAAGTCAAAACACCACTTGAGAATTTTATGTCAATGATATACACTAACATAAGCAGCACAAATATTTTTAAAGAAACAAGAGTTACCACTTAAGTTTACCACATTTTCCCTTGTGCTCCCCCTACTTTGCTATATTTTCCCTTGTGCCCCCCTGCATTGCTGCATCCTGCAGCTACAAACTGCTTCTTTGTTATTGCTACTCCCCCTTGCTACTTTGTTCTTATATTACTTCTCCCTTTTTTGACTTCTTTGAAATAACACTTGAAAGTGTGTGAAATAGCTTAGGAGCAGTATGCTATCTACTCCCCCAATTTGAGAGCAGAGAAGTACCTAGAGCAGAACTTGCTCCCCCTCAATAAGAACAACTGAAGCTATACTAAATTCAACATACCCAATTCAAATTTTAAGGTGTTGAACTTTGCTTCATCTAGTGGCTTGGTGAAAATATCAGTCACTTGCTTGTCTGTTGGGACAAACTCAAGCCTAATATCCTCACATTCCACATGCTCTCTTTTAAAATAATATCTAATCTCTATGTGCTTAGTCCTACTATGTGATATGAGATTCCTAGCTATAGAGATTGCACTTGTAGAGTCACAAAACAAAGGGATTTTACTTATTTGGAGGTTATAATCCTGGAGTCGATGTTGAATCCACAACAATTGTGCACAACAACTTCCTGCAGCTATATATTCTGATTTTGTAGTAGAAATAGATACACTAGTCTGCTTCTTGCTGCTCCAGGACACTAGCCTTCTACCTAGAAACTGACAGGAACCTGATGTACTTTTCCTATCCTCTGTGCAGCCTGCAAAGTCTGTATCTGAATAGACAATTAACATAAAATCCCTATTCCTTGGGTACCATATGCCAAGATCTGGTGTTCCCTTTAGATATCTCAAAATTCTCTTAACAGTTGAGAAATGAGTATCTTTAGGGCATGTCTGATATCTAGCACATACACATGTAGCATACATGATGTCTGGCTTACTAGCAGTGAGGTATAAAAGAGAACTAATTATCCCTCTATATAAAGTTTGATCAATAGGTTTTCCTGCCTCATCTTTGTCTAAAGACATATTTGATCCCATGAGAGTTTTCATGGAGGAAGCATTCTCCATCCCAAATTTCTTAAGTAACTCCCTGGTAAACTTAGACTATGATATGGATAATCCATTGTTAGTCTATCTTACTTGGAGACCCAAGAAGAACTTAAGTTCACCCATGCTACTCATCTCAAAATTTTCTTGCATAAGTTTGGCAAACTTCCTGCAAAGGTTATCATCAGTAGAATCAAAGATAATGTCATCAACATATATCTGGACTAGGATGATCTTGCCCTTAGATTCCCTATGGAATAGAGTCTTGTCTATCTTCTCCCTTGAGAATTTATTTTTAATGAGGAAGCTAGACAATGTTTCATACCAAGCTCTAGGGGCTTGCTTTAGCCCATATAGAGCTTTCCTTAGTTTATAAACAAAATCAGGATGGTAAGGAACAATAAAACCTGGAGGTTTTTCCACATAGACTTCTTCTTTCAAATCTCCATTCAGAAATGCTGATTTCACATCCATCTGATAGACTCTGAACCCTTAGAATACAACATATGAAAGGAATAATCTGATAGCTTCTAGTCTTGCTACAGGGGCAAAGGTTTGATCAAAGTCAACACCTTCCTCTTTTCTGTACCCCTGAGCTACCATTCTAGCTTTATTCTTAACTATAATGCCATTTTCATCAAGCTTATTCCTGTAGATCCACTTAGTTCCAATGACATTATGTCTTTGAGGTTTGGGAACAAGCTTCCAAACCTTATATCTTTTAAACTGGTTCAATTCCTCTTGCATAACTCCAATCCAAAACTTGTCTTGGTTAGCCTCTTCAAATTTTTTAGGTTCTACCTGTGATAGGAAGCAAGAGTACTTGTCTGTGTTGAGACATCTGCTCCTTGTCACTACTCCTTATCTTGCATCACCAATAATCTGATGGTCTGGGTGATCCCTTAGATGTATTACTACTGGAGGCAGTACTGCTTCAACATCATGTTCTTCATGATGTTGATGTTCATCTACTTCCTGTGATCCTTGTGCTTCCTCTGGAATGCACACACCCTCTTCTTGGTCTTGCATAGTTAGAGCATCTTCTTCATTTCTCTTGAGAGTGATCTTTTTCAACCCTAGTTCAGTACCTATATAACTAGAAGAGGAGCTTGACAGTTCATTGCTAATCATATTTGCTTCATCAAACACTACATTAACTGACTCCTCTACAACTTGACTATAAAATTATAGATCCTATAAGCCTTACTATGATTGTTGTACCCAACAAATATCCCCTCATAGGATTTGGCAACAAACTTAGTTTTATAGGATTTCCCATTGTTGAGTACAAAGCACTTGCTCCCAAAAATTCTGAGATTTGCAAGGTTTAGTTTCCTACCCTTCATAATCTCATAGGGAGTCTTATTGTGCCTCTTGGTGATAGAAGCCCTGTTAAGGACATGACAAGGTGTATTTACAGCCTCAGCCTAGAAATATTCTGAGAGAAAAGTGTCATTTAGTAGTGGTCTACCAGCCTCTATGAGAGTTCTATTCTTCCTCTAAACTATCCCATTTTGCTGGGGTGTTCTTGGAGAGGAAAACTCTTGCTGAATCCTATGATGTTAACAGATTCTTGTCATGCATTCAGACTGAAAGTCAGTCCCATGGTCACTTCTGATTTTGACCACAATACTGTTCAACTCATTCTGTATTTGCAAGACAAATGTATTGAAAACATATGAGGTTTCAGATTTTTTCTTCAAAAAGAATACCCAAACAAATCTGGAAAAGTCATCAACCACCACAAAGGTGTAGACCATCCTATCTAGACTATGAACTGGCATTGGACCAAACAAGTCCATATGCAAAAGGTATAAACACCTCACAGAATCTTTAGTCTCAATGCTTTTGAAAGAAGCTTTTGTCTGCTTACCCTTTTGGCATGCAGAGCGAATACCTTCCTTAGAGCATTTTATGTTAGGACCATTCCTAACTAGCTCTTGACTATAGAGCTTTCTTATTGTCTTATAATTCAAATGAGCTAGCCTCTTGTGCCATTTGACACAATATGAAGCTTTCTCATTTGCAACTAGACAAATGGGAGAGTTAGATGATAAACAAAGAAAATTAAGACAAAAGACATTCCCACTCCTAGTGCCAGTCAAAGTGACCTCTTGGTCACTTGATCTTCTTATATGACACTTATACTTGTGGAAAGAAATGACATAGCCAAGATCATATAGTTGGCTTATGCTTATCCTTAGGACCCCAATTCTCATTGGGTCCTAGGTGCATGTTAGGCTTAAGATGAACATGCCTTCTTGCAACTCTTATGAAAGGTAAGTGTACATTAGCTCTCTGTACACTATGATTGTGCCATCAATCAATGGCATAGTGACCCACTTTGCCACAACACCAGCACTCAAAGATGTTGTACCTCATTTTAAGGGATGGTTTAACAACATTGCTGTCAGTAGCTCTTAGTCCAGCAGGTACATTAACAGACTTTTTCTTGAGTGCTGGGGCTGGTACACCAAACCTAAATGGTCCAGGATAGGCCATTTGAACCTCCTCATGGGTTGCCTTGTAGCCACTAACACCCTTTCCATTCATACCACCATAGTGGTGAACAACTTTGTTCTTCCTTTTGGAATTACCAGCTCTAGTGTTCCCTTTGAAGCCTATCCCTTTCCTATCCTTTTGGGAGGAGAAGGAATCTATCAAAGGAAACACAGTACATGACTTTGAAAACTTAGCCACTAGCTCCTTCTTTTTTTGGAGCTTCGAAAGATAGGGGTTAAACCTTATTTACTCTAGAGGGGGGGGGGGGGGAGGGGTGAATAGAGTAATTAAAACTTTGGCTGTTTTTAAATTTATCAGAGTAAAAAAATAGGTGATACCAATAATAATATAGAAGGAAATAAAAACAGGCAAAGCTAATCTATCTATCACAGCACAACAAGAACAAGAAAGAAAATTATTAAACACAGACAACACAAGAATTTTATAGTGGTTCTCCAAAATGGGTACATCCACTCTTCTACCACCTTGGTAGGAATCCACTATCAGGTTTTTGATTAGGTGACTGCCACCACAAGATCTATTTACAGGGAGATCTCACAACCCTTTAGGATTTTGATCAGGTGCCCAAAAATCAAGAATAAACTTTTGAAGGGAGTTAATAAACTTTTTTATAGGAGGTGAGGGAGGTGATGATGTCTTCTCTTTTTTCTATACAACAGAGAAGACTATTGGATTTGCTGTTAGTCAAGACTCCTTCTGAAATACTAGAATGATTCAGAAAACTTGGAGCCTTGCTCAGGGTGTAGGTCTTCAGCCTTGTCTGAAAGAATCCTGGAACTTTCTGACTGATTCAAAGATGTTGTCCTTGAATCTTCCTGGATGAGGAGTTGAAGAAGACACTTGATATTGACTGGGTGTTCTTCTTCACTCTTCAGAAAGGACAAGGGAGAAAACAAAATGTTTTCTATATGCAGAGAAGAAGTTCTGTATGATGTTGTTCTGTGCAACTATATTATCTTCTCTGTATTGCTCTTGTGTTCTTACTACAGGTCTAGTCTGTGTATTCAATCAGTTCTCTAAGTCTCACTTTCTCTATTATTTCCTACCGTATAAAAAGAATTTCGCTTTTATATTCTATAGTCAATAATTTCTCCTTTGAAATTTGAATTTCTAGCATTAATTGCTGATTGCCCTGGAGAAAGAAATGGCTGGAATATTTGACTTTAAGGTGTTTCCCCAACTATCCCATTAAAATAGGCAAGTAATTACCCTGATGAAGTCCATAATTAATGCTGCAGATAACAGCTATATTCAGAAGAATATGAGCATTAATAACTCAGGAAATTACTGCTAAATAATATAATGAATAAGGACAGAAATAAGGAAAAACTCTAAGTCTGGCTCAGGACAGAAATCATCGACCTCTGAATGGAATTCGTTGACTGGAGTTCCAAGTTCGTCGACCTGAGAATTCCTATTCGTCGACCTGAGCTCTGTGAACTGCATACTGAGAATAACTTGCCAATTCTACGCTCTAAGTTCGTCGAGCTGAGAATCTGTCTGAATGAAGAGATCGTCGACTTGAGCTCGAATATCGTCGAGCTCAACTCAGAGAAATAACTCTGAGTTCGTCGATCTGAGATCGACGATCGTCGAGCTAGGTTTGAAGAATTTTGAACTGATAATTTTGAACTCTGAATTCTTCTAAGTCTGAGTCTACTGAGGTCATTTGCTGGCTGGTCTATGAAGGTTGAAACTAATGGCTAGCCTAAACTCTAGGACTCATAGACTTGACCCTGGCTATATAATGTGGGTCAAACTCATCCTAATTAGTGAACCTAGCTCAAATCCAAACTAGGGATCCAACAAGCTTACTTTCTAGATTCCTGATAAACTCATTCTTAAAAGTTATGGTGCCCATATGAATAATAGTAATGTTCTTCAGCTATCTAACTTCCCTAATTTTTTGTTCTAGCAAAGTTGTTGTTTTAGAATGCTGGGAAGTAGCAAGCTTCAGAGATGCAATCTCCTGAGCCTGCTGTTTGATCAGCAGCTTACTCCTTTTGAATTCTTCTAGAAGTTCACCATATCTTTCAATTATTTGATCTCTATCTTCCTCAGATTCAGAGCCATCATCATCTCTTAATGAAGAAGTACTTGAATCTAATCCAATCACATATTTAGACTTGAATGAAAAGTTGGATGAAAAATGTACCTTTTATGGTCCAGGCTTATTCTGGCAGGATTCCTCATGGGATCTTGCCATCAGCCTAATGTAGGCTTCATCATCCTCTTCTGATTCTGATGAGGAAGACTCAATCCAGCTTTTCTCCCTCTTAGCAATGAAGTTTTTATCCTTCTTGCTCCCTTTATGATTATGATTCTTTTCACCAATTTCTTTCTTCTCAGGACAATTAGCTACAACATGACCTGGCTTGCTGCAACAGAAGTAAAAAATCTTTTTAGAAAAAATGTTTACCAGGTTTTGGATTATACTTGCCCTCTTTGGAGAGTTTCTTCTTATTTCTATAGTAGTCCTCTTTGTGCTAGAAGGAAGAGGTAGGTTTGCTTATCAACCCCTTCTTTTTCATCAGCCTCATAAACTACTTTGAGAAACCAGCAAACTCCTCATCAGACATATTACAGCCTGATTCCTCTTGATCTGAATCTTTTGACTCAGCTGGCCTTCTTAGGGGAGAAGGATTCTTCTCCTTGCTCCTCTTGGAGCTATCTGCCTTGAAGGCCATATAAGTTTCTTTGCCCTGACCTTTGCTAGTCTTCTCTTCCTCCTTCCTTGTTGTCAGCTGCATCTAATATGAAAACAGCTTAATGAACAGTATGGATGGTGGAGTATCTGCCAGCTTTTCCATTTCTCTAATGACACATACCTTAGTGTCCTAGTCTCTAATAAGAGACCTAAGAAACTTATCATTTAGCTTATAATTATTAAAGGCCCTACCATATGTCTTTAACTCATTGACTGTCCTGAAGAACATTTCATATCAGCTAGTTATGGTCTCCTCCCTGATCTGTCTGAAAGAATCATACTCTTGATTCAGCATTGACTTTCTATCATCTCTCACTTCCTAAGTTCCTTCCATATACACTATCAAGGTGTTCCACATTTCCTTTGAGGTCTTGCAGTGTACCAGGTTTTGAAAGACGGAGTCATCTATGGCACTAACTATGATATTTTGTGCCCTCTTATCCATTGTTGCTAAGATAACTTAGTCATTTCAGTGTACTTCTTTGGAGTCTGAATATTTGCATCAAGGACAGATATCTTCATTAGGATGAAGGGTCCTTCTTGAAATGTGATATAGATCCTAGGATCAGATGCTTCCATGAACAATCTGTCCCTTTCTTTCCATATACCAAAATTTTCCTTCATGCAGAGAGGATGTTTCATGGATCCAAGCTCTTTATGATTCTGTCCTGAACCCATCTTAACCTTTTGACAGCTACCCTGGAGATCTCCTCAGACTGTTAAGTCTTTTCTTAAGTAACTTCCCTCTGATACCACTTGAAAGTCTTTGATTACAAGGGTAGCTAATCACCTAGAGGGGGGGGGGGTGAATAGGTTATTGCAGTCTTTTGTTGAGTCTTTGAAATCTAATTTGACTTATATCCTACTGTGTATACTTATTTCAGCTTTTAAGAAAACAATATTCAGCACAACAAAATACAATACAAAGCACATCAGATTTTATAGTGGTTCCCCAGTGTATGGGTACATTCACTGTCCCTCTCCGCCTTTCTAATAGTATGTTAAACAAGGCTCTTCTCCAAAAAATATGTCTCCTCAGAGATTACAACATGATCCCACTGGATCAGTCAGTCTCCACTGAGACTTACAACACTAGCTCATAGCCCTCCACACAATAATCACCTGACAACCACACACAGGCACAAATGCCCTTTACACAGGCTGGGAGAAACAGCCTCACACAGATTCACATAGGAATCCAATCACACAGCCTTTATAATTTAGGCTTTACAATTAGATCTCACAGATCTCACACAAAGCCTAATCAATCCAGGCCTCACCGCAGATCTTTCATATATCCACTGATTTTGAAAGTGTTTGTTGATTTTACTCAAGAGAAATTACTCTCTGAGTCAATTTCTTTTTGGGCTAAGAAATTCTCAGCCCTATCTACTTCCCAGCAACAAGGATAACAATCTTTGACTATCTGCTGCTTGTGCTGTAAGTTCCTCAGGACCTTGATCCTATTCTAACTGATGAAGGGAGAATATTTAGAATAAATATCTTCAATCAGCTAACCTTTATTGGTAGGAAAATGAATTGCACTGCCTTTTTTCTGTCCAGAGAAAACTCTGTGCAGATTTCTTCTTCTTCTTCAACGATCTAGAGATAGATCTTCAGTTTTGGCTCAGCTTGGATTGTGAATCAACTTCAGTTAGGGTTTGCCTAGACTCATTCGTCTTCCTCAAAAAAATCCTCTGTTCTTGCTGTATAAGATGTTGATTGCACCAGCGAACTCAGAAACCCTTCAGATTTTTCAATTGAAGTTCTTGGTTCTGTAATAATGGCGGATGAAGACGACGAACTCCCGCTTCTAGTTTTTTAGAATGTTAATCAGAATCCTTTTTTTTGATCTTAATATAAGCTATTATTTATAACCCCGTCTATTTATGGGATGTTTGACACGTGTCCCTGTTTTAACGGTGGTTAAAATCTCAGCTTAATCAAATTGAGATCTACTGTAGACTGACAGCGACGTTAATGTCGATTTGCAGCATTTAAATAACAAATCAGAAAATCGTTGACTTGTTGACTTTGCTGATGTCAGCATCATTCTGGACGTAGCCAAAATCAAGCAATACTTCATAAATCCTCAGTTCGATGAAATCAAAACTCTGTTCGACGAACCCAGAGCTCAGCTCGACGAAATCAAGCAGTACTTCAGAAAACTTCAGTTCGACGAACCAAAAAACTCCTTTCGATGAACCCAGGGCTCAGCTCGATGAAATCAAGCATCATCTCAGAAAACTTCAGTTCAAAGAACTCAAAACTTAGTTCGACGAATCCAGAACTCAGCTCGACGAAATCAAGCATCATTCCAAAAATCCTCAGGTCGACGAACAAGTGAAAGCTGAGTTCGACGAAATCTGAACTTAGCTCAACAAAATTAAAGCTCAGCTCGATGAAAACTGAATAAGAAATACTTCGATGATTCTAGACTGAGCTCTTCTTTAGAGGCGTTGAGTGAGCGTGCTTCACTCAACGCTTCTGGACTTAGAGAATTTCTGCTAGCTTTATCTCAGCGGTTCCTTCTCAACTGTCTCAGCAGTTTCTTCTTAAAAGCTGAGACGATCTTCTGTCTCAATGGTTTTTTCTCAACTATCTCAGCGGTTTATTCTTCACAGCTGAGACATTCTTATCAGCTGTCTCGATACTTTTGCCTTAGTCAAATTGTTCAGCTTTCTGCCTGATGGCGTTGAGAGCATTTAGTGTATAAGCTTCATTCAATGCTTTTGTACTTAGCCTGAATTTCTACAATCTTGCCTTCTTGCTGAAGTTTGGCATTGACAGAATCAGCATGGCGTTGAGTGATGAAGCTTCACTCAACGCTTCTGGACTTAGTCGATTTTCTGCCTTCCACTGCTTAGGCTTTGACATGATATCCTTGTCTCAACGATTCTGGCCATATGACGTTGAGAGCATTGAGTGAGCTTGCCATACTCAATGCTTTTGGATTTAGGCATTTTTATGACTTTCCAGCCTATCACCTTGAGTCCACCTATCATTGTCTATTGAACTATATGTCGAATCATTGTGACAAAGACCAACCTGTATGCATGAACTTAAACATATATCAAATACAACTATGCGTATAACATTGACCTATTTGACTTCTTACAAATCTAGGACATTGGGATCAATGGACCCAACAGTACTACTGCTACAGCTGAGGTTATGCTAGTTGAGGATGCAAAAGTGACTCCAGAGGAAGAGGATTCAGCTCCTTCTGAGCAT
Organism: Platanthera zijinensis; assembly: GCA_039513925.1. NCBI lineage: Eukaryota > Viridiplantae > Streptophyta > Magnoliopsida > Asparagales > Orchidaceae > Platanthera > Platanthera zijinensis. Next base: position 118,592,188 of record CM077082.1, on the reverse strand, counting down.
GAGGAGGATGCTGTGGAATTTGATATTGAGGATGCTGCTGATGATGATTTGACAGTTGATGAGTATGAGATAGAGATTGCTACTGAAGAGAATATAGTTGATTACGACAAAGTTATTGCTACTGATATTGCTGAGACTGAGAGTGCAAGTGTTGCTGCTGTTGGTGAGCCAATATCTGTGGACAACCTACTCGTTCCTCTCCCAAAGATGACTCCCATTGCAGTCTCTGAGTGGGAGGCAACTCAGTCCCAGATCTCTATCTCCACTGAGGTTGACCGGTTCATCCGCAACCTAGAGAAGAGACTTGGCAAGAGGCCAATTGTGCCCGAAGGTGTAATTGATCTTTCTGATGAGGAAGCAGATGCTGAGGAGCATTCTCCTATACAGATTGCTGTTGATTCTGATCTTGCTGATAAATATCATATTTCTCCGATCGACGAGTCCTTCAGTGATTCTGAGATCCCAGTAGATGTTCAAGTGACCGAGGTTGCTAATATTCCATCTTCCAGTTCAACTGACCCCATTTTGCAAGCAGTTGAAGTGATGTTTGCAAAGCAATAAGCTAAGTTTGAGGCTTCGTTGCAAAAGGTTGTGAAAAGAGTTAAAAATTCTGAGAAATATATGTTGAATGGACTTGCATAGGTAAAAGTTCAGATTAGCAAGCTGGAAAAGAGACTTGATGAGTGGGGCCAAGAAGGTGGTACCGCAATTGCCATGACTATGACTGCTCTAAAGAAAAATCTTCATGTTGTGAAAAATGTTTATCACAACGCTCTATCCATGCTCGATGCTCACAACCAGTCAATGGCTCACTTTGATACAAGTATTCTACATTATGCTAATGCCATCGCCGCTAAAGCCAATAAGGGGGAGGATGCACTTACAGCTAAGGTGGATGCTAAAGTGAATTTGTTGGGAACTTCGATGGAACAACACTTCAAGACAAAAAATGACTACATATATGACAATACTGAGTGGCTCTATAATCAGTTGGCAGGTATTCAAGTACCTGTCGAGCCTGTACCAGCGACTGACGAGGCATTAGCATAACCCATCGGGGGGACTTCCTCTTAGGAGAACGTTTAACTACAATTAGCATTTTTCAGACCGTTACCCTCTAACCCCTCGGGGGGACTTCCTCTAACTCCATTATCAGGATCGCTATCGCTCTAGCTCTAGCTCAGACTAGCTCCAGCTCTATGATCACTCAGATTAAAAATCGCTACTTACGTAGCTCATTACTCTACGCTCCCTAGAGCTCAGGGTTGTTCATATTAACATATAGTTAGTCAATTGTTGCTTTGTTCCTTACGTCCCAAAGCAACACACTTTAGTAACAAGTTTTGTTTTGTTAGCTCACTTTGAAGCTGTGTATCTATATAATTGTACTTCTCGTCCTCATCACAGGTAAGGGTTTACCTGTAATGGGTACGATCCGTACGTATGTCAAGACCTCAGAGACGCCCCTTCGGGCTCGTCTTCTTATGGAGAATACATAACCTAAGGGGATAGATATCCCGACCAAGTTATGCCGGTTGTAGTTGTGTTAAAAACAGAAAGAGCTCAGATAGAGATTGAGAGCTTAGCTGAAGAGTTCTTGAAGTAAGCGACTACCCAGTCTCTTACTCCAATCCCTCCCCAGTCGCGCTCACCCTTTTTCTTTAGTTTTGAATATAGCTCCTTTCTTTCTTACTAATAATACGGTTCCCTCCCTTTTTTTGTAGCTGGGAGGAACCCTCTTTTAGTAAGAAAGGAGCTATATCGTATTTGAAAAAGGAATAACAAGTAACAAGGTATAAAAAACTAGTTAGTTCACTATTCCATATTACATACGATATTTTCAATATCTCGTATATGATAGTGAACACCAGCATACTCGCAATCGCCAGACGAAAAATGGGAGCATTGGGCACTGTGACCCCAAACTGCTCCTCCATTAAGGAGGAAAACGAACAGCTTAAACGGTTCGGGCAGGAGGATTCCTGGGTGGGTAGATCTCATGAGCTCGAAAGAGTGGGTAGCGAAAAACTACTGTTTTCTTCCCCCTCTTTCCCTTGAAAAGCCAATAGCTCGACACACAAAAGTAGAGGGAAATAGATAGGAATCCCAGGTTATGCTGGTACAAGAAGGCACTATTATACTACGTATTAGGAAGAGTGCTCCCTACGGGGAGTACAGGAGGAGTGAAACCTCTACATCGTAGTAGGGTTCCCGCTGGTGGACGGGAACCAGACAACTCGATATACGTCGGCTCCATACGAATGCCTCCTCTTCTACAAGAAGTAAGGAGGCAGGGTGGAAGAAGAATATCAGAAGTGCGTCCCCTTCGGGGGACATCAAGAACCCAACTACTTCCATTCGGGGATGGCTGAAAGTGGGGTTCCTCACCCTTTCATCCCCCTCCGGAGGTAGGATGGTTGAGGGGCTATCCCCCGTGGTAACGTCATAGCTAAATCGGGATTCAGTTTAGTGTGAAGTTAGGGTTGAGGGGACCGGGGGGGGGGGGGGGTGGGTGGGTTCAGAATTCCTAGTTAAACTAGGAATTGTTCCCTATGCTCCCTATATCGGGAACTAAGATTAGCGCTTTTAAGGCCCCTTCTTTTCTCCCTCATGGGAGATAACCCATGGGATGCCCGAAAAGGCGGTTTAAACGCCTATTTTACTTTGAAATCTAACTCGTATTGTAACACTCGTTTCCCTTGGTCGAGGGAATTCCCAGTCTCTTACTCCAATCCCTCCCCAGCCACACTCACCCTTTTTCTTTAATTTTGAATTACTCGCAGTACTGCTCAGGAACACAGGATTTTGATCCAGATTTTGCTGCAGCTGCAGCTATCTTTCTAGAAGCTCAGAGGGTGGAAGACGTTGCTCCCCCAGTTCATAAGAGGAAAAGATATGGGGAAGGCACGTCAGAAGTCAGGCATGAATAGGTTAGACCAGAGCGCTAGGGAGTAGCCCTAAACAAAATTGGAAGAGGTTTGGAGCCCGACCTCCAAAGGAATTATCTTGGATACTTTTCCTCGGTCGAGCTGGGAGTAGAAAAGCATCATTTCAACTACAGTCAAGATGAATGGAACAGATACAAGGAAGCCTGCACCAGGTAGAGGATTCATTTCAGTAAGAACAAGAATGCTAATCCTATGCCTCCTCCTCCTCTAAAATACTATCTGAAGCCCATAGAATACTTTGAGAGACAACTTTTGAAGAGAAAGAACAGACAAATCTGATTTCTTATATATATTTCAATTGTTGAGTGTTGTGGGCTGCCCTCCCAAGACTAAAACATTTTTGATATATATATGTATATGATTTACCTAATTATCTTGGAATGTGTGTTATTTTTTTTCTTTTCAAGTTTTAATTTAATTTTAATTGGTATGTGTAATTCACCTTAGCTTATAGGATTTTGAATTCTTCAAATATGGGGAGATTTTTGGGTATTGTATCCACAATAACCCTAATTTGAAGAAGAGCCCAGTAAAGCTAAGATGAATTGAGTTTATATTTGATGTTGTATTCTAGTTATGCACTTGCAGGTTTACTTTGCTAAGTACACACCAATGCCAGGTTACAGTGGGTCAGTGAACACATGACTATACAATGTAATCCTTCATTATGTAGGCCAATGTATTGACTCACGTGTAATCTCTCTATTGGGGTGTACTTCTATCCTAATTATAGGAGAAGTATCAAGGAAGGCCAAAGATTAGGACTCAAAGAAGAAGAATTTTACCCAAGTAAAATTCGGCGAGAATGGTTAGTCATATACATCAAATTCGTCAAGTATCCCCTTAATAATCGCCAAATTCGTCGTTTATGCTTCCTGATACCCGTCGAATTCGTCGTATATAATTAGGGAAATTCTCTGGAAATCTAGTATTCGACCAAAGAAAATTCGCTGAGTATCACTGGCAATACTCGCCGAATTTGCCGAGTATCACTGGAGATACTCGCCGAATTTGACGAGTATCCCAGACAATATTCTCCGAATGTGTCGAGCCATATGTCGACCACTCTGGATTTCTGGCTAAGGAAAATTGGACGACTATCACTCATAAATTTGGCGAGTATCATAATCAATATTCGACGAATTTCGTCGAATTTGTCTTAGGACAATTTTTCCAAAATTTCTCTAGTTCGAAACTGTCGACCATGCATTGTAATATCTAGGATTCATTTTTGGAGATCTTTTATAGCTATTATTTAAAATCTCTCTATAAAAGGATAGGGTGATTTCGAAAATACCAATCTTAACCTTATTGATATTTGATTTTAAAAAGCTTCTATAATCAGAACCCGTTGGCCGCACGCACGCCATCATTCGCGATTTTCTTCAGATCGGCCGCTGACTTTGAACGATCTTCTTATTTGACGACTTCTTCGACTGGATCGTGTCTTCTCTCAAGATCTAATCTACTCCAGTCCTAGTTATTTGAAGATCGAAGGTTCAAGATTTAAGATCAGAAAGATTTCAAGTTTCCGAGTTCTCCGAGTTTCTAGTTCAACCCTTTCAAAGAACGTCGAATCGAAGACTTGCAATCATTTTTATTATTATAATATTGTCTTAAATATTGTTGGATTTTTATCTCCGAGTTAGTATATCCATTTATGGATCGCGAGAGTAGATCCGATTGTGGATGAGTTTGTAGATCCGGTTTGTGGATCGAGTTATAGGAGAGGTTGTTCTCCGAGTGGTAGGAGCGTCGTCTCTGAGTTGTAGGAGTTGTGGCTCCGAGGTGTAAGATTTGACGAAATTTGAGTTTGGTGAAGTAGCCAAATCCGCCTTTCGTGGTAGATAGGTGTGGCGAGACAGTGGACGTACTCAATATGGGGAACCACTATAAGTCTCTGTGTTTGTGTGCTTGTGTATTTTTGAGTAATTTTTATTCCACGAAAAGACACAAACATCACCTTTTTACCCCCCTCTAGGTGAGTTAGGTAGACGCTAGATAATTTCAATTCATCCACTCCCCCCCTCCACCTATCTAGCAGTGAGCTCTATTGGGTTATCTTATCCTATATCCTCAGCTCCTTGAGCTTACACCTCTGATCCCTTAGAATCCTACAACTCAGAGTGAATCTCACTCCTACAACTTATAATGAAAACAGTCCTACCTAAGGCATAGCAACCCTGCACTCAAAGTTAAGTAACTCCTACCTTAGGCTCAGCAGCCCTACACTCAGAGATATACCAGATCTCCTACATCAGATCCCTCAAGATCTTACCTCGGATCTACTCCTGGATCCTGCCCACTCAGAGACAATAACTCCTACCACTCAGCCTTTATAATATAGGCTTACAACTTAGATCACATAGTGATCCTAAAGTTTGAGTAATGTTTTCTGGTGATTGACTCCAGAGAAACTATCCTCTGAGTCAGCTTCTTGGACTGTGTAGAAATAACCCTAACTCTTCACAACAATAAGAAAGTGAATCTTCAATATTGATCTGCTTGTGCTGAGAAGAACCGTTACAGAGCTCTGCTCTTTCAAGCTTTAGAATATCTGAGTTAAATGCAATAGCCTTGAAGAAGAGCATCAACAATATTGAGTGCTCTGCTAACTAACCCTTGCAGAAAATTAGGGTTTGAGCTCTTACTGAAGTCTCTTGAGAGTTTTTCAATTTCAACCACTTTTTTCAGCAAAGATAATAATGTGTGTTGAACTCTCTCGTTTTAATTTTTCTATTTTTACTTTTATATTCCTCAGTGCAATGGCTCTTTGATCTATATGGGTAAGTGGTATAGGCAGTTGTAAAGTAGCTTTCCATTAATGACACTGCAGAAAGCATGCAATTACATTTGTCCTTTAGCACACAAAACCCGCTTAATTTAAATTTAGGATAATGTCAGCATGACTCAGTGCTTTTGGACTTAGCAACTTTCACCATACAATCTGCATAGGCGTTGAGTGAAGTCTTGTGACTCAACACATAGAGGTATTGAGTGTTGCCTTGAGACTCAACTCAACTAAACTTTAAGTGTTAACTGCTGAAGCGTTGAGTGATAAGTCTTCACTCAATGCAAAAACACTTAGCTGAATAACTGTCTAACTTTCGAGACTTTGAGTGACCCTTCATCACTCAATGTTGTTGTCTTTGACAACTTAATTGATAAGACATTGAGTGAACCTTCATAACTCAATGCATTAGTACTTAACAGAATTCTTCTGGTTGTGGTGTTGAGTGAACCTTCTTCACTCAATGCTTTTGGACTTTGGCAGTTATCTTGACTGAAGGCGTTGAGTGAATCTTCTACACTCAATGCTTCAGGACTTGTACATAATTTCTGACTAAAGGCATTGAGTGAATCTTCTACACTCAATGCTTCTGGACTTAGCTGCATTCTTTGATAGGGCATTGAGTGAGCCTTCTTCACTCAACGCTTCTATACTTGTACAGATTCTCTTTAAGTAGGCATTGAGTGAATGGACTTCACTCAATGCTTCTGGACTTAGCCAGATTTGAGTCCAGCTCTACTGAGGCTTTGAATGACTGAGCTTTTGTTAATGCTTTTAGACCTCTGTCGTTGAGTGACGTGTACTCACTCAATGCTTCTAGACTTAGAAAAATTTCTGCCTCTCTTTATTATCCTGTCTTGAGTCCAACCAAACTTCTAACCCTATCAACATGTCAAATAAATGAACAAAGGACAACCTGCATATATTGAACAGAACATATATTAAATACAAATATGTGTACACTATTGACTTGCGGGCCTTTTTCAAATATGGGTCATTGTGATCAATGGACCCAACAGACTTGATAGTCATACGAGTTATAGGCTCGGATGTTGAGATGATACACTTGCATATGCATAGATTGTGGCGGGATTTTGCTACTGCCTTAGTTGTCACACCGATAGGAGTACGTTGACTTGGTAAGTCAATGCGGCATAGCAGACCAACTTAGCCTGGTGTCTTGTAATGTTTCTGAAATGCCCATCTCTTAGCCCTAAAGACTGTGATAACCCCCATTAATAGTATGCAGTGACTCTAAAGTGAACCTAGGATGTGTGTAGAGGCATATGATAGGTATAGGCTAGGTAGTGTATATACCCACCTAGTAGTGGAGAATCCCACTCCACTGCCACCATGAGCCATGACGGTTGGTACCAGAGAGGTTAGGTGCTTCCGAAAAGTGGGAACTAAAGGTCTATGCTACATATAGTCATTTGTATGAGTTGCACTTCCATGAGACATTGAATAAGCATAACATAACATATCATAATATACATACTTGCAGACCTTCATCATATAAATTAGTATGAGCTCTTTTATATGATAGGTTACATAAAGAAAATCTTAACTTATAAGTTTGTATGGATATTCATATAAGTTAAGGTACGTTTTTGTGATTGTAGCACAACTGCACTATATTTATTTATTACTTGTCCTTTTACTACTATTCTTACTTTATGTCTCATAGTAGAACTGTTAGTGTAGATTTATCTCTATACATACAATTATGCAGTACTTTACATACTACTACGCTAGATAGGGTCACTATCACCTTATTGTTTTATTACTACCACATATACCTTTTCTTTTTCCTCCCGCCCGGTGCCTATGAGTCATTAGGGGAGTGGATGTCGAAGAGCCTTAGTATTTTTGACTAACAGTCTGTGACCATATCATTTTAAGAACACCAGAAGACGGGGCAGCAGCACGACACCCCAGAGGACCGGCAATCCAGAATGGTAGGACTTAAGGAGCTGATTTGTAACAGCCCATTTCCTTCTAGACCCCTTAACCTTAGATTAGGGTAGAGCATGAGGTGAGTGATAAAGTATTAGTCTAGGTTTGATCCAAAGAGTTAGGGTGGATTCACATAGGGCCCACTAAAGGGTTAAAGTCAAACTTAGAAAAAATTGTTCAGGATCAATAGGCGCCGAGTGAACTCAACGCCATTCGACAAAGCGTCGAGTGCATCGAGTGAACTCAACGCCATTCAACAAAGCATCGAGTGCATTGAGTGGACTCAACGTCATACTCTTTAACTTAGAAAAATCATTCTGGATCAATAGGCATCAAGTGAACTTGACGCCATTCGACAAAGAGTTGAGTGGACTCAATGCCATGCTCTTTAACTTAGAAAAATCATTCTGGATCAATAAGCGTCGGGTGAACTTGACACCATTCGACAAAGCATCGAGTGCGTTGAGTGGACTCAATGCCATGCTCTTTAACTTAGAAAAATCATTCTAGATCAACAGGCGTTGAGTGAACACGACACCATTCGACAAAGCGTCGGGTGCGTTAAGTGGACTCAACGCCATGTTCTTTAACTTTGAAAAATCATTCTGGATCAACAGGCATCGAGTGAACACGACGCCATTCGACAAAGCGTCGAGTGCGTTGAGTGGACTCAATGCCATGCTCTTTAACTTAGAAAAATTGTTCTAGATCAATATACGTCGAGTGAACTCGATGCCATTCGATGAAGCGTCAAGTGTGTTGAGTGAACTCGACGCCATTCGAAGAAGCATCGAGTGATCTCGATGCTTTTGGACTTAGAGTATTTTTTCTATCTAAGATGTATTTGCTGGTTTATATATCCGGCCTGAACCGGGTTTTCAGGATAAGTGTTGATGGCACATTTGAACATGATCTCTTCAACCAACCTATTTAATACATTGATCTTCTCAAGAAGACCTATTTAAATCAATGATTGGCAGTCCAATACAAGGGTGACATGTGGACCCAAATTCTTTTTATAAAAAGGGAAGAAACGAAACCCTAACGGTAACTCCCATATCTTGCCAAGCCCGCCGTCATCATCGTTGAGCCAGAGGAGTGGGAAATAACTCATGGAGTTAAGCTTTAGCCGGGGGATTGAGCTTTGGAGCTAACTGGCTGGAGCAAGGATCGGCCATAACGCACCACCACAAAACCCGCTGCAAAGCACGATTAAGGGTGGGTGTCCGTTTCTCCTCCCCCTCGGTGCTAGTATTCTAGATCCACTAGGAGAGATATCGGGCTCAAATAAGCCCGATGCTATGAGAGGAAGAGGGAGAAATACGAGCTTTTCTTCTTGTTCAGGTTCGCCATAGGATCCCCCTCTGGCAGCCATGCCGTCGGGAAACGTTAGCCACCACCTTAACGGAGGTGGTGACGATAATCGCCAGCGGTGGCAGGGGCCCAGGTGGTTGGAAACGAGAGTTCAACATTGCCTAGCTCGGGATGATCTGGGTCGTAGGCTCAGTGTAGAAGACATTGAGATGTCATTGATTAAAGTTAAATTAAACTATAATGTAATTTATTATTTTTGTCTCATTATTACAGTATTTTGAATATTAACTTTAGGCCCCTTAGAACCAAGTTCAGAAATTGTCACCAACATTAAACTTGTAGATCTATATCTTACCTTTAATTTGACAGCCTAAACTTGTAATTTGGAGCACAGAAGATCCTTGTAGGGCCAATTTCCTAGGACTGCTCCGAGACTAGGGCAGAACTTTAACTTGATGCCTAGGCTGAACTATAAGTCCACATGCTATGAAATTTAGGTCATGTATGTGTGTATGGCATACTTAGACTATGTCCAAAAATCAAAATTTTGGAGAATAATTTTCTATAGTTTTAATAAAAATATGAATTATTAAAAAAAATGGAATATAGGCAGATTCCCAATTCCAAATGCCCCTAAATTTGGGTGGCATGGCTCTAAGGTCATCCTATGGTTTTGGTAAAAATTTGGATCCATTTGGATCTCTGTATGTTAAAGGATCCAACATGTACGGTGAAGGTAGATTTGTAAATAGTGTGTAAATGGTAAAATGGGAATTTAACCTATTTGGCCAAATGTATGTCCTTGAAATTTTGGACAGAGACTTATGTAGATAAAATAATCCTTTCATGAGAAAATTGGGATTTTTGGAATCAAATTATTTCAAAATTAGCACATTTAGGTGTTAAAATAAAAAATAGGACTAATGAACTTAGAAAATTCCAAATTATTGATCCACGCCCTAATAGGTCATTTCACTTCTCTAAAAAAATTTATGAGCATTTTTGAGAATTATTCCATGTATAAATAGTGTAATTACATTTTTACCCTTATGGGACCTTGATAAAAAACATGAGCAATGGTTCTTGGAAAATTATGAGAAAATGTTTAGGTCCTTATTTATTCATTATGAACCCCTGCATATTTTATCAAAATTTTTGGATGATTATTTATGGTGAATACTATAATAGAGTCATTTTTGTAATTATGTTAACATATGAATATCTTAGGTCAAATCTCTGACTAAGAGTGTGAAAATCTATTTTGACCATTATCATGTTAATATTAGTGGGTAGGAATTTTTCCTGAATTTTTACATGATTTTTTTAGTACTTCATTGAAAAAGAAAGATAATGAGATTTCAATCATAAATGGAAAATAAGGGTCAAATCAAGTTGGAAAATTAAGATATTTTGTTCACAGATGTTTTTAACTTAGATGAACATCAAATAATTAATTTAGACCTAAAAGACCACTGGTTATAGTAGCTCATGTTCAAAGTGACCTAGCTCACTTAATTAAATAAATTAAATTATGGTCCAAAATAATTAGAAAAATGATGGAATTCTGAATGATCAATATTATACACACAATAAACCCATGATAAAAATTTGGAGGCTTTTGGCCCAAGGAATTGGAAGTCATCTCATAGGGGTTAAGATTAAGTCAAGGGCTGCGCTTAGTAAAATGTGACGAGTAACTCTAGGACCCACAGGGAAATGATAGGTGGTTGGATTGGTAGATGTATTGGGAAGTTGAAACCTTGCTTGGTGTCACAAGTATATCACTACATAGTAACGAGTGCAAGTCACAAGGAGAACAATTATAATAGGGTTCGGTGAAAGATCGTCTCTCTCCCAATAAGTACCTTAAGTCATTAGGTTTACTCAAGAGTAATAACAAGCTTGGGGTATCAGTAATGAGTAGACACTAATGTAAGTAAGTGTCCTTGAGAAAGGGAGCTTTGGGCTTCAGCCCATCGTAGTTCCTAGTTCCCCCAAGAGCCCTTCACCAGGTATTCCATGGGCAGTCCAAGGATTAACCCTAAACTGCTATGTATAACAAGAATTAGACAAGAGTAGTCTAATAGGTTAGGAGAAATGATGTGACAAACTCACCCATATACGGTTGGAGGGATACATGAAGGAATTAGTCCTACGAGCTAGAGGCTTAGATGTTTGGATTCAGGACGGGTTTAGTCCTCCGAACTAGTGGCTCGGATGTTTGGATACATGACAGGTTTAGTCCTGCGAGCTGGAGGCTCGGATGCTTGGATATAGGACGAGTTTAGACCCGTGAGCTGGAGGCTCAGGTGTTTGCAACAGGACGGGTTTAGTTCTGCGAGCTGGAGGCTCGAGAGGTTTACTTCAGGACGTGTTAGTCCTGCGAGATGGAGGCGCGGGTTTGAAATGACTTGCATGTGCATAGAACATATTAGTGGCGGATCATGCAGTACTGGACAGTCGTCACACCGACGGTAGTATGGTGACTTTGGTGAGGTGTGTGGGTTTGAGGGGCCAGTGGGTTGTTTTACACTGCGGTCTGGAGGATTATCCCTAAAAACGCAAACCCTACCAAAAAGACTGGTGGAGATGGCCAACAAATTAGTATGCGGAGACTCTAGAGTGCACCTAGGACATGTACAAAAGCATATGAAGGGTGTAGGACTGGTAGTGTGTATAACCGCCTAGGAAGTGGAGATGCCCGCTCCACTACTGCCGTAGCTATACTGGTGGTACCATAGAGTTCAGCTAACTCCAAAAAGTGGGAACTAAAGGTCTGTGATCATAGAGTCATGTGTGTGAGTTGCACTTATATAAATCATAACCCGCATAACTCATCATAGCATATATACATTCTTGGGCATGCACACTGCGGATCCTTATCATATAAATTAGTAAGGACTCTTTTATATGATAAGTTATATTTATGAAACCTTAACTTATAATTTGTATGGGCATTCATATAAGTTAAGTTACTCATGTGATGTTAATGTAGAGGTAGATAATTTACTTTCTGCATAGTTCTTTACTTTACATACTGCACTTCTTTTCAGTACTGCTTTACTTACTTTACTTGTGCTATAAAGAACTGCTATTATAATGATTTAACTGATAGAAACATACTCAAGATAGAATAGTTCCACTATCACCTGCTTCCTTTGATACTGCTTTGTTGTCCTCCTCTTTCGTCCTCCCGCTCGGTTACTAGGAGTCGTGGGGGTGAGACAAGGACAAAATGGCTTAGTCTTTAGGACTCACAATCGGTTGTGAGCGTATCATTTTAGGAGTTCGAGGAGTTGGAACACTAGTACGACCAGCAGGACGAGGTGACAGGACCTAGGGAGCAGTTACCGTGTACTACCACTACTACAGTTCAACGTCATGTGAGAATGAGTGTCTCAGTTACCGCTTCCGCATAGTGTTGTTGTGAGAGAGAGATGTTGTTTCTATTTGACATGTACCGGGCATAAACCCTTCTCTCATTTTATATACTCATTATGGACTGATGTACTTTTTATCTTTATATATTATGATGTTATTACTGTGACTTGTGGACTTGATAGTTTTCATTTACTGCTAGTCGTACTTCATTTCTCGATTGGACAAAAGGTTGAATGATTATACTAGCTGTCAGGATCAGTGTCGTGCGGTGTCGACTAGCTAGTGTGCTAGTGTCACAGTAAAGCGACGATTCAGGGCATAAGACCGAGTAACCTCCTTAGTAAGAGGAGGGGGCTCTTACATACTGGTATCACATAACATATGATCATATGAGAAAGAAGTCCATAATACTAGGTCACCCCTCTCAAGCATTAGTTTGCGGACAAACTATGCAGCAGAAGCAATGGTGTGCCCATGTGTAAGAAGTCACAGAAAACAGTCCATTTAAAAAAATGAGTTAGGCCAACCCAATAAGGACACCACTTTAGTTTGACTTACCAAGAGGATTTCCTGGCATATCCTAGGCTAAAATCGACCTCGGATATAGATTGGTTAAGGTACGAGGATACCCAAATTTACCAAGGGAAGAATTTGACGCAAGAGTCACTGCTTAAGGCTTAAACTCTAATGTCCCTACTCTACCTATCAAGTCATATTATCAGTTCTCACCCAAGCTGATAGGACCACCTCAAGGAGAATTGGTGCTTATAATATATTTGTAGAATTGTAGGGTACTCGAAAACTTAACCCTTGTACTGATAACTTAATTACATTGAGACAACAACCGAAACAAATACCAAAGGTCGAATAAGAATTCGAGTTTCAGAAGAGACCCATTTTGGTTGGGTCACATGTTGACCTTGAGAAGATTATTTTAAATAGTAACCTTAAGGGCCTAAGGTATATATCATATCAATAAGTCTCAAGGTAGAACTCCAACTCTAAGATTGTTTTCCTTAAGGATTGAGGAAAATATAGATATTAAAGAAATTTAGCCCAAAATGTATGGGGGCTTATCCTTTTGTTTATTAGGCTAAATTGATAATGACTTTGATTTCCCTAGATCTTGTTTAGAAAATGATTGAGTCGCAAACATAGTAATCTAGAAGATTTGATTTATTCAATGGTTGCCCAAGTAAAGATGAGGTTTTGTATATGCATAATCGACAAGATGATCAACCCTCCCTAAGAGTTTGGGATATACATAGAGGATTGCCTGCTTGGATATATTATAAACCTAGAATAAGGAAAGTCATCATGAGTCGTTCGAAACTCTCTCAGGCTTGTGAATCAGATGATTACTTAGCACAACTTAAAGAGAGATCATAATTTCATCGATGCATAATGACATGCTATATCCAAAGAACAAAACAAGTTATGTACAATCCACAAGAATTCGAACATCTGGCTTTCCAAAAAACTAAAATCAAAGAAGTTTCGACAACACGAAGACTCTATGTACAACTAAAGGAGTGTGTTACCCCAACAAAACACATTCCTAGATGCTCTAACACCTTAACCCCATCGATGTAATACACAATTAATGAATATATTGTCGGTTAAGAATTTGATTAAGGAACTCGGATATATCGCAAGAGAGAGCCAATGTGAATTGAGAATTCAGTACAAGTCAGAAGGATAATTTGAAATTTTGCATAGCTAGGGCTCTTAGGAAAGCGACCATGACTATCACATGGGTAGAATTGGGAGAAGTAAAAACAATGATTGACCATTATTATCCACGCCTACCTGACATACCCAGGTCATTATGTTGGAAACTTACAGATCGGGATAGAGTAACATCATGGTAATATGAAGAAGTGATTGTAGTACTTAACTGTTATTAGGTTAGAACCCATAAAGTGAGAATTCAAAATGTTTGAATAAGTTTGTTTATAACATTGGGAGTATAATGACCCTAAAAAAATTAAAATCTAGTGAAAAACCATACTAAATTGGAAGATGTATATTATAAGTACGATCCTTTGGATGTGGTTCTGATGATCACAAGAATAAAAAAAAAGTATTTGATGATATGATAATCGCCTTTGGAAAAAAATTCGAGAATTTTAGAGCAACTCGTGGTTATGAACGTACTAATGTCCTTAGAATCAAATACTATAATAATTCAAAGAATTTGAAATGCCCACTTTGCGGGTAACAAACACACTATCATGTTCAGTGAACTTAGAAAATTGGATCTTGAGTAGACAATACAAGCCTATCATACGCACAAGAGAACGAATAAATTCAACCTTGCATATATTGGATAATGCGAATTATAATTTCTTTTTGGTGTATATAAATGGTGATAACTCATGAACTTAGAGAAATGATAGTCTCTACCATGCCATAATTTTTGGAGGTTAGATTGAAGATTACTTATACATATTCCATACACAGTTGGGCTGATCTAATAAGTATAATGGATTGGGATGGGTATTCACCCACACGTGCCTATTAAATATAACTATATGAACATTTATAAGAAGGTTATTACGGGCATACCTAAGTTGAACTTCGAGCAAATAAAAGATTAATTTGTCAAGGCATGGCATTGAAAATGTAACAACTCAACAAATTGAAATGGGGTGGATGATTAGTTGAGCGTACACAAAGGTATGACCCCTTTATTGTGATAAAATCAAGAACCAGGACACATATGTTGGTAACATTATGATCACCTTAGGAAAATTCATGACTATGAAGAGATCAATTTTTGTTTACAAAGATGTATACAGTGAAATTACACGAGAAGTAATGAGTGTTTAATAAGATTCTCTTTATCATGAAATTGATTTATGACAAACCTAACCATTTTGAAAAGATACACTTATAAATTTATGAATTAGACTCTATGTGAAAAGTGATTGGAAGTCATTTTTTTTATAATCGCATGATGTACGTGTGAAGGGTGAATAATCTACGAAATAGGTGTTGTTGTTATAGTAGAGATGTAATAAGACATGAATTTGGGAGTAAAAGAAACAAAAATGATGATATTTTCATAACATCATGATCTCGAAAGTTGCTTAACTACTATACATAATAGTGTTGGTCTAATGTGTATGATAATTTTTGGGTGATTATAAGTTCACGTTGAATGATAGGTAATGATCTAGGTAGACAAGAATAGAAAAGATTTCTGCATATAAGATTATTGATTTTCACATGCTTGGTGATCATTGGTTGTATGGGACTCCAAATCCAATGTGTGATTAAGGTTAATTATAATGATAATATGTCGGAAGACTTAGAAATATGTCCACATAACTTTGATGGTGAGTATCCCGAAGTATAATGAAAATACATTTGGAAGGAGAGTGTTATCTCTGATAGTGTTTTCTTATAAAAACAACCGTATGAGGCCCTATATGGTAGGAAGTGCCGGACGTCGCTATCTTGGGTCCAGGATGAGGATCCAAGATCTCTTAGATCAGATTATATTGAGGATACAGACACTCACATATGGCTAATCATGCATCAGATGCTGGTGGCACAGAGCAGACAGCCAAGTATTACGATGCGAGGCATCGAAAGTTGGAGTTTCAGGTGGGAGAAAGGGTATTCTTGAAGATACGTTCAGTGCATGGTGTTTTCCTGGGTGCGGAGGCACAAGAAGTTCAACCAACGATTTATGGGACCATACTTGATCCTGGAGCGGATCGGTCCTTTGGCTTACCAACTGGAGCTTCCTCTAGAGTTAGGGAACCTGCACAATATCTTCCACGTCTCCTCGCTTAAACAAGCACTACTTTGGCCAGAGCAGCATATAACCACTATAGCAGGCCCAGTGACACCTAATAGAATAGTTTGTTTGGAGCCGGTCCAGATCGATGAAACAATGATCAGAGTGCTGAGTAAGAAGAAGGTTCCCTTGGTCAAGTGTTGTGGTCTAACCACGGATAGGAGGAGCACACCTGGGAGCCGATGCATCTGATGCGGGAATAATATCCGGGAATCTTTACCTCAGGTATATCATATGTATTTTTGAAAAGTTCTTAAATTCTTGTACATAAGAACCTCTTAGACCCAAACTTGAATTTCGGGGATGTAATTATTTTTTTGTTTATTAGGATTTGTAACATCCCATTTCCTTCTAGACCCCTTAACCTTAGATTAAGGTAGAACATGCAGTGAGTGAAAATGGATAAGGCTAGGTTTGATCCAAGCAGTTAGT
Organism: Platanthera zijinensis; assembly: GCA_039513925.1. Classification (NCBI taxonomy): domain Eukaryota; kingdom Viridiplantae; phylum Streptophyta; class Magnoliopsida; order Asparagales; family Orchidaceae; genus Platanthera; species Platanthera zijinensis. The sequence goes on along the minus strand of CM077082.1, from coordinate 118,575,558 downwards.
GTGGATTCACATAGGGCCCACTAAAGGGTTCAAGTCAAACTTAGAAAAAATTGCTCAGGATCAATAGGCATTGAGTGAACTCGATGCCATTCGATGATGTGTTGAGTGTGTCGAGTGAACTTGACACCATTTGATGATGCGTCGAGTGAACTCGACTCAATTCGACAAAGCATTGTGTGTGTTGAGTGGACTCAACGCCATACTCTTTAACTTAGAAAAATCATTCTGGATCAATAGGTGTCGAGTGAACTCGATGCCATTCGACAAAGAGTCGAGTGCATTGAGTGGACTCAATGCCATGCTCTTTAACTTAGAAAAATCATTCTGGATCAATAAGAATTGAGTGAACCCAACATCATTTGATAAAGCGTTGAGTGGACTCGACGCCGTGCTCTTTAACTTAGAAAAATTATTCTGAATCAACAGGCATCGAGTGAACAAGACGCCATTCAAAAAAGTGTAGAGTGCGATGAGTGGACTCAATGCCATGCTTTTTAACTTTGCAAAATCATTCTGGATCAACAGACGTCGAGTGAATACGATGTCATTCGACAAAGCATCGAGTGCGTTGAGTGGACTCAATGCCATGCTTTTTAACTTAGAAAATCATTTTGGATCAATAGGCGTCGAGTGAACTCGACGACATTCGACAAAGCGTCGAGTGTGTTGAGTGAACTCGACGCTATTCGACGAAGCGTCGAGTGCGTCGAGTGAACTCGACGCCATTCGAAGAAGCATTGAGTGATCTCGACGCTTTTGGACTAGGAGTATTTTTTCTATCTAAGCTGTATTTGCTGGTTTATATATCCGGCCTGAACCAGGTTTTCAAGATAAGTGCTAACAACATATTTGAACTCGATCTCTTCGACCAACCTATTTAATGCATTGATATTCTCAAGAAGTCCTATTTAAAGCAATGATTGGCGGTCCAATACGAGGGTGACACGTGGACCCAAATTATTTTTATATAAAGGGAAGAAATAAAACCCTAACAGTCACTCCCATATCTTGCCAATCCAGCTGTTACCATCATTGAGCCAGAGGAGTGGGAAACAACTCCTAGAGTTAAGCTTTAGCGAGAGAATCAAGCTTTGGAGCTAACTCACCGGAGCAAGGATCGGCCATGGCACACCACCACCAAACCTGCCGCTAAGCAAGATTAAGGGTCCGTTTCTCCTCCCCTCCCTCAATGCTAGTATTCTAGATCCACTAGGAGAGATATCAGGCTCAAATGAGACCGATGCCATGAGAGGAAGAGGGATAAATATGGGCTTTTCTTCTTGTTCGGGTTCGTAGGAGGAGCCGCCTCCAGTGACCATGTCACCTCTAGCGGCCATGTCACCTCCGGAGGCCATGTCGTCTCCGGCGGCCATGTCGCCGAGAAACGTTAGCCACCACCTCAACGGAGGTGGTGGCGATAATCGCCGGTGGTGGTAGTGGCCCAGGTGGCTTGAAATGAGAGTTCAACATTGCCCAACTTGGGATGATCTGGGCCGTCGGCTCAGTGTAGAAGACAATGGGATGCCGTTGATTAAATTTAAATTAATCTATAATGTTATTAATTATTTCTGTCTCATTTATTACAGTATTTTGCATATTAACTTAAGGCCCCTTAGAAGCATGTTCTAAAATTGTCACCAACATGAAACTTGTAGATTTATGTCTTAAATTTAATTTTACATCCTAAATTTGTAATTTGGAGCACTGAAGCTCCTTGTAGGGCCAATCTCCTAGGACTACTCCTAGACTAGGGCATAACTTTAAATGGATGCCTAGGCTAAACTATAAGTCTACATGTTGTGAAATTTAGCTCATGTATGTGTGTATGCCATACTTAGACTATGTCCAAGAATCTAAATTTTTGGAGAATTAGTTTATTTAGTTTTAATAGAAATATGAATTATTAAATAAATGGAATTTAGGGAGATTCCCAATTCCAAATTCCTCCAAATTTGGGTGGCATGGCTCTAAGGTCATCATATGGCCTTGGTAAAATTTTAGAGCCATTTGAATCTCTGTATGTTTAAGGATCCAACGTGTATGGTGAAGGTAGATTTGTAAATAGTGTGTAAATGGTAAAATGGGTATTTAGCTCATTTGCCCCATTGTATGTCCTTGAAATTTTTGACAAAGACTTAGGCTCCATTTGGGGGGACTTATTTTCACCGGTCAAGCGGTTACGACCACATGAACCAGATCATAATTAAGGTCCGGTTCATGCGGTTGTAACCGCTTGATCGGTGAAAATAAGTCCTCCCAAACGGAGCCTTATGGAGATAAAATACTCCTTTTATGTGAAAGTTCGGATTTTTGGAATAAAAAATCCCATAAGTTGGAATTATTTCAAAATTAGCACATTTAGGTGTTAAAATGAAAATTAGAGCTACTGAGCTCAGAAAATTCCAAATTGTTGATCCACGCCCTAATAGGTCATTTCACTTCTCTTAAAAAATTTATGTGCATTTTTGAGAATTATTCCATGTATAAATAGTGTAATTACATTTTTAACCTTATGGAACCTTGATCAAAAACATGAGCATTGGTTCATGGAACATTATGAGAAAATATTTAGGTCATTTTTTATTCATTATGAACCCCTGTATATTTTATAAAGAATTTTGGATTATTATTTATGGTGAATACTATAATAGTGACATTTTTATAATTATGTTAACATCTGAATATCTTAGGTCAAATCACTAACTAAGAGTGTGAAAATCTATTTTGACCATTATCTTGTTAATATTAGTGGGTAAGAATTTTTCCTGAATTTTCCCATGATTATTTTTAGTACTTCATTGAAAAAGGAAGATAATAAGATTTCAATCATAAATTGAAAATAAGGGTCAAATCAAGTTGAAAAATTAAGATATTTGGTTCACAGATATTTTTAATCTAGATGAACAATAAATAATTTATTTAGACCTAAAGGACCACTAGTTATAGTAGCTCATGTTTAAAGTGACCTTGGTCACTTAATTAAATAAATTAAATTATGGTCCAAAATAATTAGAAAAATGATGGAATTCTGAATGGTCAATAATATACAAATGACAAACCCATGATAAAAATTTGGAGGCTTTTGGCCAAAGGAATTGGAAGTCATCTCATATGGGTTAGAATTAAGTCATGGGCTGCGCTTAGTAAAAAGTGACGAGTAACTCTAGGACCCACAGGGAAATGATAGGTGGTTGGATTGTGAGATGTATTGAGAAGTTGAAACCCTACTTTTTGTCACAAGTATGTGATGGGCCAAAACCCGAACAGGCAAGCGTACCCATCGAATCGTAGTATCAAGGTCGTATTTAAACACGGGGCTATCAAGTACTGCTACTCACGCTTGAACTATTATCCTACCGGAAAATGGTTGGATTTTGAGAATTTTTAAAAGTGAAATAAACGATAATTTGCGAGACGAAAAACTTAGATTAAAAAGCTAGCATTCGATCATTGATTCACCATAAAATGAAACGAGAGAGATAAAAGGTATAGTTTTAAATTTGCAAATCAAACTCGGCCGTGACGGATCCGAAAATGAGACAAAATCTCGCTAGAGCATTAAGTCTTCTAACTTATAGACTCTTTGATTGAAAACTCTTTACAAACCAAAGAAGCCTAAAGTTGCATTATCGATGTGATCCGCACTATTGGATTTGAATCAAATCCGGAAGATTTACATCGTCCTATCTCTAGGGTTGTGTTACCTTCCTTCTTTGAGTGATCTTTCACATTCACGAGCCTCTCAGCTACTCAAATATGAGATCCTAAGCCTACTACCGTATACCGGAAATATGGAGTCGACAAAATAAAAATCAAAGAAGGACCGAGTAGAATTAAGCAAAAATAAAACTATGAAATAAAAGAAACCCTCATCTCATTTTATGGATCCTCACGATCGAATGCTAAAGAAAAATTAGCTACGCATATTCGAAAGGAAAGACAAAGTAAAATAAGAGAAGAACATGTTTTATTACTTGAACAAAGAAAGAGTACAAAGCAAGAAAATAAAAAGGCCAAATTATGCCACTACAAGGAAAAGAAAATTATAACATGAAATCATAAAAAATAAAGCTTGCACTAATGAAAAACTATGACAATAATGAAAAAAGAATTACAACTCACAAACACTAAAAATCTCCAACTCAACACTCAAACTTTGCTTAGAACTTCACTCCAACAATTTTTTTAATCCTTTGGCTTGAGGGTTGGGGTGGATTATATAGGGGATGGAGAGGATTCTAGAACATAAGAGATATGAAAGGGCACAAGGGGGGGCCGTCCTCTTCAAGGGGGAATGGTTCATGCATGCATTAAATAAAGGGGAGAGAGAATAGCTACATGCATTGTACAACATTTATGGAGATGAAAAATAAAAATATAAAATGAAGGGGAAAGAGGGAGGGGGCCGACCATGTAGGGCTGGATTCATGCATTTCATTAAATGGAGAGAGAGGGATGGCAAAACGCATGTATGACATTGAAAGGTGGCCGGCCATGAATGAAAATATTCATGCATGGCAATAAATGAAAGAGGGGGGCTGCTTCAATGAAGAGGGTCAGCCACATGCATGGGGATATGTTAATGCATGTAATAAAAGATGAAGGAGAAAGAGAGAGGGGGAGAGCAAAAGGTTGCCGGCCATTGTGGGCTTTGTATGGGCTGCTCCAAATGGAAAAGGTACATGCAAGGGCTCGGGTTTGGGCTTCTTGAGGTTCTCGGTTAGCATGTAGTGGGCTCGGCCTTCAAGTGTGGGCTGCACCATGTGGAGGGCCGGCTGCACCAAGGTAGGAGCTCGGGTTGGGCTTGTAGGCTGCTCCAAAGGCTCGGCTTGGGCAAGGTGGCTGCTCCAAATTGATTCATGTAGGGGGTTGCATGTTGATGAACTTGGGCCTGAGCTGCACTTGAGGGAGGGGCCGGCCAACCTACAAAATAAAATAAAACATTAAACACTTATTATAATAACATATCATGATATAAATTTAAATAAAACTAAACATAAAACATAACATTAATCATGCTATTAATTAGTTATAAGAAATAAAACTAAACAAAATAAACATAACATTAATCATTATAACATTACATTAGTCATGTAAACCTAAACTATAGCAAAGATAATAATATTTAAAAAGTAAAACTAGACATAACAATAACATAAACATAACATAAAATAACAACCAAACATAAAATAAAACTATAGATTTATAAAAAATAACACAACAACAACATACAGGCATACAAAAACATAAAATTATAATAATACTTAGGAATTTAGGCTACTAAATTACTCCAAAAACGATGACTAAAACTAGTCATCAAATTCCCCCATGCTTAGACATTTGCTTGCCCTCAAGCAAAGAGAAATAAAGACTAGGGAAAAAGAAAAAGAAAGCAAAAGATATATATTTTTTAGGTTCCATAGTTAAGAAAAGCAAAACATGAAAAATTAAACTATCCTAATTTCCATGTTATTAACTAGTGTGGTGAGAAGTGCACAATAGAAAATTTGAAAGTGGAACCCTAAAATTCTCATTAAAACATAAGAAAAGTCTACACATTTCTAAATCTTAAAACAAGGCATCCAAAATAAATGAAAATAAGGACAACAAAAGTAGAGGTTCTAAATAAACGGCTTATTAACAGACTACTAGGTTGCTAGATAAACATTAACCCTAAAACACTCCAAGGTAACCTCCAAAGAAATCCATCAATGATGGTGGCCATAGGCTTGTACGTTCACACTTTCTCCACTACGCGAATGCACGTTCTAAAGATCAATAGGACTTCTAATAGGCGTTAAGACTTGGCTTAGGTAAATAATTAGGAAGTGAAAACAAGGATAAACATGACGGCTAAGACACTAAACCGAGGTGAGCTTCAAAAATAAATATAAAAACAAGATAACAAAATGAGAAATGACAAGCAAGTCATTTCTCCAATTCAAACTACAAAACAAGGACATAAAATTTTCTTTTATAAATTTGGCCAAACATAAAAAAATTTTCTTCATTCAATTTTTTTATTTTGATTTTTTCATTTTTTTTTCAATAACCTTTTGATAAGAAAGCTCCAAAAATAGGCTTGAGAATTTCCTATTCATTTCAAAGATAATACCTGAGAGGTCTAAGTTGTTAGCCTAAATCACCTAGAGGGGGGTGAATAGGTGAAATGCGTGTCAAATGCGGAATTAAAAACTAACACAGCAAATATCAAGCAATCACAGAAGACAAGAGATTTATAGTGGTTCCCCAATCTTGGGTACGTCCACTTTCCTCACCGATCTAGCAAATTACTAGACTCGGCTACTCCACTATCTCGGATTGAAAACAATCCTACACCTCGGAACCACGTTCCTACAAATCTCGATCCCAAAACGGATCTACAAAAACTCGGAAGACAAAACTTCCTACAAGTCTCGGAGAAGAATCTCCTACAATGAAATTTGGTTTGAAAATAAAAATCAAAACAACAATCTCAGATCTGGATCTGTCTTCTTCTTCAGGAACTTCAGCTTGATCAGAAAATGTAGAAGACGACTAGAGAAATATCCACGAATCTGAGATCTAGAACCACCTCGATCGAGAAAGTAGATCTGGAATCTTCAAGGCTTGGCAAGATCGAGTGATTCTCTTTCTTCTGGATCGCTGGAGAAAAGATCGATGAAAACGAAGGTCGCGATCCAAACTTTTCTTCTTCTTCCGTGAACGGCAATGGCGGCGGCGTGAAATTAGGGTTCACGGAATTCCTCTTTCTTAAAAAGAATATTTCTGTAATAACGCTTTAAAAGTCATTTCTGAAAAGACCTATTTATAGGTGGGTTCCAACGGTCATAACATTGATTAATGATGACACGTGGACCAATCAGAATTGACAGATTCAAAGTACTTATGATGAAAATGGACTTAGAATAATTCTGGAGAAGTTGACTGCGATACTCGAGTAATGGAGGATATACACGAGTATGGAGAGATGGATTACTCGAGTAGCAAGAGGCAGTATACTCGAGTATAGAAAGAGAGAATTACAGGAGAGAAGAAAGAATTACTCGAGTATCAAAAATGGTATACTCGAGTATCAGAAGTGTATACTCGAGTAATAGAAAGGTATACTCGAGTATCAAGACGATATACTCGAGTATCAAGACGATATACTCGAGTATCAGAAAATATACTCGAGTATCAGAATATATACTCGAGTATCAGAATATATACTCGAGTATCAGAAAGCACTTACTCGAGTATAAACATACTTACTCGAGTATCAGAATATATACTCGAGTATCAGAGTATATACTCGAGTATCAGAAAGCACTTACTCGAGTATAAACATACTTACTCGAGTATCAGAATATATACTCGAGTATCAGAGTATATACTCGAGTATCAGAAAGCACTTACTCGAGTATAAACATACTTACTCGAGTATCAGAATATATACTCGAGTATCAGAATATATACTCGAGTATCAGAAAACACTTACTCGTGTATTACAAGGAAATACTCGAGTATAAAGGACTTAGGAAAATTCTAAGAGGAAATTTGCTCCAATGCTTCTGTCCATCAATCCAAGTGCATGAAGGAAGTGTATCCCAATAGAGAGGCTATACATGGGCCAACACTTTGGATCACACAATGAGGGATTACATTGTATGGTCCTGTGTTTGGTGACCCATTATAGACTGACATTGGTCTACACTTAGCAATTAGAACTTGCACACATACAACTTAAACACAGCATCAAATACACCTTAATTCATCTTAGTTCAAGGTCTGACCTCCTACAAATCTGAGGTATTGAGGAGACAAATCCCAACAATCTCCCCCTATTTGTAGATGTCAGCACTCTCTATACTAAGGTGAATTACTTAAGAGTAAAAGAACAGCAAGCATATAACAGGAGAATAAGCTTAACTAAAGCAGAGTAAACAAAATATGGCCATAATCAGAATTAAATATATATATATGAGGAAATGTTTTTAAAGCACATAAACAAAATAGTCCAATTCCACTTTCTCAGATCCACTCATGATGGAGCATCCTTGTGCATCCTTTCCCTTTTGAGCTGTTGCCTCTCCAGGTAGCTGTAAGGCTTTGGGAAATAGGTCCTGGGCCTGGGAGGAGCAGCAGGGTTGTTGTGTCCCCAGTTTCTGTCATGGAGTCTGATTTTAATCTGAGAAGCTTCATATGCTTTCCACTCTGAGTAGCTGTAATGATTGTCTCTGTTTTCCCCAAGATCTGTCACTAATTTCAGGGTATCAAGAATAAGGGATTTGGAGGTTGGACTCCAAACCTCTGAATGAACAATTGCTGGATCTCTTCTGGGTTCAGAACGACTTGCAGAAGCACCTTCACCATACTTTCTTTTCCTTTTAGATGGACCTTGAGAACTGGAAACAAAATCATCTTGCCACATGTCAGAGTAGTTAAGAGGAGGCTCAGTCAGATCACCTTCAGGTCTAGGAGAGAAGACTGGCACACCACTTTCTGGAATGGTAGCTTGGACAGGGGCATCTGCAGAGGGTTGCTCTTCAAGAGGATTTAGGTGCTGAGGAATGATAGCTGGGTTGAGCTGAGCATTGGGGAAGTTCATGTTATGCAGCCACACAGCAGTATCATAGGTATAAAACTTTACAGATTGTAGTTGAGAGAGAATGTCTGCTTTCATTTCCTTTACAATTCCATCCACTGTAGTTTGAGCCTGTTTAGAGAGAGTTTCAACTTGTTCCTTTACAGCTATTTGAGCTTGCTCATGTAGTTTGTCCACTTGTTCTTTTACAACTTTCTCCCCCTTGCTGATATCTATGTTTAGCTTTGCAATGGCTTCATCTTTGAAGGTGCCCACTTCATTACACACTTTCACAACATTCATTTCAGCTCGCTCATCTAGCTTGAGCTGGTTATGAGCTACTGTCTCAGCCTGATTTCTTAGCTCACCAATGCTTGTAATGGTGTGGTCTATGGCTTTGCCTCCAATTTGGAACAACCTTTTTAACTCATCAGTATTTGCTTGAATCTCAGCAAAGCCTCTGCTCATCTCTGTTTCAAGAGCAGAGACCTTGGATGTTACTGATTGCAGAGAGGCATCAAAATATTCTCTCTGTTCTTTGAGCATAAGCTCAATCTTGCTTATTATACCTGAAGAGGAGGGAGCTGAGGTTTGTTCAGGAGCTGAAGCAGCAGGGGCAATAGCAGAAGCAGAAGCAGAAGCAGTCCAAGGAGGGATTTCTGAGATCACCACTGAGCTGACTGCTCTCTTGAATGGAACTGTGGCAACATCTTCTTCTGAGGGTAGGAGAGAGGGCATGGAGAAATCCAAATTCTTCAGAGGTGCCTCCACAGGATCTGGAGACATCTCATCATCAGACAGGAGAATATGAGCTGATTTACTAGGCTCACTCTCAGGAGATTGGACTGGAGATTTAGCAGGAGAAGGAGCTGGGGTTCTAGCAGGAGACTGAACTGGAGTATGGACTTCAGACTGAACTGGAGACTTAGCAGCTGAGTCATGCTGGAAGAGAGGGGCATCTGAGCTGAGCTCATCAATGAATTTGTTGATATCCTCAGCTGTAGACAGAAGGGCTGCTGAGTCTGGAATCTCTGAGTCTAGATTTGCTGATTGAATATCTGCTGGAGGAGGAGAGATTGGAGGAGTGGTAATTCTTACTTCTTCTTGTTCTGGTATTACTGATTGTGAAGAGACCTGATTCTGAGGTAGAGAAGAGGCAGGCTCCCCCTCAACTAATGCACTAGTGGTAGCAGTAGTTTGATGTAGAGAGGGAGATGGAATCCTGTCTTCAGGGAAACTGTTGTCTTGGTGTTGCTCTGAGGTGGCATCAGCCTTGGAGACTTGGGCAGGGTTCATGATCTTGAGGTCATACCTCTGAATGGATGATATTGAGACTTTCTTCATATGGTGAAGAGGAGTCCCTTTAGAGAAGTCAAACACTGTAGGATTGATCTCATGGAGGAGGAGGGAGATAATCCTGGCAAAGCTGGGATGTTTGACGCTTTCTTTGATCTTATCTAGTATCATCATTCCAAACTGAAACTTCTTCCTGCAGACAATAGCTTGCATAACATCAAAAAGATTTTGTGATACGTCTCGAATGGAGTAAGTCTTGCACCAGAGGATTTTGGCAATGATGTCAACTAGAAACTTCCCTTCTGGATTGAACAGAGAGCGGTTCAGGGTTTCACCTCCACCTTCTGGATCTCGACCACAGAATAAGGAGGTGCGGTCGGCATCTGCCTTGTCTAAATCATCTTCTTCGTCGACCACGGGCATCCGAAGCAGAGTGGCGACAGAGGTTTTATCTAACCGAACATCAACTCCCCTTACCTTTGATTTCAGAACTGTACCATTGTGTCTAATCTTCAAGTTTTTGTAGAACTCTTCAACATCAGGAAGCAAAAGGCGGCATGGTTCTTGAAGAACGAAGGTCAATCCGGCCGTGTCCAGGAGAATCAGAAGGTTCTTGAAATCATCAGAGATATCTTCAATGCCATCAGTCACTAATTCCGAGCCGATTCCAAACTTGGAGGAGGGAGGAGCCATCAGCGATTCTGCAATGAGGAAGACGGAAATCTGCGGCGACGGAAGACGAAGAACAGGGTTTCGGGAATACGAACAGCCGGCGGCTACTCGAGTGAATGAGAAGTGGAAAGGACTTTGTCGTTTTGAATATATATATATAAATAATTCTAATTAGGTTTAAAAACGAATTAAGTATAAAGACATACCTGAAGAGGCGGCAAATTAGTTGTGCGAATAGAGAGTTTGAAAAATTCCAGAGAAATCCGATTACACGAGAGGAGTTTACGGCATACACGAGTATTGGATTTAGTATACTCGATTAGGTCATACTATACACGAGTAATCCTTAACATATACTCGAGTATGTACTGAGTATACACGAGTATTAAGCCTTCACGGATTTTTCCATACTCGAGTATAAAAAATTCATACTCGAGTATCAATCTGATTACTCGAGTATATGAAGTTCAATACACGAGTATTAAGTTTTGAAGACTTTTCATACTCGAGTATAAGGAGTGCATACACGAGTATTGATTTGATTACTCGAGTATATTTGACTTGTTACTCGAGTATTCACTATTTCACTCGTGTAAGTGTAACTATTCTCGAGTCTCAAATTTCTTGAAGGAATTTCCACTAAAAGATGTACCTTAGGGTATCCAACATTTCTGACCTCTTCTAAATATCTGAGTCCATCATTGGTCTTCTTTGTTAAGCAGTCCAAGCTCAGTTTTGAAGAATGAAAACTTGGACTCATCCAGCGGCTTGGTGAAGATATCTGCAACTTGCCTGTCTGTGGAGACATACTGTAGATCTATATCTCCATTTTCCACATGCTCCCGGATGAAATGGTAGCGAAGCTCTATGTGCTTGGTCCTGCTGTGGGAGACTGGGTTGTTGGCTATTGCAATTGCGCTGGAAGAATCACAGAATAGTGGAATGTTCTGGAACTTCATGTTATAATCTTCAAACTGATTCTTGATCCACAAAAGCTGTGCACAACAGCTCCCTGCAGAGATGTACTCTGATTCAGCCGTTGAGATGGCTACACAGTTTTGCTTCTTACTGCTCCAGGAAATGAGTCTCCTTCCGAGGAATTGGCAAGTCCCGGAGGTGCTTTTCCTGTCGTCTTTGCTTCCTGCAAAATCTGCATCTGAAAATCCAATTAGTTCACTATCATTACTTCTTGGGTACCATAAGCCAAGATTTGGTGTTCCTTTGAGGTATCTCAAGATTCGCTTTGCAGCGATGTAGTGAGATTCCTTAGAGTTCACCTGAAATCTAGCACATACACATGTCGAGAACATTATATCTGGCCTACTTGCAGTAAGGTAGAGCAAGGACCCAATTATGCTTCTGTACTTGGTTTCATCAAAAGCTTTCCCTTTCTCGTCCTTGTCTAGAGACATAGCTGAGGCCATTGGAGTCCTCATAGAGGTTGCATTCTCCATTCCGAATTTCTTAAGCAGCTCTTTGGTGAACTTGGTCTGAGAGATGAAAATTCCATCCTCAGATTGTTTCACTTGTAGCCCTAAGAAATACTTCAGCTCTCCCATACTGCACATTTCAAACTTCCCTTGCATAAGTTTAGAAAACTTCTTGCAGAGGTTATTATCTGTAGAGCCAAAAATGATGTCGTCGACATAGATTTGCACTAGCAAAATCTTGCCTTTTATTTCCCTAAGAAATAATGTCTTGTCTATCTTTCCTCTTGTGAACTTGTTCTCAAGAAGAAAGGTAGACAGCGTCTCATACCAAGCCCGAGGGGCTTGCTTGAGACCATATAGTGCTTTTTGTAATAAATACACATAGTTAGGAAGGGTTGGATCAACAAAACCTGGGGGTTGCTCTACGTACACTTCTTCCTTAATGTTACCATTTAGGAAGGCGGACTTCACGTCCATTTGATAGACGGTAAAGCCCTTAAGTGCAGCGTAGGCAAGAAATAACCTGATTGCCTCCAGTCTTGCTACTGGAGCATAAGTTTGGTCGAAGTCGATCCCTTCCTCTTGACGATATCCCTTGGCGACAAGTCTGGCTTTATTCTTTATAATTGTTCCGTCTTCATCCATCTTGTTCCGGTAGACCCACTTTGTCCCGATGACGTTCTTATGCTTGGGTCTAGGAACAAGTGTCCAGACTTTGCATCTTTTGAACTGATTTAATTCTTCTTCCATGGCTAGAATCCAGGATGCGTCGGAGTTGGCTTCCTCAAATTTCTTTGGTTCAACCTGTGAGAGAAAGCTTAAGTGTAAATTCTCGTTAGTTGTACCTCGACGAGTTCTGACACCATCCCGAGGATCTCCTATGATTTGGTCAGCAGGATGATCCTTCAATTGTCTGAACTCTAAAGTCCTTGCATCTGGGATCTCTTCAGCCACTGGAGTTATATCTTCAGCTGGGATGTCTTCTTCATCTTGATCATCTCCCTCTCCAAAGGTGGTTGTAGAGGGGATCTTGATGAACGTCTCATCTTTATCTTTAATAGGTTCATCCAAGCTGAGTTCTTTCAACTTTGTACCTGCATCTACAATAGGCACACTAGACGAGTTGCTTTGCAACAGACTCGTCTCATCAAATACAAGATGTATCGACTCTTCCACAACCAGAGTTTTTCTATTGAAAACTCTATAGGCCTTACTATGGCTACTATAACCTACGAAAATACCTTCAAAGCTTTTCTCGCTAAACTTTGTAGTATGATACTTGCCATTGTTAAGTACGAAGCACTTACAACCAAAGATTCTAAAGTATGAAATGGTTGGTTGCCTGCCTTTTAGAAGTTCGTAAGGAGTCTTATCATGGTCTTTGTTGATGAGTGCTCGATTTTGCACGTGACAAGCGGTGTTGACGGCTTCAGCCCAGAAATACTCCGGAAGTGAGGCATCACTCAACATGGTCCGACAAGCCTCTATGAGTGTTCTGTTCCTTCTCTCGGCCACTCCATTTTGCTGTGGTGTGCGGGGAGAGGAAAACTCATGAAAGATACCTTGACTTTCACAAAATTCTGTCATGGCTCCAGACTTGAATTCCGTTCCATTGTCACTTCTGATTTTGACTACGGAACAGTTGTATTCATTCTGGATCTGCCTCACAAAATTAGTGAAAATACCGAAGGTATCTGACTTGTGTTTCAGAAAGAACACCCACGCAAAGCGCGAGTAATCATCCACAATAACCAACGTATATTCCTTACCTCCCAAACTTCTAACCTGCAGTGGACCAAACAAGTCCATATGAAGAAGCTGTAAACTTCTATTGGAATCCTTGCCTAATATGCTTTTAAACGAACTTCTTGTTTGCTTGCCTTTGATACAAGCGTGACAAGGACTGTCCGTAACGCACTTGACCTTGGGTGCATCACGCACTAAGTTTTGAGAGAATAATTTATTAATAGTTTTGAAATTAATATGTGCTAGTCTCTTGTGCCATTGGTCAGCAAGAGATGCACTACTTTTTGCCAAAAGACACACTGGTGTCGAAGAGTCTATACAAATAAAATTTAAACAGAAAATATTTCTGCTTCGAGTGCCTGATAAAATAGTTTCCATATTGTTAACCGACTTTATCAAACACTTGTCAGCATGAAATTCAACTACGTATCCTTTGTCGCATAGTTGGCTTATGCTGATGAGATTGTGTTCCAATCCTTCAACATAGGCTACATTTGAAAAGGATACGCTACCGTTAGAGATCATACCATAGCCTTTGGTTGTTCCTCGATCTGAACCTCCAAAGATGACCTTTGGTCCGTTACAGACTGAGGTGTAATTTTGTAGTAGGCTCCTCGTCCCGGTCATATGCCGAGAACATCCACTGTCCAAGTACCAGATTGGCATTTTGGTGGCCTTTGGACATACCTGCAATTACAATCATTTAGCCTTAGGAACCCAAACGAGTTTGGGTCCTTGGTCTCGAGTTAGAATACTCCCCCTACGAGTATTAGCCTCATGAGTGGTCATTCTCACGTTGCTAACTTTAGGGGTAGCAGCATTATTAGGATTGAACCAACAATCACTGGCAAAATGACCAATTTTGCCACAACACCAACAGTTGAACCTGTTGTATCTTTGCCTTGGGTAGTCCTGCCTGACTTTCTGGAATGAAGGTCTAGCAGGAGCCTTACTTTTGGAGGAAGAGGCTTCATGATGATTGCAGTTGCATGAAGTCTTCTCTTTCATAGGCTTTTCTACAACGGGTTTTACTTTTGGTGTCTTCTTAAAGTTATGACCATGAGCATAAGGTCCATAGCTTTGAAGCTGAATCTCCTCATAAGGTGCCTTGAAGACACCCTCGCCAAAGTTACGAGGACGAGTCCAACCTTGGTATCTTGACTTAGGCTTCTCAGGGATTGGCCTAGAAAAGTGTCCGTAGGTGGACTCATAATCGAGTTCGTTCGTGGGAAAGATAACTTTCTTGAACACAACAGGTTCCAAGGGAGCTTTCCCTTTTTCTTCAGCTAGAGTCTTTCGGGCAGCCTTATTCTTTCTCCTGGCCTTGTTTCTTCTAGAGGATTTACTAGAAGACCCAATGTGGCCTAAACCAGCACCCTTGGCCTTAGCAGAGAATTCAGCAACGATTGGAAGAACTGTCTTAGGCTTAGAGAAGCTCTCAACAAGCTTCTTTTCAGCCTCGAGCTGTTTTTCCAGTTCTTTGATGATTTCCTCTTTAAGGTCAAGGTGCTTGAGAGCTTTATTGTATTCCTCCATAGCTTCATTTAGGTTCTCTTGAAGAGAGTTAGTCCTATTGACTTCTTCTCTCAAGTTGCTCTCACTAGCCTGTAGAGAATTGATCTCTTTGGCTTGACTTTTCACCATTCTACGACATTTCTCGTAAGCGGTGAGTAATTCCTTATACTGTCCCATGAGTTCAGATTCATCTTCAGAGGAATATCCCTCTTGCTCATTGTCATTTTCAGAATCAGAGAGAGGAGTGTGAGATTTTACCTCCCCAGTAAACTGGGGGACTTGTTCATCATCCGAATGAGCCATGAGCCCAAAGTAAGCTTCCTCTTCTTCACTTGACTCAGATGAGTCAGAGTCGCTGAGAGTTTTGCTCTTCTTGGCTACTAGGCTTCTCTCTGTCCTCTTCTTGGGGTGTGAGGATTTCTTTTCCTCTCTTCTTCCACCCTCTTTCTTTTTGTGAGGGCAATCGGCGATGACGTGACCTGGCTTATTGCAACAATAACAAATGATGTCAGTAGAAATCTGTTTGTTCGGTTTAGGATTATACCTGTCATGGCTACTTGAGCCTTTCTTCCGATGATCACTGTCATGTCGTGATTTTCTATATGAGGCATCCTTGCCTCTCCATTGCTTCTTCTTGTTCAAGAATTTCTTGAACTGCCTTGAGAGTAGGGAGAACTCTCCATCAGATAGTTCTGAGCCAGATGAGCTAGGCTCAGATGATTCTTCTTCATCAGCTTCAGGAACTGGGGCAGGAGAGCTAGCCTTTATCTTCCTTGAGCTATCTGCCTTTAGAGCGACAGATTTCTCCTTGGATGCAGACCTGCTCGTCTCTTCTTCAGCTTTTCTTGAGTTGATTTGCAGCTCGTAAGACATAAGCTTTCCGAACAGATTCTGCGGGTCTGTCTCAGCTAACCTTCCAAACTCCCGAATGGCACATACCTTATTATCCCATTCCTTGGTTAGGGATCTTAAGAATTTGTCATTGAGTTCCCCGTTGGTGAAGACACGGCCATACACTCTTAGGCCATTTACTATCTTGAAGAAGTTCTCAAAGGTGTTAGCTATGGCTTCCTTATGACCTTGCCGGAAGGCTTCATACTTTTGATTCAGAAGGGATCTCCGATCATCCCTCACTTCTTCAGTGCCTTCCATTAGAGTCACAAGGGATTGCCACATCTCCTTGGCAGACTGGCAATGAATCAGATTTTGCAGCATTGAGTCATCCACTGCACTTGCTATAATATTTTTGGCTTTCTTGTCCAGAGAGACAAGTGCAATCTCATCCTTATCTAGATCCATCAGCTTCTTGGGAACTTGCTTGGTGGGATCTATGGTGGATGCAGTCATAGGAATGTGGGGACCTTCTTCAACAATCATGAAGATCCAGGGATCTACTGCTTCCATGAAGAACTTTACTCTTTCCTTCCACATAGGAAAGTTGTTCTTGGTGCAGATAGGGAGTTTAGCAAAATCCTTGGTCTTACTCATGCTTGATACTTTTCAAGAAACAACTTAGAAGGATAAGATCAAGGTGTTAACCTTTTAACGATCAACCTCCCTCTGATACCAATTGAGAGGTCTAAGTTGTTAGCCTAAATCACCTAGAGGGGGGTGAATAGGTGAAATGCGTGTCAAATGCGGAATTAAAAACTAACACAGCAAATATCAAGCAATCACAGAAGACAAGAGATTTATAGTGGTTCCCCAATCTTGGGTACGTCCACTTTCCTCACCGATCTAGCAAATTACTAGACTCGGCTACTCCACTATCTCGGATTGAAAACAATCCTACACCTCGGAACCACGTTCCTACAAATCTCGATCCCAAAACGGATCTACAAAAACTCGGAAGACAAAACTTCCTACAAGTCTCGGAGAAGAATCTCCTACAATGAAATTTGGTTTGAAAATAAAAATCAAAACAACAATCTCAGATCTGGATCTGTCTTCTTCTTCAGGAACTTCAGCTTGATCAGAAAATGTAGAAGACGACTAGAGAAATATCCACGAATCTGAGATCTAGAACCACCTCGATCGAGAAAGTAGATCTGGAATCTTCAAGGCTTGGCAAGATCGAGTGATTCTCTTTCTTCTGGATCGCTGGAGAAAAGATCGATGAAAACGAAGGTCGCGATCCAAACTTTTCTTCTTCTTCCGTGAACGGCAATGGCGGCGGCGTGAAATTAGGGTTCACGGAATTCCTCTTTCTTAAAAAGAATATTTCTGTAATAACGCTTTAAAAGTCATTTCTGAAAAGACCTATTTATAGGTGGGTTCCAACGGTCATAACATTGATTAATGATGACACGTGGACCAATCAGAATTGACAGATTCAAAGTACTTATGATGAAAATGGACTTAGAATAATTCTGGAGAAGTTGACTGCGATACTCGAGTAATGGAGGATATACACGAGTATGGAGAGATGGATTACTCGAGTAGCAAGAGGCAGTATACTCGAGTATAGAAAGAGAGAATTACAGGAGAGAAGAAAGAATTACTCGAGTATCAAAAATGGTATACTCGAGTATCAGAAGTGTATACTCGAGTAATAGAAAGGTATACTCGAGTATCAAGACGATATACTCGAGTATCAAGACGATATACTCGAGTATCAGAAAATATACTCGAGTATCAGAATATATACTCGAGTATCAGAATATATACTCGAGTATCAGAAAGCACTTACTCGAGTATAAACATACTTACTCGAGTATCAGAATATATACTCGAGTATCAGAGTATATACTCGAGTATCAGAAAGCACTTACTCGAGTATAAACATACTTACTCGAGTATCAGAATATATACTCGAGTATCAGAGTATATACTCGAGTATCAGAAAGCACTTACTCGAGTATAAACATACTTACTCGAGTATCAGAATATATACTCGAGTATCAGAATATATACTCGAGTATCAGAAAACACTTACTCGTGTATTACAAGGAAATACTCGAGTATAAAGGACTTAGGAAAATTCTAAGAGGAAATTTGCTCCAATGCTTCTGTCCATCAATCCAAGTGCATGAAGGAAGTGTATCCCAATAGAGAGGCTATACATGGGCCAACACTTTGGATCACACAATGAGGGATTACATTGTATGGTCCTGTGTTTGGTGACCCATTATAGACTGACATTGGTCTACACTTAGCAATTAGAACCTGCACACATACAACTTAAACACAGCATCAAATACACCTTAATTCATCTTAGTTCAAGGTCTGACCTCCTACAAATCTGAGGTATTGAGGAGACAAATCCCAACAATACCCCCCACAAAAATAATTTTTAAGCTCAAGGTTATAGTGTGAAAAATAGGAAGGGCATTTTGGCTTTGGTGAATATAGTGAAATGAAAGGTGGAGCTAAAAACAAAGAAAACATGAAAAGGCCCAAAATTGTTTAGCAATGGTGATGTTTTTGGTGGGCAATAAAAGCTCAAACTAGTCAAATGGTGGCCTAAATCATTTCTAAAGAACGTAAAATGACGCAAATGTTTCGAGAGTAGCTTGGGACAGTTCTAGATACCAAGAAAGACTACCCCGCAAATGAAAAAGAGCTAATGATACCTAGCAACCATTCGTAAGCAACTAACCGAATAAAAAGACATAACTACAAATTGCTAACTTATAATTTTTTTTTAAAAACGGATGCCTATATTTAAGAAAGAGAAACTTGTAGAACTAAACTATGGTAGAATGATAAGTTTAGAGAACATTTTCAAAGTAATCTACATAGAACAACAAAAACCGCACGAGCCTACACATCACTAGAAGAAACATAAAAATAAAGATAAAAATAATTTTAGATTTTGTTTTTCAAATAGATTTTAGCATAATTTTTTTGATTTTTGTTTTTTTTTTAATTTTTTTTGGGTTTTATATTTTTTTATTTTTTTCGATTTTTTGTTGATGAAGTTAAAATAAAGTACTATACTAATTTTAAACATAATTGTTTTTTTTGAAAATAGAAATAATTTTAGTTTTGTTTTTTTTGATTGAAATCTTTTTACAAACCAAAGAAGCCTAAAGTTGCATTATCGATGTGATCCGCACTATTGGATTGACTCCAATCCGGAAGATTTACGTCGTCCTATCTCTATGGTGGCGTTCAACTCCTTCCTTCTTTGAGTGATCTTTCACATTCACGAGCCTCTCGGCTACTCAAATATGAGATCCTAAGCCTACTACCATATACCGGAAATACGAAGTCGACGAAATAAAAAATAAAAGAAGGACCGAGTAGAATTAAGCAAAAATAAAACTATGAAATAAAAGAAACCCTCATATCATTTTATGGATCCTCATGATCGAATGCTAAAGGAAAATTAGCTACGCATATTCGAAAGGAAAGACAAAGTAAAATAAGAGAAGAACATGTTTTATTACTTGAACAAAGAAAGAGTACAAAGCAAGGAAATAAAAAGGCCAAATTATGCCACTATAAGGAAAAGAAAATTATAACATGAAATCATAAAAAATAAAGCTTGCACTAATGAAAAACTATGACAATAATGAAAAGAGAATTACAACTCACAAACACTAAAAATCTCCAACTCAACACTCAAACTTTGCTTAGAACTTCACTCCAACAATTTTTTTAATCCTTTGGCTTTAGGGTTGGGGTGGCTTATATAGGGGATGGAGAGGATTCTAGAACATAAGAGATATGAAAGGGCACAAGGGGGGGGGGGGGGCTCTTCAAGGGGGAATGGTTCATGCATGCATTAAATAAAGGGGAGAGAGAATAGCTACATGCATTGTACAACATTTATGGAGATGAAAAATAAAAATATAAAATGAAGGGGAAAGAGGGAGGGGGCCGACCATGTAGGGCTGGATTCATGCATTTCATTAAATGGAGAGAGAGAGAAATGGAAAAATGCATGTATGACATTGAAAGGTGGCCGACCATGCATGAAAATATTCATGCATGACAATAAATGAAAGAGGGGGGGGGGGCTGCTTCAATGAAGAGGGCCGACCACATGCATGGGGATATGTTAATGCATGTAATAAAAGATGAAGGAGAAAGAGAGAGGGGGAGAGCAAAAGGTGGCCGACCATTGCGGGCTTTGTATGGGCTGCTCCAAATGGAAAAGGTACATGTAAGGGCTCGGGTTTGGGCTTCTTGAGGTTCTCGGGTAGCATGTAGTGGGCTCGGCCTTCATGTGTGGGCTGCACCATGTGGAGGGCCGGCTGCACCAAGGTAGGAGCTCGGGTTGGGCTTGTAGGCTGCTCCAAAGGCTCGGCTTGGGCAAGATGGCTGCTCCAAATTGATTCATGTAGGGGGCTGCATGTTGATGAACTTGGGCCTGAGCTGCACTTAAGGGAGGGGCCGGCAAACCTACAAAATAAAATAAAACTTTAGATACTTATTATAATAACATATCATGATATAAATTTAAATAAAACTAAACATAAAACATAACATTAATCATGCTATTAATTAGTTATAAGAAATAAAACTAAACAAAATAAACATAACATTAATCATTATAACATTACATTAGTCATGTAAACCTAAACTATAACAAAGATAATAATATTTAAAAATAAAACTAGACATAACAATAACATAAACATAACATAAAATAACAACCAAACATAAAATAAAATTATAGATTTATAAAAAATAACACAACAACAACATATATGCATACAAAAACATAAAATTATAATAATACTTAGGAATTTAAGCTACTAAATTACCCCAAAAACGATGACTAAAACTAGTCATCAGTATGCCACTACATTGTAACGTGTTAGAGTGCAAGTCATAAGGAGAACAACTATAATGGGGTCCGGCAAAAGATCGTCGCTCTCCCAATCAGTACCTTAAGTAATTAGCTTTACTCAAGGGCAATAACGATCTTGGGGTATTAGTAATGGGTAGACACCAATAAAAGTAGGTGTCCTTGAGAAAGGGAGCTTTGAGCTTTAGCCCATCGTAGTTCCTAGTGCCCTCGAGAGCCCATCACTGGGCATGCCCTGGGCAGCCCAAGGATTAACCCTAAATTGCTATGTATAACAAGAATTAGACAAGGGTAGTCTAATAGGTTAGGAGAAATTATGTTACAAACTCACCCATATAGGGTTGGAGGGATACATGACATAATTAGTCCTGTGAGCTAGAGGCTCAGATGTTTGTATTCAGGAATGGTTTAGTCCTGCGAGTTGGAGGCTCGAATGTAAAGATTTAGGACAGGTTTAGTTCGGCAAGCTAGAGGCTCAATTGTTTAGATACAGGATGGGTTTTATTATGTGAGCTGGAGGCTCAGGTGTTTGAAATAGGACGAGTTTAGTTTTGTGAGTTGGAGACTCATGAGGTTTACTTCAGGACGGGTGGTCCTGCGAGCTTGAGGCTTGGGTTTGAAATGACTTGCATGTGCATAAAACATATTAGTGGCAGGTCATACGGTATTGGCCAGTCATCAAATCTATGGTAGTGCAGTGACTCTTGTTAGATCTTCTTATTACTAATTTGGGCTAGGATTACTATTCTTTGATTAGGATTTTTATTTTGACCCAACTTATATAGACTAGGGTCATATTTTATTTCCAGAGTTATTTCAGAAGGTATTCCAGAGATGCTCAGTTCAACGAACTCTGAACTTAGTTCGACTAACTCAGATCTCAACTCTGAGCTTAGTTTGATGAACTCAGAGCTCAGTTTGACGAACTCAGAGCTCAGCTCGACGAAAGTAAAATCTCAGTTCGTAAAAGCTCATCTCGATGAAATCCAAGCTCAGTTCGATGAAATCCTTGTTGAGTTCGACGATCATGCAGTTTCTATATTACAAAAGGCAGAATGATTTCAAATTTTTGATAACTGTTAGTTGAAACTCTGATATTTAATGCTAAATATTCTAACGAATATAGCCATTTAAGGCAGTATTAAATATGGATTTATCATAGAGGATTTAAATCTAATTAATTCCAAGGCAGTTATATATCTCAAAGGATTCTTCAGACGTTTCAAGAATCAATTATTTCAAATTGACACAATGTTTGAATTCTTCCCCGACAGTCTATATATACAGAAGATTGTTGCTTCACCAGATATAGATATATACATATATATATACATAAAAATAGATATACAGATATTATGCTTCAGACTCTTCCACAGACGTATCTTCAATCTGAGAGACATCCTTCTGTCAGATAAATCTACTGGAGAGTAAAAGCATACAAGAAGGCCTACACCCTAAAGAAAAGTCTCCTCTCTTGATCACAATATCTATTCAAATCAGGGGGTGCTTTTGGTAACATCATCCACTAAGTCTTCTCAGAGATACTTGACAGATAAGTCAACATCGAACTCTTTTAGTTTATTCTTAAACTTTTTACAGGGTTCTACTCCCTTAAAAAGTTAACACTTGGTTTATAAGTCACCTGATCAAAAGACTTAAGTTTGGTTTTTGGGTACCTGGTCAAAAGCCCAAAGAGTTGCTAGATCTCTCATTGAAAATAGATCTTCTGGTGATAGGTCACCTGAGCAAAAACCTATAGTGGATTCCTACCAGAGTGGTAGAAGAGTAGACGTACCCAGATTTTTTGGGGAACTACTATAAAATCCTTGCGTCGTCAATGATTGTTACTTTCTATTTGTGTGCTGTGTATTTTATCTATATATATCACTAATTTTTAAACTGCTATAAAAATAACTTAAAGTTTTAAAATATACTCTATTCACCCCCCTCTAGAGTAAAGTTAGATTTATCCCTTCCACTTTCAATTGGTATCAGAGGAGGGTTGGTTTTATAGGCTAACACTTGAACCAACAGTTCTGATATATCTTATTTTACCTTGAAGTTTGTTTTTAGATAAATTTATCATGACACAAAATAAGGAGTACTCAAGCACTAGACCTTATGTTTGTAATCTTAACAAGTTTGCACTATGGCAGACAAGGATTAGGTTATATATGAATTCTATTAATGAGGATATCTACAATTCAATTTTGATAGGTCCACCTCCACCACTGGCAAAAACAAGCACCAATACTACATGACCTCCAGAATTGACAGATGCTCAGAAAAAATTGAAAACTATTGATGCAAAGGCTATGAATATACTAGTCCAAATAATATCTGATGATATTTTTCAGAAGGTTGCTGAATGCACCTCAACAAAAGATATCTAGGACTCCCTCAATGCAATAGTAACTGGATCAACAAATGAAGGAAAGGATAGAAGATCTCACCTGATTTCTCAATATGAGAATTTCAAAAAGGGAGAAACTGAATCTATTACTGATATGTATACACGAATCTCTCTCATAATCAATGAACTGAAGACTTTGGAGAAAGACATTACATTAATAGAAGTAAATGACAAAATTCTCATGTGTTTTCCTAGCACATGAGATTCAAGAATTTGGCTAATTAGAGAAGCCAGAAATATGAATGAAATTTCAATAAAAAATTTGTTGGGCGAGCTCAAATCATATGAGCAGTTCATCAATACAAGAGAAGCTGAACAAATGACTTTATCCTCAGTGAAGAAGGACAAGAGTATTGCTTTCCAAGCAACTGAAGAGGAAGAACAACTTCTAGAAAATGAAGGACTCATGAGTCTATTGGCTAAAAGATTTTACAAAATGGCTAGGAAAGACTTCAGGAGAAGATTTTCTAGAAACAAGGAAAAACCAAGGTATGACAAAACACATACTAAGGAAATTATTTGCTATGGTTGCAGGAAACCAGGACACATTCTTCCAGAATGTCCTGAAAATCAGAAGAAAGATAATAAGAAGGAGAAAGACTTTAAGAAGCATTCAAACAAACCCTCTTCTAGTAAACACATATAGAAGGAGGGAGGCTTTTAAGCTGAAAAATGGAGTGAGTCTGACACTGAATCTTCATCCAATTCAAGTGAAGATGAAGAAGAATCAAATGCTAAAGAAGTCTGTATGATGACAATCAATGCATCAAACAATAATTCTGATTCTGAATCTGAGTCTGAAGAAGACAAGGTATTTTCAACTTTTGATTTTACATCAGATCAATTCAAAATAGATTTTAAATTGCTTTGTAAAGATTTGATAAAATCTAAGAAGGAAATATAACTTTTCAGAGAAAAATTAACTAAATTGAACAATTTTTCTTCTGAAAACATCAGACTTAATAAAGATTTAAAATTTCTGAGGAACAAATAGTTTCTCTAGAAAATAAATTATCTGAGGCTAACAAGTTTGAAGAATCTATTAATGGGAGAAGTATCAAATTGATGAATATTACAAGTATAGTCAATGATAGATTAAATGACAGACTGGACTTGGGAGCTTCATCTAGTCAACCTCCAATTCTTAAGAAAAATATTTTAACAGCTACTATAAAATTTATATCTACTAAAGGAAAAGAAATATTAGAAATTACAGATAAATACACTGAAGCTTTGTCAAATAATGCACTAGATAATAAATCAAAATCTATTCTCAAACAGAATAAAAACTTCCAGAAAAACAATGTTCAACAGAATTTGTTGAATCGAGCTCGGCAGAAACAAAGTTATTCGTCGAACAAAGATAGATGAATGCTAAACACAAGAAGTTATTTAGTAAATGGTGCTCGACGAAATCACTATTATTCGTTGAACGTGGCTCGACGAAATAAGAATAATTCGTCGAACTCAAACTTTTCAAACAGAAAATTTACTTATTTTCAAAAGAATAATCAAACTCAAAAGTTGATAAATCCTTTTGTTGAGTGGATCATTCCTCCCAGGAGATATCATCCACTTGGATATAAAAATCAACCTGAATATTCTTATATTTCTACTTATTATGACAAAAAACTAGGACCCAAGGTAATTTGGGTCAAGAACACCTAACTTATTTTTAATACAGGAAAAGAACTATCCTACCACAAAGGAAGAATGGTATTTTGATAGTGGGTGCTCTAAACACATGACAATAAGACAAGCTAATCTAAGAGACTTCAAAGCAAATCTTGGACCAAAAGTCATATTTGGAGACTCCAACTATGGCCATACAGAGGGCTATAACAGCGTCAAAGTTGGAGTAGTTACCTTCCGAAAGGTAGCTTATGTGAGAGGTCTTAATCAAAACCTCATCACATTAGTCAACTATGTGATTAAGGTTATCAGGATAATGGCGGTGCCACAAGCGATTCTCACTGCGATGAAGTTCGATGCTGGATTCGATATCGACATGGACTCTTTTCGTCATACGAATCAAATCTTCTAGGACATTTTACAACCTTTTGAGGCACAGTATCTGCGCAATTTTATGTCCACCTGAATCACGCTCTCGGTCGCAGAGATAAAGGAATGGGTTTACACTGCAAAGGTTCATGACCTCACAACCATTACTGGAGAAAACTCAGGACACCAGGTTTCTCTCACCCTTGCGATTCTATCCAAAATTTTTCGTTTAGTCAATGGAGAAGATGATTTAGAACAATCTAGTACAGAATTTGATATTATGCTAGATAGAATGGGTCATTCATAAGGAAACCCTAACCATTTGTTGAAAAAGAATTTTTCTATGGAATATAAAATTTTGGCCAATGTAGTTGGAAAAGTTCTTCTTGGCAAACATTCAGCTCATGACTATATCACCAGACACCAGTTTTTGTTGATGAGTGCTCTGGTTGACTAGAAGAACATTAATTGGGGGACAATTTTGTTTGATATAATTAAGAAGAAGATTAGTAAAAAAGATGTGTGCTATGGAAGAATTTTGGGAATTTTCCTCCAGGACAAATGTCTTAAGGTTTTGGTCTCTCAGACTGTATATATTAATGCATCAAAGAGGATCACCTTTACTCTGTTTGGAAAATGGGAGAGGGTGATTCCTAAGCCTCCCAGGGTGTAATCTTCTAAGTCAGCTTCTGAAAGTACTAGAGTTGTCACAACAACTCTCCCTACTTTAGAAGAAGATTCTCACCTTGTTTCTCCCACTCCACTATCTCCACATCATTCCCCTTGACCTTCTACACCACCTTCTCAACAACTTACTTTGTCTGCAGAAGTCTTATCCTCAGACTTCCATGTAGATTCCCCAGCTCATAAGTCACCTCACTTATCTCCACCTCACTTACCCATCCAGGAGACAATTTCAAGTGACATTCCCCCTATCATCAATCCTTTATCTATGCAACAGTCTTCCTTTATCTATATAAACTGTGCTAAAGAATCAACTCCCTCTTCCTCCAAACCATCCTTTGCATCTACTCAGAATCCACCTGAGTTAATGTATCTATATTTCTCATCTATTGCCACTCAACTTCTTGATTTCATCACTCTTACTCTCAAAAATCTCTTGGATGAATCCTTGGCTCCTATTTTATCTTCTATTTTAGAACTCTCTTCTAAAGTTGCCTCTTCCCATTTTGTCCCTTCTTCTGGGGGCCTAGATTCAGTTTTTCCTGGGTCTAGGCAGGGGGAGATGCTTGATGAAGAAGCTCCAATTGCAATGCTTAATAAAGCAACACTTACTGAAGAAACTCCAGTTGCAGCAACAGATTTTGTTGAAGTTCCTGATTCAGAAATGATTGAAGTCATTTCAGTGTTAGCTGGTCTAGCTCACTATAAATATTTGTGACAATTGAGGATGAGTTTCCAGAGGTTATTACTGTTGGTAGTTTCATTATTAATCCCACAGTTAACATAAATTCTTTACTATCAAATTTTGATTTACTGCACAATCATACTACTAGCTTCCCAGATTTAGGAGAGGATCTCTCTAGAGCAATAGTTTGTTACTCTGCTCCCATTGATGCCTCAGCTTTAGAACAACTTTTAAGAGATGTTTCTACCAGTTTTGATCCAGTCTCATAGACTATATAATTGATGATCCTGTCCCACAAACTATTATGATTGATGAGATAATGAATATTTCTGAGCAGGCTTATTCCCCTTCTAAATGGGATGAATCTCCCATGACTAATTTTGATGATCTGTTTAATGAAGATATGGAAGAGGTAGATAAAATAGTTAAATAAATTGATGAATTATATGAACAGGCAGAGGAGCAGTCTAATGATCATACAGATTCTGATGAACCAGAAGACACTATTTCTAAGATAAGGAAAATAAGGAAAAAGGCTCAAGCCAAGGTTTCTCCTCAACCTTCTTCTACTACTGATATCCCTTAATATATTTTGCATAGGATAACTATTACTCCTGACCATCCAAATTGGATGAGGTATTCTAAAAATGAGCAGAAAAGAAGTAAGAAAATGAAAAGGTTTCATTCATATCTAAAGTCTTAGGGAGGTCCTCCTCCTCCAGCAGTAGGATCTGCAGGTATTTCACCTTCTTCTCAGAGGCCTATCTCTCACAATTCTAGAACAACTCAATTCAGGCAAGACATAACTACATGGTCTGAGATTTATGGTAGACAGAGAAGTTAGCAATATTCTAGCCAAGACAGGCCAGCCTCTCCTATGATTGAACCAGAGTTAAATCCTGTGTACAGAATGGCTAGGTTCAAGGATCAAGTTGCACTTTCTCAGATAAAGAAGGCAAAAACATAAGGTAAGGATACCTCTACGTTTACTACTATGTCTTCTTACAGGCAAAAGTAATTGGATAAATATCAGAAGACAAGCTTGTTCAATGTTGATGAATATATTAGCTTGCATGCAGAAGCTGTTGTTCCTATAGTCTCTTCCCAAAAGATTATTGGTTCTCAAGATCTTAAGCTAAGCAAAAGAGAGCCTGATGATCCAACAAGACAACTGATTTTTTACTAAGTCTTTTTCAGATCCACTATCTGATGCATTTCAGAAGGATTCCAAACTTTGATTATGGTTTTAAACCTTATTGTTATAACTTCCCCAAAACTTTTATATCTGTTGAAAATTTCTGCCAGATAATTATTAATGCTTTGTGTTTGTTGGGTATTGTATCCATAATAACCTAGATTTGTATGAAGTCACCCTTAAACTAAGATGAATTAAGTTGTATTTGATGTCTTGTTTGAGTTATGTGTTTGCAAGACTTAATTGCCAAGTGTAGACCAATGTCAGTCTACAGTTGGTCACCAAACACAGGACCATACAATGTAATCTCTCATTATGTGATCCATGGTGTTGACTCATGTGTAGCCTCTCTATTGGGATACACTTCATTTTCAAGCACTATACTTATTGGAGGAAGACATGTTGCTGATTCCATTGAAGAAAGAAAACTTTTTCAGGAAACAAAATTTTTCTAAGTATTTTACTAGAGAGAACTTACGTACTCGAGTAAATTCTTTGATAGTACTCAAGTAAGTTAAGTTTGGATTTCAAGTAAGGGGAATAGTTCTCGAGAAGATTGAACATAGTTCTTGAGAAGCCAGTTCCACTACTCGAGTAGATCCTATCTTATTCTCGAGTTAAACATAATTCCTATCTCAGAATTTTCCAAGTCTTATACTCGAGTAGTTAAGTCATTACTCGAGTGTCTAAGTACTTTATCTCGAGTGACAAAAGACAGGTACTTGAGAAGTGTTTGTCTTACTAGAGTAGTGAAGTACCTGTACTCGAGAAGTCTATCTACTTCTCGAGCAGTCTAGCTCTAGTACTCAAGTAACCAGATTTCTTCTTAAAATTTTCTCTAAGTCCTCTACTCAAGAAGATTACTTCCATTTCTCGAGTAACATATTTTGTACTTGAGTAATCCTTATTCTACTCGAATAATGATGAATTATTTCCCGAAGTTTCCTAAGTGCTTCTTCTTGAGAAGCTTGAAGTTGTCTTCTCGAGAAACTGAAGTAGTACTCGAGTAATCCTTTCTTCACTCGAGTAATGCAGCTAGTTTCTCTCTGAAAATCGCTAAGTATCAGGACACATTTTTCAAAATGATTTCCTTAATTATTGGTCCACGTGTCCAAGTCATTTAAGATTATGACTGTTAGTTAAACTCCTATAAAAGGTCTAATCGTTTTTGACTAACCCTAAGGAAGAATAACAGAGAGAAATCAGTATTTTATGAATCCGCATTTTCATTCCATTTCGGGAAGATCGGCCGCTGTTCTTCGTCTTCTTTGACTCCGATCATTTGAATCCAAAAGATTCAGAGCAGTTGATTCACAGGACAAGATATTATATAATCAATAGATCCTCTTCCTTATCTTGTGAGTCCAAAAATGTCAAATCAGAGATCTTGTCGTATCTTCTTCAATTTTTCTGATATATCCGCAAAGTTCAAGAAAGAAGACCTAGGCAGAAGTTTCCAGATCTGAGAGATATTACTGTTTGTATTTCTTATTTCAATTTATTCTTGTAGGAGATTATTCTCCGAGTGTAGGAGCTTTATTCTCCGAGTTATTGCAGGAAGTTTTTATCTTCCGAGTGTAGATCCATTTTGTGGATTGAGTTGTAGGAACATTGTTCCGAGTAGTAGGATTGTTTTCAATCCGAGATTAGTGGTGTAGCCTAGTCTAGTGCATTGCTAGATCGATGAGTGGAAAGTGGACGTACCCAAGGTTGGGGAACTACTATAATTTTTGGTGTCGTCTGTGATTGTTTGGTTTTTTTATTGTGCATAGCTCGCTAAATTTTTATTCTGCAAAAACACGCACAACTCACCTATTCACCCTACTCTAGGTGATTTAGGTAGACAACTTAAACATTTTTCAATTGGTATCAGAGGGAGGTTGATCAATAAAAGTTTAACACCTTGATCAGATCTGCCCCAAGTTGTCGAATGAGTTATCCAAGCATGGACAAAGCCAAGGATTTTGCTAAGCTTCCTTTGTGTACAAAGACCAACTTTCCCATGTGGAAAGAAAGGATTAAAATTTTCATGGAAGCTATGGATCCAAGGATCTTCATGTTTATTGAAGAAGGTCCTTATGTTCCTATGACCGCCTCCACTATAGATCCTACCAAGAAAGTTCCCAAGAAGTTGATGGATCTTGACAAGTATGAAATTGCACTTGTCTCTTTATAGAAGAAGGCCAAAAATATCATCACAAGTGCAGTCAATGATTCTTTTCCGCAGAACCTGATTCACTGTCAATCCGCTAAGGAAATATGGCCATCTCTCACCACCTTGATGGAAGGCACTGAAAAAGTTAGGGATGATAGGAGATCCCTTCTAAATAAGAAATATGAAGCTTTCCGACAAGGACCCAAGGATTCAATTGCAGATACATTTGAAAGTTTCTTCAAGATTGTTAACAACCTAAGAGTATATGGCTGGGTCTTCACTAATGGAGAGCTGGATAATAAATTTCTAAGGTCCCTGACTAAGGAGTGGGACAACAAAGTTTGTGCTATTCGGGAGTTTGGCAAGCTGGCTGAGACTGACCCTTAGAATCTCTTCGGAAAGCTAATGTCATATGAGCTGCAAATCAATTCAAGAAAAGCTGAAGAAGAGAAGAGCCGGTTCTTATCCAAGGAGAAGTCTGCCGCACAGAAGGCAGACAGATCAAGGAAAGCAAAATCTGCATCACCTGCTCCTACACAGGAAGATAGTGAAGAAGAAACTTCAGAGCCAAGTACCTCAGGCTCAGAGTTATCTGGAGGAGAGTTTTCTCTTCTTTCAAGACAGTTCAAGAAATTCTTGAACAAGAAGAAATAATGGAGAGGCAAAGATGCCTCGTACAGAAGATCACGTCATGATGGTGATCGAAACAAAAAAGGCTCAAGTAGCCAAGATAGGTATCGTACTAAATAGAATAAACATATTTCTACTAACATTGTTTATTATTGCTGTAATAAGCCAGGTCATGTTATTGCTGATTGCCCTCACAAGAAGAAGGAGGGTGGAAAAAGAGAGGAGAAGAAATCTTCTTACCACAAGAAGAGAACTGAAATAAGCCTAGTAGACAAAAAGGGCAAGACTCTCAGTGACTCTGAGCCATCTGAGTCACGTGAAGAATATGAAGCCTACTTTGGGCTAATGACACAAACTGATGAAGAAGAAGAATCCTAGTTCACTGGGAAGGTAAACTCTCATACTCCTCTTTCTGAATCAGATGTTTTTGATCATGATCACGAGGATAGCTCTTCTAACAATGAGTCTGAACTCATGGCCCAATATAAGGAGTTAATCAAGGCTTACGACAAATGTCGAAAAGTCGTGAAAACTCAGGCCAAAGAGATTAAATATCTCAAGGCTGAAGAGAGAACTCTAAGAGAGGAAGTCGTCAAGATGGACTCACTTAGAGAAGACTTAGATGCTGCGGTTGAAGGGTATAATAAAGCTCTCAAGAACCTAGATCTGAAGGAGAAGATCATCAAAGAATTGGAAGAATAACTTGAAGCGGAAAAGAAACTTGTTAAAAGTTTCTCCAAGCCCAAGACTGTCCTTCCTTTGGTTACTTAATTCTCAGCTCAGGCCAAAGGTGCTAGCTTAGGCCATATTGCTGCTAGTAATAAATCCTCTAGGAGAAATAAGGCTCGAAGAAAGAATAAGACGGCCAAGAAGGCTCTGGCCAAGGAAAAGGGGAAAGCTCCTCAAGATCAGACGTCATTAAAAAAGGTTATCTTTGCAACCAACGAGTTTGATCTTGATTCGTCCTACGGTCACTTTGCTAGGCCTACTTATGTAGAGCCCAAGTCTCGTTACCAAAGATGGACCCGTTCCCGAGACTTTGGTGAGAGTGTCTTCAAGGCACCTTATGAGGAGATCACTATTTAGAGCAATGAACCTTTTAATCATTGTCATAACATCAAGAAGTAACCAAAAGTAAAGCCCGCTATGGAAAAGCCTCTTAAGGAGAAGAAGCCATGTTAATGCCATCACCACGAAGCTTCTACCTCCAAGAATACTACCCCTGTTAGACCACACTCTCTAAAGGTCAAGCAGGAGAAATTTAGGTAAAGATACAACAGGTTTGACTATTGGTGCTATGACAAAATTAGTCACTTTGCCATTGATTGCTGGTTTAACTCCAGAAATTTTGTAACTCCTCAGGTTAACAATGTGATAAAGACCACTCATAATGTTAAGACACGTAGGGGGAGTATGTTAACTAGAGACCAAGGACACAAACGAGTTTGGGTTCCTAAGGCAAACTATTTGTGATTGCAGGTATGTCCAAAGACCACCAAAACTCCTATATGGTATTTGGACAGTGGATGCTCTCGGCATATGACCGGGACAAGAAGACTTCTCCAGAATTACTCACCATTCATGAACGAGCCAAAGGTAATCTTTGGAGGTTCTGACAAAGGAATTACTAAAGGCTACGATATGATTACCAATGGTAGTATATCCTTCTCAGGATTGGCTTATGTTGAAGGATTGGAACACAATCTTATAAGCATAAGCCAGCTTTGTGATAAAGGATACATAGTTGAATTTCATGTAGATAAGTGTTTGATAAAATCAGTTGATAACTTAGAAAAAATTTTATCAGGCACTGGTTGTAACACCCCAAAAAGACTCAAAATTGGATTTGAGGTGCAGGTTGCTTAACACGGCCTGGGACACGGGCGTGTCCCAGGGCGTGTCGGGGTACACGGCCTGGGACACGGGCGTGTCCCAGGGCATGTTCAGGTTAGTCGACGATCGGAGGTCGACGATAGTCGAGCCTGGGACACGGCCTTCGACACGGGCGTGTCCCAGGGCGTGTCACTCAATAAAATGCCGTATCGAGTCAGAAATGTACACGGCCCGGAACCAAGGCTTGAACACGGCCGTGTCAGTTTTGACACGGGCGTGTCAGAGGGCGTGTGCCTACCCGTGTACTACTCTGACTGGTTTTAGCTCTCGTTGAGTACCGTATAATAGGTGTGATACGAGCGTGCCACATGACCGTCACGGGCGTGTCAGGTTCGACACGGGCGTGTCGATGCCCGTGTTCTGGTAGTTTTCAGTCGGTGCGAGTGCCGCGTGTGCCGCTTAAGGGTACATGGCCTGTGACACGGCCGTGTCACAGGCCGTGTCGGCCAAAAGAATAAATATTTTCAGGCAAATCTTGGCTGTTCATTTTCCTTAAAGAGGATCCTGTGGCTGGGGATCATTCCTGGGCTGATAAGGCCGGGAAAGAAGGAGGAAAAGCTCATTTTTGAGTTTCATCTTCTCTTTCTACATTTAAGAGAGAGGGGAGAGCAAGGTGAGGAAGAAGAAGTGGGATCCGGCTGCCGGTGGTGCTACGGTGGTCCAAATCGCGAGCCGAGTTCGGATTTACGAAGGCAACGCTGCTGCGAAGGCTTTCATCCGTCTCAAATTTCTCTCCATGGCTCCGAAGCGAGTTCCTAGGGTAACGATTTCTTTCTTGGACATGTGAAGTCCTTAATTCCTGCATTGCATAAGGAAAACCCTTCCCCGCGAGTGTGCGGTGGGTTGTGGCGTCCCTTGGGGTAGATATGTGAAGTCCCCCTTGTTAGAGTCCGGAATTGGAGTACGGATCTAGGCATGCTGTGTGAAGTCCATCTGGACATGGTCTGGATTGGTGATGCTTGTTTGCATATCGGAGAAGACTCCGTGATTCTTGCTTGTAGGCATGATGGATAAAGTGCTGGAGGAAGTCCAGGAAATTATGAGAGTTGGACTCTCTAGTAGTCGTGAGTTGTTACTTTGTGTGATGTTGAGCCGTGGGGCTGCAACTAGGCAAATGCCTTGGTGGTGGAACGGGCAAGGTGAAGCTATACCCGCGTCAGTCCAGGCGTGAGTCTGACGATTTGAGCAACGGGAAAGGTGGATCTGTACCCGCATTATGGTTGTCTAACCTTGGGTGCTTAAGACCCTGTTAGGATCACATAGCGAGAGTCGACGGCCTGTGAGCCGATCAGACTAGAATGCTCATATTGAACCGTTATGTCTGGGACCTCTGAACGGTGGTGTGGCCGTGGAACTACGGAACACCGATAATGTGCCCTGAGTGCACGGAGCGTCGGGCCGTCGTGCCGACGTTTGTGATATGTGACTGTGCGGGCGTGCACGTCTTGCTTGAATTGCTATATATCATATTGGAAGATTGCTATGCAGGGATGGAATTCCGCTGCCCCGTGCCAGGGGCAGGGTCGTTATAATTGGTCAGCTGAATGCTGACCGTTGCCCTGTTTGCCACCGCTTGGTGGATTGGTTCTTACAGGTACTGGAGGTGCTGGTCCGAGCGGGACTTAGCAGGCTGAAGCCCAAAGCTGCGTTGCTGCCCTCGAAGGCATTGTTTTGTTTCTTTTGTTCATGTGTGGTTGGCCTGCGTGCCGATGTCTGTAATCCACACTCTTGTTAAGAGAAACTGTTGTAAGGCCTTAAGGCCAGACTCTTTTGATATTTGTATACATTCCTATGTTATAGTGGACAGTGTTCTTTATCTTGAGTTCAATTATTCAACCGTGAAACTTCCGCTAGAATGCTCTGGGTTAGGATGCGTGGTTATGATATTATTTCGTAGCGTCTCTGCCTGTTTGTGGAATATGGTGTGGGGCCCCGACCGGACCCTCTATTATATTCTTCTTGACGGGTAGAGGTGTTACAATTTGGTATCAGCTTGTTGGTCGATCTCTTCCGAATTCGCTGACGAATTCTTTTGAGAGGTGGCGAGCACGTGTCAGTGCCGTCATTATAACACTTAAATTGAACTCAAGATTGTCCACTTAGGAATGCAAATACACTTGCTTGTTGAACTTGTGTATTCTTTTTGTATGGTTGCCGTTTTCATTGGTTGTTAACCTGTGTATTTTACACATATAGGTGACCAGAAGTGTTGCGGGTCAATCCGAACCACAACGTTCTGTTGAGAGTGCGGCACTAGCCGAGGTGCCCACAACTCCTCCATCTGCTGAAACAGTCCGTCTCATCACGGAAACGGTACTTGCTGTGATGAATGCTCAGCAGGCTGGGCAGGCACGTCCTGCAGTGGTGCCAACGCAAGCTGGGGTACGGCAAGAACTGGTAGAAGCCGAAGTTGATCCGCGGGTAGCAGATCAACAATGGAAGCAATTCTTGAGCTTTAACCCTCCGCAGTTTCATGTGGCGGGTACACCGGCCCAAGCAGAGGATTGGCTTGCAAGAGTCAAGAGGATTATGAGAGCTATCACGGTTGAGGAGGAACAGAAAGTCATGTTAGCCACTTT
This sequence comes from Platanthera zijinensis, assembly GCA_039513925.1. Lineage (NCBI taxonomy): Eukaryota > Viridiplantae > Streptophyta > Magnoliopsida > Asparagales > Orchidaceae > Platanthera > Platanthera zijinensis. Next base: position 118,540,340 of record CM077082.1, on the reverse strand, counting down.
CCTACTGGAAGGAGAGGCGCGATTATGGTGGGATGAGATTGAAATGCATCACTTGGCCGGCAGGCAATTGGCAGAGGTTACAATGGAAGAATTTTCTCGATTGTTCTTCGCACAACATCTGCCGATGCAGTAAAGGATATCGATGGAAATGGAATTTCAACGGTTAGCACAGGGAGATCGAAGTGTGGATGACTACCTGCATGAGTTCACCCATTTGGGAAGATATGCGGGCACGATCTTCGCCGAAGAAGAGCGTAAGACTAGTCGGTTTTATGCGGGACTGCGAGATGAGCTGCGGTTTTTGCTCTCGAGTTCTGTGAGTCAGGGATTCCAAGCCTTAGTCTGTACGGCTCGTTCTTTGGAGCTGGACATGAAACGGGGGCAAGCAAAGGGAAACTTGGCGGTTGTGAAGCCGGAGTTTAAGCCGCCGCGTCCGGACAAGTTTGGCTACCGAAAGAGATGGAATAAGAAGTCTAAGTCTTCTGGACAAGCTCCTTCTGCGACTGTGACGGATACATCTAGGTATGGATCTCGTGCTTGTTTTACGTGCGGGAAGGTTGGACACTTTGCACGTGAATGGCGATTTGGTCCTCCAAAGGGTGATAAGAAGACAGGAGCGTCTTATGCGGAGAAGGGGAAGGCTGTGGTGGAGTCTTCTGCCTCGCACGCGCAGCCCAGGGTCTTCAACCTTGGACAACAGGAGGCCATTAAGCAGGCGGATGTCGTCACAGGTGCGCGTAGGTTTTAATGTTCTTATTGTTATGATGTGCTGTGCTTGTTTTAATTGTCATGTTATAGGGTTTGTCATTATACGAGAATATCCAGCGCGAGCACTGTTCGACACAGGTGCTTCACATTCGTTTCTGTCTGAGGACTTTGTCTTTCGTGTCGGGGTGCCTATCAGGACCACGACAGACAGTGTAAAGGTGTTGTTGCCTAACGGATGTTTGATGTGCGCGGATCGATCTTGCGGTCTTGAGGTCAGGATAGGAAGTCGGGAGTTCAAGGTGGAAACATTAGTATTGCCGATCAAAGAGTTTGATATAATCTTTGGTATGGACTGGCTTTCAGAGCAGCGTGCCTGTATAGATTGCACTTCAAAATAGATCACACTTGGGCAAAATACCGAACAAGAGACCAAGTTCATTGGTATGCAAGGGATGAGTGGGATGTTGTTATCCGCTCTCCAAGTTGTTAAGGCAGTTCGGAAGGGTGCAGAGTTGTTCTTCACACTCATAGAGGCGGTGGCGCCGAAGGCCAGTGTGAGTGAAGTGCCGATTGTGTCGGAATATGCTGATGTGTTTCCAAAGGATCTTCCTGGGTTACCTCCCCAAAGGGAAATCGACTTCGCTATCGAGCTGGTGCCGGGTGCGAAACCTGTGGCCCGTTCACCGTATCGGGTAGCGCCAAAAGAAATGGCCGAACTGAAAGTTTAGTTGCAAGAGTTGTTGGAGCAGGGATATATACGCCCAAGTATGTCACCTTGGAGCGCGCCTGTTCTTTTTGTGAAAAAGAAAGACGGTGGTTTGCGACTATGTATTGATTATCGCGAACTGAACAAGCTGACGGAGAAAAATAAGTATCCAATTCCACGGATCGATGACTTGTTTGATCAGCTAGCAGGCTCAACCGTCTATTCAAAGTTGGATTTGAAGTCCGGGTATTACCAGTTGCGGATTAGGGAAGGTGACATTCCCAAGACAGCGTTTGGCACACGCTATGGTCATTATGAGTTCACAGTGATGTCGTTTGGCTTATGTAATGCGCCTTCGGTATTCATGGATCTCATGCATCGAACGTTCCGCGAATACCTGGATCTGTTTGTGATTGTGTTTATTGATGATATCCTTGTATATTCACAATCAGAGGAAGATCATGCAAACCACTTGCGATTAGTATTGCATACCTTGCGAAGGAATAAGCTGTATGCCAAGTTCTCTAAGTGTGAGTTCTGGCTCTCGTCGGTGGCTTTTCTAGGCCATGTGGTAAGTGGAGAGGGCATAGCGGTGGATCCGGCTAAGATAAGTGCAATTCATGATTGGCCAGTGTTGTCTTCGGTGGCCGAGGTCAGGAGTTTCCTTGGACTGGCGGGCTACTATAGACGGTTCGTGGAGAACTTCTCCCGGATTGCTTTGCCTCTGACTACATTGACGAGAAAGGATCAGAAGTTCATTTGGATGCCGGAGTGTGCACGAGCTTTTGTGGAGCTGAAGAATCGTTTGACCACGGCGCCCGTTTTGACATCGCCATGTGGTACAGATGGATTTGAAATATACAGCGATGCGTTAGGAAGTGGCTTAGGCTGCGTTCTCCTGCAGTTTGGCAAGGTGATCGCTTATGGCTCACGTCAATTGAAAGTGCATGAGCGTAATTACCCCGTCCATGACTTGGAGTTGGCGGCGGTGATATTTTCGCTAAAGTTGTGGCGGCATTATCTTTATGGAGTGAAAGTGGATATTTATACAGACCATAAAAGCTTAAAGTATCTGCTAGAGCAAAAGGAGTTGAATATGCGACAAAGAAGGTGGATGGAATTCCTTGGGGATTATACCTTCGACATTCACTATGTTCCCGGAAAGGGAAATGTGGTCGCTGATGCCTTGAGTCGTCGGACTCCGGTGCGGGCAAATTGGTTGCGGATACATGATGAGCAGTTAATCCAGGAGTTAGAAGCTTTGGAGATATCTTGTGTGGAAAGAGATTCTTCGACTGTTGCATGCGTGAACTGGTTGGAGGTTCAATATGACCTTGCTGACAGGGTTCGGCGGACAACGGAGTTGGATGAAAGTCTCCAACGCTGTGCAAAGGAGGGGTCTGGTGATCAATTCTCCTGGGATGACGGTTTGTTACGGAAAGATGGCCGATTGTGCGTCCCTAGTGCGGGTAAATTGCGAGAAGGATTGCTATATGAAGCACACTTTACAAAGTACTCAATTCACCCTGGGAGCACAAAAATGTACAAGGACATGAAGAAACTGTTCTGGTGGCCTGGTTTAAAGAAGGACATAGCCGCGTATGTGGCTAAATGTCGTACTTGTGATTTGGTAAAGGCAGAATGTCAACGGCTGAGTGGTTTCCTGAAGTCGTTGCCGGTTCCGCAATGGAAGTTTGAAGATATTTCTATGGATTTCGTGCACGGATTGCCGAGATCTCAGCGTGGCCATGACTCAATCTGGGTGATTGTAGACCGGTTGACAAAGGTGGCTCACTTTATACCGAACAAGCGGGACGATTCAGTGGAAACGTTGGCAAAGCTCTATGTGGAGCAGATTGTTCGATTGCACGGTGTTCCTCGGAGCATCGTAAGTGACCGAGATGGGCGCTTTACCTCGAAGGACTGAAGATTAGTTCATCAGATGTTGGGCACGAAGTTAGCATTCAGTACGGCCTTTCACCCACAAACGGATGGCCAAACTGAACGAACCAATAGAACGATGGAGGATATGCTCCGTATGTGCGCCCTGGACTTTGGTAAGAATTGGGAAGAACATATTGTTATGGTGGAGTTTGCCTATAATAATAGCCATCAAGTGAGTATAGGCATGGCCCCATTTGAAGCGCTGTATGGTCGTAAGTGTCGTACACCGCTAGCTTGGGCAGAAACTGGCGAGACTAAACTTTTAGGCAAAAAGGAAGTCGAGGATGCTACCTCAACAATACGCTCTATTCGAGAGAGGCTCCTAATAGCCCAGGATCGGCAAGCCAAGTATTACAATGCTAAGCACCGGAACGTGGAGTTCGCGGTTGGTGACTGGGTCTATTTAAAGATTAAGCCCTTCAAAGGCGTATCTCGGATTCGGCGGTTGAAAAAGCTAAGTCCGCGATACCTTGGTCCGTTTGAAGTGGTGGAGCGAGTTGGGGAAACCGCCTATCGGCTAGCTCTTTCATCGGAATTGAGTGGATTGCATGATGTGTTTCACATCTCAGTGCTACGCAAAGCAGTCAAGGATCCAGCTCAAGTAATTGACAATGATCGAGTGCCGGTTGAGTATGGGCTAACGACAAAGGTGAAGCCTATACGGATCGAGGATCGAGCCGAGAAACAGTTGCGGAACAAAGTGATCGGGATGGTCAAAGTCCGGTGGGACAATTGTGGCCGAGAAGAGCTAACATGGGAGCGCGAGCAGACCATGCAAGCCGAGTTTCCCGAGTTATTTTCGTAACTTGTTTGCTCGTTATATATGTAATAGCAACATATAAATGTTTTATTATTTTTCTCCCTACTGTCTTCAAATTTCGGGACGAAATTTTATTAAGGAGGGGAGGATTATAACACCCCAAAAAGACTCAAAATTGGATTTGAGGTGCAGGTTGCTTAACATGGCCTGGGACACGGGCGTGTCCCAGGGCGTGTCGGGGTACACGGCCTGGGACACGGGCGTGTCCCAGGGCGTGTTCAGGTTAGTCGACGATCGGAGGTCAACGATAGTCGAGCCTGGGACACGGCCTTCGACACGGGCGTGTCCCAGGGCATGTCACTCAATAAAATGCCGTATCGAGTCAGAAATGTACACGGCCCGGAACCAAGGCTTGAACACGGCCGTGTCAGTTTTGACACGGGCGTGTCAGAGGGCGTGTGCCTACCCGTGTACTACTCTGATTGGTTTTAGCGCTCGTTGAGTACCGTGTAACAGGTGTGACACGGGCGTGTCACATGACCGACACGGGCGTGTCAGGTTCGACACGGGCGTGTCGATGCCCGTGTTCTGGTAGTTTTCAGTCGATGCGAGTGCCGCGTGTGCCGCTTAAGGGTACATGGCCTGTGACACGGCCGTGTCGGCCAAAAGAATAAATATTTTCAGGCAAATCTTGGCTGTTCATTTTCCTTAAAGAGGATCCTGTGGCTGGGGATCATTCCTGGGCTGATAAGGCCGGGAAAGAAGGAGGAAAAGCTCATTTTTGAGTTTCATCTTCTCTTTCTACATCTAAGAGAGAGGGGAGAGCAAGGTGAGGAAGAAGAAGTGGGATCCGGCTGCCGGTGGTGCTACGGTGGTCCAAATCGCGAGCCGAGTTCGGATTTGCGAAGGCAACGCTGCTGCGAAGGCTTTCATCCGTCTCAAATTTCTCTCCATGGCTCCGAAGCGAGTTCCTAGGGTAATGATTTCCTGCTTGGACATGTGAAGTCCTTAATTCCTGCATTGCATAGGGAAAACCCTTCCCCGCGAGAGTGCGGTGGGTTGTGGCGTCCCTTGGGGTAGATATGTGAAGTCCCCCTTGTTAGAGTCCGGAATTGGAGTATGGATCTAGGCATGCTGTGTGAAGCCTATCTGGACATGGTCGGGATTGGTGATGCTTGTTTGCATATCGGAGAAGACTCCGTGATTCTTGCTTGTAGGCATGATGGATAAAGTACTAGGAGGAAGTCCAGGAAATTATGAGAGTTGGACTCTCTTGTAGCCGTGAGTTGCTACTTTGTGTGATGTTGAGCCGTGGGGCTGCAACTAGGCAAATGCCTTGGTGGTGGAACGGGCAAGGTGAAGCTGTACCCGCGTCAGTCCAGGCGTGAGTCTGACGATTTGAGCAACGGGAAAGGTGGATCTGTACCCGCGTTATGGTTGTCTAACCTTGGGTGCTTAAGACCCTGTTAGGATCACATAGCGAGAGTCGACGGCCTGTGAGCCGATCAGACTAGAATGCTCATATTGAACCGTTATGTCTGGGACCTCTGAACGGTGGTGTGGCCGTGGAACTACGGAACACCGATAATGTGCCCTGAGTACACGGAGCGTCGGGCCGTCGTGCCGACGTTTGTGATATGTGACTGTGCGGGCGTGCACGTCTTGCTTGAATTGCTATATATCATATTGGAAGATTGCTATGCAGGGATGGAATTCCGCTGCCCCGTGCCAGGGGCAGGGTCGTTATAATTGGTCAGCTAAATGCTGACCGTTGCCCTGTTTTCCACCGCTTGGTGGATTGGTTCTTACAGGTACTGGAGGTGCTGGTCCGAGCGGGACTTAGCGGGCTGAAGCCCAAAGCTGCGTTTCTGCCCTCGAAGGCATTGTTTTGTTTCTTTTGTTCATGTGTGGCCGGCCTGCGTGCCGATGTCTGTAATCCTCACTCTTGTTAAGAGAAACTGTTGTAAGGCCTTAAGGCCAGACTCTTTTGATATTTGTATACATTCCTATGTTATAGTGGACAGTGTTCTTTATCTTGAGTTCAATTATTCAACCGTGAAACTTCCGCTAGAATGCTCTAGGTTAGGATGCGTGGTTATGATATTATTTCGTAGCGTCTCCGCCTGTTTGTGGAATATGGTGTGGGGCCCCGGCCGGACCCTCTATTATATTCTTCTTGATGGGTAGAGGTGTTACACTGGTAGTAGGAATATCTTTTGTTTAAATTTAATTTGCATAGACTCTTCTACACCAGTGTGTCTTTTGGCAAAAGATAGTGCGTCTCTTGGTGACCAATGGCACAAGAGATTAGCACATATTAATTTCAAAACTATTAATAAATTATTTTCTCTTAATTTAGTACGTGATGCCCCAAATGTCAAGTGCACTAAAGATTGACCTTGTCACGCATGTGTAAAAGGCAAGCAAATAAGGGCTACCTTTAAAAGCATTATTGGCAAAGACTCTAATAGGTGCTTACACCTACTTCATATGGACTTGTTCAGTCCACTGCAAGTTAGAAGTTTGGGAGGTAAGGATTATACATTGGTTATTGTTGATGATTACTCGCGCTTTGTGTGAGTGTTCTTTATAAAACACAAGTTAGATACTTTTGACATCTTTACAAATTATGTCAGGCAGATCCAGAATGAATACAACTGTTCCGTAGTCAAAATTAGATGTGACAATGGAACTAAGTTCAAGTTTGGGGCCATGACAGAATTTTGTGAAATCCTAGGTATCTTTCATGAGTTTTCCTCTCCCCGTACTCCTCAACAGAATGGAGTAGCTGAGAGAAGGAATAAAATACTTATAGAGGCCTGCAGATCCATGTCGAGTGATGCCTCACTACCGGAATATTTCTGGGCTGAAGCCGTCAACACTGCATGCCACGTGCAAAATCGAGCACTCATAAACAAGAACCATAATAAGACACCTTACGAACTGCTAAAGGGCAAAAAGCCGACTATTTAATATTTTAGAATCTTTGGTTGTAAGTGCTTTGTCCTTAACAATGGAAAGTATCACACTACTAAATTTAGTGAAAAGAGATTTGAAGGTATTTTCGTAGGGTATAGTAGCCCTAGTAAGGCATATAGGATATTTAATAAGAAAACCCTGGTTATAGAAGAATCTATTCATGTTGTATTTGAAGAGATGAGCTTGCTGCAAGGTAGCTCTTCTAGTGTGTTTGTTGAAGATGCAGGTTCAAAGATGAAAGAACTAAACTTGGGTGAAACGACTAAGGAAAAAGGTTAAAAGTTCATCAAGATCACCACTCCAACCCCGATTGGAGAGGTTGATGATCAAGATGAAGAAATCATCCAAGTTGATGAATCCACTCCTGTGGTCGAAGACACTCCAAATGCAAGGACTCTAGAGCTCAGACATCTGAAGGATCACCCAATGGACCAAATCATAGGAGATCCCCGGGATGGTGTCAGGACTCATAGAGGTACAACTAATGGGAATTTTTATTTGACTTTTCTCTCACAGGTTGAACCGAAGAAGTTTGAGGAAGCAAATTCAGACGCATTATGGATAATGGCTATGAAAGAAGAGCTGAATTAGTTCAAGCATTGTCAAGTTTGGAATCTTGTTCCAAGACCCAAAGGCAAGAATGTTATTGAAACAAAGTGGGTCTACAGGAACAAGATGGATGAAGATGCAACAATCATAAAGAACAAGGCCAGACTCGTCGCCAAAGGATACAGACAAGAAGAAGGAATCGACTTCGACCAGACATATGATCAAGTGATAAGACTGGAGGTAATCAGGTTGTTCCTAGCATATGCTACACTTAAGGGCTTCACTGTCTATCAGATGGATATGAAGTCTGCCTTCCTTAATGGTGACATAAAGGAAGAGGTGTATGTGGAACAACCTCCAGGTTTCGTTGATTCTAACTTTCCTGAGTATGTTTATCTGCTATTTAAACCTCTATAAAGTTTGAAACAAGCTCCTTGAGCTTGGTATGAGACACTGTCTAGCTTTCTTCTTGAGAACATGTTCACAAGGAGAAAGATAGATAAGACATTATTTCTTAGGGAAATAAAAGGCAAGATTTTGCTAGTACAAATCTATATCGACGATATTATTTTTAGCTCTACCGACGACAACCTCTGCAAGAAGTTTTCAAAACTTATGCAAGGGAAGTTTGAAATGAGCAGTATGGGAGAGCTGAAGTATTTCTTCGGACTTCAGGTGAAAAATCTGAAGATGGAATTTTCATCTCGCAGACAAAGTTCACCAAAGAGTTAATTAAGAAATTTGGAATGGAGAACGCAACCTCTATGAGGACTCCAATGGGTTTAGCTGTGTCTCTGGACAAGGATGAGAAAGGGAAACCTTTTGATGAAACCAAGTACAGAAGCATAATTGGATCCTTGCTCTACCTTACTTCCAGTAGACCAGACATAATGTTCTCCAAATGTGTATGTGCTAGATTCCAAGTGAACTGTAAGGAATCTCATTATGCTGCTGCAAAGCGGATTTTGAGATACCTTAAGGTACACCAATTCTTGGCTTATGTTACCCAAGAAGTAATGATAACAAACTAATTGGTTTCTCAAATGCAGATATTGTAGGAAGTAAGGATGATAGAAAGAGAACTTCTGGGACTTACCAATTCCTTGGAAGAAGACTCATTTCTTGGAGCAGCAAAAAGTGGAATTATGTTGCAATTTCAACGGCCGAGTTAGAATACATTTCTGCCGGCAGTTGCTGTGCACAAATGCTATGGTTAAAGAACCAACTTGAAGATTACAATATGAAAGTGAAAGACATTCCTTTGTTTTACGACTCCTCCAGTGCGATAGCAATAGCCAACAACCCAGTCTCTCACAGCCGGACAAAGCACATAGAGTTGCGATACGACTTCATCCGGGAACATGTGGAGCATGGGGACATAAATCTACAATATGTCCCAACTGACAGGCAGATTGCAGGTATATTCACGAAGCCGCTAGACGAGACCAAGTTCTCGTTCTTCAAAACAGAACTTGGAATGCTCAACAAAGAAGAATAGAGAAGGAGGACTCATAACATAGCTCAGAGATCAAGGAACACATCAAAAATTCAAAAATTTCTCAAGTCCAGACCTCATTTCTTGAGTAAGAATATAACTACTCGAGTACTTACTTGGACTACTCGAGAACTTAGTAAATCACCGGAGTCATACCACTCGAGTTATATGACTCTTCTCAAGAAGTGCCAAGATATCACTCGAGTACTGTCATTCTCTCACTCGAGTAATGCTGGTCCACTCGAGAAATAAGACGAAATTTTCTTGACTTCAGTTCAAATCTCTATATTCGCAACTAGAAGTTTATACCGCCATATTCTAAGGTATGTTACGTTATTTACTTCCTTAATTGTTGGGTACATTGGAAAATGTGTACCTGATTTGAAGAAGCATAATTTTGCTCAATGATATACATCAAGGTGTATTTGATGTTATTTTGAGTTTATATGTGCAGGTTAAGAATGTACTAGAATGCAGGAAAAATATTCCAAGTCCATGTGTCGACACCAGAAGAACTTGTGTCGACACTTCAGAAAGATTGTGTCGACACTTGAAGAAGGCTGTGTCGACGCAGAGAAATAGAGTCGACAATAATTGTGTCGACACCTGGAGGCAGTGTCGACACACCGAAGTTTGGTCGACATCAACTGTGTCGACACTGGGAAGCTGTGTCGACACACAGAATTGCTAGTCGACAACATTTTTGTCGACACCAGAAGACTGTGTCGACACATAGAGGCAGAGTCGACAACAGCTGTGTCGACACCTGGAGGCTGTGTCGACACACACTATATTCTGAGTCTACATCAACTGTGTCGACACACAGGACTTGCATCGACACACAACAAAGTCTAGACTAAGTTAGTTGCTGGTGAATGGTGAAGTGTTTGTGTCGACACAAATACTCAGTGTCAACACATTCTCAAGATGCAGTATCAAGAAGCTGAGTCGACATAAAGGCAGACATGTCGACATCATCAAAGGCTGTGTCGACACCTAAGTCACTTATGTCGACACATATTGACAGATGGTCTCGACACTTTCTAACAGACAGTCTCGACACTTTGCTGACAAAGACAAAAGCACAAGATCTGTTTGAAGACTTGACAGCTATGAGTTACAACAGGTCGACTGAAGTTGTCAGACTTGTCAGAAGTTTGTTAGAAACCGGATCAGCCGGTTACCAAGGATGAAGTCTATAAATAGACAGATTCAGAAGAAGAAAAATACATACATAGAAACTGATTGATTGATCATTATTGTGAGATAAGATCTCTAATCAAGAAAGTGCAAGGCCTAGAAGAAGATCTTCGAGAGAAGATCTAAGAAGACTTTCTGAAGTGAACATCCACTCAGATTCAGTCTAAGTTGAATTCATTCAAGAATTCAGAAGTATTATCAAGGGTTGTAGATAGAGAGAGATCCATCCATTTGAAGACAAGAAGGAAGCTATCATAGGTTTCTTAAGAAGCAGTATATTCCAAAGGAAATCAACTCAAACTAAGTTCAGATTCAAGAAGCTTTGAAGAAAGCTAAGATCCAATTCATTTCATCCATCAGCCTTTCAAGAAGCTGATCAAGAACAATCTTATCCCTTCTCTCTCAACAGGGGTAAGATATTATATAACTTCATTTTCAAATTCTGTAGGATCTATTTATAGATCTGAATTGTAAGCCTATTTTATAAAGGCTGAGTGTAGGAGAGGTATTCTCTGAGTGGTAGGGCTGTTTATGCCTGAGTTGTAGGAGAAGGTGTTCTCTGAGTTGTAGGCCTTGTGGCAAGGCTGAGGTAGGGCTGGTTAGCCTGAGCTCTAGGAACCATATAGGGTTTTGAGTTGTAGGAACCTTTCAGGGTTCTGAGTTGTAGGATCTGAGGATCTGAGATAAAGGGGGAAGTTAGGTCGAATCTAGCACACTGCTAGATAGGTGAAGGGGGAAAGTGGATGTACCCAGACCTTGGGGAACCACTATAAATCTATGTGCAACCTGTGACGTGTACATGTTTGTGATTGCTGTGCTGTGTTAACATCAGAGTTTTCTGAATTTTATTATAACCTGAAGTTATATTCTGCCTTAAGTTAAAACAAGCATTAGAACATATTCACCCCCCTCTAGGTGTTTAGGTGGTCTTGAAAGTAAAACTATCAAGTGGTATCAGAGGGAGGTTACTCAAAGAAGGACTTAACAGTCATAGTTAGATCCCTAAAGGCAGAATCAAGAATCAAGAAAATGGGTTCTGGAGAGAATCACAAGGAACTAGGGTCAATGAAATTACCCATCTGCAGAAAAGAGATTTTTGGAATCTGGAAAGAAAGGGTTAGGTTGTTTATGGAGGCTTCTGATCTAAGGATCTATATTACAGTAAAAGAAGGTCCATATATCCCAATGAATGTGTCTGCTCTAGATGCAAATGAAAAAACTCCTAAAGATTTCTTTGAAATGACTAAGGATGAGATTATATTGGCAACTATGGATAAGAGAGCTCAGAATATCATAGTGAGTGCCATAGATGATTCTACTTTCCAAAATTTGATTCACTGCAAAACCTCCAAGGAAATGTGGGACACTTTGATTGTCTACATGGAGGGTTCTGAAGAAGTTAAACAAGACAGAAAATCTATGCTTAATCAAGAATTTGAGAGTTTCAGATAAGGGAAGTCTGATAGCATAACTGAATGCTACAAGAAATTCTACAGGATAGTGAATGAACTGATGTCCTATGGAAGGGTCTTCTGTACATATGAGCTGAATGACAAATTTCTAAGATCCTTGACAAAGGATTGGGATACCAAGATTTGTGCCATAAGAGAAGTGGCCAAACTAGCAGACATTTCTCCTCCAACCTTATTTGGAAAATTGCTCTCATATGAAATGCAACTAATGGCTAAGAAGGAGGAAGAAAAAATTACAAAAGGAGAGCATAGAGAGAAGTCAGTGGCCTCAAGGTTGAAGCCACAAGAAAGAGCAGGAGAATGTCTCCATCACATCCTAAGGAAGTTGCTGAATATAACTCAGAAAATTCAGACAATCAGAACTCAAAAAGCAGTGATTCAGATGCAGATTTTGTTGCCTTTACAAGGTAGTTTCAGAGGTTCTTGAAGAAGAAGCAGTGGAAGACAAGGCCCTCCACATCACAGCCAGTTGATGATTACTATCAGAAGATAAAATAATCAAGAAAGGAAAGGAGCAGATCAAAGCCCAGCAAAGCTACAATATCAAAGATTGTTTGATATTGCTGCAATAGGCCAGGCCATGTGGTGGCTGAATGTCCAGATAAGAGGAAGGAGTCAACAGACAGAAATAAGACTCAACAAAAGGGCAATAAGGAGAAATCCTTTGTTGCTAAGAAGGAGAAGAGTCTTACAGATCAATCTTCCTTAGAGTCAAAATCTGAAGCTGAAGCTTACATTGGACTGTATGCAGCTAATGAAGAAGAGGAGTTTATGCCATTGCTAAACTCCATCTATGATCAAGAAGACCATCAGTGTATAGGAATGATGGCTGATTCAGAAGACAACAAGTGCCAGGATCAGCCTGGTCCCAATAAGGTACAAAGTAATTCTAGAATTTCAGATTACAGTACCAGTTCAGAGTCAGATGCATCTGCATCAAGTAATGCGGATGGATCTGAATCTGAAGGAGATATTCATCAATTGATAGATAAGTATGGAGACTTATTGCAGACTCTTAAGAAAAGCAAGAACCTAGCCAAAACTCAGGCTCAGGAGATTGCAGATCTTAAGGTGGCTGCATCTGAGTTAGAAAAAATATTGTATCAAAAGTTAAATGAGATTGCCAAACTGAAAAATATAACTATTATTCAGATGGGCACAATCACATATTACAATGATCAAGTTAAAAGTCTGGAGGCCAGACTGAGAGTATAGAAAGATTTAGTGGCTAGTTACTCTAAGCCAAAATCAGTCTTACCTTTAATAGATGAGTTTGTGGCTCAAAAGGGTAAGGCAGGATTAGGCTTCAAGGGTAACACCAGGGCTGCCCAATTCAAGAGAAAAGACAAAGCTCCAGTCCAGCCACTAAACCTTAAAGTCCCTGTTATGTTTAGAAAGGTACAAGTGCCTTCTAATAAATATGATCTTGAAAATATTCATGGTCATATTAAGACTGATGTTCTGAAGAACAAGAATGTTTATGCTAATAAGTCATTCCATGTTCATAAACCCCATGGTTATAAGAAATCAGTGGGTGTAGCTACAGCAGCACCAGCTCAGAACAGAAATTTTTCTGCCAAAAATGTATTTAGACCTAGATACAACAGGTATGAATGCTGGTGCTGTGGCAAGATAGGCCATTTTGCCTTAGACTGCTGGCATAACATAAGTGTCAGGAAGAACAACAGTCTACCAGTTAGAAGAGCTGCTGGTAGGTTTGATATGAATGATGCTAACCTAAACCAAGGACCCAAGACTTACTTGGGTTCTAAGGGAAAGTAATTTTGTATTGCAGGAAAGTCCAAGTTGCCATGCCCCTTTATGGTACTTGGATAGTTGTTGTTCCAGGCACATGAATGGAACAAAGGGGCTGCTGAAGGAGTACATACCTATCAAGAATGGACCTAAAGTAATCTTTTGTGGATCTGAAAGAGGAATCATCAAAGGATTTGGTAACATTTCTTCAAACCAAATTACCATCACTCAAGTGGCTTTTGTAAAAGGTTTGAAACACAACCTGATAAGCATAAGTCAGCTGAGTGATCTTGGATATGACATTTCATTTGTTAAGAATGGATGTCATATCAAGAGGTCAAGTGATCAAAAGGTCATATTGACTGGATACAGAAAAAGAAATGTTTATTGTCTTGACTTTGTATGTGAGAACAAGGTTTCTCCTATTTGTCTTATAGCTGATGATAATGCATCTCATTGTGTCAAATGGCACAAGAGGCTGGCCCATCTTAACTACAAGACAATTGGCAAACTCTTTAGTAAATAATTAGTGAGGAATGGTCCTCATGTTAAGTGTATAAAGGAAGGGATATGTTCAGCTTGTCAAAAGGGCAAGAAGACAAAATCCTCCTTTCATAGCCTTGAAAACAAGGATTCAGTGAGGTGTTTATACCTCTTACATATGGATCATTTTGGTCCTATGCCAGTTCATAGTCTAGGTAGGAAGGTCTACACTTTTGTGGTTGTAGATGACTATTCTAGATATACATGGGTGTTCTTTCTGAGACAAAAATCAGAAACCCCAAGTGTTTTACATAGTTTTGTTAAAAAAATTCAGAATGAACTGAATAGTACAGTGGTCAAAATCAGAAGTGACCATGGCACTGAAGTTCAATCTGAAAGTATGACAAGATTGTGTGAAGAATTTGGGATTTTCCAAGAATTCTCCTCACCTAGAACACCACAGCAAAATGGTATTGCTGAAAGAAAGAATAGGACATTGATTGAAGCTGGTAGAACTCTATTGAGTGACACTTCTCTTCCAGAATATTTCTGGGCTGAGGTAGTAAACACTGCATGTCATGTGATCAATAGGGCTTCTATCACCAAGATCCACAAAAAGACTCCCTATGAAATTATGAAAGGTAGAAAACCAAATCTATCCTACTTTAGGATCTTTGGTTGCAAGTGCTATATACTTAACAATGGCAAGTCTTATCTAACTAAGTTTGCTGCCAAATCCCAAGATGGGATATTTGTTGGGTATAACATCAATAGTAAGGCTTATAGAGTCTACAACTTGACTACTCAAGTGGTAGAAGAATCAATACATGTTGTATTTGATGAAACAAGATTAATCAACAGTGAGTTGCCTTGTAGATCATTCAGTCCAACAGGTATAAGAAATAGGATGGACAAACTTTCCATTGCAGAAGGCACAACTGTAGATGAAGTATTGGAAAATGATGGCTACTGTCCAGGGGGAGTACAAGACTCTATAGAAGCTGATGATAACTAAGAGATGCAGCATAATGAAGGAACTGGAGATGTTGAACCTGAAGAAAATCTACCTCCAGCTATAAGACATCTAAAAGACCATCCAGCAAATCAAATAATAGGTGATCCAAGACAAGGAGTGCAGACTAGAAGCAGAAATCTGAGCACAGTCCTGCACTCAAGTTTTCTATCTCAACTGGAGCCTAAGAAATTTGAAGAAGCCATCCAAGACCAATACTGAATTAATGCTATGCAAGAGGAGCATAATCAATTCAGAAGGTGCAAAGTCTAGGAGTTAGTTCCTAAACCAAGAGACCACAACATCATTGGCACAAAGTGAATCCATAGGAACAAGTTGGATGAGAGTGGAGTAATTGTGAAGAACAAAGCAAGATTGGTTGCTAAAGGCTACAGGAAGGAAGAAGGAATAGAATTTGATCAAACATTTACCCCAGTAGCAAGACTGGAGGCAATCAGAATGTTCCTTGCCTATGCAGCATATCAAGGCTTCAAAGTATACCAAATGGATATGAAATCAGCATTCCTGAATGGTGATCTAAAAGAAGAAGTCTATATAGAGCAGCCATCAGGTTTTGTAGATTCTCTTAAACCTAGTTATGTCTATAGACTTAGGAAAGCATTGTATGAGTTAAAGCAAGCCCCAAGGGCTTGGTATGAAACCCTGTCTACTTTTCTTATTGAGAACAAATTCTCAAGAGGTAAAATAGACAAAACTCTATTCCTAAGGGAATCTAATGGTAAGATAATCTTAGTTCAGATCTATGTAGATGACATAATTTTTTGGTCTACAGAGAACAACCTTTGCAAAAAGTTTGCCAAACTTATGTAAGGGAAGTTTGAAATGAGCGTATGGGGGAACTTAAGTTCTTCTTGGGACTCCAAGTAAGACAGACTGAAGATGGCTTGTCCATATCCCAGTCAAAGTTCACCAAGGAATTAATTAAGAAGTATGGCATGGAATCATCCTCCGCCATGAGAACTCCTATGGGAACAAATATGCCAATATGCAAAGATGATGCAGGTAAGCCTGTAGATGAGTCTTTGTATAGAGGAATAATTGGCTCTCTATTATATTTCACTGCTAGTAGACAAGACATTATGTATGCTACATGTGTCTGTGCTAGGTATCAAGCTTGCCCTAAATAATCACATTATACTGTAGTCAAAAGGATTTTTAGATATCTTAAGGGCACACCTAATCTAGGCCTTTGGTACCCTAGGAATGGAGATTTTCTACTAACAGGTTATTCAGATGCAGATTTTGCAGGCTGTAGAGAAGATAGAAAGAGTACTACAGGTACATGCCAATTCTTGGGAGGAAGATTGATATCCTAGAGCAGTAAGAAGCAGACTAGTGTGGCAATATCCACTGCTGAGTCTGAATATGTGGCAGCAGGAAGTTGCTGTGCACAACTATTGTGGATTCAGCATCAGCTAAAGGACTATGGTATTCAGGTAAGTAAAACACCTTTATTGTGTGATTCTAAGAGTGTTATTTCTATTGCAAACAATCCTGTTTCACATAGTAGAACTAAGCATATAGAGATAAAATACCATTTTCTTAGAGAACATGTGGAAAAAGAAGACATCTCATTAGAATTTTTTAAAACTGATTATCAAATTGCAGATGTATTTACTAAGCCTCTGGATGAAACTAAATTAAATAAATTTAAAATTGAATTAGGAATGTTGGCCATAGGTTAGTTTATTAAAAAAAAATATTTGGCTAAGTAAAATGGTGTCGACACATTCAGTGATAATGAGTCGACACAGAGTAGTCATGTCGACTAGTCAGGGAAAATGTGTCGACACATGAGAATCTGTGTCGACACCTTAGGGTCAAAGAGTCGACTCATCCAAAAATATAGTGTCGACACAACCAGAGTAATGGTGTTGGCACTTACAGATTTTGTGTCGACTCTTATACTAAGAGTCGACACATAATTTCGGCTGAACTATTCAGTATCTCCTGTGTCGACATATCATCAATTGGTGTCGACACATGGTAGTCTGCGCCATGGTTGAGACTATAGAAGTATATGTCGACACTTGTCAACAGTGTCGAAACTTTTCGACAATTTTTGTCCGCCTCTTGACCTTCTGTGTTTTGAAAAGGTATATATAGGTCAAGAACATATTCTGTCGACACGCACACCAGGTTTTCGAGACTAAAACCCTGTGTCGACAATCTCTCTTCTCTCCTCTCAAGCTTTCTCATCATTCTAATGGCGCCAAAGGTTGAAGACAACATCAATGAGGGATATGAGTTGGTTAGGGCTGCCTTCGAAAATGCCGCGCTAGAAATCAAACAAGTGATTTCTCTTCTTACAGACAATGGATTGGAATTCCTTGTCTCTGAACCTACTAAGATTTGGAAGAAAGAAGTTTTCGAGTTCTATACTGTTGCAACATTAGACTCCACTGGTCTCAAGATCAAATCTATAGTTCATGGGACTAAGGTTAAACTTACTCTAAAAAGTATAAGAAAGATTCTCCACCTACCCAACATTCAAGATGAAGAAGAGGTCCCAGCCTCAAAGACAAGGGAGGCTCTCCAGTGGTGTGGTTTGGATTTAACCATAAAGATTGGAGCAGCCATAAACTGAAAGGGAATGAATCCACAAGGAAAGTTTCTATCTGAAATAGTAGGCAAAGTGATCTTATGCAAGCCAGGTGGACATAATAGGATCTCAACCTATATGTTTAGCCTGATGACAAGAATTGTCTTTATAATTCCAACCAGTTGGTCAGCAGTTCTGTTTGAAAAAATCAAAGAAGGAATCAAGAAGCCAAACCTGGCTAGAATTTTGAGTCTATACCTGGCTGGAATCATTCCAGAGGTAATACAACAGATTCCTGGGTCCAAGATCAATCATATGAGGAAAATGGACATGAGGTTATTTTCAAGATGGGATAGAGTTCTGTCAAAAGAGTTGCCTGATGTGGACAGGCAGGAAACAGCTAAAAAATAACCAGAACATGATCATGGCAATGCACAAGTTCAAGAAGAACAAGTTAGAGAGCAGGTTGAGGACCAGACTGGGTCTACTCAAGTCCAAGAGGGATCTATACCTGCACAGATGCAGGGTGAGATAGATCTTACTCCTGCTCAGAACATTACTGATCCGGCACAGTTGCAGGGGGAGCCCATTACTGAACAAGTTCAAGAGGAAGAAAGACTAAACTTATCAGAAGATTTGAACTCTGCTGCAATTGATGTTTCATCACCTGCTCAAGCACAAAAGTAATACACTCTAGAAGAGTTGTTTCCTAACTTTGGAAAGGCAGCTGAAAAGGATGACACCCTAAGAGTTGAGAAGGAGCAAGGTGATGTTGAGGGGAAGAAAGTGCATGTTGAGGAAGTGCAACATGAAACTGAGAAAGAAGTTCCTACAACTCCTCTAGAAAGAGTTCAGATTAAAAGTTCTTCAGAATCTTAGACAGAAGAAGCCAGGGAGGCTAAGAAAAGGAAGCTAATGGTCTTCAAGAGAAGAAGTCATAGCTATAAGTCAGCTCAGCAGACAACAACTCACCAATCTCCTACTGAGTTTGATTACAATAAGTTCATGGTAAATTTACAGGTGAAGATGGATGAGCAGAGAAGAGCCTTGGAGAAATTTGTAGATGAGAGTCATAAGACACTTCAGTTTGATCTAGCCCAAGACATAAAGTCAATCAGATTTGAGGTCAATCAGAATAAAAAGGAGATGACAGATTGCTTCCACAAGGGAGGTAATGCTGTGGTATATCTAGCTAAACAACAACAATCTATCCTTGCTAAAGTGGATGATATTGTATTGAAACAAGGATATGTTCTTGAAAATCAGCTAAGAATGAATGAAAATCTTACTGAATCTCACCATGAGATTCTCACTGAGTTCAAAGATATTGCTACAAGGCTGACTACTGCAAGGGCTACAGACATGGAAGATTATGATCAGAAGCTCAAGGCTGCCCTAGATTCAGTTCAAACTGCTATAACCACCTCACAGAAAGAAATATCTGAGAAGCTTCAAAATTTAAAACCATTCTTTAAAGAGTGTGAATTTTCTCGATGGCCAAATAAGGTTTCAGAAGAATGATCTTAGGGATCATATTTCCAAAGAAGTCCTAAAGGGGGAGAGGATACTCATCCATGCTAGCTCAGAATATGACAAGTGGGTGACCAACAGTGTCAGAGCCATATTGGGATATCCACCATTATGTGATGATGATACCATTGCTGAGTCAGGGATACAACAAGGTCTACTTGAAGGTAATCAACCTGAGGTTGCCCAAGTCATATACCCCCTGCTGATTTTGAAATGATTCATCAGCAAGTGTAGACAATGTACAGTCCTCCAAAGGAGGTTACACATGTTTTTGTAGAAAAAGTAGATAAGCCAGAAGCTGATTTGAAGGCTCAACAAGATGCTCAATTATCAAAGAAGAGATTCAGAGAGCTAGCATACCAAAAACCTGATTTTGAGCAATAGAGCCCCACCTCAAGGAACATTATATTAATTGCCTGGAAGGCTGTGAAGGATCAGGTGCATGAAAGAGGCAAATGGTATAATGAATTAGAATGGCAAAAGTATGAGGCCAGGCAGGAGGCCATAGTTCAATTCAGAAGAAAGGCTAAGGGTGGAAAGCTACCTCCTGATGCTCAAGAGCCTAGCAAGTATTTTCCCAAGCCATTTCATATTTTGAGAGGCAAAGGATCAAGGCTGAGGCTCAGAAGAAAGCTGATTTGAAAGGCAAAAAGCCTGCTGATGATGCAGAACCTCCTGTGATTGCTCAAGTTCAACCAGGAAAAGGAATTGTTATCAAGGAGCCTGACCAGCCTTAGTTTTAGTCCAACTAGTTTTTGTCCTAGAACTATGTTATTGTTAGTGTGTTAAAACAATCAATGTAAACAAGTTGTAACAAACATTTCTGAATTTATAAACAACACTTTGTTCTATAATCGTTTCTTTTACATCTTTATTCTGTGATGTATCTGTGTTTAATGTTTTGTTTATAAAGTTCCCTGTGATATTATGCTTTTATATATCATCATATTGAATTTTCATAAATTGTGTATATCATTAGCTAAAAGTGTTATGATTTCTCCAAATAGGGGGAGATTGTTGGGTACATTGGAAAATGTGTACCTAATTTGAAGAAGCATAACTTTGCTCAATGATATACATCAAGGTATATTTGATGTTATTTTGAGTTTATATGTGCAGGTTAAGAATGTACTAGAATGCAGGAAAAATATTCCAAGTCCATGTGTCGACACCAGAAGAAATTGTGTCGACACTTCAGAAAGATTGTGTCGACACTTGAAGAAGGCTATGTCGACGCAGAGAAATAGAGTTGACAACAATTGTGTCGACACCTGGAGGCAGTGTCGAAACACAGAAGTTTGGTCGACATCAACTGTGTCGACACTGGGAAGCTGTGTTGACACACAAAATTGCTAGTCGATAACATTTGTGTCGACACCAGAAGACTGTGTCTACACACAGAGGCAGAGTCGATAACAGCTGTATCGACACCTAGAGGATGTGTTGACACACACTATATTCTGAGTCTACATCAACTGTGTCAACACACAGGACTTGTGTCGACACATAGCAAAGTCTAGACTAAGTTAGTTGCTGGTGAATGGTGAAGTGTTTGTGTCGACACAAATACTCAGTGTCAACACATTCTCAAGATGTAGTATCAAGAAGCTGAGTCGACATAAAGGCAGACATGTCGACATCATCAAAGGCTGTGTCGACACCTAAGTCACTTATGTCGACACATATTGACAGATGGTCTCGACACTTTCTAACAGACAGTCTCGACACTTTGCTGACAAAGACAAAAGCACAAGATCTGTTTGAAGACTTGACAGCTGTGAGTTACAATAAGTCGACTGAAGCTGTCAGACTTGTCAGAAGTTTGTTAGAAATCGGATCAGCCGGTTACCAAGGATGAAGTCTATAAATAGACAGATTCAGAAGAAGAAAAATACATACATAGAAACTGATTGATTGATCATTGTTGTGAGGTAAGATCTCTAATCAAGAAAGTGAAAGGCACAAAAGAAGATCTTCGAGAGAAGATCTAAGAAGACTTTCTGAAGTGAACATCCACTCAGATTCAGTCTAAGTTGAATTCATTCAAGAATTCAGAAGTATTATCAAGGGTTGTGGATAGAGAGAGATCCAGCCATTTGAAGACAAGAAGGAAGCTATCACAGGTTTCTTAAGAAGTAGTATATTCCAAAGGAAATCAACTCAAACTAAGTTCAAATTCAAGAAGCTTTGAAGAAAGCTAAGATCCAGTTGATTTCATCCATCAGCCTTTTCAAGAAGCTGATCAAGAATAGTCTTATCCCTTCTCTCTCAATAGGGGTAAGATATTATATAACTTCATTTTCAAATTCTGTAGGATCTATTTATAGATCTGAGTTGTAAGCCTATTTTATAAAGGCTGAGTGTAGGAGAGGTATTCTCTGAGTGGTAGGGCTGTTTATGCCTGAGTTGTAGGAGAAGGTGTTCTCTGAATTGTAGGCCTTGTGGCAAGGCTGAGGTAGGGCTGGTTAGCCTGAGCTGTAGGAACCTTATAGGGTTCTGAGTTGTAGGAACCTTTTAGGGTTCTGAGTTGTAGGATCTGAGGATCTGAGATAAAGGAGGAAGTTAGGCCGAATCTAGTACACTGCTAGATAGGTGAAGGGGGAAAGTGGATGTACCCATACCTTGGGGAACCACTATAAATCTGTGTGCAATCTGTGATTTGTACATGTTTGTGATTGCTGTGCTGTGTTAGCATCAGAGTTTTCTGAATTTTATTATAACCTGAAGTTATATTTTGCCTTAAGTTAAAATAAGCATTAGAACCTATTCACCCCCCCTCTAGGTGTTTGGGTGGTCTTGAAAGTAAAACTATAAAGCATCAATAATTAGGGTTGTATAAATAGAAACTCCAGAATTTTCGTTCCACACGATTTCAAAATCCCTTTCTTAACAAGATAGAAGAGTCTGTTCGTCTTCCACCGCCGCTGCAGAGTGCGCCGCCATCATCATTTTCTCAGTCGATTTCTCGATTTTCTCTAGACAAATGGCACCGACTTCAAAGACTGGGATTGGTAGTGAGCTTGTTGTTACTGGGATTGCAGAAATTTCCGAAGATTTCCAAAACCTTCTTCTTCTCCTTGACACTGCCGGCTTGACATTTGTTCTACAACAACCATGTAAGATTCTTTTTCAATAAGTCGAAGAGTTCTTTCAAATGCAAAAGTGAGAAGAAATGGTAAAATTCTTAAGTCAAGAGTTAGAGGAATCAAGATTAAGCTTTCCAAGATAGTTGTTTTTAAGCGTCTCTGACTTCCAGTGATTGAAGAAGGAGATGACATATCTGCCGTGGATTATTATAGAGCCTACAATTTTTGTGGAATTTCTGTTGTTATGAACAACATTCGTCGACCAGACCTCAATGCAGAGGGCAAACTTCTAGTGGATATTCTGGGCAAAGTTCTTCTATGCAAGACAACTTCAATAAGCTTCATCTCTATCGATTTATTTTATATGATTACAACCATCATCTGTAGGAAGAAGTTTCAGTTTGGTATGATGATTCTCGACAAGATAATAGAAAGCATTAAGGCTCCCAACTATGCTAGAATTATTTATCTACTCCTGCATGAGTTCAATCCTGAAGTTTTTTGATTTATCCAATGGCACACCTCTTCATCATATGAAGAAGGTATCTATTTCTTCCATTCAGAGATGGGAACTCAAACTACAGAATCCAACCCAAGCTGTCAAGGCTCATGACCATCCAGTCATTGAGGATAGGACTCCATCTCCCTCTCTACCTCATATTTCTAGCACATCTGGTGCAACTGATGAGGGGGAGCCTACTCCTTCAGTTCAAGAGGAAAGGATTCCTACCACTACTGCTGCTGCTCTCCACCCAACCACTCCTGATGAGGCACTATCAGATGCTCAAGTGCAAGAGAACATTCTCTCTACTGAAGAGAACTTCAATCAGATGATAGAAGAACTGAGTTCTAACGAGCCTCTTCCTTCCTTCCAACCAAAAAATCTCAAGAACCATCCAAAGAACAAACTCCAGCACCATCACCTTCTCCTTTTAAATTTGAACTAGAATCCCCTATTCACCATTCTCCTGCTACTAACATAGAACAAGAAGAAACTATTTTGATCTCTGATGAGAAAGAACAATCTCTAGAACTAGCTGAAGCTTCCCTCAAGAACTTGGATTTTACTCTTCCTACCATCCTTGGCGAGGAAGGAGATATTGTAATTCACACTATAAGGGCTCAGAGTTCTGTGGTTATTGAAGAGATTGCTCCTTGGGATGCTCCTCCTCCTGCTCCTCTAGTTCCTTAAGTTGTCACTCCAACACCTGCTGTAAATGACATTATGGGTAAGATAGAACTGATGCTTATAGAACAGAGAAAGTACTTTGATGATTCTTTTAAAGCTGTCACAGAAAAGGTTATTGCTCTTGAGAAAGAAATGAGCAGAGTTTTTGCTGAAATCCAACACAATACTGATGAGCCTAAACACCTGTTACAAATAGGTGGAAAAGCACTGGACCACACCATTACCAGTATTGGTCAGGTGATGGACAAGTAAGTAACTCTGGCAAACAATCAGATTTATTTAGAAAAGAAGGCCCAAGAGCACAACCTCAAGATTTGTGAAGAGGTGGGCACAATCAAAGATGATGCTATAGGAACCCTCTCTATCGAAGTCAGAAAGGGGGAGGGTCTAGTAAAAGAGTATTTAGAGAAATTAGATGCAAAGATGAAAACTCTTTGGATAGCTAAGATGAATGAGATTCATGCTGATATACAGAATCAGATAAATACTGTGAAGTTCCATACTTATGATACTGTAGTGTGGATGCACAATCAGATTTACTTTTACTTTAAGGAAGACCCAAATATAATTCCTCATCATCTTAATCCCACTACATAGTATTAGCCAGTTCAAATGCCTGCTCAATAGCCTACATTTTCTCTAAGGCCTGAAGGTTCAGAAGCTCCTCCTCTAGAAACCTATGCTCAGGATTGGGAAACTGATATACATCAAGAACAACCTGAAGCACATATCCCCAAAAGAAGAAGTATGGTGATGGAGCTTCTGTTAGTAAGTCCATTCCAAACCCAGAAGTAGAAAAGAGGAAAGCATATGAATTTGCAGAGATTTGGAGCCCTACATCTAAGTCCTTAATACTTGATACTCTCAAATTAGTTATGGGCTATAATGAGAATAGACATGATCATTACAGCTCCCATGAGTTGGACTTGTATGAGAAATCTATTACTAAAAGAAGAATCTATGATAGAGAGTATGGAAGGAATAACCCAAATGCTCCTCCAAGACTACCCAAGTATTATCCAAAACCATTCAGTTATCAAAGAAGGCAGCAAGAGACGAAAGATAGACAACAACATCAACATCAAGCCAAGGAATGAACAAAGATTTAGATTATGGATTGAAATTGTGTGGAAATGAATTTTTTTGGACAATTCTATATATATAAATCTTTAATTTTGATGATCTATTCTTTGTCTTTATTCTTAGCATGTTACTATGATTTTCTCTTTGATATCTAGTCCTTTTATTTGTTTATGTTGATATAATTAACCTTAGTGTAGAGAGTTCTGACTTCTACAAATAGGGGGAGATTGTTGGGTATTATATCCATAATAATCTAGATTTGTATGAAGTCACCCTAAAATTAAGATGAATTAAGTTGTATTTGATGTCTTGTTTGAGTTATGTGTTTGCAGGACTTAATTGCCAAGTGTAAACCAATGTTAGTCTATAGTGGGTCACCAAACACAGGACCATACAATGTAATCCCTCATTGTGTAATCCATGGTGTTGACTCATGTGTACCCTCTCTATTGGGATACACTTCATTTTCAAGCACTATACTTATTGGAGAAAGACATGTTGCTGATTCCTTTGAAGAAAGAAAACTTTTCAGGAAACAAAATTTTTCTAAGTATTTTACTCGAGAAGAACTTAAGTACTCGAGTAGATTCTTTGATAGTACTCGAGTAAGTTAATTCTGGATTTCTATTAAGGGAAATAATTCTCGAGAAGATTGAACATAGTTCTCGAGAATCCAGTTACACTACTCGAGTAGATCCTTTCTTATTCTCGAGTTAAATATAATTCCCATCTCCGAATTTTCCAAGTCTTATACTCGAGTAGTTAAGTCCATTACTCGAGTGTCTAAGTACTTTGTCTCGAGTGACAGAAGACAGTTACTCGAGAAGTGTCTATCTTACTAGAGTAGTGAAGTACTTGTACTCGAGAAGTCTATCTACTTCTTGAGAAGTCTATCTCTAGTACTCGAGTAGCCAGATTTCTTCTCAGAATTTTCTCTAAGTCCTCTACTCGAGAAGATTACTTCCATTTCTCGAGAAACATATTTAGTACTCGAGTAATCCTCATTCTACTCGAGTAATGACAAATTCTTTCCTGAAGTTTCCTTAAGTGCTTCTTCTCGAGAAGCTTGAAGTTGTCTTCTCGAGAACCTGAAGTAGTACTCGAGTAATCCTTTCTTCACTCGAGTAATGCAGTTAGTTTCTCTCTGAAAATCGCTAAGTATCATGACGCATTTTTCAAAATGATTTCCTTAATTATTGGTCCATGTGTCCAAGTCATTTAAGATTATGACCTTTAGTTAAACTCCTATAAAAGGTCTAATCGTTTTTGACTAACCCTAAGGAAGAATAACAGTGAGAAATCAGTATTTTCTGAATCCGCATTTTTCATTCCATTTCGGGAAGATCGGCCACTGTTCTTCGTCTTCTTCGACTCCGATCGTCTCAATCCAAAAGATTTTGAGCAGTCTATTCACAGGACAAGATATTCTACAATCGACAGATCCTCTTCTTGATCTTGTGAGTCCAAAAATTTCAGATCAGAGATCTTGCCGTGTCTTCTTCAATTTTTTTGATATAGCCGCAAAGTTCAAGAAAGAAGACCTAGGCAGAAGTTTCCAGATCTGAGAGATATTACTGTTTGTATTTCTTATTTCAATTTATTCTTGTTGGAGATTATTCTTCGAGTGTAGGAGTTTTGTTCTTCAAGTTATTGTAGGAAGTTTTTATCTTCCGAGTGTAGATCCATTTTGTGGATCGAGTTGTAGAACGTTGTTTCGAGTAGTAGAATTGTTTTCAATCCGATATTAGTGGAGTAGCCGAGTCTAGTGCATTGCTAGATCGGTGAGTGGAAAGTGGACGCACCCAAGGTTGGGGAACCACTATAATTCTTAGTGTCGACTGTGATTGCTTAGTTATTTTTCCATGCATAGCTCGCTAAATTTTTATTCCGCAAAAAGATGCACAACTAACCTATTCACCCCCTCTATGTAATTTAGGTAGACAACTTAAAACATTTTTCAGAGTTTTCTTTTTTGATAGTATCCTCACCCAAATAAGAGGAGATTGTTATAACTCCTTATTACTTATTTGGGCAAGGATTACTATTCTTTGATTAGGATTTTTATTTTGACCCAACTTGTATAAACTAGGGTCATATTTTATTTCCAGAGTTGTTTCAGAAGGTATTCCAGAGATGCTCAGTTCGACGAACTCTGAACTCAGTTCGACGAACTCAGATCTCAACTTTGAACTTAGTTCGACAAACTCAGAGCTCAGTTCGAAGAACTCAGAGCTCAGCTCGACGAAAGTAAAAGCTCAGCTCGTAAAAGCTCAGATCAACGAAATCCAAGCTTAGTTCGACGAAATCCTTACTGAGTTCGATGATCAGGCAGTTCTTATATTATAGAAGGCAGAATGATTTCAAATGCTTGATAACTGTCAGTTAAAACTATGATATTTAATGCTAAATATTCTAACGAATATAGCCATTTAAGGCAGCATTAAATATGGATTTATCATAGAGGATTTAAATCTAATTAATTCCAAGGCAGTTACAAACCTCAAAGGATTCTTCAGACGTTTCAAGAATCGATTATTTCAAATAGACACAACGTTTGAATACTGCCTTGATAGTCTATATATACAGAAGATTGCTGCTTCACTAGATATATATATATATATATATACAAATAGATATACATATATTCTGCTTTATACTCTTCCAGTGATATATCTTCAATCCGAGAGACATTCTTCTGTCAAATACATCTACTAGAGAGTAAAAGCATACAAGAAGTCCTACACCTTGAAGAAAAGTCTCCTCTCTTGATCACAATCTCTATTCAAATCAGGGGAGCTTTTTGCAATAGCAACCACTAAGTCCTCTCATAGATACTTGATAGAGAAGACAACATCAAACCATTTTAGTTTATTCTTAAACTGTGTACAGAGTTCTAGCTCCTTTTAAAAGTTAACACTTGGTTCATAAGTCATATGATCAAAAGACTTAAATTTGGTTTTTGGGTACCTGGTCAAAAGCTCAAAGGGTTGCTAGATCTCCCTTAGAAAATAGATATTCTTGTGACAGGGCACATAAGCAAAAACCTGTAGTGGATTCCTAACAAGGTGGTAGAAGTGTAGACGTACCCAGATTTTTTGGGGAACTACTAATAAATCCTTGTGCCGTCTATGATTGTTACTTTCTATTTGTGTGTTGTGTATTTTATTTATATATATATCACTAATTTTTAAATCGCTATAAAAATAACCTAAATTTTTTTAAAAAAATTGTTTCACCCCCCTCTAGAGTAAAGTTAGATCTATCCCTTCCACTTTTAACTCTGGTGAGGTGTGAGGGTTTGAGGGGCCAATGGGTTGTTTTACACTGCGGTCTGGAGTACTATCCCCGAAAATGCACACCCGACCAAAAAGACTGGTGAAGATGGCCAAAAAGTAGTATGCAGGGACTCTAGAGTGCACCTAGGATATGTACAGAGACGTACAAAGGGTCTAGGCCTAGTAGTGTGTATACCTGCCTAGGAAGTGGAGATGCTCGCTTCACTGTTGTCGTAGTCACAATGGTGGTACCAGAGAGTTCAGCTAACTCCAAAAAGTGGGAACTAAAGGTCTGAAATCACAGAGTCGTGTGTGTGAGTTACACTTGTATGAATCATAACCCGCATAACTCATCATATAAAACATACATACTTAGGGCATACTCACTGCGGATCCTTATCATATAAATGAGTATGAGCTCATTAATATGATAAGTTTTATTTAAGAAACCATAACTTATAAGTTTGTATGGGCATTCATATAAGTTAAGGTACTCCTGTGATGTTAGTATAGCGGTAGATTGTTTACTTTCTGCATAGTTCTTTACTTTACATACTTCACTTCTATCCAGTACTGAAAGACTTATTTCAAGAGCCTAAACACCTAGAGGGGGGGGGTGAATATGTTCCAATTTTCTTTTAGAATTCAGGCATATTAACAAGTATATCACAACACAGAACATACAATTCTCAGAACATAAAACACAACACAGAGACACTAGATTTATAGTGGTTCCCCAAGGTATGTGTACGTCCACTTTCCCCCTTTGCCTATCTAGTAGAGAACTGGATTCAGCCCAACTTCCTTCCTCTTTCTCAGATCCAAAGATCTTACAGCTCAGAACTTGAATGGTTCCTACACCTCAGACTTACACAAGTCCTACCTCAGATCCTTCCCCAAGAATCCTACCTACGGCCTCAGCCCTACCTCAGCCTTTATTACTAGGCTTACAACTCAGACAATCACAAGTCCTATACCTCAGGCCTCAGCCCTACTTCAGCCTTTATAATTATAGGCTTACAGCTCAGATCTAACAAAAGATCCTACAAGTAATTGAGTATTTAAAAGATACAAAAATTTCACCAGATAGATCCCTCTATAGGTGTGTGCTTCTTGATCAGTTCTTGATTAAACTGAATCTTCAGATTCAACCTGACTTAGCTGTTTCAAAGCTTCTTGATAGAACAAAATAAGGTTGAACTCTTCTTGATGTAGAAGTTGATGTCCTGTCAGCTCCTTCCTTGAATTCAGAATATGATCTGAATCTTCTCCTGTAGACTGCTCTGGATCTGCCTTCTTAAGGGTTTCTTCTTTTCTTATTGTCAGATTCTCTTTCCAGAAATAGCTTAAGTATTTCCTTTTTTTTGTTATTGTTGTGGTGGTCAAGGATTAGTCCCTTATATAAAGTTTCCTCATTCTTACCGGCTGATCTGGTTTGTAACAACCTTTTGACAGTTCTGACAAAGGTGTCAGACCTGTTGGTAATGACAGTTGTCGAGTCACTAGTCATGACAGCTGATTCCTTAAAGACTTTACAACTCAGTATAACCACTCAGCAAACTGCTTCACATGTGTCGACACAAATAGACTTAGTGTCGACACAAGTCTTGATGATGTCGACATAAAACTCCATGTGTTGACATAGTCATTCTTCAGCTACTCGATACAGCTTCTGTTTGTATGTGTCGACACAAGTACTGTGTGTCGACACAACTGCTCCTGGTCTTGACATAACTGATGCTGACAGATGGCGTTGAGTGAATATCTAGCTGTCATTGAGTGTATATTGACACAAGTCCTATGTGTCGACACAAGTCTTCAGATCCAGTATAGCTTTTGCTGTAAGATGGCGTTTAGTGTCATCCAGATATCATTGAGTGTGTGTCATCACAAGTCCTGTGTGTCGACACAACGTCTTCTGGTCTTGACTTAGCTGTAGACAAATGACATTGAGTGTGTGTTGACACAAGTCCTGTGTGTCAACACAAAACTTCTGAAGGTGTCGACACAATTGCTGATTGTCGACACATGCCTTTCTTCTGCTGTCGACATAACTCTTGGGTGTCGACACAACTTCTACTTTAGGTGTCGACACAATTCCTTCCTTAGGTATCGACACAATTCTGTGTGTCGACACAACTTCTTCTTCAGGTGTCGACACAATGCCTGGGTGTCGACACATGCCTTGCTTCTAGTGTTGACACAACTTCTAGGTGTCAACACAATTCTTCATAAGTATCGACACTTGTACTTAGAAAAATTTCTTGCAAACCTTACACCTGCACAATGAAACTCAAACATCCATCAAATATAAATTGATGTATATCATTGAGTAAGATGAGGCTTCTCAAAATCTGGTACATATTTTTCAGTGTACCCAAAAATCTCCCCCTATTTGGAGAAGTCATAACCCTTAGTTAAAGATATACATCACTCATAATAAAACTCATAAGAATAGATGTACATTCATTTCAGTGCAGGATAACAAATAAACAATGTAAAAAACTCAAAGCAATAGTGAAGCTGATTTTATTTATTAATCAGAAAATACTGGGTTTACATGTTTTTCTCTTAGAACAAAAACAAAAAGTTACATTGTTCTATACATAAGCCTATCTATCCTATGATTGACTAGGCTCCTTGATCACAATGCCTTTCCCAGACTTAATCTTTGCCTGCATAGTGGGTTCTGTATCATTAGCAGGTTTCTTCCCTTTGAGATCCTTCTTCTTTAATTCTTCCGCCTTTATCCTTGGCCTTTCAAAATAGTGAAAAGGCTTGGGGAAGTACCTGCTAGGCTCCAGAGTATTAGCAGCTAACTTCCCAGCTTTTGCACTTCTTCTGTACTGAAGAATGGCTTCTTGCCTGGCTTGATACTTATTCCATTCTTGCTCAAAATACCACTTACCACTATTATAAGTCTTATCCTTTACAGCCTTCCAAGCAGTCAAAATAATATTCCTATAAGGGCTCCATTGCTCAAAATCCGGCTTCAACTCAGCCTGTTCTCTGAACCTTTTCTTTGATAGCTGTGCTTCCTTCTGAGCTTCCTTGGCAGCCTCTAACATGTCTACTTTTTCAATAATAACATTTTGTGCCTCCTGTGGAGGGCTGTACATTTTTTGCACTTCTTGTTGAACCATGTCAAAGTCAGTAGGATGGTAAATAACCTGTGCCACTTCAGGCTGATCTCCATCAATATTTGCAGGTTGCACTCCAGACTCAGCAACATTGTCATCATCACACAAATGAGGAAATCCAAGTGTAGCTCTGATGGAATTAGAGATCCATTTTGCATGATCAGAGCTAGCTTTGAATAACAACCTCTCCCCCTTTATGACTTCTCTAGTGATATGATCTCTCAAATCAGTCTTTTAAAATCTTATCTGATCAACCAGATATTTTGTACCTTCTTGATAGTAAGCTTTGAACGTAGTTAGGTACTCATAAATGGTCTTTTTAGAGGTTCCAATAGCTGTATGGACAACAACCAGATCTTCTTGTAGTTGCTTTGATATTTCAGTTTTCAAATCTGTTGAAATACTTCCCAATTTCTGGATGATTTCTGCATGGGAGTATTTTATGTTTTCATTGGACCTGAATTGATTTTCCAAAACATACCCTTGCTTTGTGGCAATGTCCTCAACCTCAGTTTTCAGCAGGTGTTGTTGCTCAGCCAAATATACTACAACATTGCCTCCTTTATGGAAGCAATCTGTCATCTCTTTCTTGTGCAGATTGACTTCAAATCTGATTGACTTTATGTCCTGAGCCAGCTGAAATTACAGTTTCTTATTTGACTCATCCACATACTTCTCTATAGATTGCCTTTGTTCATCCAATTTTACTTGCTTTTGGACCAGTAATGAACTGAAGTCCATGCTTGGAGCAGGTGGTTGTGTGACTGTGTGCAAGGCTTTCTTGTAGCCTGAGCTCCTTTTCCTGATTTCAACCATTTTTCTCTTCTTAGCCATAGAGGCTTCCTCATCATCAGAGGGTTGTGATGAGCTTTATATATCAACTCTTTCTTTATTAGATGGTTCATTCAGGAGCTCCTCCCCCTCAGGTCTTGGCAGGTTCTTTTCTACCTGGGTTTGCTCCCCCTTAGTCCTTGCAGCAGGTAAATCAGGAAATAGATCTTCCATTGTTACCTCTTGCTGTATCTGTACATGAGGAATAAGGTTAGTTTGGAAAACAAACGGTTCTCCCTAGACATCCAGATTTTTGTCCAGGGCCTGTTCTATAAAGGAGATACTTACTTGCTCATCCTGAGCTGTATCCTTTAACTGCACATTTTGTGCTTATTTTTTAGCAATTTCCAATGTTTCTTTTTTGTTATCTGATACAATCTCCATTACTGTATCAACTGCAAGCTCACTCTATAGAGTGACTATATCAATTGCTCCCCCTTGAGCAGGAAGCTTAGAAAGTGTAGTATCTTGAGCTGTTGGTTTAGGATTTTCTCCCCTGGAGTAGTGACTATCTGTTGCTCTGGGAGCACACTGCTCTCTATTTGATCTTCAACATCTTTTTGGGGCCTGTCTTCATCTGAACTGAAAACCACTTCCTCTTCAGAATCACTAGAAGATTCTGCTTGCTGCACAACCTACTTCTTCTTCTTTGCTATCTAGATCTATTTTTGAGGAGTTGAAACCTCTTTAGTTAAAACTCTATCCCATCTAGACAGAATTCTGGTGTCCATTCTTCTCATGTGGTTGATTTTTGTTCCTGGAAGTTGGTTCAATGTATCTGGTATTACTAAAGATAAACATAGACTCAGGATTCTTCCCAGATTTAGTTTCTTGATTTCTTCTTGTATCTTGTCAAATGCTATGGATGCCCAATCTATCTTTAGCTTGAAAATTATTCTTGTAATTTGATTGAACATAGAAGCTCAGATTCTATTATGTCCACCTATTTTTCACAGTATCACCTTGCCTACTATCTCTGACATAAACTTCCCTTGTAAATTCATCCCTTTCCTGGTGATGGATGATCCAACCTTAATATTATGGTTTAGGCCACACGAGTTTAAGGAATCCTTTATCATGGATGGTAGTATATCATCTTTATCCTTAACCTTGGGAAGCAGGAGTGCTTTCCTGATCGGCTTCGTTGTAAGTTTCACTCTGGAATCCTGTACTATGGCTTTGATCTTCTTTCCATCTGTGTCCACAGTTGCCGATAAATAAAACTCCATGACTTCCTTCTTCCAAATCTTCGTCGGTTCTGAGACCAAAAACTCCAACCCATTTTCTGAAATTAGGGTAATTACACCTTGAATTTCTGGCGATGCTGTTGTGAAACCACCATGAACCAACTTATACCCTTCGTTCACCTTGTCATCCTGATGAGGTGCCATTGTCGGGAGAGAGAGATGGAAGAGAAAAAAAGAGAATATCTATGTCGACATAAGGCCTAGAGTCGAGAAATTTGAAGGCGTAGTCGACAAGATTTTTACTTCACCTATTTATAGTCTAGGTGACAAGGGGATTTAAAAAGACGCTCCTTAGTAGTAATACTAGGTCTCGACAATACTTAGGTTTAGTCGACACCTCTATGTGTCGACATACTTATGTCAGTGTCGACTTGGACTGGTTATGTCTCGACATAGAGTGTCGACTTTGATTTTTGTGTGTCGACACAAATATCAGCGAACTTAAAGTCTCGATAGAGTTGTGTCGACACCTATACTCCTGTCGACACAGATACTGTTTTTGTGTCGACACATCCTTTTTCTTTGTCCACACAACATACTGAGTGTATCGACACAAAGTCTGTTTGTGTCGACACAAACTTGGTACTTAGACAAATTTCCAAAGAATTTTTGTGCTGACATATTCTACTTAGGAATACTTGAGCTGACCTATTCTAGGTTCAATATACTTAATTTAATTTTAAAATAATTGAATTTAGTTTCATCCAGAGGTTTTGTAAAGATATCAGCTATTTGATTATTTTTGTTTACAAATTCTAGATTAATATCTTCTTTCTCCACATGTTCTCTTATGAAATGAAACTTAATTTCTATATGCTTGGTTCTACTGTGTGATACATGATTCTTAGCAATAGAAATAGCACTTGTGGAATCACAAAACAATGGAATTCTACTTTCCTTGATGTCATAATCTTCAAGTTGGTGCTTTATCCATAATAATTGTGCACAGCAACTTCCTGCAACTATATATTCAGACTCAGCTGTTGATATAGCTACACTGGTCTGCTTCTTGCTGCACCATGACACCAGCCTTACACCTAGGAATTGACAGGTTCCTGTAGTACTTTTTCTGTCTTCTTTGCATCCTGTAAAGTCTGCATTTGAGAAACCAGTTAGTGTGAAATCTCTATTCTTAGGGTACCAAAGACCTAGATTAGGTGTGCCCTTAAGATATCTCAAAATTCTCTTAACTGCAGTATAATGAGATTCCTTTGGGCATGCTTGGTACCTAGCACAGACACATGTTGCATACATGATGTCAGGTCTACTAGCAGTCAAGTAGAGTAGGGAGCCAATTATCCCTCTATACAAAGACTCATCAACAGGTTTCCCTGCCTCATCTTTGCTTATAGGCATACTTGTTCCCATTGGAGTTTTCATGGTGGAGGCTGAGTCCATTCCATACTTCTTAATCAATTCCTTGGTGAACTTAGTCTGGGATATGGACAATCCATCATCAGTCTGTCTTACTTGAAGTCCCAAAAAGAACTTCAACTCACCCATACTGCTCATCTCAAACTTCCCTTGCATAAGTTTGGCAAACTTTCTATAAAAGTTGTTTTCAGTAGATCCAAAGACAATGTCATCAACATATATTTGGACTAGGATTATCTTGCCTTTAGATTCCCTAAAGAATAGAGTTTTGTCTATCTTTCCTCTAGAGAATTTATTCTCAATAAGAAAAGTAGACAAGGTTTCATACCAAGCCCTAGGGGCTTATTTCAAACCATATAGGGCTTTCCTAAGCCTATATACATAATCAAGATAATGAGAATCTACAAAACTTGATGGTTGTTCAACATAGACTTCCTATTTTAAGTCACCATTCAGAAATGCTGACTTTACATCCATCTTATATACCTTGAACCCTTGATAGGCAGTATAGGCAAAGAACAATCTTATAACCTCCAGCCTTGCCACTGGGGAAAAGGTTTGATCATAGTCAATCCCTTCCTCTTGTCTATAGCCTTTTGCTACCAGCCTTGCCTTATTCTTGATAATTGTGCCATTTTCATCAAGTTTGTTTCTATATATCCACTTGGTTCCTATGATGTTATGATCCTTAGGTTTTGGAATCAGTTCCCAGACTTTGTATCTTCTGAATTGATTCAGCTCTTCTTGCATAGCATAAACCCAGTTAGTATC
Source organism: Platanthera zijinensis (assembly GCA_039513925.1). Taxonomy (NCBI): domain Eukaryota; kingdom Viridiplantae; phylum Streptophyta; class Magnoliopsida; order Asparagales; family Orchidaceae; genus Platanthera; species Platanthera zijinensis. Next base: position 118,505,188 of record CM077082.1, on the reverse strand, counting down.
TAGCATGGCTTCTTCAAACTTCCTGGGTTCTATCTATGACAAGAAACTTTAACATAAAACTGTGTTCATGTTCTTGCTCCTTGTTAGAACACCTTGACTTGCATTACCAATTATCTGATGAGCTGAATGATCCTTCAGGTGTCTTCTTGCAGGAGGAAACATGTCAACCTCATGGCCTTCTTTATTTTCCTCCACCTGATGCTCCTCATTGTCTTCATAATCTAGTGAGTTTTGTTCTCCCCCTGGACAGCATGCATCTTTTCCTTCATCCATCCTAGCAGGAGCTTCATCATTGATGTTCATCTTTTCCAGCCTGTTTGTTAGACCTATAGAACTAATTGAAGAACTAGACAATTCATTGTTAATCAATCTAGACTCATCAAAAACAACATGGACTGACTCTTCTATAACTTGGGTAGTCAAGCTGTAGACCCTGTATGCCCTACTATTATTGCTGTACCCAACAAAAATCCCTTCTAGGGATTTGGTAGCAAACTTTATTTGGTAGTGCTTACAATTAACTAGGACATAACACTTTCTACCAAAGATTTTGAAGTAAGAAATGTTTGGTTTTCTGCCTTTCAAAATCTGATAGGGAGTCAACTTAAGTTTCTTATTTATGGATGCTCTATTGAGAACATGACAAGCAGTATTTACTGCCTCAGCCCGGAAATATTCAGGGAGAGTAGTGTCACTGTGTAGAGTTCTACCTGCCTCAATAAGAGTTCTATTCTATTCTTTCAGCAATTCCATTTTGCTGAGGTGTTCTAGGTGAGGAGAACTCCTGATGAATCCCAAGTTCTTCACAAAATTTTCTCATATATTCAGACTAAAATTGAGTTCCATGGTCACTTCTGATTTTGACCACTGAACTATTAAATTCATTCTGAATTTGTCTAACAAAAGTCTGGAAAACACAAGGGGTTTCAGATTTCTGTCTCAAGAAGAAAACCCCATGTGTATCTAGAATAGTCATTCACAACAACTAGTATGTATATTTTCCTACCTAGACTATGAACTGGCATAGGACCAAACAAATCCATATGCAAGAGATATAAAAATCTCAATGAATCTTTGGTATCTAGTGCAAGAAAAGAGGACTTGGTCTGTTTGCCCTTTTGGCAAGCTGAACACACTCCCTCTTTAATGCACTTGACTTAAGGACCATTCCTCACTAATCCCATGCTAAACAGCAGTCCTATAGACTTATAGTTTATATGAGCTAGCCTCTTGTGCCATTTGACATATAGTGAAGCTTTCTCACCTGCAACTAGGCAAATGGGTTAGTTATTAAACTCATAATCTAGATTAAGACAATAAACATTCCCTTTCCTAGTGCAAGTCAAAATGATCTCTTGATCACTTGACCTCCTTATTTGGCACTCCCCTTTGAGGAAAGAGATGTCAAAACCTAGATCACTAAGTTGACTTATGCTAATCAGGTTATGTTTTAGACCCTTTACATAAGCCACTTTAGTGAAGGAAATTGAATCACTAGAAATGTTACCAAATCCTTTGATGATTCCTTTTTCTGATCCACCAAAGATTACTTTGGGTCCATTCTCTATGGGTATATAGTCCCTCAACATTCTTCTTGTTCCAGTCATGTGTCTGGAACATCCACTATCCAAGTACCATATAGGAGTATGGCCACTTGGATTCACCTGCATCAAATAAAGAATCACTCATCTTTAGAACCCAAATTAGTTTTGGTTCCTAGGTTCTTGTTAGTTTGAAAGCTATCATGTTTACCTACAACTTTTATGATAGGTAAACTATTCTTGGTTTTAACACTTGTGTTAAACCAGCAATCCATAACAAAGTGGCCTACCTTGCCACAACACCAGCACTCAAATCTGTTGAACCTTATCTTAGGTACAGACTTCTCAACCTTGTTGCCAACATTTCTTTTGAGTGCAGGTGCTGGAGCAGCAAACCCCAAGAATTCCTTTTGAACCTGATGGGCTTGTCTATAGAGTGGCCTACTGGCATTAGCACACTTGCCAATGTGATCTCCATACTTACAGTGACCATGAGTCATTTCATGATCATACTTATTTGTAGGTTGCATCACCTTTCTAAAGAAAATAGGGGGCTTAGAGGCTAGTGGCTGAACTGGGGCCTTACCTTTTTCATGCGAATTGGTGGCCCTTGTTCTTCCCTTAAAGCCTAGACCTGTCTTACCTTTTTGTGAAATGAAGTTGTCTATTAAATGCAAGACTGATTTTAGCTTAGAGAATTTATCAACTAACTCTTTTTCTTTCTTAAGTCTTGCCTCCAGATTCTTGATATGATTTTCCTTAAAAGAGATTGTGCCCATCTGAATGACAGTTATGTTGTTCAGTTTGGCAACCTCATTCAGTTTCAAATCAATCAGCTTGGCTGATTCTGATGCTGCCTGCTTAAGAGATTCAATCTCCTTGGCCTTCTCCTTGATAAGAAGCTTGCTTCTCTTTAGAGCTTGCAACAACCCACTATACTCATCAATGAGTTGGTGTACATCCTTCAGACTCAGAACCATCCACATCTCTTAATGCAGATGCTTCTGATTCTGATCCAGTAAAATAATCAGATGCTAAAGGAGAATTGTATACCTTACTACGCCAGCCTGATCCTGGCATTGATCATTTTCTGATAGGGCCATCAGCCCTCTGCAACAATATTCTTCCACTCCATTTATGGAGTCCAACAATTGTAGGAATTCTAACTCCTTAGAATCCTCTTTAGTTGAGAATAGCCCAGCATATGCTTCTGCATCTTCTTCTTCACCTGATCCTGATGATGAAGAGTCTGTCCAAATCTTCTGCTTCTGGGAAACAAAGGATTTCTCCTTCTTGCCCTTCATTTATTGCTTCTTCTTGTCCTTAGATTCAGTCCCCTTGTCTGGACAGTCAGCTATGACATGTTCTAGCTTGTTGCAATAATAGCAAACAATCTTAGAGTTAGTTTATTTACTAGGTTTTGAGGCATACCAGTCTTCCTTGGGATTCTTCTTTTTCTTGTAATACTCATCCTTGGAAAAGGATGTTGATGGTCTGGTTCTCGACTTCTTCTTTTTCATGAACATTTGGAAACTGCCTTGTAAAGACAGTAAAGTCCTCATCAGAGGTGTGGCTATCTGATGAGGTTATATCAGGAATTCCTTCTTCTGCCTCAGCACTCCTTCTGGGTGGAGATGGAGATTTTCTCCTGCCCTTTCTTGTGCCTTCAGCCTTGAAGGCTACTGATTTGTCCTTTTACTCAGACCTGCTGCTCTTCTCTTCCTCCTTCCTGGAAGTAAGCTGTATTTCATATGATAGCAGCTTTCCAAACAATATGGGAGGAGGTGTATCAGCAAGCTTGGCCACCTCTCCGATGGCATAAATCTTTGTGTCCCAGTCCTTTGTCAGAGACCTGAGAAACTTGTCATTCAGTTTATAAGTGTTGAAGACTCTTCCATAGGTCATCAGTTCATTAACTATCCTAATGAACTTTTTGTAACATTCAGCTATGCTGTCAGTCTTGGCTTATCTAAAGCTCTCATATTCTTGATTCAGTATAGACTTCCTGTCCTCTCTAACTTCTTCTATTCCCTCCATATAGACAATCAGGGTGTCACACATTTCCTTAGAGGTTTTACAGTACACCAGATTCTAAAATGTGGCATCATCTATAGCACTTACAATAATGTTCTGTGCTCTTTTGTCTAGTGCTGCCAGGATGATCTCATCCTTTGTCATTTCAGAATAGTTCTTAGGGGTTCTAATATTTGCATCCAGAGCTGAAATCTTCATTGGAATGAAGGGTCCTTCTTGTACAGTAATGTAGATTCTTTGATCAGAAGCTTCCATAAACAATCTGAACCTTTCCTTCCATATGCCAAAACATTCTTTTCCGCAGATAGGTAGTTTCATAGATCCAAACTCCTTTTGATTCTCATTTGAACCCATTCTTGAAAATTGTTAAATGCCTTGGAGATATACTTAGATTGTTAGGTCTATATTTGAGTAACCTCCCTCTAATACCACTTGAAAGACTTATTTCAAGAGCCTAAACACCTAGAGGGGGGGGGTGAATAGGTTCCAATTTTCTTTTATAATTCAGGCACATTAACTAGTATATAACAGAACAGAACATACAATTCTCAGAACATAAAACACAGCACAGAGACACCAGATTTATAGTGGTTCTCCAAGGTATGGGTACGTCCACTTCCCCCCTTCGCCTATCCAGTAGAGAACTAGATTCAGCCCAACTTCCTTCCTCTTTCTCATATCCAAAGATCTTACAGCTCAGAACTAGAATGGTTCCTACACCTAAGACTTACACAAGTCCTACCTAAGATCCTTTCCCAAGAATCCTACCTCAGGCCTCAGCCCTACCTCAGCCTTTATTACTAAGCTTACAACTCAGACTTTCACAAGTCCTACACCTCAGGCCTCAGCCCTACCTCAACCTTTATAATTATAGGCTTACAACTCAGATCTAACAAAAGATTCTACAAGTAATTGAGTATTTAAAAGATACAAAAATTTCACCAGGTAGATCCCTCTATAGGTGTGCGCTTTTTGATCAGTTCTTGATTAAACAGAATCTTCAGATCCAACCTGACTTAGCTGTTTCAAAGCTTCTTGATATAACAAAATAAGGTTGAACTCTTCTTGATGTAGAAGTTGATCTCCTGTCAGCTCCTTCCTTAAATTAAGAATATGATCTGAAATCTTCTCTTGCAGACTGCTCTGGATCTGCCTTCTTAAGGGTTTCCACTTTTCTTATTGTCAGATTCTCTTTCCATAAATAGCTTGAGTATTTCCTTTTTTCTGTTATTGTTATGGTTGTCAAGGATCAGTCCCTTATATAGAGTTTCCTCATGCTTACCGGCTGATCTGGTTTGTAACAACCTTCTAACAGTTCTGACAAATATGCCAGACTTGTTGGTTATGACAGTTGTCGAGTCACCAGTCATGACAGCTGATTCCTTAAAGACTTTACAACTCAGCATAACCACTCAGCAAACTGCTTCACATGTGTCGACACAAATAGACTTAGTGTCGACACAAGTCTTGATGATGTCGATATAACACTCCATGTGTTGACAAAGTCATTCTTCAGCTACTCGACACAGCTTCTGTTTGTATGTGTCGACACAAGTCCTGTGTGTCTACACAACTACTCCTGGTCTTGACATAACTGATGCTGATAGATGGCATTGAGTGTATATCCAGCTGTCGTTGAGTGTGTGTCGACACAAGTCTTCAGATCCAGTATAACTGTTGCTATAAGATGGCGTTGAGTGTCATCCAGATGTTGTTGAGTATATGTCGACACAAGTCTTGTGTGTCGACACAACTGCTTTTGGTCTTGACTTAGCTGTAGACAAATGGCGTTGAGTGTGTGTCGACATAAACCTTCTTCAGGTGTCGACACAATTTCTGAGTGTCGACACATGCCTTTCTTTTGGTGTCGACATAACTCCTGGGTGTCAACACAACTTCTGCTTTAGGTGTCAACATAATTCCTGCCTTAGGTGTCGATACAATTCTGTGTGTCGACACAGCTTCTTCTTCAGGTGTCGACATAATGCCTGGGTGTCGACACGGGCCTTACTTCTTGTGTCGACACAACTTCTGGGTGTCGACACAATTCTTCACAAGTGTCGACACTTGTACTTAGAAAAATTTCTTGCAAACCTTACACCTGCACAATGAAACTCAAACATCCATCAAATAAAAATTGATGTATATCATTGAGTAAGATGAGGCATCTCCAAATCTGGTACATATTTTTTAGTGTACCCAACAAGTACTACTTTACTTACTTTACTTGTGCTATAAAGAAATGCTATTATAATGATATAACTTCTAGAAACATACTCAAGATAAAATAGTTCATCTGTCACCTGCTTCCTTTGATACTGCTTTGTTTTCCTCCGCCTTCGTCCTTCTGCTCGGTGTCTAGGAGTCGCGGGTGTGAGGCGAGGACAAAATGTCTTAGTATTTATGACTAACAGTCAGTTGTGACCATATAATTTTATGAGCTTGAGAAGCTGGAACACCAGTATGACCAGCAAGACAAGCTGATAGGAACTGGGGAGCAGTTACCGCACACTACCACTATTACAGTTCATCGTCAGGTGAGGATGAGTGTTTCAGTTATCACATCGACATTGTATTGTTGTGTGAGAGAGAGATGTTGTTTCTATTTGACATGTACCGGGCATAAGCCCTTCTCTCATTTTCTATACTCATTGTGGACTGATGTACTTTTCATCTCTATATATTATGATGTTATTGCTGTTACTTATGGACTTGCTAGTTTTCATTTACTGCTAGTTGTACTTCTTTTCTCGATTGACCAATAGGTTGAATGATCGTAATAGCCGGTAGGATCGGCATCGTACAGTATCGACTAGCCAGTGTGCTAGTGTCACCATAAGGCGGCGGTTTTGGGCATAAGACCGAGTAACCTTCTTGGTAAGGGGAGTGGGGTCTTACAGCTGATGCAACGTACCACTACTCTACCATAAGTAGATGTGAGTATTGATGCCGTTTATTTTTGCAGTTCATTGAGTGGGAGAGGTTTTGATGTACTGGGCATAAGCCTTATTTAGACTTTGATATATTAGGCCTAAGTCCTTCTCTCTTTACACATGTTTATCTCTTGTGCGGACAACTTATGACATTTATATATCTTGTGTGATGTTGATTTATGTTAATCTAATATTCCATACTTACTTTAGTGATTGGTATGGATGGTGAGTTAGCTGGTAGGATTGACATCTTATAGTGGCATATAACCTATGGGTTCGTGTCAACGTAAGACGACAGTTCTAGGCGGTAAGACTCCCCTCTGTTTAGTGTTAGTGGACTCGTGGTATGCTCAAAAATGGGTCTTAAAAATGGTATCACCTTATTCAATCCAAAGTAAACAAATCCACATAGTATTAGGCCACCTCGTTCGAGCTTAGTTTGGGGACAAATTAAGGCAGTAGAAGCTATGGTGTGCCCATGTATGGAAATCACACTAATTGTCCACTTAATAATGAGATTAGGCCAATAATCTCTAATACCTTAATGTTTATTCTGCGGGATATGATCCCTCCTCCACTGGCTAGTATACCTTTTCAGTTATTGGAGCTTGGCCAGAACCTTACGGCCATCTTGAAGGCATTCTAGGCTTAGTAAGTTCTGGCTCCGTAGCCGAACCCAAATACAAATTGGTTGAGTGCCTTCCGGGGCCTTGCCCCTCCTACATATCATGGGACGGAGACAGCCGTCAAGACTGAGGAGTAGCTGGATACTATCTAGAAGATGCTTATGGGGATCCGTTGTCCGACTGAGAAGGCTGTTCCTTTAGCCGATTCTGCATTAGAATCCCATGCCAAGAGATAGTGGAAGTCCCTCCTAGATACCACATATACCGGCCAAGATTATGCTGAGATCACTTGTGAACAGTTCAGCGAGGCACTTTTAGGGCACTTTGTGTCACCGACCAATAGAGATGAGCTCGAGGAGCGGTTCCTGTACTTGAAGCAGGAGAGTCAGTCTATCTTGGAGTATCAGCGGGAATTCTCTCTTCTCATTGGGTTTGTAGGTATGAGCCATTAGAGTGATAAATACTGTGCGAAGAAGTTCTACAAGCTGCTCAGGGACATGCTCAGGTCGGCCTTGCTATTTGTTTCTGAGGCCATCTTGACAAAGATTATGGAGATGATAAAGAAGTTAGAGACAGACCACATGATAGTTCAAGGGAGAGGAAAGAGACCAGCAAACGTAGATGGAGAGGGGAGCAAAGGAAGAGGCCCCTAGAGTGGAAGATTTGTGGCACATCGGAGGGGCGGAGGATGCCCTTGTTCGAATATAGACAAGAGCTGAGACCCCCACTGATTGTACTGGCTCTGCAGCCACTTCACATTCGTGAGCAGGAGAGGCAATGGGATGGAGCATTCCCTCCAGTGATCTATTTCTAGTGACATCAGCCAGGACATATCAGGGTACACTGCCCTCATAGATTTCCTCCTCCTCCCCCTGCCCCGCATATTCAACATGGTGGAGGACGTGGCTGAGGACAGGAACATGGTCGTGGAGACCATCGGCTTGCACACAATCAAGTCTATGCTCTGGATATGGTACAACCCAGGAACCACAAAGGTGTCATTGTAGGTAACATGTCTAGACCTTTTTCAACTCATTGATAAATTTGAATACCTATTATACCTTCAACAAACCTTATATCAAGAACAACCTCAGGCTTAGTTTATATGTATGATAAAGTTGCCTACACCCTATTTTATACGGGGTAATCTCATTCATTTATCTCTGAGGACTTCGTGGAGGATTTGGATGATGTTCAATGCTTTCCCGATGTCAATAAGAGGGTGCGACTGCCCGACGGATTGGAGCTGACTTCTTTAGCCAAGGTGTTGGGTACATTAACCACAATGTCCTAGATATGAAGAAGGTCATAAGTCAATAATAAACACAAACATGTATTTGATATATGTCTTAGTTCATATGTGCGGGTGTCTATAATTATGTGATTAAATAGGTTAAGAGTGACATAAGTATGGATGGATAGAATTCATCATGATCAAGGAAGTCAGGGAAATGGATAAGTCCAAATGCGTTGAGTGACTACACATCACTCAACGCCTGAGGTTAGAAAGCGTTCACAGTTGGACTATCACTCAAAGCCTTAATAGAGAAAGTCTGAAATCTTCTAAGTACAAATGCGTTGAGTTAAGGATTTGCACTTAATGCCTTCTCAAAGAAAAGACATCTAAGTACAAATGCGTCAAGTGAAGGACTTGCACTCGATGCCTTCTTAAAGAAAAGACTGCTAAGTACAAATGCTTCGAGTGAAGGACTTACACTCAACGTCATCTCAGTAAAATCAGTCCACTACAAATGCATCGAGTGAAGGACATACAATCGATGCCTACTCAAGGAAAATTTAACTATGTATAAATGTGTTGAGTGAAGTACTTACACTCAACGCCTTCATAATATATGTATTAAAGGACAAATGTGTCGAGTGAAGAACCTTCACTCAATGCATCAGATATAGACAAAAATTTGACTAAGTACTAATGTATAGAGTGAAGGCTATTCACTCACCGCTTCTGGAGTTAACCGTCAAAGCTAAGATTCATTGAGTCTTACGGAATCACTCAACGCTTGTACAGAATCGGAATTATTCTAAGTACATTGGTGCCATATCATATCTACTATTGTCATCCTTAATTCAAATTGACGCAAATCGCGTGCTAACAGACAAAGACCACAGTATTGTTCGAGCAATGATATCCTGGAATGAATCAACCATTAAAGTAGGACATGCCGCTTACCAAAGAAGGATATATCCATTGCTGTTGCTGAGATATATAAGGGAAGAGACCTGATACTTTTAGAAGAACTTTTTGAGAAGAACTTCTGAAAATTTCTCAAACGATAACTTTCGTAAAAGTCAGCTATTTTAGTTGAACAAATTTCTGGTTGTCTTCAAGCCTGATAACATACAAAGTGATCATCTTTCTCAAACTTGAATAAGAAGAAGAACTCTGCAAAAGTTCTACAAAGTACGAGCTGAATTAAAACCGATGAAGCATATTCATGTTACAGTGGATGAGAAAGACTGTCTGTTGTATAGTCAAGGAAGAAGAAGACTCAAAAATGTTTTTCTGGAGTCATATTACTCAAACATTTATTCTCTTATAGGATCTCACTGAGATTTGAGTTGTAAGCCTATTTTATAAAGACTGAGTTGTAGGACTGTGGAAGTATCTAGTTGTCTACCTAAATCACCTAGAGGGGGGTGAATAAGTGAGTTCTGCTTCTTTTTGCGGAATAAAAAACAATAAGAAACAAGCACACAGAAGCACATAAGGATTTATAGTGGTTCTCTAGAATGGGTACGTCCACTGTCCCGCCTCGCCTATCTAGCACTTCGGGCTAGATTTGGCTACCTCACCAAAACTCAGTTTATTCAAATCTTACACCTCGGAGCCTCAACTCCTACAACTCGGAGGCAACTCTCCTACAACTCGGAGAATAACACTCCTATAACTCGGAGAACAACCTCTCCTACAACTCGATCCAAAACACGGTTCTACAAACTCAGAAGTAGAAACTTCCTACAATAAAAAAATAGTTTTTGCAACTTTCTAGATTGAAAACAATATTCTTCAGAGCTAAATGGATTCTATCTTCTTCCTTTTAGGAAATTATAACTTGAAATGAAGTTGAAGGAAAAGACTTGAAATCATAAAAACCTTGATCTGAAATCTTTAAATCCGACTAGATTAAAACCACCTTTGAGGAATCTGAAAGTAATGATCGTGTCGAATCTATCTTTGAGAGAAATTGCCGATCGTGAACTTCGAACTTATTGGGTTGCATTTCCGAGAATAGAAGATTGGAAGAAAAGTTTTTGACCTTTCACGATCTTGAAAACTAGGTATAGAGAATTTGCGATTCTTATTGTTAATTGCTTGCCAAAATAAATCCTTGGTATTTACATAGAATCAATCTCTAATGGCTAGAAATTTCCTTCCAAAAATAAGCTTCCACGTGCACTGTACATGACCGTCATTTGAAATAGAAATCATTAGAAAAGTCTAACAAAAAAATCGTTAAGTCCATTCGTCGAGATGACTCGTATAATACTCAGACCACTCAATGAATTGCTTAGATTACATGGGAGCATTTGATGAATTACACTAAAGAACTCGATGAATTACATAGATCATTTGACGAATTGTACTTAAAGAAAATTTCAAGTTATCAATCACTAGACCACTCAAGTATATTCGAAGAATTCCACGAGTATTCATGTGACATCTCGACGAATGATAAGAGACTTCACGTGTATACTCGGCGAATTTAACTTAGTTGTTTCTGAAGAAGTTTTGAGAAACTATCAGTAATTTCCTGAGAAAACTCGACGAATTCCAAGAGTATTCACGTGACATTTCGACGAATGACACGAGACTTCATGTATATACTAGACGAATTTTACTTAGGAAAATTTTTGATTCTTCCTGATTTCAGCAACCTTCTTTTCCCATGATTCCTATGCACTTGAAAATGAAGTACACCCCAATAGAGAGATTACACATGAGTCAACACCATGTACTACACAATTAGGGATTACATTGCAAAGTCCTGTGTTTGATGACCCATTGTAATTTAACATTGGTGTGTACTTGGCAATTAAATCCTATAAGTACATAACTCTAAAGTAATGTCAAATGCAAACTCAATTCATCTTAGTTCAAGGGGGACTTCTTCAACTCAGGTTTATTGTGGAAGCAATACCCAATAATCTCCCCCTATTTGAAGAAGTCAAAACCCTATACACTAAGGTGAATTGCACATAAAATAATCATAAACAAAAATATACAAGGAAATGAAATAAAGTAAAACTAGCAGAAATCTCAACAAAACAATAATATTATATAGACAGTTCTTAATGGCATTCCAAAATTCACACACAATCACAGACATAGAATATGAAAATTAAGCAGTCTTTCCCTTGATGTTCTCATATTGTTTGTCAAAGTATGCTTTTTGCTCTGGGAAATACTTTAGAGGAGGAGGAGCATCTGGATCATCTCTATTACACTTCCTGAAGTGAATTATCCTCTTTACATTAGCTACATTGTGCTTTTTTCATTCTTCTCTGCTATAGTGCAACCATTTGTCTTCATTAGCCAAGTAAACTAGTGTGAATGTATCAAGTATAATCCCTTTTGAAATAGGGATCCATACTTTAGCAGGTTCCCGATTTGGGTCAGACCTATGAGAAGAGGGGCCTTCTCCATATCT